>CM044435.1:103402204-103412522 GCA_024363595.1 Xenopus borealis
GAGTTGTGTTTCTAGCTGGTATCATTAGAATGGAAAAGTATATGGGTAACACAAGCCTAAGGGTCCACACAGGGACAGACCAATAAAAATGTTTATGAAGGCTGTAACATTTGTGAAGCTGAAAACTACTTGATAGACGATAGATCTTTTAGCATTTGAAACATTACAGTATCAACTGTACCTACTGCTGCTATGTTTCCCCAGAATTGCCTGGATTATTTGGCAAATCTCATTCATAGTATGCCTATAGCTGCCTTGTATTCGTTTGACTTGTTGTGCCTGACAAATACTTTGTAAAGAATTGCACAGACATGATATTTCTTAATCAGAAAGCCAGTATCCAGAAAGAATAACAGCAAGGCCATATCCCACAGAGTTAATTTAAAACAAAGAATGATATATATATTTAAGATATGATTTTCTTTCTGTAATAATAAAACAATACCTTATACTTGATCCTAAGTAAACTTCATGAACCCATATTGAAGGCAAAACAATACTGTTTGGTTTATTTACTGTTTCAATGTCTTTTGGTAAAATGAAGGTATGGTGAGCCAAATTAAAAATGAAACAGATCCTAAGAATTCTGCATAATAAATGGCACACTGTGTATGATAATCTGTATTGTTATTAGGTCTTCATTCTATAGCAAGATGCTTTTTGGTTCAGCTTTCCATGGTCCTGTGCCTGTTTTTGGGCACTACCAGCTGGGAAAACATGGCATTATTTGTTTTCCTTAGGGCTAACTCTCTGGGAAGTCTAGAAGTTGATCAGACAAAGCATTCCCAAGAGAGACCAAAAAACTGGACAATAACACACAAGGGAGGATTAAAGGCCAAAAGTAGTGACATGGCACGCTATTGATTCAATAGGCAAAGACAAGGTACATAAAATATATGGGGATTATATATTGGAAAATATTAAAAATAGCCATTGTCATATTAATTAAGTCAAACTTGTCCAAATTCCTTATATCAGATATATTTTGTTAAACAACAATATTCCAAATTGTTCATTCTAGACTTATTTTTTATAAAAATGGTTTCCCTTACACTTTGGCAGTGGCCTGATACAGAACATGGCTGTTACTTCTAGGAGACACATCTCTAGACTTGTATTCCTAATGGCTGTGCAATATGACCTGGGATATGTGGGGCCGACTCTCACTGCAGGGTCCACTGTGTTATTAGAAAGCAGCCTGTCAGTGAAACTAATTGCAATGAAAATGGAGAGTGCCCCAGAGCCGACCCTTGCTATGTTCATGTCAAATGTGACAGATGTGGGGCAAAAGAATGCAAAAACAAATGCCTACAGTTCTGCCAGTTGGGTACATTGGGAAAAGTCCCTTAAAAAGCTCTCACTTTGGCATTCTCTGTTGTCTCCAGTTGCTGCCATTTTATTCTGTAAAATAGCATATGCATGGTGCTCCCACATTCTCTGTGCTTTTCATTGTACATATGCAAGCATTGTGAAAGCTTAGTTTATAATATCTTAAATCTCAAGAGTTGTTTTGCAGCAGCTGGTTGAAATAGGTTATTTGTGCACGGTTATACTCCCTGCCAGAAAATAGAATGTTCAGTGGGGGCTTACTTGATGTTTACTCATAGTTGACCTAAAGAACACCAAAATTCTCATGCAAACTGATTGATTGGTCTGTGGGCCGAATCACTGATTGTGTGTCATTTGAACCTTACAAAAGAAGTCGGGGTAAACTTTCAAGCCAGCTCATAGTCTCCCAATGTGCTAGTGCAGCAAACCATTGGCAAACCAATTAATATTGCTTGGCAATAGAGTACACCTGCCATACATAGGGAGATTTGCTCGTTCTGCAATGTCACCAAATGAGTGGATCTCTCCCAGATATGCCCACGTAGAGGTGGGTGCTATTAGGCTCATCTGATCATGGACCCTAAGGCCCACTGATCATATCACAAGAGTAAGGACTGTCGGATCGAGATCTTAATACATTTACAACAGACACAGCTCTGGAGGATTTAACTTGGACATCTCTTTTTTTAGTTTGTTGGGTTTCCTGAAGTTGCTGGCGGTACGCACTGGCTAATTACAAGTCACTCTCTGCCTCATTCTCCAGCTGCCATCGACTGCTTGAGATCATTAGGAGTTCTAGATATGCAATCACTGGAGGGACACAGGTTAGCTATCATTAGAATACAGTATTCCCATCCCCACCAAGATGGGTCCAATAAAGCTTCTGGTTTCATTGCCACTGTATTGGGCGCCCTGAGGTAATAACATCTTCAGAAAAGGACAGAGTTTAGTTACAGGAAGCTTTTTTTGTACTGTAGTAGCAATAAATGTGTTTAGAAAAACGTGTTACCGTGTGGCCATTTAGATATATATATCTATAGCAGGAAATATTACAATAGTAAAGGGGACAGACTGGCTGGTTGTCTGCATAGGATCTAATAGCATGTTTAAACCAACTCTTATATATTCATTTTTTTTAAAAATAAATAAATAAAAAAAAGCAAGACCTGTAACTAGGGGTAGGTGCAGTTGACAGCTGTCTAGGGAACAGCTAGGGGGGTTCACAAGCATAAAAAAAATTCTGTGTACTCTCTTAACTTACACATACAATTAATCCAGAAATGGGCAAACTGGAGAGGTCCAGAGCAGAGATGGGTTTGGGATGCTGCCAGGGTTGCCTTGGGCACAAGTACCTCTTAGCCTGGCACTGAGAGATACTTTTATATATTTCCTATTGGGAATATAAATCATGAAATCATCAGAGCAGAACTCACATGATCAGTGTGTGCTGTTATTCCATAATATAGACAGATAGACAGAAATATGGCAGAAAAGTGATAGGCTATCATAATGATAGTGAGCTACAGTGTAAAAATATAACTATTCTACTTTCTTTACAGATAAATATTTAGGAGGGCTATGGCAAAAGTGCTGCTTTTTGGCTAGCTAAACATTGCCCAAAAACAGTGACATTAACCAGGCTCCTATTATCCACAAAGCTCAATATTATGGAAAGGCTGTTTTCCATAGACTTAATTTTATCCAAATTCTGCACATTTAAAAATGTTTGCCTTCTTCTCTGTTATAATAAAACAGTACCTTATACAAGCTAAGAAATCATTAATCCTTATTGGAAGCAAGACCAGCTTATTGGGTTCATTTACTGTTTACATGATTTTCTAGTAGACTAAAGCTGGCCATAGACGTAACAATTACGATCTTTCTCGGAAAAGATCTTTCCAAGAAAGATTGTTCGTTTCAACACACATGTGTAGAGCTGAATCGTCAGATATACAGGTAGAAACAATATAATTCTACTTGTATCTGACGATTCAGCACTAACAATGGCCGATGTTCAGGGAGCTTTCAAAGGCATCCGATCAAAATTTTCTGTCCAGTCCGATCAACCAGCCGACCGATATCTTAATCCTCTGACGATATCGGTCGGCTCATTTCCCACCATACACACACCGAATATCGTACGAAAATTCGTTTCGTACGAGATTATCTGTGCGTCTATAGCCACCTTAAGGGGCAGATTTACTAAATTCGTGTGAAGGATTCAAATATTCGCTCTCTATTCGATTGTGCGACTATTCAAATATGCAAATTAAGTATATAGAATATTCGGTCGCATCGTATAGATCAAATAAATATATATTCAATCGTTCGACTATTCGCCATTCAAAAGAACTTGCCCTTTAAATTTTTATTCGACTGCCTACTTCGCCAGATTGAACCTACCGAATTGTAATAGAAGCCTATGGGAATCCCCCATAGGCTTTTTTTTCGATCTTTTGCCGAATTTCAATCGTACGATCGAACACTTCGAACGTTCGATTCGTACAATTTTTCGAAAAATCAAACGTTTTTTCTGCGACTTTTCATAGAATCGTTCGATCGTACGATTCTGGGGAATAGTCGAAAATGCACTCAAAACCGGCGAATATTTTCTTCGATTTTGACGAATATTTATTCGCCAAATATTCGCCAGTCGAATACGAGGGCTAAAAACCCTCGACAATTCGACCCTTAGTAAATCTGCCCCATAGTGTATTCAGATCCAAATTATGGAAAACCCAAGCTCTTGAGAATTCTGGATAACAGGTCCCATACCTGTATTTGTTTCAAGCTAAAATAAAGCTGAAAAGCACTAGCACTGTGTATTTCCCATGCAACTCAGGGGGAGCTGCAAGGGATGATTTTAGGCATGGCCAGACTGGGCCAGCGGGCCCTGGTCCTTGAGGGCCCTGCTGACCCAGACCTGCTCCCTGCCTGCCTGAAACCGCCTGCACTCCCTGACACTCTTGTGGGGAGGAGGCAGTCAGAGCAGGGTTTGCAACAGTTGCGGCTGATGCAATTGGGCACATGGTGTTGGTTTGCAGGGGGGTTGGGGACCCACGTGAAGTGTGTGTGGCCCCTGTTGTTGAAACCCTGGTGGGCTCAGGGCCCTCCCAGTCCGACACAGATTTTAGGCACTGTTTAACCAGCTGTGTGCCATCAGCCATAGTCTTAAAACACATATTATAGAATCAATACCTTTTAGGATGCTCAGTAATTAATACACAGCTGTCTGTTTAGTTTGTGTCTGATCAAATTCCCTTTACATAAATGTTGTATAAGAGACAAGCTCTTCAACTTTATTTACTAGTACTGTAGAAGGAAATAAATGAAGGGTGACAATATGCCATGAGAAAAGGCCAAATCATTCTCAAGCATCCAAAAACCATTAAAAAAAATTTTTTTTAAAAAAAGATATATGTCTATGGCACAGTCATGTAACCCCTAGAAGCAAATCCTGTTTAAACCTGTACTTATCTAGTTCAGGGCTTCTTACTAACAGCTGTTTATGCACCTCCTTAGGGTGCAACCACCACTGCGGAACTTTGCTACGCATCCTAGATATGCACAATAAATGGGACATACCAGGGGACAGGGCTTGGAATGTCAGACACGAAATAAGGAATTTCAGAAGTCTGCTAATGGCCACAACGTATGACCTGTGTAATGATGAGAGGTCAGGTTTTGAAGGTCTCTGGTTTCACAAAAGGCAACACAGCTCTGTTTCTTCTGCATTATATTACATATATTTACATATAGTTTCATGTTTAGGAAAAACACATGTTTTATGGTGAAAACTAATTCAAGCTTTGATAAACCTGACCATTAGTGTTTTTTTCCACCCTCTTAATTGTATGTCTGATACTGAATTGCTCATATTTGTCAATGTTCCTGAAGTAGGAGTTAAGGTGGTCATACGTGGCGATATCCACTCGTTTGGCGATGTCGCCAAATGAGTGGATCCCTCCCCAATCCGCTCACCTTGAGGTGGGCAATATCGGGTGATGCGATCGTGGACCCTAGGGCCCAACGTTCAGATCACAATGGAGAAGGTACGGGCAGTCGGATCGCAGGACTGCATCAACGAACAGATGCGGCTGTTATCCGACGGGATTTCTAGACCTCTGGCCGAATTTCGGGTAAACCCATCGGAGGGCCCCACACACGGGGCGATAAGCTGCCGACTCAGTCTTCAGATCTTCAGACCGATGTCGGCCGAAAAATCGTAAGATGTACGATCCACTAACTGCACGATAACTTGACAGATTGGTCGGACTTCGCTAAGATTGGTCGTTCGGCAGAGAAGGATTTTTGCGTCTACGGGGACCTTTATACCTTCCAACATCCCCCCGTCAATAGAAATTCTAACAAGCCCACTTTACTGCATATCTGCGCCGTAATCCGTCTGAAATCAGCTGAATTTATTATTCACTCTCAATTAGCCAGAAATTCACAGTATGACTCACCATGAAATGAACTTTTAGTATTATAGCAAAATTCTAATACTGTTTGTAGTTGGTCTTTTTGAGTTTTTGGAGTTTTTCTAATTATCTATTTTTCTTTGGCAGTCCTTATACTTAGAATATAAATTGTAATGTGGTTACTGGGGGTTGGTTACCAAAGCAACCGGGAAGTAGTTGTGAATATGGATAGAGAAGGGTCTTAATAGAAAGACTAATAATGCAGGTATATGATCTATTATCCGTAAACCTATTATCCAGAAAGTTCTGAATGAAGGGAGGGGTTTCTCTCCGAAACGTTGAATTTTTGGTGGCATAATAAAAGGTGTCAGTCCCCCGACTGCATAATCCTGTGTGTGTGTGCAGATCTGTTTCCAGATGATTGTTGTTGCTAGGGCAAACGGAGGATCAGCACCACCACTGCAGCACAAGTGAATTAAAGGTGTGAGGCGGAATAATGACACTGAATTACGGGAAGGCCATCTCCCAAAGACTTCATTTTATGCAAATAATTCAAAATGTTTGAAAACATTTCCTGTTTCTCTGTAATAACAAAACTGTACCTTGTACAAAATCCCAACTAAGATATAATTAATCCTTATTGGTAGGTTTATTTAAAGTTTAAATGTTATTTAAAAGTTGCATAGACCATAATTGTAATCTCCACTGGGGCAGAGATGATAGAAATAATGTATGACAGTGCTACATACATGTATCAGTACTATATAAACAACAGATGATAATAACAGCTCATTCTTTCCTATTAGAGGTTTAAGAAAATATACAATAAAACTGGGCAATCCACAATGATACTCTCGGGGTCAAGGGATATAAGTGCATAGAGGGATGATTATAATGGCGGTGGCAATATGAAGGCAACCAGTGGTGTAAACCTTAAGGTGCAGGGTATATGAGTGATCTGGAGAGATCACTGGTTGACTCACTCGGATAATAAAACTATGACTTAAATGAGAGCTCTTCTGTCCAGTTGTTTCTGGTTATGGCATTTGAATCTTACACAGGTTTTGTTTGAGTAGCTGGCCTTTGTAACACACTGACATACAGCAAAGACTGATTTCTGGACCTTCAAAATGATCACATACATCCTTTGCACAAATCATCCAGCTATCACCTGAAAAGTGAAAGTTGTTTTTCTTTTGTTTTTGTTTCCGATAAATGCAGGAAACATATCTGGAACCTCACCGGGGAAACAGTTATTGTTCTTGTTTTATGTTCTATGATATGATCAAAACGGTCAGATGTTACCTCCGAGCGTCTAGACTCAACCCCATTCATTACTGTCATGCCTTGCTGACCACTTACTTTGAAAATGATCTCTGAACAAAGGAGATGTAACAAGGGATGACAAGAATGAAGAACCTTAACCATCAGCAGTAATTAGATTTTAGGTACTTGGGCCAAAAGGGAAATGTCACATTTTTTTTTTTTAAACCAGGGGGCATTCTGCAGCTTTTTCCTATATAGAAAAACAATGGGATGACACATCTGTTTATTTGAAAAAAATTGATGGTTAAAAATAAAAAGTACTTCCCAGAGCATAATGTCAAATGTGAAGTGAAAAACAGGGGCATGCATTTAAGATTAGTGGTTATTTTTATATTATATAAGTCATCATTTAACAAAACACTGTTTAAAAAATTCTTGGCATTGTGGTATCATCCGGCTTCAGTTTATTTACAACGCAGCCAAATGTTGCAGTGACTGGACGCACATTTTAACCTAGTAACATGGATGACAATTGAGGCTGAACAAAAAGATATATTGCAATAGTGCAAAACAAATGTTTACGAAAGGGTGGTCCTAAAAGTTTTGTCTTGAGTCAATTAACTTCTAGTTGTGCCATTAACTTGCAGGTTTGACCCTTCACTAAACAATGAAGATGTCTCCAGGTAGCTCCAGAAGGGGATTGGGATGCTCTCCGGGATTCCAGATACCAATAAGGACTGTCACTAGCATTGCACTCTATTATAGGGCTTATTCATAAAGCAGTGCAGTATTCAAGGTAGAAACTAGGCACACATCACATTATGTTTTTTTTACCCACACTGTAGTGTTAATTGCCAAAAATTCTAGTGTAATTGCAGTTGCCAGCCAAGCATGTGGCAGTGATTTGTGGGTTGGGCCAAAACCCATGGTTAACCATTGGCTGGGCTAGTTTGGGTTGAAATTTGGACAACCATTGCGGTTAATGTTGGATTTGTGCAGGGTCAGCTTGGAGCATTGAGGACCCACCAGGGCTGTGAAACCAAGGACCCTCTTAGCATTCAGGGTTGTCTTGCAAACTACTGCATCCCCCCCACACATCTGTGCGAATGCTGGTGCCCCAAGCGCATGCTTGAATGCAGGCGCCTCATGCACATGCACAAAGGCATTGTGCCACATCATTTTTTCTTTAGGGGGATATGACTGATCGGGGGAGTAGGACTGTTTCGCTTGCCAAGTCGACCCTGGATATAAGTCAGACTGAGGAAGTACACTCCACCACTGCCTCAGAAAATTCCTTGTCTTGGAATCAGAGTCACACACAGAAGTAGGGTAGAGAGAAAATGCTTGTACGGTTTGGGTGCAGGTCCTTCAATGGCTACATTTTGTGGGTTAGGGTCTGTGAGGTTTAAAGGAATTGTTCAGTATAAAAATAAAAACTGGGTAAATAGGCTGTGCAAAATGTTTCAAATATATTTAGTTAGTGACTGTAGTGACTGGATATCTAACATAATAGCCAGAACACCAATTCCTGCTTTTCAGATCTCTTGGTTCCCACCACTGATTGGTTACCAGGCAGTAACCAAAAAGTGACTTGAAGGGGGGGGGGGGCACATGGCCATAATTGTTGTTTTTGAATCTGAACTTCATGCTAAGGACCAATTGCAAACTCACTGAACAGTTATGGAAGTAGTGTTCTGTTCTCTTTACCTAACTAACTATATTAGAAACATTTTTTATTTTGTCTGTCTATTTATCCAGTTTTTATTTTTACATTAAGGGGCAGATTTACTAAATTCGTGTGAAGGATTCGAATATTCACTTGAATAGTCTCTATTCAAATATGCATATTAAGTATTTTCAACGATCGAATATAGATATATTCGATCGTTCCACTATTTGCCTGTCGAAGAACTTGCCCTTTAAATTTTTATTCGACTGCCTACTTCGCCAGATTGAACCTACCTAATTGCAATAGATTCTGCGACTTTTCGTAGAATCGTTCGAATAGTCGAAAACGCTCAAAACCGGCAAATATTTTAGCCGATTTTGGCAAATATTTATTCGCCAAATATTTGCCAGCTGAATTCGAGGGCTAAAATCCCCTTAGTAAATCTGCCCCTAACTGTTGGTTTTGCTGGTTAGCGGTTGGGTGTGGGTTGAGTTTCTCCTGACCAGAACATCACTAGTGTGTGCTGCAACTTGGGTGGCATTGTAAACCGTGATGAAGTTGTGGCTCAGTTTTGATGGTGTCAATGTGAGCGCAAAGTTTGTCAGTTCTGACGCATTGCTATTATTATTAGGTACAAGTCAGTTGTGTGTGTAGATGAAACACATAAAAAAGACCTTGGAAATAACACCTCCTCAAGGCACCCTTGCATCTGAGCTCCCTGTATTTTCCAACATGCACCTCATACAACAAAGCAGATGCATTTTGGCGCTGAATAACATTCTTAGATAGTAAATCTGTCTTTTTAACTGTTAACACCAGTAACTTTGCATTTCACAAACTTTTAAGTTTAGCTCCCTAGACAGTCTCCACTTTTCCCCATACAAATAATGATAAAATATGCACTTTTATTCTCTTGTCATAGTTATGGCTGAGCGGAATCCTATGAATGGATGGCGTTAGGGCCACTTAAGCATGCAAAACAAACACACCACAGCTGGATTTTCCTAGATCCTATGAATTATTTGCTTAAGCAAAATTTCCAACTCATGTTTGCCCTTTTTTCCCAAAGAGTGGAGAAAGATAACACTGGAAAAGCTCGTGCCATTGGCCAAAGTCAACATGAGAAAGTGGCGCTAGACTTGTCTGCCATGTGAAAGTGCATTTCCTGCCATGATTTGTTCGGCTGATACAGAGAATCTCTTTGACAGTCTTATCACTGCGTATCTAATGAAATGTCACAGAGCATTTCAGATGTTGCAACACAGAACTGATGGCAAGCAGTGCGGGTCTGACAGACATACTGTTTTTATAAGAACCCTGACTAAATGTCTACTACAATGAGAGATATGTCACTGATAAGCCTTGAGACGCCGCTGAATTTCTATTTATCTGATGATTTTGTCATCTAATCTTGTTTTGTTTCTGTCCCACCAACTTTGTTACTCCTCCAGTTTCCTTCCATGGGAGAATTCTAAAGGCTGCTGTGTATATTGTGAATGCTTGTTTTTGTTTTACACAATGTCAAACTGCAACATCACTTCTCAGACACATCTAATGAGATATAGGGGCAAATTCACTAAGCAGAGAAAATGCGCTAGCGTTGCCTTTGCTAACGTTCGCCGCACTTCGCCAG
>CM044435.1:103433155-103453416 GCA_024363595.1 Xenopus borealis
AAAAAAAGTGTTTGAACACAAAACCAAGAAATATCTTTACTGCCTACCAAGTGTCTGAGGGAATTTCAACCTGTGTTTTATCAGCTGGTATGGAGTGCCAGGATCCCCCAAGAGCTAAAGCTGGAACGACATGTCATAGAGGAAGGGAGAAGTATTTGCCAGCCCCTCTAGCTTAGGCATGGAAGAACTCAGTGCCAAAATCAGCATCCAGTCAACACCATGTTTGGAAGTGCCACTGCTAATTTTCTAGCTTCTGCCAAAGTAATTCCTTGACAGCTGTACTTAGAGTTGAGTAGCCTCTAGGTCAGGGGTCCCCAACCTTTTTTGCTCGTGAGCCACATTTAAATTTAAAAAAGAGTTGGAGAGCAACACAAGCATGAAAAAGTCCATGTGGATGTCAAATAAGAGCTCTGATTGGCTTTTTGGTAACCCCTATATGGACTGGCAGCCTACAGGAGAGAATGTTTGGCAGGACATCTGTTTTTTATGCAACCAAAACTTGCCTCTAAGCCAGTAATTCAAAAATAATCACCTGCTTTGAGGCCACTGGGAGCAACATCCAAGGGGTTGGAGAGCAACATGTTGCTCGCGAGCTACGGGTTGGGGATCACTGCTCTAGGTCATAGAACAACCCATGTCAGTCACTTTCATTGTTTATTATGTCTTCAATATCTGGCAATCCAGTCTTAGAGTTCCTTCATTAGTATGTTAATAGTCCACACAACAGTGAGCTTTGTGACATGGCTTTATCCACCCAGCGAGATGAATTCAACACACTTTTGTCTCCTAGTGGAAATGTTGGAACATTTCATATCCTACAGTAACTGAGCACAGTCCTTTGTCAGAACAGGGTCGCTTATAGTCTGCATATTGTCTGTATATCGTTTCATGGCACGTGACCATAATGCAAAGCAGATGAAGTGAACATTCAGGGTGAAATAGGCTACACCCTTCCAGGTCTTGGATGGAAAAAGACAAATGATTTATTCCTTAGTACCATACAGAAAGCAATTCCAATTATAAATAGGTGTGTTATATTGATTTCACAAAACGTGACCTAGTATAGTGTAAATATTTTGGGTATGACGTCAGTAATTATATATATATTACGCAAGAGTAGTCCCTGCTCTCCTTGTCAAAATGCTAAAAGCTCTCTCAGAGGCCTTATTACTTTTCTGAATAATACAGCTGAAAATAATTTGAACAAGGGAAGTTTGTGCATATATTTTAGATACAAGAACTCTTGGGAGAATACCCGTATTGGATATTTGACACCACCATGATTTATGGAGTTTAAAAAGCGACAGCTGTTTTGCAGTTCAGGTTTACGCCAATGGACCCAACCCTGTGTCCTTCGGAATCCGTGATCTGTAATGGAAGCGATTAATTAGGGTGGAACAATTGTTAATTCCTTTACTGTAGCTGAAAGTCATACACCTGAGTCTAATGTATTGAATGCCTTTCTCTGACTGAGGCCCTGAGAGACTCTTGAAGCAACAGCGCCCCTAGCTGCTAGAAAACCTTCTGTTTCTCTTGCTTGCTTTAAGGAATGTCTTTGAAAAGTTGGCAATATAGATTCCTCTTAGGAAGTTTAATGCATCGAGGAAGAAGGGCCCTGGGTTACTAAATGGAATGTAACCTCTATCAGTTTACATGCCCTTATTTCCTTTTCCGTATTTCGATTGTATTTTTACCAGGGAATATCAGTATGAGACACCTTCAGTATACCTGTAAGGGTAATGACACAGGGGCAGATTCGGGGAGATTTAGATGCCTGGCGACTGATCACCTGTTCTTCAGTTTACTTTGGGCGACTTCAGAAAACGAAGCACCATGTGTGCGTAGCACAGGCGACTTTTCATTACAGCGGATGGGAAGACATCGGGGAGATTGTCGCCCAGAAAAACAAGCGATTAGTCGCCAGGTGACTAAATCTGCCAGTGTGTCACTACCCTAATAGACGTAACCCTTTTTGTAAAACATAATAATTACAAAGTCATTGAAGAGTTTGTAGGAAGGGGGCTGCAGACTGGTGATGTGCGGGTCAAAGTTTCCCTGGGCCCGCCCCCTGTCCCTAACCCGCCCCTCCCAACTCGAGCCGGCCAACTCCATATCCTCTATTTATAGACCCCTGCCTGCCCCACAGTGACATCATGAGAGGGGCGGGGCAGAGCAGGCATGAGTTTATAAATTAAGAGAATGGAAGCTGGCAATGCCTTCACATCACTACCGCCCGTGACCAAAATTGTTTTTTCCGGTAGCCAGTCTAAACCTGCCCGACCCTCGGGTCCCGGGGTTTTGGGCTAGCCTGCATATCACTATTACAAACCCAGTGCTATTGTACAAACCATGACACTCATGGGGTGCATAATTGGAGAACAGTGATTTTAGGGAGGCTTAGCCTCTCTGAAAGGAGACCAAATAACATATATAAGTATTGCATGTATAAACTCGCTCATGCGAATCCAGCTATTGGTAGTCTCCCCAGTCACTGAATACCCTCTTCCTCTGCAGGGTGAATTATAAAATCTTTATATATTATAGTAATGGTTATGCAATCTCTTAAAGTACAGGTATGGGATCCATTATCCAGAAACCCGTTATCCAGAATTCTCCAAATTATGGAAAGGCTGTCTCCTTTAGACTCCTTTTATCCAAATAATCCAAATTTTGTGATTTCCTTTTTCGGTGTAATACTAAAACAGTAGCTTGTAATTGATCCAAACTTAATATACTTAATCCTTATTGGAAGCAAAACCAGCCTATTGTGTTTATTTAATGTTTATATGATTTTCTAGTAGACTTAAGGTCTTCCAAATTATGGAAAAGTCTGTTATCTGGAAAGCCCCAGGTCCCTAGCATTCTGGATAACAGGTCCCATGCTTGTACACGTGTTAATTAGTCAAATGATAAAATGATAGCTCTAAGCAGCAGCTATAACTGTTGAATAAATTATAAGTTCCATTATCTGGAAGCCCGTTATACAGAACGCTCCAAATTACAGGATCACCATCTCCCACAGAGTCACATTCATAAAGAATGATTTCCTTTTATTTGATCCTAACTAAGCTGCATGCATCCTTATAGGTGGCAATACCTGTGTATTCGAAGCGTTCGAAGAGCAGGTCTTTGCAAAAGAAGCCTATGGGGGGTTCCCATAGGCTTCTATTGGTATTCGGTAGGTTCAATCTGGTGAAGTAGGCAGTCGAAGAAATTTTAAATTCTTCGAGCCATCGAATGATCGAATATTCAATCATTCAATCTATTCGATAATTAGAATATTCGGTATTCGATGATCGAAGATGCCAAATTTCAATATTCGATCCTCCGAAAAAATCATACGATTGGTATTCAATTGAATTTTGTAAATTTGCCCCATAATGTAATCCTTATTGGGAGCAAAACCAGCTTTTTGGGTTAATTTAATGTTTATATGATTTACTAGTAGACTTAAGGTATGAAGATCCAAATTACGGAAAGATCTGGAAAATCTGGAAAACCCAAGGTCCCGTGCCTTCTGGATAACAGGTCCCATACCTGTAGTATGCTGTGCCCATGCTTATGTGCATGTATTTATGTACATCCCACGTCCTGATAACTATTGAAGCTAGTGCTAATGTTAGATTGTAAACTGCACTGGTGCTGAGACTGATGTGAATATTGTGCAATCTATAAGAATTAAAGGCTTACAATAATTTAAATGTGCTGTGTAATTCTGCTGGAATCTTTCTCATATTGTTGAAATAAAACATTCAGCATCCACAGCCACTAACTGGTAGAATACACAGGGGGTTATAGATAAGCAAGAGCTGGAGATTGGGAATTACTGCTTTGGTATATTCTGTTCAATTAGCTCTTTGTAATGTGTCTCGCATGACTTGAGACCCCCAGCTCAATTAATAGGCTGCCGGGATTAGTAACATCAGCTAGATGAGTGATCATCTCATTGGGGAGTCCTTTAATTAGCTAATCATTGAGGAATGCAACTAAATACTTGCCCACTAGGCACATTCTTTATATCCTTATGGGCTCTTTACATCAAACAGGAATTTGTATATATATTATTCTTCAAAGGACCCACACTCTGATTTTGTGAATATATTTAGAATTTATTCATACTTGTGATTCCAACATTTCGGCCTTATATTATAGGTTATATTATAAGTTACCGGTTATACAGGTCATGGAACTCCAAGGTAACTTCTAATATCCTCATATTTTGCAACTGGGGGTACTTTATTTATTATAATACACAAGTTTCAGTGAGTCATGTGACAGAAATGACATCAGAACTCACCGTTTATAACTGATGACATCAGATCTCACCGTTTATAAAGATATTCACAGCTTTTGTGTATTATAACAGTATAATACACACTGTGTTAGACTACAATAATTTATTATATTTTCTTGTTTGTTGCAGTACAAGGGTCTGCATTCTGAGAGCGCTGTGACTGGCTGACAATGCTTGCCGAATTAGCTGTGATTCTCCTAGCGGCCAGTGTTTGTAAAGGCCTTCCATTCTACAATGGATTCTACTATGAGCATATCCTCAACAACAAAACAAATAATGGCAATGGAGAGGGTAGGTATGATATTAAGGTTAACAATAATGATAGTAAGTAGTTTTGGTGTTCTGTCTTTTATCTGCAGCATCTCCAGGCATCCATCTGTACACAGAAAAAATGAAGAAACGGTTGGTTACAAGAGGTTGTGTGACTAGTGAGGCAGCAAACCAGGCATCTAGTTTATTCCAAAGAGGGAACTACTGGTATTATTTTTGATAAGAAACTACTGTGACTTGCTGCAGCGTTGCAAAATCCTCTCCCATGTCCAAAACTGTTGCTTCAGATGCGATACATGATGCTACTTAGATGTATATGTAGAAAAGTATGCCTATTTAACATTCATTTTCCATTGCATACAATGGAAAGTATGGAGGCATAACCTGCTGTGTACATTGCACATTACTTCTCAACGTACCTAGTTTTGTATACATATTAGTGGGAACTGCCCTGCTGGATGGGTGCTTTGGCAGATCTATTCTACACAGACAGAATTCTGTACATAGGGCAGAACAATGGCCATAAGTTACAAGTGCCTCTGCTGTGTTACGCAATAGGGCTGTTCCATAGTAAGCTAGGTTGATAAAAGTCCATCAAACTAATATATATATATATATATATATATATTTATTTAACCTGCCTAAGTGCAAGTTGTCCCAAACCCTTTCTGAAGCCTCTCCAATTGGCCTCTCCAATTGGCCTCAGAGGGGGAAAAAATCCTTCCTAATTCCAAGATGGCAATCGGACTAGTCCCTGGATCAGTTTGTATTATGAGCTATCTCCCATAGCCCTGTATTCCCTCACTTGCTAAAAAGCTATCCAACGCCTTCTTAAAGCTATCCAATGTATCAGCCTGTACAACTGATTCAGGGAGAGAATTCCACATCTTCACAGATCTCATTGTAAAAACCATTTCCGAATATTTAGCTAGAACCTCCTTTTTTCTAACTGGAATGGATGCCCTCTTGTCAGCTCGAAAGACCTACTAGTAAATAAAGAGAGGTTATTATATGCTCCCCTTATATATTTATACATAGTTATCATATCACCCCTTAAATTTCTCTTCTCCAGCCCCAACTTGGCCAGTCTTTCCTCATGGCTGAGACTTTCTATACCTTGTATAAGCTTAGTTGCCTCTCCAATTCAATAATGGGTTTTTTTTGAACACTGGTACCTCTAACACTATGGCTATTAGGATGACCCCCTAAGGATGAATGCTGCTGACCCCTTTTCTGTTGACATTAATACAGATAAGGAGCTGTATTTTCTTTTTAGAAGGAGACCGCCATCCTTTACATATAGAAAAATCTATTTGGCATTCACCAGCCTGCGTGTTATCTATCAGACTGTTCAACATGACTTTTTGTATATTCACCTTTGAAGGCTATAATCACCTTTGAAGGCTATAAAGCACATGTTGCTCTCCAACCCCTTGGCTTTTGCTCCCAGTGGCCTCAAAGCAGGTGCTTAATTTTTAATTCCTGCTTTGAAGGTAAGTTTTGTTTCCATAAAAACCAGGTGTACTGCCAAAGAGAGCCTCCTGTAGGCTGTCAGTCCACATAGGGGATACCTAATAGTCAATCACATCACTTATTAGGCACACCAGGAACAGTTGTCATGCTTGTGTTGCTCTCCAACTCTTTTCACATCTTTATGTTGCACACAGGTTTAAAAGGTTGGGGACGCTCTAGAGCAGTGATGTCCAACCAGTAGCTCGTGAGCAACATGTTTCTCTCCAACCCCTTTGATGTTGCTCCCAGTGGCCTCAAAGCAGGTGCTTATTTTTGAATTCCAGGCTTAGAGGCAAGTGCACTGCCATACAGAGCCTCAATGTAGGTTGACAACCCACATAGGAACTACCAAATGGCCAATCACAGTACTTATTTGGCACCCAAGAACATTTGTCATACTACTGTTGCTCCCCAACTCCTTTTACTTCTGAATGTTACTCACTGGTTCAAAAGGTTGGGGATCCCTGCTCTAGAGCTTGAAGGCACATCACTTACTAATTAGTATAGTAATGTTACCAATCTGCCATTCAGATGGTTCATTCTTTAGAATGCAGAAAGACTTTTTGTGCTAAGACCCTAGGCAAAGAACCAGCAAGACATACAATATGGCAGTCTCAATGCAATTACTGATTCAAATGCCAGAAGAACCGAGCTTTGAGCACTAAACAAGTACATGCAGGCGGTTCTGTTTAAATAGAGCGGTGATAACTCTATGCTTGTATGCCCCTTTATTTACAAAAAAAAGCTGAGCAGCCTATGTATTTCCTGTGACATATATCATTTATTTGGGGTAATGCGCTTTAAATACCAGTGTAGCACTAAATGCTCTGTCAGTAAAGTATCTTTTAGTGTTGTATGGCAGGCTCTCAGTGCTTTGTTGCTCCCTAAGAGACAGGCCTTGCAGATGTGACCAGCTCATTCCTATAGCACAAGCCTCTCAACTGCACTACCTGCTGGGAACCCTGGCCCCCGTGTTTATGTCTCAAAATGACTTGCATACCATTTATGTAAAGCTCATTATACTGCAGGCCACTTTTGCAGTGCTACCTTGCCTTATACCAGCAATACTAGGGACCAAGTTTGAAATTCCAATTGTAAAAAGTGGTAGAACAATTGCTTAGCTTAACCAGGCAGTAGCTGGAAGAGTAAGCAACTCTTGCATGTTAGAATACACTTCACTGCATGTAAAGCAATACAAAGCATAATCTTCAATAGCCTGAAAAAATATCTTTAAAGAAAACAATATATTTGCATAATGGTTGCCGATCATTAATGTAGTGTGCACCCTTGCCTTTTCCACAGCACTACTGTGCTAGTGACTGAAGGCTAGCGACTTCATTTTATAGTATTTCATTCCACTCTGTGCTCTTCAATAGTCATTTGTATTTCATTCCCTCAACGCCCCCATAATTGCACATCGGAACGGCGATAATGAATCATGTGGATGCAAGTGATATAAAGAAAATAAATGAAGCGCTCAGGTCCGCACAATAAATGAAAATAAACTATACCATGAAGCGGCTTCTAATCTTACAGAAGAAAGCTGGCGTCAGTAAATAGCTAGGCGGTGATCCCTTTCAGCTGTGCGCCGGCCATAACGGGAAGCTAAACATACATAGCAAAGAACCCTAACAAATTAGTGTAAATTCTCCTTTTATTATGTGTACAAACTAAGCTAATGTGGGATTGTATCCTTATAACCACCAGACATCCATTTAAAAAAAAAAAAAACACCCCTCGTGCTTTGATCCGCAAAATGAATGGATGTTTGGAAGCTCTGTCATGCTCTGAAGTATACATTTATTGTAAAGGTGCTTTTTTGCACCCACAAGACAAATTGATGAACAACAAACATTGATTGGACGATAGACCTTTTATTTACATTCCCTTTATTTTTCTCTTTAAGGGCTAGGCCAGACGGGGAGATTCGGGGGCATTTTGTCGCCTGGCGACTTCTCGCCGCGACTTGTAGCCCCCGAACCTCCCCGAATAGCCACTTACCAAAGCGCACCGGCGTTGCTTGAAAACGCCGGCGCGTATCCACACGGAGCGGCGCGCTTTTTGAAATTGCTCCAAATTGCCTCGCCAGGCAATTCGGAGCAATTTCAAAAAGTGCGCCGCTCCGTGTGGATACGCGCCGGCGTTTTCAAGCAACGCCGGTGCGCTTTGGTAAGTGGCTATTCGGGGAGGTTCGGGGGCTACAAGTCGCGGCGAGAAGTCGCCAGGCGACAAAATGCCCCCGAATCTCCCCGTCTGGCCTTAGCCTAATGTCAGTAAAGATTATTGGTATAGATTATTCTGTCCAGGTTCCAATTCATGTTTTTTTATCTGCATATTTCTTCTGTAAATAGGAGCAGACATTCTGGTTACTCTGTGGAGAACTTCTTTAATCTCATCCATAAACTCGAGCGGCCAAAGATTTTTTGCAGCAATAATGGATTGAAAGCTTTGTATTAAGGCTCTTTCAGAGTGATGTGACTTCATATTACTGGGCCCCACAGCAAATTATTTTGTAGGCCCCCCAAAATATCTAGTGATTGACCAGTTTTACCAATATTTATTGACATTGTACATGAATTAGGACCTCATGAGGCCACTATACCTTCTACCTCCTCTGTAGTCATGATCCTGCTCTTTCACATAACCATGCTTTACTAACTTCCTTATTGATTTCCTAAATGTATAATCGGTCAGTGTAGTGCTCCTTTATTATCACTAGCACATATATTTTATATGATAAGGTATTTTTTAAAATTAACTATGCTGTGCTTCACGAGGAGGCCATACACACTCGGATTTAAGCCTGAGTTACACAACCTTCATGTACAGGGGTGTGAGTGCATTTTTATGAGCGCTTCATTTAAATTTGTGTTATTAAATCTCAGTTGGTTTGTCATTCATCACAATGAAAACATAGGCGAGTTGTTTGAAGACTTTCTGATAGCGTCTGCAATGGATAGGGATGCACATACTGTAGATCAGCTAATGAGCTGTGAGCATCTTTGAGACTGGTGTGGGGAGGTTGGGGAGTTCTCTATGTGTGCCAGGAGTTAATTGGGCACTTTATGGACATTAGGGAAGGAGCTATGAGGGCATTGAGATCAGAATGAGTTGTGGAAGGGGTTGTTGGAGAGACTGGAGAAGGAACTATTATGCCTGGGTGGGCATCATGCAGAAATTGGGGTTTGAGCTTTACGGAAACAGAGCTTAGTGAGGGATTGGTGGAGCATGGAGACTGAGGAAAGATCTGTGAAGGCAGGTACATCAGCTGGGGGTGGCAAGCTGGGGGTGCCATATAGAAACAACAAAGTGAGAAGAATCGGTTCCGCAAACACATGCTCTTGCAGTTGGGGGGATTCCCCTTTTATTTCACCAAAGATTCAACGTTTCGGGGGGAACAATCCTCCCTTCATCAGGATAATCTTACAATCAATGTGTACACACCTTTATACCAACTGCAAGAGCATGTGTTTGCGGATCTGATTCTTCTCACTTTGTTGTTTCTGAGGGACCTTGCCAGGCCTACGGATATCCAGCACCACGTCAAGCAGTGTGAGTAAATTGTGGGAGTGCGGTGATAAAAGTAATTGAATTCACTGGGTGCCATATAGAAATCATGGAATCTATGAGCTTAGTTTATTCTTGGGTCTTCGTTTTTTTTATTGCTACAGATTATTTTTCCTTTTAGACTTGAATTTTGCTAACGAGCACCATCTAGTGGACAAATGTAAATATAGACATTGCAAGGACTCAGGTTTAATACACATTTATATGGAAACAAGAATGATGCTATGATATTTTATAGAAAATAATTACTAGGTGTTACACTCGGTGTCATCTGAAATGGTAAAATGTATTTATTCTGGTAGTCGAATTTGGTTTTAGGACCTGTTGTTGGATGCCATGCAGTCAGGAAGACAGCCCTACCCATATTAGTGCTCATCTGTGCACGCTGTGTTTTCCCCAATTCATATGGTATTCTTTCCCTTTTAGTGATTCACTTCAATGGTGTGAGGCTTGTGATAAACACTCCAGATGAACCTCTTTTTGGCTACCGTGGTGGGAACATTACCCTGCCATGTACATTTCACTATGAGCCCAAGTTAAACTCCACTAGAAGGTACCGTGTGAAATGGTCAAAACTGCACAAGGATAACACCAAGGAGAGAGATGTGTTGGTGGCTATTGGATTAAGGCACAGGAGCTTTGGGGAATACAAGGGGCGAGTGCATCTGAATCAGAATAAGCCCAATGAAGTCTCCTTGGTTATCACTGATTTGCGCCTGGAGGATTATGGAAAGTACAAGTGTGAGGTCATTGATGGACTAGAAGATGAAAGTGGAATTGTAGAATTGGAGTTAAGAGGTGAGTAGCCTTCATACATACACTCAAGATAAGTACTAAAACTCATTCCAGAAAAACTATTTTCATGTTCTTTGTCATAGTAAAATTACATTCTTGGCAATATACCCCTCACTTATGACTGCCTCACTAATCCTCCTCTCCAAAACAGAACTGATAATGTCTGGCCTTTGTACCAACAGTGGGAAATCTTTGACCCAGGCCAATTTAACTAAATAAGAACATAAGAATCCCAACATGATATTCTCTCTGGTTAATTTTCAGATGGTTATTAGTCAGACTTGAGCCCATGTGATGGACCAGAAAAAGCTTTGTATACATTCAGAACAGTTAGGTGGCTTCTGTGAGTACCAGAAAAAGCTTTGTATACATTCAGAAAAGAGGCACTTGCATTCAGTAATTCTCTAGAATGTGACAACCTGTGAGTGTGGCCACTACTTGCCATCTGACCATCTGAAACTTACTGTTCCAGGGAGGCCGTTGAATTTGATTATAAGCAGTAGAAGTTGCAGGCTGGCAGTTAGTCAGCCTCAGTGTACTTTATTTTCCATGTATATGACTAATATTTGTAATAGTATTCTACATCATAATTTAGTTTATTTTTAGTTATTTTGTCTGATAACAGACTTGCAGACTAGATCGCTATTTAATTCCTAGCTGGTTGAAGATTATTTTCACATTGATTCTTATTAACTGAACTCAGAGGAGATTTGTCAGTGCAAGCAAAGAGCATGGTCTAATAACTGTCCAGCCACCTTTGACAGCAGACTAGAGAAACCTCTGTCGTTCAAGATCAGTTGCAATTACAGCAGTTACCTTTTGCATGTGGGCACTGTATATACAGTATGCAAGTGTGTATAATATATCATTTCTGCAGGAATATTACTTATGAAAGCAGCCACTGGATGTCACTGTTTACAAAAATATACAAATGCTTCCTGTAGGTATAATACACGCCCTGCTGCTTGCCTGCTCTGTCAATGGAAACCCATATAAAATAGAAGCTTTAAGTCCTAGAACAGTGTATAAAATGGATTAAACAGATAACTGGCTTGGAGTCTGTATGAAAGGAAATATTCCCATTGACTATACCTGTTAGGATATAACTTCCCTTTGCTTGAATACTTCATCTAAGCCATAGAGGAATTCACTGGATGTTTTATTTAGAACTAGTCAATAAATATTACTAAGAATCAAACCAATACATGCCAAGGAAAAATAGTCGGCAGCTAGTGATGTTTGCTTGTTGTAAATAAAATGTTCCCAATTTATCAGCATTATTTAATGCCATTTATTTTTCCTTTGACATAAATCATAAGAGCGCAGATGACTTTGTGCCCAGAGCACTTCAGTATCAGCTGGAAAGGCAAAAGCTATGCTATTACTGGCCTCAGCCTATGCGAGTCTTTGTTTAATGACATGGGTGCAGCTTTGTCCCAGTTCTGGGAAACAATTAGGAATTCACTTTAAAGAATCTAATTCAGGTACGATAATGAGGCAGATGAAATTCTACATTATCCTGGTTAGAAAATGGACATTTGGCTCAAAGGGAATGTGTTTTCATAGTTTTATAAAAACAATGGAGCAACATTTTTCATACAATGGTAAACTAGGGATTTTTTAATGAACCTCCGGGATTTAATACTGGGCTGAGTCAGTGCTTGGAGCCTTGGTCAGTGTGTAACACAGGATGGCTATAAATCATAAGAGCGCAATTACTTTGTGCCCAGAACAAAGCTGTGGGGTAGAAACTTGCCCAAAACCCTCCCAGAGATCACCTCCCATGAGGTCTCTGCAATATTGTAGCCTCTATTCCCATATGTAAATAGGAGTATGCAGAAAAGCAATGCGTTGTGCCCATTGAAACATTTTTAAGATATATTAAATCTTATTTCCCATATATTGCTCTAACCATAATATTATTATAGATAATTTAACAGTAAATTTTGATCACCCAATACACTGCATGTTAATGTTTTATACAGGGCTGGTGAATCTGTTGCTCCCTTAAATTATAGCAATTATATATGAGCAGTAGAGTTAATAAGCTTATGGTATGCAAAGTGGTGTCCTGTCCTCTGTATGTGCATCTAGAATTTCATGTGATTCTTTGCAAAGTAAATGTCATGGCCAAGAGACGCTAAACCTGTTGATCACTGGGCTTTTTATTTCTGCTCTTTAACACTTAACCTCAATTTTACATCCCCTGATTTTAGGTTTCCCCTCATTGTTGTTTAGTGATCCCATCTATATAGTATGCATAATACATTTCCCTCATTTTATATTTTCCTGGATATTACACCATAAATATAAACATAAAATGGGGGTTCTTCTGCAGTCTAATATACCTACAGTGACTGTGTGTAGCTCTTGGTACATCTTAACATAAAGAAACATATTTAAAAAACAGCCATATTTGTAACTGACATGTTTTCTCTGCAGGTGTTGTCTTTCCCTATCAGCCTCATGGTGGTAGGTACCAGCTTAACTTCCATGATGCCAAAAAAGCGTGTGAAGATCAAGACTCCATGATGGCTTCATTTGAACAGCTCTTTAAGGCCTGGGAGGAAGGACTGGATTGGTGTAATGCTGGCTGGTTGATGGATGGCACCGTTCAGTATCCTATTACTTTGCCCAGAGAACCTTGCGGTGGGAAGGAAACTGCCCCTGGTGTTAGAAGCTACGGAGAACGCCACAAGCACCTGCACAGATATGATGCTTTCTGCTTCTCGTCTGCTCTGAAGGGTAAGGATTAATATGGAAACTATACAAATCAACTTTATATTAGCAGTGTTTGGAAAAATTGTACTTTGCAGCTAGTGATGTGGCGAATTTATTCGCCAGGCATGGATTTGCGGTGAATTTCCAGATTTCTCCAATGGCAAATGTTTTTGTGCAGCTGCCACAAAAATTCAACATGGGAAAATTGTCGCTTGATAAAATTGTCGTACATCAAGGTTATTCAGACACCCATAGTAATTCTATATTTGACGTATTTGGGCAGCTTAAATATACTGCATGTGTAAAAATTGTCACGTGCATAAAAATGGCCCAAAGCTGTCAAAATTGTCACAAGTCAAAATTATTTTGATGTCCATTGACCTCAATGTGTTTTGCAAATTTTTCGCTGTTTTGAAAAGTTTTAGGAGTTTTGCCAATTTCTCCATGAAGACAGATTCACCCATCACTATTTGCAACTACTCAGATTACTTTAGTGGCCTTCCCATGATTGAAGGTACCAGTCAAGTTTTTATTTAAGCTCCACTTTAAGGGAAAATCATAATCTACAGTCTACTTACAATACTTGTATATTTGTCCTTGAAATAATGTGAGTGCGAACTTGTAAACTTTCATGTTTCTTCTTTGGTTGATCCTTGTACAATGAGTTTAAATCTTCCTATCTTGTAGGAAAAGTTTACTATCTAGAGCACCCTGAGAAGATGAATTATGCTGAGGCCAAAGCAGCATGTCAAGACGATGGAGCACAAATTGCCAAGGTGGGACAGCTCTTTGCTGCATGGAAATTTATTGACTTAGATCGCTGTGATGCAGGCTGGTTGGATGATGGTAGTGTCAGATATCCCATAGCCTTTCCCCGTCCTAACTGTGGTCCGCCTGAACCTGGAGTTAGGAGCTTTGGATTTCCAACAAGACATATGAAGTTTGGTGTCTACTGCTACAAGATGAGTTAAATACAAAGAGCTTTGACACTTTGGACCTTGTATGATATACATTCCCATTACCTCGGGATAAACCTGAAGAACACGGAAATGAATACATGGCAATATACGTCTTGAGTCACTATCTCAGGCAAACCAATGACACGACATAAGTTTGAATATTATGTTTTTTTAATATAGTTATTTTCTTCCTATGTGACGAAACTACACTTTCCCCTTCTTGATTGATCTATTCTAACACATTCCACAAAGATGAAAATATATATAAAAAAAACACTAGATGGCTGGTTGAAACTCATGTATCTGCCTTCTGACTCAAGATATAATTGACCAGCACCTTAACATCCCTTGTGATTGAGCTTTCTAATAGATGCATGGTGAGACAGATCACAGAGAGATGACAATAGGTACTGACCGTTGTAGTTGGTCTCAAAAACAGTTCCTCATAAATGAGTGATATGTTGACGGTATTGGCACATTAGAATCCAAGTATATGTGGATGAATACATCCTTCTATTCTGTCTTGGATCAGATACAGATATATATATTTATTGAGACCCAGTTGTTTTGGGGCTACCTCAAATATGAATATAATAAATGTGTTCTGTGGCATTTTTTTTTTGGTCCTATGTAGCATACAACTTTATACATACAAGGACCTTGGAAGAAAAACACTGATGCATTAGATGGCGGATAATGTGCTCCCACTATAAATATATACAATAAGGTTATAAGAGGTTACAGAGCAGCACCTGACCATGTAAAAGCACAGGTAATAGGCTGAGTGTTTTTATACAGGGCACAGAACTCAAAGGTGGCTTAATCTTATTCATTGTAGTAGGTAAAAGAACAGCTGCCATATCAGTTTTGACAAATAATGTTGTGAGCTCACCGAGAGAGCAGCTGGCAGGTAAAGCAATGGGGGTATAGTTTATAAGAGATAGCAGCACTGATGATATAGGTGGTGATATAGGCACAACAAACATAGCAGAACAAACATAGCAGAAAGAAAAAGGTCCTTCCACTGATAACAGTGTTGGCTGTACTAGTTCACACTCCTTTTAGTGATGCTCTCACAACCTTGCCAGTCATTGTTGCTATCTCTGTTGCTAGGTATATATGGTGTATTCTGACTTCAGAACCTGAAATGTATTAGGCTATAATTTACAAGTTGTTATATGGATGTATGTATATATATATATATATATATAATCTAGGGAATTTTCATTCCCACTATTATAAAAAATAAGGATAATAGTGCTTTTATACAGGTCATGGGACTCTGAAGTGACTAGTATCCTCGTATTTTACAACTGGAATGGGGGGTACATTATTTTTTTTTTTTGTAATAGAAAGTTTCAATGAGTCATGTACAAGAAATAGGCACCATTAAGGATATAATTTGAAGGACATTCGTGGCTTTTGTGTATCATGTAAGTGTAAATGTATCCAGGCTCACATAGCTTTCCCGATAAACCTCTTGAGGTCACTGTCCAGTTATTTTCCAGTGAAAATACAAATATTATTATATGAACCTGAATGAGTTGGGTTTACATATAGAGCCTGATCTTGTGGAGGGGGGAAATTATATGCAGGATAAAGATTCAAGATTGGTTTTTAATTCAAATGATAATTTGTAGGATTTGTTATTTAATAAAATGAGAGATGTAAGGGGTCTATTATTAAGAAATGGGGCAGAAGCGCAAGAGCACTTCAGTACCCCTTGCGTCCTGTACTCACTGCATTCCCTAATGTGTGAGTCTGGAAGATGTGAAAAACTGTGGTCTTTATTGAGACTGTCTTTACATGCACCCTGTCCAAATGTGACTCTGAATATCTTCTCAAGAGTTAAAATTTGTTTTAAATACAGAGAAATTGAACTTTTATAACACTCTAATATAAAGTTTGGATTTGTTTCTATACCTCCGAAATGCAATTTTTTTTATTATATTATATTTTCTGATTAAAATGTTACCCCTCTAATGATGATCTTAATTAAATATTAGGCATGCCACACTGTTAGCATACAATATGAACACAAAATCTGCACAGAAATATGGTGGCCCTTATTGTGACATACATCATACACTTGCACTTACCCCTCGTTACATTTCAGCTCAGTGCCAATGCAGCCCTGTGCTTAAACAGGAGGTAAGTCCAGCTGTCTGGTTGTTTCGATATAAGGGTCCCAAAATGGGATACCAATGTACTGCCCCCGACACAATGGCTCAGCCGCAAAAACTGTGTTTTTTTTATTCACAATGACACTCATCTCACACCTCTCTCCCTAAACATCACACAAATCATGATATACTTAGTTGGTCTGTAAAAGTAATATTTTTGCATAGCTGCCTTTTTTTTACGTAAAGATGATGGAAAAAGCCGCCCCCAACCCCAGTGTAAATAACAAAAACCTGGCAACTTTGCAGATGGACAAATGCTAGAAGATGCACTTGGCCTTGAGCTCTACTCTTGATTTATCATAGCACACTAGAATGCAAGTGTGAGGTCAGTATGCGTTTTTCATTCGTCTATGAAGTGTGCTTGTTCCAGGATCCAATATGTGAAAGCGTATGTTCAGCAAACAGTGCCGGAGATCCGAGCTGGATTCCCTGCTGCACAGAGGCCACACTGTAGCTTGAGTTCTAAATGGATGTCCACGTGGCAGATAGACATAAGGCCCCCTTCATAAACAGGTCTCTTCTTTATACACTGCCTGGCAGGCATCCAAAGCTGCTTGAATGACCGGCCCAGTTTGACTGGAAACCGCAGGGGCTCAAGGTGGGCAGGGGCAGATAGATAAACAGAGCAGATCTGTACACAACCACTTAGCTGAGACAGACTCTTCTATATGAGCTAGCCCTGAGGTTTTGTGACATGCAGGGCAATCTGTAAAATCTTCAGGATCTTTCTGTTAACCCCTTTTATGCATGTAAAATAAATACCACTTCCCTCCCAGCGTCTCTGGATTCTTTATTAATGATTTTTAATTGTCACAACTAGTGGGCTTGACGCCAGATGGATGTTTTATATATGTTGTCTGAGTAAACCTAAACAACAATTACCTGTTCAGCTATAGCGTTCATTGCTATTTCTAATAGGAACTTTGCAGCAAGGATTAAAGGCAATAAAGGGGTTAACAGCATAGGCCCACATCTCTGAACAGCACAATTTCCTACAAAGAGCTTGGACATATTCCTGTCTCTTAGGGCCCTTACACACGGGCGTTTTTACCTGCGCTCCCCTGCGTTCCGTTTTGCTGCGTTCAGCCGCAGGGGAGCGCAGGTATAGATGCACTCAATTATTTTCAATGGGGCTGTACTCACACGAACACACGAACGCATGTGAAAAATGCAGCACGTTGCGTCTGAATCTGCGTTCGGCGCTTACACGCGTCTCGTGGGTACAACCTCATTGAACAAAATGAGGTGCGTCTAGACCTGCGCTCCCCTGCGGCTGAACGCAGCCAAACGCAACGCAGGGGAGCGCAGGTCCAAAACGCCCGTGTGTAGGAGCCCTTACTCTTACTTCTTCATGCACCCATCCCCGAATCCTTTTAATTAATCATGTTTAACAAAGTGCAGGTTTAAATTGCACATATTTTAGGATTCATATAAACTGATACAATTAAAAAAAAAAACTAAATGGTGCTATTGTTTTATATGTAAATGCTTTCGGTATTTTTATTTTATTTCAATTTTATTGGCTCGACTAACATGAAAAATGGTCTAAATATCAATGAAATAAAAACGACAAATAAGCACAGTTTGTGACTTTGTGGTTCATGTGCCTTGCGTTGTTGCATTAACTTGGAATGGAAATTCTAGCGGCTAAAAGAGGAAATCTAAATTCATAATAGGGTTCCGTTTAGGGCGTCACCGGCGTCAAAATATTTTTTTGGCTTGTGATTAATGTTTTAAGGGACATGGGAAAAGGCAGCATGAACATTAGCATTTAGGAATTTTACGCCTGGCGTAAGATAACATTTTTTGTTGGACAAACAATCCCTGTTTTGTTTGAAGGGTAAAGCATTTTTTAGTATGCCTATGTCTCAATGTCTTGAATATATTGATAATGGGTTGAGTGCAGAGGACCTCTTGTATTTGTCTATATGAATATTGTGGTCACAGTCTCATTGCACCCCCGCCTAATGGTTTTAAAATTAGTGGTGAGCACAACTTTCCCTTGTTTGTTATAGTCAGATAACATTTTTGCTTGCTGCCCTATTGCCAGACCCATGCTGGTGGATACTTGGCACAATGGATTGACTGCTTTCATCCCCCCCAATGAAACTTCACTCTCGGAAAAAAAACCCTGTAACCCTGCTTATACTATAGAGGAAAAGGTTGACCTCTGCAGGCTTTGCAGTATAAATACAACTAAGGCAATTGCCTTTTTATTACATAATGTCTGCCCCCTTCTAGGAGCCTTAAAGGGATACTGTCATGGGAAAACATTTTTTTTTTCAAAATGTATCAGTTAATAGTGCTGCTCCAGTAGACTTCTGCACTGAAATCCATTTTTCAAAAGAGCAAACATTTTTTAATATTCAATTTTGAAATCTGACATGGGGCTACACATATTTTCAGTTTCTCAGCTTCCCCCAGTCATGTGACTTGTGCTCTGATAAACTTCAGTCACTCTTTACTGTTGTACTGAAAATTTGAGTGATAACATCCCTTCCTTTCCTCCCAGCAGCCTAACAACAGAAAAATGGCAAGGTAACCAGATAACCAGCAAATAACATCTGCCTGAAAGTAGTTCCATCCTAAAGTGCAGGCACAAGTCACATGACCAGGGGCAGCTGGGAAACTGACAATATGTCTAGCCCCATGTCAGATTTCAAAATTGAATATAAAAAAATCTGTTTGCTCTTTTGACAAATGGATTTCAGAGCAGCACTATTAACTGATGTGTTTTTGGAAAAAAAAACCCTTTCCCATGACAGTATCCCTTTAAGCTCATATAGACCCCTCTACAAACAAACAGCCTGGAGCAACAACAACTCAATGGTTTTAGGCTATGAAGTTATTAACTCACTAATATTTTGTGGAGATGCCTAATGGCTGGGTTATATGAACTGTTCCTGTGGAGGGGAATAATTATACTCAGCGTGTTTCCAGAACCTGGCGTTTTCCACCACAAGATAAAGGTACAGGTCTGTAAGAGCTACATTTAGAAACTATCTCTGTGGTACCCTATACTTAAGTCTTATAAAATGTATAGATCCATAAAAATAGACGTAACTATATTTTTACACCTGCGGAATAATAATAAAGGATGGGGTAAGAAAAAATGATTTGTTTGCTTTTTTATGCAATTATAAATAAAATCAAATAAAGCCATGCATTACATTTCTTGGTACTAAACTCCAATGCATCTTGTAGTAAAAAAAAGATACAGGTATGGTATATACAGTGCAAAATACTGGGGTTTTCTGGATAACTGATCTTTCCTCAATTCGGATCACCATAGAACACCATAAACTCAAAAGCATTGTTTTTCTACCAATATAGATTCATGCAGGACCGAGTATTATTACTGAGAAAAAATAGATCATTTTTAAAACTTGGAATTTTTTTTTAATTTAGAGCTTTATGAAAAAGATCTGCCTGTGGCTGCATTTGGGAAGGAAACAAAAAAGACGGAAATAATTTCATGTCAATAAAACAGAAATAGAAACCAAGTACAATATTAGGAGTTCTAATATGTAAGTAAAAACTGCACACACAATCACCAAAAGGATCTTTAATTGTTGATCCTCCCTTATCCCCAAAGTGGTTTGTCACATAGTAATAACTGCCCTTATTTTTGCACACAAACATACACTCTCTTTCACTTCTATCTACATTACTTTACTTCCACTATATAACAATGCTAATCGTTTCAGCACACAAAAGCCAAGTTTGATATAATATATGTTCTTCTATTGACCTTTGGTAGTTGAGGACTCCCAACATCTGGAGAACTCTAGTTTGCCCTGATATATTATAATGGATATGAGTTAATTTACCACTGCAACAAAAGTTAGGAGCTCTTCTTAAAAGAAAAACATCTCATACACAGGATATAAATACAAAGTATCAATGTATAACTGCAGAGTTAGAATATAGTGGCAAATTCACTAACCTGTGAAGCTGCGC
>CM044435.1:103471061-103508797 GCA_024363595.1 Xenopus borealis
GCTGTAAATTACATAATACTAGTATGGGATCTGGAAACCTGTTTTTATCTGTAATAATAAAACAGTACACTGTGCTTTGACTAAGTTATAAGTGCATTGTCTAAGTTATATGTAATGATTATTATATACAAAATCAGCCTATTGGGGTTATTTAATGTGTAATTGTTTTTTTAGTAGACTTAAGATATGAAGATGCACATTATGGAAAGACCTGTTGTCCAGAAAACTACAGGACCCAATCATTCTGGATAACATTACTCATACCTGTAACCATCAAACATGTAGGATGCCAACTAACTGACCCGCTTCAAGACATCTTTCTTTACTCAAATTACTAATGACTATTAATGGCTTTCAGGGGAAGCCATTTAAACAGTATTAGAGCTCGGGATGCACCCAGTCCAAGATTCGGTTCAGGATTTGCACAAGTTCCAATACTGTTTGCAGGGATCACATTGGTGGAATCAGCCAAAGCCTTATCAGAACCCATAAAGGCATGTGACTTTGGACAATTGTACACCAAAGCTTGTTATTCACAGTTTAAACAAATTTTAAATTTGTTAAAAATGTAATTTTTAAATGAGGTCTACAATTAATACTTCTTTTGCCTGAATTCTTTTGAGAATTCGCTGGTATTCGTTTTTATCCAAAATGATAGAATTGGCATGTCCCTAATTACAAGAAGTCATCCTTTGGCATTCCTTTACAGCAGCTGATGTCATAGTGGTTGGATTTTTGCGCTAATCATAGATATATTGTTTGCATCTATCAATACACCAGTCAGACACACATACACTGACACATTCTACATACACACCGCATTTAGGCATTTAATAGGAAAATTCAATAAAAATAAAATACAACAAGATCGCATTTTATTATACATGTATCACAAATTTTTTGGGGGTGTTAGAAACATTCTTTCTTTTGCCTTCTCTCTATGCACATGTTTTCATAAAATATCCACTTTCTTTTTTACAATAAAAAAGATATAGAAGTTGTTGAACATGATATTAAACACAGAAGCGCTTTCAAAAGTCTTGAAGTCTATTGCAAACTTAATTTAAATAAAAAATAAAAACAATTAGAGCTCCAATTGTTATTTTTAATAAAGTTATTATTTTAATATAAATAGGTGCACGGAAACATCATGCACTGCACGGTCCCCGAAAGAGCAAATGGGACATGGAAGCATTTTGTCTCTGTCCTACATTGGGGTGGCAAAAAAATGGAAACTACTAAATAAGAGACTTGGGTGCTGCTGGAGATGCAGGGGAAGCAGATAACTGGTGGATTTGTGGTATTCTTATTTCTTTATTCAGCATGACCACAAGAAGTCACATCAATGTGTTTCTCAAACACTTATTAATTGTAGAAAACGGCATAATACAAATTAGCGGGTCCTGTTGGTTCCGAGTCTACAACAGAGGCTTGAAAATATCATTTTGAAAACATAAAACATAATTGTGGAAGCCCATTAAGGTTTAGATAAAAAAAATAGTCTTAAAGAAAACACATATTTGGTTTCACAAAAGGAAATTGTAACATCTACATATCTGTAAAGTTTCCCATTTGCTCATAGTCACAGGATACTCATACTTGCCAGAATAAAAAGGGTTTTTAGTTTCAGTTGGGCAATAAGACCCGAGAATGTGTGAACCCGAGAATCAATGTTATAAAACAAGTTTCAGCTCAACTAGGAACAGCAACAACAATGTTTCAGGCTACAGAAAATGAACGTCAGTCAACCAAAATGTTTTCTTTTTTCTGCTACATTTTTCTGGCTGCTGTCTGTTATGAAAAGAAACAAAAGGGAATCACTTGTAGGCAAGGTCTTTTTTATGGATGCACCTAATCCTGGATCTGGTTAGAGATCCCTCCAAATCCTATACATTTTTGAAGCTCTGGAATTTTTTTTTTAATTCAAAATGGATGTTTTGTTTTTTGTTTTTCAATTTTCCATATGAATTTCATTATTTGGTTCTAGGATTTGTTATTTGGCCCAGTCCAAAAATTATGTATCTGAATAATTGCTTGGAAGTGCATAAGAATCCTCGCTTACATAATAAAACAGGGAATGTACGGAATGCAGTAATCAAGTATTAAATAGGAATGCCTTATATACTGTAAGGGGTTGTTACTACTCTGAAACAAATATCAGTAAATGATAAATCAGCCCCATAGTGTTTGTAAATGTTACAGAATTCTTTTTTCTGTGTTTTAACATTGATGCCAACAGACTATTTATTTGTAGAAGCCTAAATGAGGCAATGGCACAGGATTCTGTATAAATAAGGTGCTTATGCACCAAATCAATGCTTGGAAAGATTTAACCAGGTTTTATAGGCTACTTTGTATTCTATAAAATGCTTTTATTCTCCAAGCTTTTGGAAAACTTCTTTAAAGTTACAGACACCAGGCTTCTCAATCCGTATTTTGGTATTTTCAAAATGTCTTTCAATAAAATATAAAAATATATCCAATAGTCCCTTTACAAATAGATTCACCTTTGATGTTATATCTAGTAGATTAACTATGTGAAACAGTCAAGTGCATTCTAATAGTAAGTGCAGAAATAGTACGATTGCGTGCAAACATTCCAGAGTAAGCATAACATAAACCCTCACCCAAAAACATTGCGAACTGTGGCGATGTACACACCGTCGGCAGCCGCTTCCCATTCTAGTGAATGAAAGGCACATGGCTTGTTTAGCTCAGGAGAATAGCATTATCCACTGACTCCCTGCAGTGTGGTTAATATTCACGAGAGTTGGAAAAGGCTGCAAGAGTTTTGGGCTGTTGGGATCACCATCATTTTCATACAAGGCACAAAGTGTCTCATATGACACATCCTTTAGCATAATATTTTCAAGCGCCTATACCTTATTTAAATAAATTTGCTTTAAGGTGTATTATATTTTAGTTTTTTCCCAGCTGGTGTCACGGAAGTGCCTATGTGGGCATGAACACTCTGAACAAGACATTGGCCTGTTTCATGTAGATTACCTATAAAGGGTTCCTTTACACGCTAGGAAATTGCATGGGGATTGCATGGGGATGTCTTGTTATTCACAATCCACTGTGACAAAATGCCCCAGGTGATGTTGCCTTTAGGGAAAAGTAAGAGGTGGGTAATTAAAATATAAAGGCAGAGCCTGTTAAAAGCAGAAAGAAGTTGCTGTTGCTCCTAGGACTCCATGCAGGGTCTTACATAATCCTGTTGAAGCTACTGAGTTAATGTTTTGCCTATCTAGCAACTGCCTCCTGTAATCCGTATACAACTGCACAAAGAGAAAAAACACAAACGTGTGCATACAATAAAAGAAAGGGGGGACTATGATGGTCGCAAGTTTGAGAACATACAGTAATGTGACAGCTGCTTCTAAATCAGTTTTCTTTTAACACATGTATCCTGATTTAAAAGTACTTGTGGACAATGCTTTCTTCTAATACCCTTCCACCCACCCCTTTGTCCTCTCACACCGGAGATACATTCAGCAACAGTTCACAATTATTTATTCAAGGTTCTTGGCGTGCAATGTGTTTGTAACATTTAATATAGTTATACTTTTTTTATTATTATTATTATTATTCGGCCAGCCTGGAGTTTAAATAATAAAAATATCACATTATACTCACATTATAGTTAATCAAGACAAAGGGAAAATAGTCTTTATGGCACAATGTTGCCCTTCTATTTCCACTCAAAGCCACTCTAGCTTCCTTAAAACCCTCCGAATAATGGCACGACATGGGCGCTCACAAAGGCCCTTCTCGGGCCATTAGTAAAATTGTTGAAACCTAATTTGCTTTGGCGTTTTTTTTTCTTTTTTTATATACAGCTTGGGATTTTCTTGAATATAAACTCCTTACATGACAAACAAATTCAAATTGACATAGTTAATATAAATGTTCTTTACAATATTTCTTTTGTCTATTTCCATTTTAATGGGCCTTTCCCTGTTCAGATGTGGCAATTGCTCTCGACCGACTTCTGGGGCTTCTCTTGTGTCGTCTGTAAGTGGAAACTGCAGGGATTGAAGCAGAGAGAGAAAGAAGAAAAGCTTATAAGTAGAGATTTGACAAGAGCAGTCTGTCTTATACTGTGAACAGCAAATGAACAGCTTTATCCATGCCTCTCGTGTGTGGGGGAAACATCATATGTATATCTAACTGTAAGCAAAAAAAAAAAACACACAACAAACTGTCTCACATTAGTCTGATTGCCAGTGTTTAGGCTTTTGTGAGAGGCTGGCATTAGCATTTGAGCCTCAGAAAGAACAGGGAATTGTGGACTAAACTTGTGTGAGAAATTACAGAGGCTTGAGTCCTGCAATTATACCATTCATGTTGGGCAAACTGACTAAATGTCATTTTCCATCAAAAAAGGACCTCAATATTCTGAGCTGCTGACCCTTTCAGCTAATAACCTACGCATAAGGCTGCCCACTGTTAAAAACCGAGATAATCTGGTAATTTATATACAATGACAAGGTATTGCATTCAGATTTTCTCCTACTGATAAAAATACCTGAGCAGATTATGGACATTTACAGGGCAAGTGCCAGAAATGAGAATTACAAGTAATTATGTAGAGTAACAACTACCTTCCAATTCTCTGCCATGAGAGTGCTGTCAGGCAGAGTTAAGACATACTGCACACAACTCATGCAAATTCTCATGCTGAAACAGATATAGCAAATGTTGTATGTAAAGTGTAACTACAGGCCCATCAATCTGGTACTAAAATGTATTTAGGGGGCCCCCCTTATGGACCTGCTCAAATATAATATCACCTGCTCAAATATAATGTCATAAATGTCAAATACTGCATTTAGGACTGTGTTCACTTTACAGCTTTTTGTGGTTAAAGATCTAACAGCTTGCATGCCTTCCTCAAGACAGTGGATGCTGGTGGTGCTTTAACCCTATAGTAACACCAATCAAAAGGGAAAGTACCTTGTAAAAACAGATATGTTGTAATATACTCACGATCTATGCACAGTATCCTAGGCTCATCCCAGTGCCCAGTTGGTAGACACCGGATTATAGGAACATGGCGTTGTAGGTAACCTTGGTTACATTGATAACGCACTAAGGAGCTGATTTCATAACGCACTTTCTTTTTTCCTAGTGTATAGGCGTTTTGCACTGCTGGAGGATCACCGCAAGCCACTAGAAAGAGGAGAATGACAAGACAACTTTCAATAAACTGTTGATACCGGTTATGCTCATGCTTATATTATAAATGGCTTCCAGATAAAGTTAATGAAGGGATGTACTGTACATGTGCTTGGTGCCCTCTACCTCACACCAGATATACAGCTCTAGGATAGTGGAAATTAGACCATGGCTTCTCAAGGAGCTTTACATTTAGAGGGAGATACTGGGCAATGCATCACTTGATCTGCCCTATAACTAAACTAAACTTTCTTTTTTATTCAGCAGCTCTCTAATTTGCAAATTCAGCTGGTTGCTATGGTCCAATTTTCCCTAGCAACCATGCATTGCTTTGCATAAGAGACTGGAATATGAATAGGAGAGGATCTGGATAAACAGATTAGTAATAAAAAGTAGCAATAACGATACATGTGTAGCCTTACAAAGGGTTTGTTTTTAGATATGGTGACCCCTATTTAAAAGCTGGAGTCAGAAGAACGAAAAAAAAAAATGAAGACCAACCCAAAAGTTGCTTAGAATTAGGCATTCTACAGTATACTAAATGTTAATGTACTGGTGAACCACACCTTTAAGTATAAATAAAAAAAGTGCTTTTAAATTAGAGGTGAGAATCGATTGTCAAGTGCTGATAAGGTCAATGGAGGCAGATTTTTTGTTTTGGTTCTACCTCTTTGAGATTCTAAAAAAACCCAGTTTGGAAAATGTACAAAATACCCCCATGTAGCTTTGCTCTCAAGAGCAGATACACGTAGATAAAGCATAAAAGAACAATTGAGCTGATTTGCTTAAGACTTTTACATCTGGCAACACTGTTGCTAAGCTCTTGGCTTGCCAAATTAACCTTGCAAACCATGCAAGTTCTAAGAACAGACCTTCAGGGTGTCAGTGACTTTGAGTGTCTTTATAAATAATACTGGCACTAATTAAAACCTTCTGTAAATATCTATGCAGTGTCTTCTTATTATCTCTACAAAACATTAGCCATGGGGATTTATGAGCAGGGGCATGTTTTTCTCAGTCTTGGATGCCTAGCAACAATATCTAAAAGGGTTTCTTTGAAGAAGAAAAATAAATAGGTTCCTATTGAAAAGTCACAAGGAGTTTCTCTTTTGTTCAGTGCTTAGGAAAACAACAAGAAGTAAGAGATGGCCAAGGAAACCAAGGCTTTTTGGCAGACAGGAATCCAGGTATATATTTAAGAGAAGATTACTTTTAAGATGGCAGTGGACTGCCCTGTTGAGTAAATATGATGTTCTGTAAATCTGTTCTCCATTATGGCAATAACAAGTAAAATATCTAAACCTGTTGGGGCTGCAGTAGTTGGATAGCATTGATAGTAAGTCAGAATTGAGAAATGTTCAAGGAGGTTGAACATATATAGAAAATTAGTTTGTAGTTACAAAATCAGCTCTTTACCTGTTCCCTTTTTGCATGTAAATGGCAGATGATAATTACATGGAACATCATTCCATTCTCCTCTTTCATGCCAGATCATCACAACGCAATCTTCTCCCGTGGTAAAGAAGTTATCTGGTTGGTTTGGCCTCCAGTTTTCATATTGCTAGTGGTTAAAAACCAAAGGGCGTGAAGCTTATTTTTAAGTAGATAATAATCAACAAAATGCATCTTTTCAAAGCTATATACAATGCAGTGGCTCTCATGGGCACAGAGGAATGTACATAGGTCAACTCAACATTCTTTGCATGACTTCTTCCATTGTGCAAAATTTCACCCCTCCACTGTTGTAGGGTTCCTTCCTTCATTATGGGGACACAGATTGCAAGTTTAGTAATTTACCCATAGAGAACTCAATAGCTCTGGCCTCCACTAAATCATAGGATCCAGAGGCCACCTATGGCCTATGTGCTCTTGGAGTATTCCAAAACCCACCAATCATGCTGGACTTCTGAACCAATGAAAACATTTTATGGCATCATAGTAACAAAATAACAAAGCACAGCCTTAACATAACCATGGCTTAATGCAAGTCATTGTAATCATGGCAACTTAAGTATTTCATTATGTTTTCATTTAACACTTCTTTATCTTTTCTGTTTTATCACTGTATCATGCATTCTCATAGCTGTTTTTATCAGTTTCCACTTGCCTTTTCAATCTGCCAAGCTTTAAGCAACAGGACACCCCATTGTTCAATATAAATTCAATGAATAGAGCTTTTGCTAAACAAACCTTTTGCCTATTGTTTTAATCTCAAAAAAACTATAATTTGTATTATTTCTTGATCTGAACACAGAAAACAGGGGCACTAAAGCTAGTGAATGTGTGGTCCATGCAAGGCAAAATAATTATATTCCCAATGCATGGATATTCCCCCTGCATAATGGACTCCACAAGGTAAGGGACAATGACTTATTGTTCCTTCAATAGACAAGTATGAGTATCTACATTTAGATGATGTTACCACAGTACTTTCAATAGCTGAGCCATGGTAGACAATCTGCAAAAGAGTAGTTTAATCAATTTATGAGCAGTACACAGCACTGTGCTATAAGAAATAAGGACTTCTCAGTCAGTACAAGAAACACGGAAATGCTCAAAGAATGATATGTAGAAATTATATCCCAATTTTTGTTTTATTTCTATCTTACCAAGGGGTTTGCATCTGACCAGCGGAAATCATTTTCAATTGTTTTATCATTCAGCCCAATCCACTGATAGTCCTGAGCGTTACCTGCATTGAGATGATGAGAGGAGATGTACATAACAGAAGCATTGGGTGTAACTCATTCCTTTGCACAAAACATGACATATTTTTGAATTAACAAAGGAGTTAAAATGGTCACTGCTGAGCTCAAACTCTAAAATGGCAGAAGGGCATTTACCCTGGGATTGCCAGTTTCCTTCTTGATGCTAATTGAAGCAGTGGGAGGGTTATGCAGTTGGGATCTTCTACTCTGTTGACCTATTAGCCCTGGAGCTCATTAGGACAAGAATCATATTAAAATATATGTTTACTTATTTATCGTTTATCTCTTTTTCTATAGTTAACCAGTGAAGTAAGGCAGTCTGCAAGAGTGGAGTATCCAAATATTTATATTTATAAAAATTTTTTATTTTATATTCATTTGTATTATATTTATATTTTATTTATTAAAATGAGAAAAGCTGCTGCATTGGCTGCTTTTTAAAGTGAAAACGAATGTATAAAATAATTACTAAAACAATGCCAATGGCCCACAATATTATTTGAAACATCTAGACATCTTGAATAGCTCTAACTAACTGTAGGGGTTGAACTTAGCCCTACTATGGTAACCCTTGTTTCATTAAGCATTGTGAGCCATTTATAGAATATTGAAATGCTTATTTATGCTTAGAAATACAGCTGGATGAAAACATTTATCTGATTGATGCAAAATATTTTATAAATAGGTGTAATTTAATTTAATTCATACTTGCAGTGTTTTATTATTTCTAAACCCCCCTAAACAAAAGAAATTCTGCATGCATGGAGCCCCTGCTACACAAATGACTCTCCCCCATCTTGCAATGTATGCCTCTAGAACCTACATTGTCAACTATAAATGAATTTACTGGGGAACATTGGGAAGCAAGAGGTCCAGCTAAGTCTATTGGGAAACCAGATAAACTGAGAAAATAGGCACAAATGGGTTGGGAAGCTACAGAACCAAGACAGAGTAGTGTCATATAGCCTTGTATGCCTCTAGAACCTACATGATCAGCTACAAATTGATTTACTGGGGAACATTAGGAGGCACTAGGGAAAAAGGAGGTCCATTTTGATCTATTGGGAACACCAAATAAACTGAGAATAGGTGCATGAATGGGTTGGGGGCTACAGAACCTAAAAAGAGAGCATGTAGAGTTAAGACCATCACACTCTTGGTTTTAAAGCACTATAGAAATCTCTGTGGTGCAGAGGTTAGTATTGCTGCCTTGGAGTCCTGTATTCAAAGCCAGCCTCAGCATTAAGGAGTTTGTACAGTTTCCATGTACTTGTGTGTTTCATCCCACACTCCAAAATCATACAGGTAGGTTAATTGTTTCCTAATAAAAACTGACCATAATGCGTATGTGAGCAACTGAATGATGTGATGACTGTGAAATGTGTCTGCTTTATACAATCCATAGTGGTGCTATTTTGAACCAGTTTGCATTACTCACTATTCACAAATTCTTGCTCTTCAGGTGAAAGAATGCTCGCTAGATGGGACTGGTGGTACCGACAGACATTCTCTGCATCCACCCAGGTTTCTCTCTCTGGAAAGTGTTTGTAGCAGTGACCCTGGAATTTGGTCCATCCATCCTCACACACCTCGAGATCTGAAACAAAAAAGAAATGAAATCATTGAACAAAAGGCATAAAATAAACACTATGATCCAGAATTCCTTATTGTCCACCCGTTGTGATCTGTACCTGTTTGAACCAAAATTGCTGTGATATTAGGGGATGCAGAGAGAGTGGTAATACAGACCAGGTTTCTTCTACCTGAAATTGCTGGTAGAATGGAAAGACAAGTACATGCATTCTACCGAAATCAGTACACATTCCTTGGCCGATGTTTAATGATGTTTAGCAAGAATGTATACTTTTTAAAAAAGGTTTTATTTTCATTTAGGATGATAAAATTAATACACCATCATACCCTAGTCAAGGTAAACCCCATATGGTGGTTCTAAATAGTTCCCCAAGTTGCCACCTAACTTCAACATGCATGTTAATTGTTTTGTGACCATGCTCATAAGAAGCCTTACTGATCATTGTTAGGGACTGGTTTTTGGTACTTTCAAGAGTAAGAAACATATGTGCGTATATATTTATTTATGAAACTGGAAAATATGCTTGTGGAATATAACATCTTTGCTTGGAAAACTCATGACCTAGAGTTGAGGTTTAAGCAAGCTCCAAAAAAATAACCTTGTTATCAGATTCTCTAATTAGAGAAAGTTCACTCTGAGGGACCTTTGCATGGAGTGTAAGTCGAATAACCTCAATTATGCCAAATTACATTCAGAGATCAAGGAGTATGGGCAAATGTTACTCTGTGACATTTGCTTGTATGTCTCAATAATTTAATCATCTAAAGTTCATCCTGTTACGTTACTATAAGCTCCAACCTGCTCAGTATGGTCTGCAGGCTTTCTAAGTTAGGGAAGGCAAAAAGTGTCTTGTAAGTCAATCAAAGTTGAATATTCCAGTAAGCATGGTATCCATGTGTATCTAACATATCCTGTGTGGATAACTCCCTGATAGGATACATAGCTATTACAAGTAGTGACCTCTTTACACCAAAAGCCATAAGGTTACTATGTAATAATATGGTGTTGTGCTGACACCACAAAACTACATTTGTTGCACTATAGCATCCTCCTGACACAATCTGGTAGTAATAATGAGACAAGTGGAGAATGCTAGTGTCAACATATTTTACTTGGAACACTTAAGCAAAGCTGTGTTGCCAGTTGCACCATGCTGGGTTATAGGTATTGTAGTTTTGCCAGCTTCTAAAACCATGCTGTCATATATTAAAAAAGGGGGACTAAACCTTGTTCATATGGACAATCATTCCATTTCAATAATACATTTTGAGGATATACAGTCGTTACAGAACATTTCCTCTCTTTGTGTTAGCATATATCTCACCTGAATATACAATAAAGAGAAGGACTGATCTAGGCATAAAGTAATTATGTTAAATTAACAATTTTATATTTTTCCTTTAAGAGGCACAATTAATTTGACACAAACAGCAGATACTCGTAACACACCCTTTAAGAGAAGAAATTGAATAGGGAAAATATTTATTTTAATGATGAGGTTCAATTCTCAGCTGGAAATAAAAGAAATGCTGAAAAAGAAAGGCAACGTGAAACAAGAAATGAAAGAGAAATGGAACCAAAACAAATTATTCAGCATCTTCACTCTTCTTTCACAGGTAGGCCTGTATTAGGGATTAGCCCACCTAATCAAGGATACCCTACTGGTTAAAGGAAAGCAGGGGGAAAGGGTTTCTTTTTCTTTTGGATGAATTTGTTAGTTGAATTAGCTCAAGCCACATTGGTCGTACCGATCTGACATAGGTCCCCTCCGTAGCTGGGAAGGCATAAGCATTTGAATGAGTCGATGCCATCAACGCAGGTAGCTCCATTCACACAGGGGCTTGAGTGGCACTCATCAATGTCTGTAAGAAATCAAGGGTCTGCCATTAGGACACCTGCTGCTTCCCTGACTACAAAAAGGAGAGCGGGTTCTGATTACTTGTTCTGTGCTGTTCCAGATGCGGATACTACAGGAACAATATAATATATACTGCATACCAAGCATGAGATATATATTATATACTCGCACATATTCTGAAATTGAGAGGCTCAGCAGGAGAATATTGAGCCAGCTTAGGTTACGAGGAGGTGGCGGTCTTTACTTTGAGGCACCAATTAGAGCAATCAGAGGTTTGGCACCGGAACTGGGAGTACAGAACCTCTGATACTTGCTATGATGATCAGTCTAGAACAATACTTGATGATATTAACCTAAGTCTTAAATGTTTTGTAAACTGAATAATAATGCATCAGGTACTATACCTTACTCCAATTTGTTTGCCATTGAAATATGACCATGATTTTATCCAGGTTTGAACCAGTGTTTTTCTAGCAGAACATTGTTGTTTATTATTGTATTTGAGATTTCTATAGATATATTTTTATTATAATTTATTTATAAAGGACTAAAATGTTCTACTTTTAGGGGGTTATTTATTAAATTCTGAATGCCAAAAACTCAAAATTTTTTTTATTATAGCCCAAGGATAGAAAAATCTGAATCCGAAAAACTGGCATCTCTGACCTGCTGAGGTTGAATATACTGTAAGTCAATGGAAGAGATCCCTATCCTATTTGGAAGTTTCTGTGGTCTGTGCTGGAATTAGCCTGAAAATCTAACTATTTTGGACTTTTCTTGCAAAAATCTGAAAAAGTTGGGCTCTTTGCCAAAAATTTTGATTTTTACTTAATTGTATAGAGTTTGTCCCCGATATCCAATTAAATAGTGCTCTTTGTTTATAAATAAGGTCACATAGTGGGTGGTAGTTGTTCTTTTGGACTTTTTTTAATTAAAAAAAAAAATATATATATATATATTTTAGCAAATTTAACTAAAAGAGCTTTTGCAAAAGTACTTCTTTTTCAACATTTTTGTATTATGCATTGAGCTATGGTCATGGTGATACCAATATTAACAGGGATGTAATAAGTTCTTGAGCTATTCAAAGAATCCAAGACACTTAAGACTTATACTAGACTTTAGGGCAACATATGCATACATTGTCAGCTAATAAAGATTCAAGGTATAGTTATGTAGTAATTTATGTTAAATCACATTCAGTTTTGTAGTTTGATTTAAAGAGAATGGTAAAACATAATGGGGCAGAGGTGTATAAAATATAAAAATTCTGAAATAGGTATCACTTGTTTTTTTATGAAAAATCATTGTCGTTAACCAACATTTGGATATAACGGAGTTTCCGAAGGCTGCCCTGTAATACTGTTTTAAATAATTTGGAATAGAAAGCTTCTATTTAAATTCTGGGTTTTAATTTTTGCCTTTAAATACATTTCACTCTAGGATCATTTATCATCGGTCATAAGGGAAACAGTTTCAATGTACTTCCAGCTGATTGAAATTTTGAAGCGTAACTGCATTGTTAAAAACTTGGGTGGCTCAGGGATTCTTAACCTCTCTGGATCCCAAAGGACAAGAAAGCTCATTCTTTTAAAGGGTCAACCAAGGTGCAATAACCACCTCATGGATTTTGATAAATGACCAAGTTACAGTATGTTTATAAATGACTGATTTTATATGAAACTATAAGTACTTTGCAATTAAAACTGCACAATATCTCAATTCTGAATATATTTGTTGCCTACACATATATCATTTTGACATTTGAATCCTTTTGCCAAAGGGTTAAACGTCTCAGCACGCTCTACGGGTTGAGCAAGCAACAAAACATTTGGATAATTTCAGAATGGGCACCAGCTGAACAAGTAATGTATTCTCCTTTTTTGCTCTTTTTAATTAGCAAATAAGTTTTTCAAGCGCGCAGGGAATGGGGAAATTAGGCATTGAGCTAAAGCGAGGCAGACAGCAGGAAATGGTGGGAGTTTTAATAGGCAGGAGATTAGAATTTGTAAGCTTCCTCTTTGCACCTAGCAGACCTGTTGCAGTATTTCACACATATTCCCTAGAGAAAAACAAAATGAGGAGAACAAAACACAGTAAAGGGTCAAATAACAACTAAATTACCCCAGTCATTAGCTCAGCTTTCATATGACCAATACATTTACACATGATTAAGCTTATTATTTTATTTAAAAAAAACTTTGCAGTTTGGCTGCATGGGAAACAGGTCAATCCTATATTTAACATATTAACAGCATTAACTGGAATGTATGGTACATATGTTCTAATTATAATATGCCTTCTACAGTTCCTGCACAAAAATACCCCAAACAAAAGAAGCATTCAGCTAGAAAAAAACAAGTAAAAAAAGTAAACAGTAAAGTACACTTACATTTTGATAATTTAGTCAAATCTTTAAATGTATTATAATTTAGTCAATATGTTTTGCTGTAATTGTGCTGTTCTATGAATGACTGCATGTGATCTGCTCTTAGTAGATAATGTGTATGAAACGGAAACAAATATGCTCCCTTGCTACAGAATTCTATAATTGGGATGTAAAGATAAGCCCTATCTATATGGATCAATATTGTTGTTAGAAAACCAAGGGTCCAAAGATTTTATAATAGGAATGTTTACATTTGATACTTATGGGTTCCAATTATCAATAACATTTATTAAACTCTTATTTGGGAGTGAACATTTTTCTTTTCACTTAATTTTTATATGGGTTTGTTATTTATAGCAATGTTTGTTCCCCCTCTTGTTTGATTATAGTATTGCCCAAATACACAATGCTGCATGTACAAGTGTCCCAGCTGAATCTATAGTACAAATACTACACAAATTGCAAACTTACTGAGGGTTCTGTTTATGACTAGTTATGATCGAATCTTTTCCATTGCACTCTGCCGAAAAATTTGTGAAACTCCAAACAAAATTGCGAAATGTATTGAAGTCAATGGGTGTCAAAATAATATTTTACACAAGCAACATTTTTGTCCAAATGCATTAAACACAATGGATGGCAAAAAAACAAATTCATGGGTGACAATTTTTACACATGCAACTTTTTTTGCAGAGAAATTTCTGCAGAGAATTTTTGCAGCAGTTTCACTAAAAAAATTGCAGGTGGTGAAATAAATAATAAATAAAGAATAAATTCACCCATCACTAGTTATAACTTTTAGATTGAATGCATACTCTAAAGCTCAAGTAAAGCCTTGGTACCATGAGGAGTAGCTAAAGGAAAGTGAGGCAGATCTTCTGTGGATTTCAGTATCATATTTATTAGTACCCAACCCTCGAGGACATGATTTAGGAAGAATTAGATTTTTTTTATAAAGTTGAAAATAAAAATAATTACTTATGCCAGATAATGCAAATGAAGTAAAGAACTCATTTTAGATTACATTTTACCCAGTTCAAAAAAACTGATGATCCATTAGGATTTCCAATTTCAATAGTTTTTAAAAATCTTCCCCATGTAATGATTCATTAAAGGTGCAGAAATTCCCTTGTTAAATAAAAGGCCTTCAAAACTACCCATTGTACTCTCTTTAACATTGGCAAGTATATACGCTAAGGGGCAGATTTATCAAGGGTCGAATCTTGAGTTTATGGGAGTTTTTAGACATTTAGGGGCAAATTTACTATTATTCCCCAAAATAAATTCGACCAAATTCGCAATTCGATAAGTATTCGACCATCGAATGCTTATCGAATTGTTTTAGGCTATCGTTTTGCTCGATATCTGATTTCTAGATGAATTCTTACAATCGGATACCGATCGTTCGATTTCACGAAAATATCGTGAAATTTAATTTGAGCGTCTGAAAAATTTGTTCGATTCGAACAATCGAACGTTCAGATCGTACAAATGGTATTCGAGCAGGACTTAGCCTCAGAAGCCTATGGGCAGCTTCCCATAGGCTTCTATTACAATTCGTTAGGTTCAATCTGGCGAAGTAGGCAGTCGAATAACTTTAAAATTTTAAATCCTTCGATCATCGAATGATCGAATTATCGAATATCCGATCATTTTTCACGAAAAATTTGTCCGATCCTTATTCGATCGAATTCGATCGTACTTCGATCATTTCACGTGAATTTTGTAATGTTAATTTTTTAAATTCGAGTGAATAGAATTGACCTGCAAATTCTAATCAAATTCAAATCGAATTTTTTCACAAAAAGATAAAAAAAATTTTTTCTTCAAAAGTCCATCAAATGCCTCCAAATTGATTGTAGGAGATCCCCCATAGGCTAAAACACAAATTTGGCAGGTTTTAGATGGCAAATAGTCGAATTGGAATTTCAAAATTCAAATATTTTTAAATTGTAACCAACTTTAGGCTATTCCCTAGTCGAATTATACTAAAATAAAATTGAAATTCAAATTAAAAATTTAAATTTTCAATTCGACCCTTGATAAATCTGCCTCTAAAAGTGGTAGGTGTACTAGGGAGAAAGAAATGAAAAATTCCAGTGATTTCATATTGTTGGACAAGGATTTGCCAAATGGAAACCCACAAAAGCATTTCTCGGTTTAAATTAACTAGATATATTATACAAGTATTTGCATAGGTATTAGATCAATATGCACACCATTCTTTTAGACATCTTTACTGAAATCAAAGGTATTTTCACTACTATCTATAAAATAATTCCTATGGTGTTAAATACAAATAATATTCACACTAAGACAAATTTAAAAAAGAATGTAATGTTTAAAACTTAAAATACAATGAACTTATATTTACAAATGATGTAGGCTCAGAAAATACCCTACTGGGTTTGGTCGCCAATGGTCAATTCACAGTAGTTATTCTGCACTTATTACTTTCACATACAAGAATAAGTGAGGAAAATCTCTCTTTTCAGTCTTCTCCCCTGTCTTTAACAATACAACAAATTAAATCTTGGAGGTGTAATATGGTTCTCCATGTGACCCCATTCCTATAGATCACTGCTTCTGTCGGAGGCTGGTATTACCAGCAGAAGATATTTAGGGGTTATTTATTAAAGCTCAAATGGTGTAGTCAAAAAAAAGTTTTTTTAGGGTAGTTATACTAAAAAAAACAAAAATTTTTTTTGAGATTTATTATGCCCCTAAATTGCTAAATGCTCAAAAAATAAAATAATCCAGCAAAAAACTGTCAAGGTTATGTAGAATTCAGTGGCAGAGGTCCCTTTAACTGAAGATGTTTTTTGCCTTCGTGATTATCAAGTGTTTTATGGTAGTTTGTGCTCTAAAACTTGATAAATTCAAGGTAGTTGAGATTTTTTGACTCTATAAACTCAATAAATTCGAGGTATTACAGTTTTTCACAGATTGTATTCAATCAAGTTCTTACATTCAGGATTTTTCATAAATAATAATATTCGAGTTGTGAGTTTTTGGGGTAGAAAAAACCCCCACAAACCTCACAAACTCAACCTCTGATAAATAACCCATTTAAAGTTAAGAAAAATGTTTGTTCTTAAGTACCCTGTCTTATATACAGTACAGGTATGAGACCTGTTATCCAGAATTAGGTGGGTCCCCGACCCTCATGGGCCCCTGCCAGGCCAGACCCCCCCTCAGGATGGGGGGCCGGGGCCCTGGACAGTAGTCCCGGGGGCCCCGGGCCCCCCCTCCCAGTCCGACCCTGTCCAGAATGCTTGGGACCTGAGGTTTTACCGATAATGGACCTAATTTGGACCTTCATCCCTTAATTCTACTTGAAAATCATGTAAACAAATCATTTTAAAATATTTGGATTATTTGGATAAAATGGAGTCTATTGGAGAGCATTTCCATAATTTGGAACTTTCTGGATACAGGGTTTCTGAATAACAGGTCTTACACCTGTATTTACTGTAATCTATGCTACTTGTAGGTGATTAACATATTTATATAAATAAATAAATTATTGTAAAGAAAACTTCTGGTTTTCTCATCTTTGAAGGTTTGCTATTTTTGCAATGTTTCTTTTAAAGCCCCATGAAATGTATGCTCCTTTTTCAGGAATGAGGGTTGTCTGTGGACCTGCTGAATACATCTGACATTTTTCCAATATAATAACTAGGTTTATTCTTATGTTTTTAAACAAATGGAGACATTTTGTAAATCAAATTGTGCGTGTTTGCAGTGGATAGTGAATCTAGTCTTGCTTCTAAAAGATAACATTAAAAACAAAAAGTAAAAGTATTTATCTTTATCTTCTTTAGGGCTAGGCCAGACGGGGAGATTCGGGGGCATTTTGTCTCCTGGCGACTTCTCGCCGCGACTTGTAGCCCCCGAACCTCCCCGAATAGCCACGTACCCAAGCGCACCGGCGCTGCTTGAAAACGCCGGCGCGCCTTTTGAAATTGCTCCAAATTGCCTGGCGAGGCAATTTGGAGCGATTTCAAAAAGCGCGCCGCTCCGTGTGGATACGCGCCGGCGTCTTCAAGCAGCGCCGGTGCGCTTGGGTACGTGGCGACAAAATGCCCCCGAATCTCCCCTTCTGGCCTTAGCCATAAAGTGTCAAATGGGTATATAAAATAACTAATAATATTTTTACCTATATTACAAAGGTCTCCACCAAAACCTGCAGGACAGGCACAATATATTCTTCCTTCCTTTTCGGTACATGTCCCAGCTCCACAGGGTTGATCAGCACATGATCCGATTATTCCTATAGCCATTAAAAAAAGGATTTTAATACATATTGTTTTAATGAATCAAACAAAAGTGTCAAGTGAAGTGAAGTGGTTATCAATTCAGTTACATCATTTCCTTATCTGGCTAGCATTGTTTATTTGCAGTACTATTCAAAGATGGCATGGTCTCTAAAAGTTATAATAAAACATTTGTATTTGTAAATAGTAATAATAATAATAATTTTGTGTAGTTGAATCTACTGATGCCACCATAAACATGTGGTGTGCAAGCTCAGTCTCAAGAACTATTGGGCAGAATATTTGGTGGAGCTGTGAGCAAAGAAAAGACTACAAGGCTGTTACTTAATGGAATGATAACACCAAAAAATAAAGATGTGTTAAAGTAATTAACACATACTATATGATTTATAGTTTGCTTGCTTCAGAAAGACTAATATATATAAACAAGCTGCTGTGTAGTCATGGGAGCAGCCATTCAAGCTGGAAAAGATGAGAAAAGGCACAGGTTACACAGCACATAACAGTTAAGCCCTGTCCAATACAACAGTGTTGTATTTGTTATCTGCTGTGTAACCTGTGTCTTTTCTCCTTTTTTTCAGCTTGAATAGCTGCCCCCATGGCTACACAGAAGCTGATTTATATATACTATAGCAGTATTTATGCAATAGTACTTTTTATTTTAGTTACATTGATACATAGTTCTTGGCGTTACTGTTACTTTAAATAGTTAGCACAATATAGTGCAGAGACTCTGGGGCTCATTCATAAACATTTATAAACAAATTTGCTCCTGTGCAGTAACCCTAAGCATCCAATCAATAATGGGGGGAAAAAAATTTGATTGGTTGCCATGGGTTATTGCCCAGGTGCAAATTTGCCCAGTGTTTATAAATAAGCGCCTCTGTATTGGAAAAATGGGTAACAACTACTGTTTGGTAAAGGTCTACAGTGATAGCTAACATTAATATTGCAGAGTGCACTTTGAGACATCACACTGTTGCAACTGTGATGTGCTAAATAAGATCAACTGATGTTTTAGGTGTTACTAAAATATATAGATTGTCACTCATTAACAGTAAATGGGATCTTCTAACTACTATCACTTACTTTAACCTGGGGTTACATATTTATTTTACGGCTGGCCTGAACCTTCTAGTCCAGGGATCCCCAACCTTTTGAACCCGTGAGCAACATTCAGAATTAAAAGGAGTTGGGGAGCAACACTAACATGAAAAATAATCTTGGGGTGCCAAATAAGTGCTGTGATTGGCTATTGGTAGCACCTATGTGGATTGTCAACCCACATTGAGGTTCTGTTTGGCAGTGCACCTGATCTTTATACAACCAAAACTTGCCTCGCAAGCCTGGAATTTAAAAATAAGCACCTGCTTTGAGGCCACTGAGAGCAACATCCAAGGGGTTGGAGAGCAACATGTTGCTCATGAGCTACTGGTTGGGGATCACTGTTCTAGTCATTATAAATAGCATACGCTGGATTGCTTTTAGTTTAAATATGTGAAAATAAATTAAAAAGATTTGTAGTACCTTCAGACTCAATTGTGATTGGACTTGAAGGACTGGCTGCTTCAATTGTGGGTTCATCTGTTACTTCACCTGATGCAACTGACGTAACTAACTCTGTTTCTTGCTGTGCTTCCTCAGGAGAATGTGTTGTTTCAGATTCGGATGTTTTAGATATTTCACCTGACGATTCCGGTGCCAGAAATGTAATGTGTCCAGAGCTAGGCTCAGTGCTTCCTTCTAGAGTTGTTTCTTGCTTTCCACTGGTTTCATAAGTGGAAGATGTGCTGATATCACCAGATGCTGATGTTTCTATTGTGTATGCAAAAGTAACACCGCCTAACTCTTGTGAAACTGCAGGTTTTGTGATGGCTTCAACAGAATCATCAGTAATAAGTGTGACTTTAGAAAATCCTGATGTATATATGCCTGAGCTTTCTAGACTTCCTTCATGAGTTCCTGATGGCAATGTTTCTCCAGAAGATATTCCACTGAACTCAAGTATTACTGATGGACCACTTCCTGCTTCTTGAGTATCGGGCCCTTGAGTTGGAGGCTCTTTTAATGTGAAATCTATATGAGAAACAGTAGGGACTCCACTTACATCATCAAATCCAGATTGTAAGCCACTCACATATTCAGTTCCAGATACTGCACCACTTATGTCTGTTACATCACTAATATCTATATCACCACTGGGAATAGCCCCTGAAATAAAACCACTTATGTCTATTAAACCTGAAGGTTCACCGCTGGCATCAAAGATACCAGATATGTCTCCGGAATTGTCAACATCTCCTGAATAAAACCCACTTATTCCAACAGACCCTTTCCCTTCCTCTTCTTTTATTGGAGGCTGAGAGAGTTCTTTCAAACTTTGATCAATAAGAACAACACCTGATGTTATCTCTAAGATACCAGAGCCCAGACCACTGATGTCAGGAATTCCAGAAAGCTCACCACTAATCTCTCTTTCTCCAGAAGCCTCCCCACTAATACCTATATCTCCAGAATATCCACTGCTCACAGAAATGATTCCTGATGATTCTCCACTTAGACCAGATAGCTCACCACTAAAATCTAATACTCCTGATGCCTCACCACTAAAATCCTTCAATCCTGACAATTCTCCACTAATATCAGTTACGCCTGACACTTCACCACTCAGGTCAATCATGCCTGATTGCTCACCACTAATATCACCACTAATAAAACCAGAGATATCTCCACTGCTTTCTATTACTGAAGAGGTAACCCCACTAAGGTCAAATCCAGAAACATCTCCACTGGGCTCTAAGCCAGAAAGATCTCCACTTAATTCTATCCCTGATGTTGCACTAAATTCTATTTCTCCCTTTCCTTCTAGCTCAGTTTCTGTTGGTTTTGTAGATTCTAACCATGTTGTATCCACATGTGTAATTGTTGGTAAGCCAGAAGCAGTGCCACTAATATCTTCTATGCCAGAAGAAAAGCCACTAATTATCGCAATTCCAGAAGCTGAGCCACTAATTATCTCATCTCCAGATAGTTCCCCAGAAGGCAGACCACTGGTTTCTATTGGTACAGAAGACAATCCACTTATATCTGGAATTCCAGAAACTTGCCCTGATATGTCTTCAGCTCCTGAAGGAAATCCAGAATGCAGTCCACTAATATCAGATTCACCTGATGGGTCTTCCCCAGATATGTCACCAGATACGTCACCAGATGGCAGTCCACTCACTCCTGATATGTCAGTACCAGATGGAAATCCACTTTCTTCAGTTCCTGAAGGTTGTCCACTTAGATCTGCACCAGACACATCTCCACTAACTTCTCCAGATGGCACTCCAGATGGTTCTCCACTTATTGCACTGCCTATAGCTGATGTTTCTCCACTAATATCTTCTGGAGCTGGGCTCACAATAGGAACAACTGAAGGACTGACTTTAGATAAGAAAAAAATATATATATATATTTAGAAACCAATTGGCTGACTAATTGACATGATTTGAAAATATTTAAAGGAATATTAAAAAATAATAATACACAAAATAGTATAAAAATTTTAATAAAATACATTTTTGAAAGCTTTTAGGAAACAAGTACACCCAACTGAATCTTCTGCAAGTGTGCCTTATTCACAAGACATATATTGAAATACTTTATGGGGCAGATTTATTAAGTGTCAAATTGAAAATTTTAAGGTCAAAACTCTCAGATTCGAATTGTGAATTATCTAAACTCCATTCGAGGTTTAATTCAAATTCAAATTTGGATTTCAAGATTTTATCACACTCTGCACCTTTAAGTACTCAATTTCAAATTCAATTCAAATTCGATTCGATTCGGTTTTCGGGTCAGGAAAATTCTTCAAAATGTTATATATTTGAATTTTTTGAAAAATAACCCCCAGTCGAATTTCGAGTATATTCAAATTTAATAGAGTTTTTTTAAAACTTACATGAATTAGAAATTTGACCTTTAATAAATGTGCCTCTCTGTGTTGGGAAAGTACAGGACACTGGAAGAACCATAAAGGCAGTTTTGCTAGATGTATGATTCAATACATAAGGCAAGTGAAGACTGTAGAATTTATGGCACTGGCTATTAAGGGGCACATTGCTGCTCCATAGATTCTGTTGGGGGAAATGTTATAAAAGGTGCAACTTTTGCTATCAGTCTAATTATCTATAGGAACCAAGCAGCAGAAAGCATTTCTGGTCACCTGTTTTAAAAGCAAACATCTTATTGGTTGCTATGGGTTATTGCACCTGGGCAAGCTAAGTGCCTTTTATTACATGTTGGGGTTTGTTTCCAGTCAGCTCTTTGCTGTCATATCTATGCTGTACCAATGTTTAAGTGACTATGCATGTCATACCAGATTAATTAGCTGCCCATACTCAAATAAAATTATAGATACATTTATTGTAATTGTCAGGGATTCATTCACAAGCTATGTTTCTGCATGTGTCTAGCATTTTTTAGTTCATATGCATTTGGAGCAAAGTTTAAATGCATTGTCCTTGTATATTGTCATCTTATTTTGGGCATACAATCCACAAAATGGGAAAAAAATATTTGTAAGTGTTCACTCATCACTAGGTTTAATACTAAGAAGGACTATTTTGATAAACTGTGGATAAAATGACTGCTTAAAGTGCAGCATGAGCTGAAAGATCCATGAGATAAAAGTGATGTATAACTGAAATATATTTCAGGTTTTTTTTATATGTTTTACATCTAATATTGAACAACAGCACTAATTAGAAGCCAATAATTTACTAGGTTAACATTTTACCTGTTACTGATGGCTCAATAGTAGGAATTTCGGTGACATTTGCAATCCAGAAATCTGTCTGATTTTCAAAATCAGTGATGGTCTCAATTTCTGCAGTTGGTTCTTCTCCAGAAGGTAATGTCTCTAATTCCGAGACTACCTGAGTCACAATAACCTCCTCCTTAATTGATGGAATTTCTGGAATTTCTTCTGTAAATGTCAGTATTGGAGATTATGAGGCACATTGTATAAAGAAAAATAGCTATTAAAGGGATACTGTCATGGGAAAACAGTGCTACTCCAGCAGACATCTGCACTGAAATCCATTTCTCAAACAGATTTTTTATATTCAATTTTGAAATCTGACATGGGGCTAGACATTTGTCAAGCTGCCCCTGGACATGTGACTTGTGCCAGCACTTTAGTAGGGAACAGCTTTCTCGCAGGCTGTTGTTTTTCCTTTTCAAAGTAATTGAAGGAGTCAGTGTGGGACATGGGTTTTTACTATTTAGTGCTGTTCTTAGATCTACCAGATCTTGTGTTAGGGAGCTGTTATCTGGTTACCTTCCCATTGTTCTGTTGTTAGGCTGCTGGGGGGAAAGGGAGGGGGTGATATCACTCCAACTTGCAGTACAGCAGTAAAGAGTGACTGAAGTTTATCAGAGCATTTGGGGCAGCTTGGAAATGACAATATGTCTAGCCCCATGTCAGATTTCAAAATTAAATATGAAAAAATCTGTTTCCTCTTTTGAGAAATGGATTTCAGTGCAGAATTCTGCTGGAGAAGCACAATTAACTGATGTATTTTGAAAAAAACATTTCCCCCCATGACAGTATCCATTTAAGACATAATACTGTTCCCAAACATCATTTTTTGTAGAATATCAGTTTATGTCTTTATTTACAACGTGATATTTTTACCATTATATAAAATATTTTGTTTTCAGACAATTACATATTTCAAAAAAATTGCTTTGATTGGATTTTCCCACTTTGGGTGTTTTGATCACAAAACTTCAAATTGAGGTATAATTAGGCAGAATTAATTGCACCTTATAGTGGGATTGGCAGAAGATTGTTGTTATTGAACAAATAAATATGTCGTTTGGTACTTTGCTATGTCACAAGAAGGAGTGGAAGCCGGTAAAATAGTTTCTCTCTCTTCTTTCTTTTCTATATCACTTATTTTTTTTTGCTCCAAGTGTACACTGAAGTATGTCTTTTTATATATGCTGGCTTGTGAGTGTGTATAATATTTATCATATGGTTGGGTCCAGGAAAAAGTACTTTTGTCTCATTATGTATGGTTTCTTTTGTATGGAGATCAGTAATTTGATTTGATTTGAGTTGTTTTACACAATTTAAGCATATCCTCAAACAAGCAGAAGTAGATGTACAAAAATGTATACGCATGGGGCCTATATCTGAAAGGTTGGATTTTAGTGGATTAAGAGGTGGTGGTAGAAACCACTACTAAAGTCACTTTCTCTAAAACTACATGTAACTTCATGAAATTAATTAAAATATCAGAAAAAAATAATGTACCTCTAAAACTCCTAAATACAGTATCTTGAATTTATAGAGCTTTTAAAAAACCCACAAATTTTTAGAAATTCGTTGTAAAAACAAAATTAGATTGTTAGTAAATGGGCCCTTTAGAGTGAGATTTAACCTTGAATATTTTTCACATTTATGAAAAGCTGAATTTGGGACAAAATATTTTTGTGAAACTATGCATTTTCTGCTACTTACTACATACTTACTACAGTTTTATGCAAAAGTTTGTGCCTCCTCTAAAATGTCTATTATAACCTATAGAATAACCTATAGAACAACTTTTTTCAAATTTTTCCAGAATTTCCTCGAAATTTAAATTTGAAACAAATACCAAAACTTTTTCTGCCTCACCGTGAGACATTTTCTGATAGATGTTCATATATGGTAAGATCTTGTTTGGTAAATAAAATGTGCATTACTTGTTTTCCCATTAGAAAAATATGTTCACAAATAATAACTACAGAAAATGTCCCCCTTCCCCAAATAAAAAGTTGCTAATTATAACCCAATGATAGCTAAACTGTCCCTAATAGTGGTAGAAAACATTATTTGCAAATGTAAAATAAAAGCTTTGTAAAATAATTTTTGTACAGCTGTTGAATGAAATATCATGTACATAGAAAATGACAGCATATGTTACAAAAGATGTAGCTAATGGTAGAGTAGTAAAGGTATTACCTCGGAAACAAAAGGCATGGTATTTTGATAAAGGATCAGGGAATCCTGTTTGATTAGCATGAAGGTAGACTGTACGCACTCCAGGTATGTCCCCTCCACAGGCTTTGCGAGGTGTCACAATAGGGTAGCGGACACTTCCATCTGACAGCCAGCCTGCTCTGCACTTGTCCAACCCCAGCTTCCAGGCCACGTAGAGCTGTCCAGTGGAAGCCAGTGTGGCATTTTGTTCATCACAAAATTCTTTTGCTTCTTGGAAAGTAAATTGGTCTGGTTGAGTGGCGAAAAACACCTCTCCTGTTAAAGAACACATTTATATTATGTGAAAACCTACATAAAAATGAATCCGTTTATTTACTGATAATTTTATTAAAATACATAGTGCAAATAAAGATATGTTTTAGATTTACTAATTTCCATGCCATTGAGTGTATTTTTATCCTCTGAATCTGTGTTTTACCCCCTTTTTAACAATGTTTATAGACTGAATGGCAGCAGAAATTACATACTTTAACAGCAGCAGCATACTCCAACCAAAATCAAAGTTGACCTGATATGCTAAAGCATCACTCATGTATCTTCTTATGTCTTTCTGCCTATCAACAGGAAGCTTCTTAGAGCATCCTTTGACTGCATCTTCCCCATCAATGAGATGAAGTTTCAAAGCTTCCATCCTCCATTCCACTTTTTCCTTTCCCCTTCAAAATCCTAAAATGGATTGTCTCCAATCGCTTACAGACTTTGCTGCACATCACTTATCTTGTTGACCCCTTTCAATCAGATTTCTGCCAGGTCACTCAACTAAGATTGTTAACAATATCCATGCTGCTAAGGACAAGATACACTATTCTATTCTCATACTTCTTGATATTTCTGCAAAATTTAATGAGGTTGACCATTTTCTCCTTTTAAAACACCTAAAGATGCTGGGTATCAGTGGTTCTACTTTATCATGGTCATCCTATCTCTCTCTCTATGCGCACCTCCTGCATAACCATTTCTAACAGGACCTCTCAACCTTTTACTCTCACTGTTGGTGTATTCCAAGGGCTTGTCTTAGGGTCTCTTCACTTCTCTCTTTACATTATCTCCCTTGGTGACCTTATCAAATCCTATGGTTTCTCCTATCAACTTTAAACAGATGACACGCAAATCTACTACTATTTATGCTCACCGCCATAGTGTTGGATAGCTGTTTGCCACCTGATACTTAACATGTCCAAGACTAAACTAGATATATTCAAGCCTAAACCTGACCCTCTCCGTCCATTTAATTTTATACTTGACAAAGTCACCTTTCATCCAATCTCCACAGGCAGGTGTCTGGATGTCACTTTAGACCCTTCTCTAACTTTCTCAGCCCATATTGCATCTCTCAATAGGACTTTTCACTTTTTTCTAAGAAACAATGCGGAAAGCCTTCCCTTTTCTCTGTCCCTCTACTGCTAAAACACTGGTTCAAGCCCTCACACTCTCCAGGATAGGATATATTGCAATATATTACTTGCTGGTCTCTATCCACTAGAATGCACCCTCATTGCTGTGACCCACATCATCTCGAAATTTCTCTCGACCACCTAACAACTAAAGTCTCTATTGTGCCTCCCAGTAAACAGACAATAAGTGCAAAATGCTTATCCTCTCCAGTCACTTTCTGTAGGAAGCACTTCACCAGTCTTCCTCTGCAATTAAAAACCCTTGACCTACTGTATGCTCTTGTCCTCCACATCTTTTGTTTCTGTCTGTCTACTTGTTCCTTGGTTCAGGGACTTCATCCCATCTGTGTAGTACGCACTTAAGCACAGATTCATTTATTTTCACTGTCTAATTTTATAACTGTATCCCTGTTTGTGCTTATGACTTGTAAAGCTATATGAAAAAATAAATACATACATACAATATGATCAGTGTAACAGTAGCAGTTAACAAAGAAGCACTTAAATTAATCTGATAAAGCTGTATGCCATGTTAAGTTACAGTTAAATTGGTGCTGATCATATGTAAGGAAATCTTCTTAAGTAAACAGCAGCCTGACCACAAAAGTATGATTAATGTAACATGTTTAATTGCTGCACATTAATCACTGAACAATGTCTGCTGTGTTCCATGCAGCTTAACAGAGACCATTGCCAAATGGAGTTATAAAACTCAAAAAAGGCAAATTGATTATTTGTCTTCTAATGATCTGCTTAACCAGCACTGGGAAGTATAGTCTACTGAATAATTCTAATTTTAGATCTTTATTCTTTATACTCAGGATTACCTCCCAGGGTTTCAGAGAACATTAGGTTCATTTAAATCATTAGCGTGGAAATTTTCTAAAACACACAGATTTAGAGTTAAATTATATTCATCCAAGGTTTAAACCTGGCTGTCATTTTAGGCACACAAATGGTTTGAATTATTAATGAGCAAATTTAAGCAAATAACTGACTTTTGGCAGCATCTGACTGCTCCTCAGTTTCATTTCCAGAAATTGCTCTATAAACATTTTCTGGATATAAGTTCTGCAGCACTCATCTCAAGGCTACATTGTGGCTACAGCTTATACTGAATTTGTGAAGCTTACTTTTTCTTATGCTTGCAAATTAAGGTATTTTAATAAAACAAAACCCTAAGAGCATTCCAGTCTTCCCCCTGTAAGCTATTAGAATTTTATTCCAGCCCCCTGCTGAGCCATTACAGAATTTAACTGGAGAGGGAAAGGCTATTTGTTTTTTCATGTTTGTGTGAATTTTTTCAACAGATTACATGAACTGAGAAAGTCTAATCAGCCACTACTGCTATGGCAGTAATTCTTCTTCTTCCTTTTCTTCACATAGTTGTGAAAAACAGTATTGTTCATTGATTGTGTTCTTTCGCTAGTCCAGTTTCTGTTGTGTACAAAGCCAGAGCAAGACCTTAAATATCAGAATATCATAACAGTAGGTACATGGAAGGTCTTCTTTGAAGGTTTTCAGTTAATAGGCATAGGGTGTTTTTTTAAATATATAATTAGTGGAAAGATATTAAGAAGTATTTTATTGAGATTTGTATCCTCTTTTTGGGTATATGGTAAAACCAAGTAAGATAATGTTCTGTGGCAGAACATCTAGAAAAAATGAAAGGTCTGGATTGAACTTTCGCATGATCCCAGCTATTGATATTTACATACCATGAAGTTTATCAATGAAGCAGTATACATCAAAACGTTCAGCTGGGTTGACCACCCCATAATTTCTCACTCCAGGAAATCCATTCTTATCTCCATGACAGTTTTCTCTTGGTGTGACAATAGGATATCTGAAGTAGGAAAGAGAAAAAAGCCAAAAAAAAACCCTGTCATTGAATATATTCTTTATTAGACTTGATTACAGCCCACTGCTGTCAATTTAGTATTAGCACATGTAGATTATTAACTCCCCAAAGTGAAAGCTTGAATATAAGATACCGTGAGAAATGTAAGATGGGGCATCTTGCTTTTATAATTTACTATAATGTGAATGCATTGTGAATCAGCCTAAAGTACTATACAGCTAGGTTGCACAATATGCTAGTACAGATTTATACAAACCTGACAGTTTGGTCTGATATCCATCCAGCATCACATTGATCAAATCCAGCTTCATAGGCAGCCTGCAGCTGCATGGGGGTTGCAATGATAGCATTGTTGACCAGACATGCCTGCTTTGCCTCGGTGAAGTTCAGGGAATATCTACTGGAAGCAGCTCGGTAATGAAAGACAACACCTATCCAAGAAGAAACCATAAATATGACTTTGATTAGCAATAAAAAAAAAAAATAAAAAAATATATATATATATATATATATATACAGGAAGTAAAGAAGTGCACACTTAGTATGCACAAAAAAGTTTGGTACGGGACAGGACAAGAAAAAGACAAACATTTTTAATCAATGCATAAGAACCAATGTTTGTACCCTTAAGACCCTGACAAAGGCCCACAAGTGATTGGTTCTAATGCAATAATAATGGCATTGGCCTGTGTACAAAAAAAACCTGTAACCTTTACATTTTACCAAAAAATTACTGAACTACTATCAACTGGAGTCATGCTAGGGATGTTTATTGCACAAATTTGACTTGTATGAATTATTCTTTTTGTATGTATACATTAGAGAATATGCTGTATGGCCAAGCAAATACAAGAAACTTTCATTCAAAATATATCTTGCATATTTTTACTTTAACCATAAAACTGTAGGTGGGCAAGAGATGATTGGTGTTTTGCCTAAATAAATTATATATTTGTAATGATTTTATCTCTTGAATTCCTAATATCATCTTAGATGTTCAATATAGTCTATATATTCACTAAATAGGACTAGACTACCCTATAAAAAGGTTGCCTGCTCAGGGTGCTGGTAGATATTGATAGTCTCACCTACTGTGTTCAGTTGAGCTTTTGGTAATAAAGACATATCCATAAACTGTCCCAAAAGCTCCATCAAATAAATATATATTTTTTTATTCATTTTTTTTTTTTTATGAATATGATTGTACTAGAAATAGTGGCAAATCTTCAAAAGCACAGGTTTGCAAGCATCATATATAAATGCCTTTAGAGAATTTAAATTCTATTGTTACTGGCCTTTTCAGATAGTAAGATGCTCAGTATTGCTGTCCTTGTATACAAATAATTTTGCCCTGTTTATTGTCTTATTATCTATTTTAATTTGATTGTAAAGCAGTACAAACATTGCACTACAATTGGCCCCATCAAGTGAAACAGAATGATGCAGACTGGCCAGGCTGATCTCATTGTCAGCTATCACACTAGTTGTAGACATGGACTCCATGGGAATTTAACAGACTCAATGTTCACATTTTATTGGACTCATCCACAACTAACCAGTCTTAGCAATGTGTTTTTCTGGCTCAGCTTCAGCAGGTGCAGCTGTTACAGGAACTACTTCCTCTTCTAAAGATGATGTTGCATTAAACTCTGGACCCTCGGAGAATGTCACATTTACTGTACCAGGGGCTTCTGTTTGGGCTAATGCTGTAATATTTTCTAGGGGAAATCCTTCCTCTGTGACATTTTCAACTGGCCCTTCTGTTAGCACAAGCTCTGGTGTTGCTGTGAAAAATTCCTCAAGATCAGTAGGTGTGAGAGTAAAATCGGTTGGTTCAAGGGAAGCAATACTGCCAAGAACCTCTTCTTCTGTATCGTTACGGGGGATGATGATCTCTAAACTTGGTTGTGTAATGGTCTGAATAGTGATCTCCTCATCTGGTCCAGCTGAAAAAAAAGGATAAAATACAACTAGGGTTAACTAATAAAATATTTATCCCACTCTGCATTAGAATAGGGGGAAGTATAATGGATAAAAAATGCACTGCTCATGAAACTCGAAACTTTAGTTTAGCAGAGGTTCCCCAAATGTAGGGATGCAACCCCAGCAGTGGCAGGTGGTAATCTGCCTGAAGAACATTTAGGTTGAGAACTGGATAGACTGGCCATTTTGTCTTCTAATATACCTGAAAGCTTGAAGGTAAGTCAAGGTGATACCTGAAGTGAATATCCATTTGTAATCTTAGATATTCTTGAAACTAAGTTTCAGTGACTGGTAGACTGTTATTTTGAATTTCTATCTGTACTTCTTCAATGAGCTAAGGGTGGCACTTGACCAAAAACTAGATCTTCGCCCTTGGCCAAAAATTTGGTAATGGCAACTGCTGCATTAAAGTTAGGTATTTTAATTTATATCTTTTTACAAAAAAAAAATATATAAACATATATATGAGAAATGAATGTAGAGATGAGTACCAACCTTTGTAGCAGATAGCATCATAGCGTGATAGAGGATCAGGATATCCAGTCTGGTTGGGGTGGAGATAAACTGTTCTTACTCCTACTAAGTTTCCACCACAGTTAGGCCGAGCTATTGATATGGGATACCTAACACTGCGGTCTCCCAACCAACCTGCACTACACACATCCATTCCACTTTTCCATGCCACATAGAGCTCTCCAGTAGTGGCCAACCTGGCACCAAGGCTCTTACATTGCTTTTCTGCTTCATCAAAGGTGAACTTTTCAGGAGATGTTGCATAGAACACTTCGCCTATTGGAGTAAAAACAGTGTAAAGATCACATCATAAATATAAAGCTGGTTGCTTTTATGCACTATTACTTATATTTTTTTATACATGACCAATACCATGTAGCTAGCTAAAGAGATAGAGAGCCCCATAGATTAAAGTATTAAGTAGAATACCCTGCATATCCTCAACATAGCAATACACATCATAGGTTTCATCAGTCTCACGAACTCCATATGTTCTCACTCCCGGAAACATGTCCTTGTCTCCATAACAGGCTTCACGTGGATTATGGATTGGATAACTGCATTGGAAAAAAGGAAATGTATGGGTGTAAAATGGAGATTGATATAGCTACAGCTGTAGCAAAGATAAAGAGGTTATTTATTAAAGGTTGAATTTTAGATCTTTGTGAGCTTTTCTAGAATAAACTCAAATGAACTCACAACTGGAATGGTTTCTAATTTAAGAAAAATTTCTAATGTAAAAAGCTCAAGCCAGTGTAGACGGGGTGAAAAACTTGTGAGTGTTCAGCTAAAAAATACTTGCATCGATTGAATTGATTGAGTTTTCGAATGAAGCCCAATGAAAAGAACTTGAACACCATGAATGCATCTTCAAGGGACCTCTGCTATTGACTCCTACTAGGTGGTGTATTTTTTGGTTCAACCTGTTTCCAGGGTCTTGAAAAAAAACAGTAAAATCGATTTTTGACCAAAAAAAATAACCTTAAAAACTCAAATCTTTCTTTGGAAACAGAACTCGATCTTTGATAAATAACCCTCTAAGAAGTTAAGAGTGAAGTTCCGCCACTAGAGGGAAATTCTGCCGCTCTCCATTCATTTCTATGGGATTTTTTAAAGGCATATTTATCAAAGAGTGAACTTTCACTTCACCCATTGATAAATAGGCCTTTCAAAATCCCATAGAAATGAATGGAGAGCGGTGGAATTTCCCTCTAGTGGCAGTACTTCACTTTTTGATAAATTTACCCCTAAGTGTCTCAGAAAACTCTGTTTAAGGGAATTCTGGGCTTGATTCTAGTTTGAAAAGGTTGTGTACGTTCCATATAGCATAGACATAATTGGATGCAAGGCATCTTCATAAGACAACCTTTTTTTGTTAAGAAATAGTTTAAATATTTGCAGTATTTTTAACAGCGTATCTTTAGTGATGGGCGAATCTCCCGCGATTCGCTTCGCCGAAAGATTAGCGAATTTCTAGAGAAATTCGCGAATCGGCGAAAAATTCGCGAAACGAGTCGCGGGACGCTTTTGACGCGCGTCGCGTCAACTTTGACGCGCGTCGCGTCATTTTCGGTGCGTCGCGTCGTTTTCGCGCGCGTCGCGTCAAAAACGACGCGCGACTCATTTTTTTGCCGAAATTTCGCTGGTGATTCGCGAATTTATTCACCAGCGGCGAATCGCGGAAATTCGCCGCGAATTCGGCCCTGGCGAATAAATTCGCCCATCACTACGTATCTTGCCATGTTGTCCTCAACCAGGCTTTAGTTATATGCAAAGTTTGTACCTGTAAGCCATAGCAATGGTCCAACAGTGTTTGCTCAGGTCTAACAATAGTTAGAAGTGGACATTAAAAGGTGGTAAGCACAGTGCTCTATTGAGGCCTACACTGGAACTTTCTATCTTGTGTGTCTGAATGAAGTAGAAGAATTGATGCATCCTGCACTGTATTTTTTTTGGGGGTGGGGGTTGGGTTCTGCAGTCAATTTTGTAATGCAGAGACCTAAGGCAATTCAGATCTATGCCCAGCATATAAAGGTCCATGAAACCCATTCTCAAACATGAGTGCAATGAATAGAGTTTGTACGGAATGTACTTCTTGTCTGTTGTTTTAGTCATGACAAATTGATTGTTTTCATTATTTCTTTAACTAAACAAGGCCAACAGGGGAAACTGAAGCCACTCAAAGTGTGGTCCTTGTGAGGTAGATAATTAGTTTGCTAGTTTATAATCCCCTTCCATTCCTTCTTTGGTAAAACTGTTTTTTTAACAGTAGTTCATTATGTAGGGGGACTTGTCTGTGCTCTGGGAATCAAAGTATCTACATTGCAAGGATCAAACATGGAGGAGCCTCAGTTCTCCGGTTTAGCTCAAGAAATAACAAAAACCATAGATTTCAAAATAAATACATCAGATATACAATATGAGTTTGGCAGTGGCCTTGGGGGACTTCAAACCTGGTTTCTTTTATTAAAAAAAGATGAATTGTTGTTAATTAACAATTTAATCTGAAGTGACCCAGCGACCACTAATTATGCACTTCGCCATTTGCAAATTTGTGGCGAAAATTAGCTGCAAAAAATTTTGCTACCACAAAAAAGTTGCCAAGACAAAAAAAGTCACCATAAAAAAACACCCATTGACTTTGCTGCATTTGGCCAAAAAATTAGCAGAGACAAAAAAGTCACCAAAAATGTTGCCCATTAACTTTAATGCATTTGGAGTGAGAAAAATTTTGTCGCCCATTGACTTACATTTTTTGCCTTTTCATTCATCACTATTTATAAGAAACTGCTGGCCATTTTTAAAACTTCTGAATTAAGAGCCTACCGAACTGTCTGGTCAGAAAGCCACCCAGCATCACATTGGTGGTAACCATCATCATATGCGGCCTGGAGCTGATCAGGGGTGGCAATGGTGGCGCTGTTCTGTATGCATGCTTTCTTGGCATTTTCAAAGTCCAAAGTATATCTGGTAGAGATTGCTCTGTAGTGGAAAACAACCCCTAAAATAGAAAATACCTATTATAAAATGGTCACCACATATATCTTGCAAAAGAGACAAACTAATAGCCCCAGCTTATCATTACCCTAAATAAGGGTTGTTTTAAAATGAGGCGTTAGAAAGATTATAAAAATATTCAAATGGTTATAAATAGCAACTGCTTAGCAAATATAGAGAGCTGATTTTTGTCTTGGGTATGCTTAGTTTGTATAAAAGGGTTACTACTCAGATTGCTTTTATAGGGGCATGCTTACTAACATTGGAGAAAAATATCCCCTGTGATGTTGCCCATAGCAACTAATCAGATCTTTGTTTTTGTAAGTGACTATTGAAATCAAAATGTTGGTGATATTTATCTCCAATGTTGGTAAACATGCCTCTTTCTATGTCCTTACTGCCATCTAGGGTGACTTCTTGTATTCTTTCCAACTGCCCTGCTATTGTGTTTCATTACAGTAGGCCAGAAGATGGCCATTGCATGCCAGTGAAATAAAACCAAAAATGGAATATTGTATAGAAGGAGTTATTTCCTATCCTGTACAGGAAGATATTATAAAACAGTGACAGCATGTGTTCCCCCAGGATGCCATTTTTAAGAATAACCTTTTTCCGAATGAAAGGTTTGTTTTTCATTTAGATCAATGGTCACCAACATTTTTTATTCAGGAGTGCCAATCATAAAACAATGGTAATAAAAGGTTGGGGAGCTACATCAGCATGTATAAAGTTTCAGGGTGGCTGAATATGGGCTGTGATTGGCTATCCATGGCCTCTGTGTGGCTTAAAGGCCATTTTTACTTTCTTTAATGAAAAAGAAATCTATCTCCAATATACTGTAATTAAAAAATGTGTACCGTTTTTATAAGAAACCTGACTGAAGTGAAATTCTCCCTTCATTTACTGCTTTGTATAGTAATGATCAGACAGTCCCTAACTGCTGTGCAGGGAAACAATCATACTTATGAACAGCAGGGGGAGCCCCCGCCTTACTTCCTAGCCGTGCACAACTCAAACAGCTTTGTTTCCCTGTAGAGCAGTTGGCGACTGTGTAGAGATTCGTATTGAATTTTATTTTTGCCTTTACATCCCCTTTACTGTTTCCAACTCCAGCTGCAGGGACAAAGATCATGGAGCCAGATTTAAACAGATAAACTGGGATTCTATTTGGAGGATATTTTGCCGCAGCCAATGGTTCTGCAGATTTGGAGACAGTTTGTATTAAACAATACAAAAACTATAAAATCCACATTAGATTACATGACAACACAGTGCAGTCTGTATATTCTGATTATTAATCAGTCTTGTTGTATCAGCTTCTGGCAGATATTATTTGACTTGTGCTGTTTTATGACAATCCCTAAGCAGCCCAGATCACACTGAGCATTTGCACAATCTTGGTCTTGCAAAGATGTATAACAAAGTTACAAGATGACAGCCCCCTGTGGCCAACTTTGAAAGCATAAATCATTTGTTTGATTAGGCTTGTGGTGCAGTAAGTTCCTGTTTATGTTTAGTATATAACATACAGAATTTCTAGCCTTATTCTATTTTAGACTTTCCTTGTTCTTTAAAGAGGTTGCAACTGGTTTTCATTTTTTATTATTTATGTTTTTTGAGCTATTTCCCTTTTTATTCAGTAGCACTTCAGCAATCTGGTTGCTAGGGTCCAAATTAACCAAGCAACCATGCGCTGATTTGAATAAGAGACTGGAATATGAATAAGCGATGCTCTGTATAGAAAGATGAGCAATGTAAAGTAGCAATAACAATACATTTGTACAAACATAAATATATTAACATTTTTTTTATAGATGGAGCCAATTATGGGCCAATGGAAATAATCACACTAAAGACAAAAAATAAATAATGAAGACCAATTGAAAAGTTGCTTAGAAGTGGCCAGTCTATAACATACTAAAAGTTAACTCAAAGGTGAACCACCCTTTTTTATTTAAAAATAAAAAATAACCACCTATTTTTAGGCAATGGGGAGCAACATTCAATGGGTTGGGAGCAACATGTTGCTCACAGGCCACTGGTTGGGGATCTCTAATTTAGATAGTAAAGTATGAGAGCAAGATACTTTGCTTCCTATAAAAGCAGAAGAAACATAACCAGAAAATGTTAAAGAAATGGCACCAAATTCTATTACTTGGATTGAGTTTACTTTTCAGTGCTTTGTCAAGTTAATGCTAAGAGTCTAATAATCAATTCACCTTTCACATTAACCTCTACTGTAGCTTGGCTGTCTTCTATCCCATGCATCACTTCACAGCGGTAGGTTCCTGAATCATTGGATAATATGTTGGAAATTTCCAGGCTGACATCAGTAGGGGCAAGTGGGTAGGTGGGCATAGAGACACGTCCATTGTAGGCTTCATTTACACGGACATGTCCATCTGTGGCTACCAGCAGGACGGTTTCCTTTCCTTTGACATGCTTGCTCCACTTGATCCTTGGTGTTAAGGGTGCTGTTGAGGGAGCCACAGTCACACCATCCAAAGCGTTGATGAAGAAGCAAGGGATGGTAAGGGAATGTCCAAGCTGAACGTTCAGTGGAAGATCTAAAGGTATAATCACGCTCAGTGTGCTGTGATGGTCTAGAAGTTCACCCAAGTAACAAAAAGAATATTATACATTAATGTGGAAGACCATCTGAAATCAGGTTCTGAAAGACAATTTAATATTTCTATTTCTATTTGATACATGATGGTGCAATAAAGAACCTTATTAAAATATTAGTGAACCTTATAATATCAATGGCAATCAGGCTGCACTAATGACTCCCCCTTTACAATGCATGTACAATGCAGGAAAACGAGATTAAAATGTGTATGCCATGGCTATACCATTGCATGTTCTTAGAAAATGACCCAACAGATTTTGCAAACTTTGTTTTGGCATTGCATGACTCACAGCACATCACAGCAAAGCTATTTAAAATTTTTTTTTTTATATATTTGTCAATTTAACCTGTGACATGTTGGGACATAGTGAGTCCTTACCCAAATGTCAAGAAAAAATAAGCTTCATCTGTGTGTTATAGGTTACGATTCTACTGGTTGATTCCTAAATAACTAACTAGCAGGATTTACATCTACAGAAAATTTAATTTCTACATTGTTCCATGTATACACATAAGAGGGCAGAGTTTCAAAAATATTCAAGAAATGCACCAATCTTCCAAGGCAAACAAAATCCACTCATAGTTTTTTCTATACGATTGGCTAAGGTTAAAAACATGTAACACCTCTGTGAAAATTTTGGGATTGCCTTTTACAATGTAGTGTTCTCTAAATCTCTAAAAACTTTGTGCTCATGTGAATTGTGCAACAACAGTACTGAGAATTCATATAAATTATATATATAAATATGTACTGCACAACGAAAGAACATTTCCCAACGTATGTTAATTTACATATTTTGTAATTAACTATATGAAATTTATTAGTAAATGGGGTTTGGTCTCTTGCTGCAGGACACTTTTTGCATTGTTCAACAGTCAGAACCAGTAGTGCAGAAAGAGACAAACAAACACTGTTTTCATTTGCAAATACATTTGCAAATAACTTTAAAACCATGAATAATTGGCCAGATTAGATAAGGTGTAACACCATTGACATTGCTTTTTTAGCCATGACAGCACTTTACCACGGCTGATTAAAAAACCATGAAAGATGACTTTCGTTTTTTTGTAGCTGGAAATTATGCTCTTTTAGGGTATAACTGGTGCAGAGAGGAGAACTATAATGTAAACTTCCTCAAGAGGAAGCACAGGGTCTGCCCCTGATTAGTGAACAATAATGACAGGGAGGTGCCATGTGAATACCTGAAGGATGATAAAGATAGTAACTCACCTGTAACTTCTACGGATATCGCTGCAGCGATTACCCGCAAGCAAACGAACACTAATAGTAAAGTGGTCATAGTTTACCTGTGAAA
>CM044435.1:103544402-103556540 GCA_024363595.1 Xenopus borealis
CAGGATGGCTGTTTGTTGCCTATCACAGTGTAGACAAATATGGCTGCATCGAGCACTTGTGTTAAAAACATGTGCAATGAAAACAAACTTCCTTCGCTCATATTTAATATTCATTTTGTCAATGTGTAGCACTTCAACCACTAGTAGGTGGATTGTGCACTGAAAAAATAACTGCTAAATGGCTATGGCTTTCACAATGTGCTTTGTTATATACTGTGTAATGAACAATATTATTATATTATATATATTTTCATTTTGAATTTTTGGGAATATTTATTCTAGGTGCAAATTTTTTTCATTTCGCCAATAATGTTGGACCTATGTTTTCCAATGATTGACCAGTTAAATTCCTATTTCTATGAATATGATGTGTGTTATATTGTGTTGATAGAATTAGAATAGTCAATAAATTATATGTTACCAGCAATAACCAAGAATATTGGACAGTTATGAACAATACACAAAGCTTCCATAACAAAATGTCTTATGAAATAGCATATCAGAATAAAAAATATATAGAACGCTGACATTAGCGTGCACATTCAAGAACATTCACCAATAAAACTTAGGCTAAGGCCTATTTAGTCTAGCTTGGTGTTTGGGTGTATTTAATGACCAAAAAGAACTACAATATTAGGTCAGGAAACTTTTTTTGAGCATGAGAAACTGGGGACAAATTACAAAAGTACCAGCTAACAAATATTGAGTTTCTCATATTCCAGACATTGGCTAGGTACTGGTGGAAAATTATAGGTTGGTTTGAACTGAGCATGCCCAGTAGGAGTGTGCAGAATGTATTGTATCCATTTTAACTGCAGGAAAGGAAATAAAAACAAAATTAGAAATCCGTGGGCATTACACTATGTTTAGTCAAAATCAGACATGTTTATTTTCCCTCTTTGGCCACACTGTGGGTGCAGTACCAACACTCTTGGAACAAAATAGAGCAGAGACTGCCACTAAAAATAGTTATTTAATGAAACTAAGAGTAAATATTATTATATTATGCAAAAAATACTCTATAGATTCAGGTATATTCAACCTCCAAGCAATTGTTGCACACTGTATAACACCTCCTAGCTGTCAGGACACATTGGTAGTCAGTGTCGGACTGGGATCCCAGGGGCCCACCAGAAAGCCTTAGGCTGAGGGCCCACTTTGCAAACTATTATACCTCCTCTCCTCACTCAACCTTTATGTTCTCCTACTCTCTTTTCACTTCATACTGTTCTAAACTCTATTCTTTCATTATTATGCCTCTTTGTTCGCATAAATAGGGAATGACCATGAAATATGCTAAATTTTTAGTAGCAAGAGGCCCACTGACACCTGGGCCCACCGGGAGTTTTCCTGTTATCCCGGTGGGCCAGTCCGACACTGTTGGTAGTTGTAGTTCAGTGACAATTGAATGGCCACAGGTTTGGCATGTCTGATCTGGAAAACATGCTGATTCCATACCAATCAGTTTTAAATAGATATTTTTAAAACTTGCCATTTGTTTCATGAGTATTAGCCATAAACCTTTTGAAACCAGAATTTTGTACACACACTAAATAAATGCCATATACAGAAAAACCTCTGTTGGTTCTTCCTCACTCCGCTTCAGATAAGTCAGCATAATAAATCAAAACGTTTTCTATAGAACCAAGAGTGGATGTGCACCATGCTAATATTCATGCTTAAAATATACACATTCATAACGTGGAAAAACTCTCTTTTCAGCCTGACTGTGGGGCTATTGAAAGTAACTTAGGAGGGAGACTAAAACATTATGTCTCTCATTCACACACAGGGAGTCTGTTCTGTTTCTCACAAGCAGTTTAGTGATTGCTTAAAGTAAACTTGTAAGGTTTCCGTTGCCCCATTGAACATTTTCCCCCCTTCATTTATAATGGTCACATTTCTGCTTTAATTTTTCTGTCTATCTTTCTCGCTCCCTCTTGCTTGCCCTTTCTTAGATTTAAACAAACTTTACTTTTCTTGGCTACCCTATGAGCCCTTAGTAGCGGAGAGCTGGCACACTCTATGTGGTCCAAGGCTCTAGATGAACAGTGCTTTTGTTGATGGTGAGAAGCTAGCCATCAGACACACAGAGCTTGGTTGTTAAGCTAGGAGGAGGATGGGGGAGGAGGAGTAGGGAGTGGGCTGGCGTCATCTTGTGGGAGAAAAAAAAAAAACAACAAATTTTGCTCCTACACACAAACCGTCACAGTCAAGTGGTAGAGAGCTAAAATCAAATGAAGACATTCAAAGCATTGTGCTTCCCCAGGTTAACGGTTTGTGGACAGGAAGGAAAAGTCATCACTTCTAAATGCCATTGATTGTAAGTTGGGCAGAACTCCTTTATTTATTATTGTCTCTTCACTTGGCTGGTATTCAGTTCTGGTAAATTCATGGTGAGTTCTTTGATGTCAAATTTATATCTACAAGTTAACTTAGAACACTAGAGAGCTTCCATAAACCATGTCCTTCACAATGTTATGAAGGCTCTTGCGCATCTTAGTCAGTGGACACTTTATAGTAACATAGTAAGTTAGGTTGAAAAAAGACACATGCCCATCAAGTTCAACCTCCTAACTGCTAGTTGATATACATTTATCTTATGAAATATGTAAGGGAAGGACAATATTAATACATCATAAATATATAATAAAAATAGTATTCCAAACCAAAATGGGCAAATCCGTAATTTATTTGAAATAAACATCTACTTTTCAGAATAGTCACAAATGTTCCCCCTAATTTGTCAGTTCCTTCAACCATATGTGATGGCATCAGTGATTTTATTAAATTGGTGCCCACTCTTCATGCATTTCCACTGCGTATTGGAATGGTCACCATGTTGGGCACCTCAGCTCCACCCAAGACACCACACATGCAGAGACACTGGGCATGCAATATGACTTTTGTGCTTGCCCAAGGGTCACAGTGGGGTGGCTTCCAGGCTAGCTGAATAACCACCCCACTATTCATGTTGCAGCCTGTTCCTGTAGCCCAACATCCAGCTCTTCAGATCAAAACCTTGTGAATTTATTGTGTCCTTTCTCAGCACAATGTAAATAGGTATTCCCAGACAAAAGTGCTTAAGTTCTTGCAAAACTATGTTTCCCATCATTCTCAGTCAGCTGTAGGCTGACTAATAATAGCACAATCAACTTCTTATTTCACATCCTTTGACTATCAACAACAGATATGTTATAGCAGAAGCTTTAAAAATTGTGTTTAATAAAGCTTTTTTAAAACTGCAAGAAAATTATTACAGACAGTTCTATGTTACTAGTATCAGAAACATAATCTTTCCTATTAATCCAAGACATTTGAATAAATCAGACAACCTAAACAGGTATGTGATCTCTTATCTGGGAACCTGATATACAGAAAGCTCTGAATTCCAGGAAGGCCATCTCCCATAGAGTCAACTTTAAGCAAACCATTCTTATTTAGTGACAAGGCTATTCCACTGGGTTTATGTTAACAAGTAAATGTTTATTAGTAGGCTTAAGGTATGATGACCCAAAAACAGGAAAACACCCTTATCCAGAACACCCACAGGTCCCAAACTTTCAGAAATAATAGATCATATACCTGTTTAGATTTTTAAATAAAATACATGCCATTAACCGATGTTTAAAATTTGCACCAAACAAAAAAGTGTTTTGTTTTTTTTTAAAAACAAAAGATAGAACAAAAGTTATATTTTCCATTTTGTTTCTATTAATATAATTATTGGAATAGATTGTGGAAAACCACCGATGGAATATATACCTTTTTTGGAATCAGTGCCCTTTTCCATATCATCGTATAAAAAACTCACTTCTTTATTTTCCATATTACATCCCCTACTTTGGCTAGGATGTGTACTTAAGACCACTATTCAGCCTAGCTGGAATCCTGCATTTACAGGGAACCTTAAATAGAGGTTTGGAAAAGGGAAAAAAATGGAAAATTTGATAGACATTCCTTTTTTAAGTATGTTGCCAGTCTACATCACATCTTAATCCCCTCCCACTTCTGTTAGAGCTTGTTTCAGTCCAGCCAATGATATGTAGTTCATATAGGAACCGTTTCTTTTTTGTAGCCCACCCTTATTTACATTATGCAGGGAGCAAAATAAGGGAAATTGCTACCATCCGTTTGTTGTTGCTCAGATATCAATCATGCCCTTTCATGGTATTTTAAGTCTATATCATGCTTACAGTACCTGAACAAACGACCATTTAAACTATATACTAAATGGTTGATTTATAATGATGGGTTGGTTGTTACTACATGAAGTCTAATTGCCCATGACTCTTTGCAGAGTAGCTGCACAACATCTGCACTGTTCCAAGGAAACTGCACTTCTGTGGGTTGTCTCAGTGCCTGAATAATTCTGAGCCTTATGGGATGTAACAAATTCTTTTGGTTTGAGTGTTCCAGAGGCTATAGTGTAGATACGCTGAAATCTATGCATAAGAAAGATTTTCTTCTAATTTCTCAAACATCTTCATGATCATGATTATTCATTTGGGGCCACCACCCGAAAGTGAGATGTTTGTAATGCAGACATTAAATCTGGGCATCCACAGGTGCTCCGTATAGGAAATGCACTGTGGTTGTGGATACCCCCCCACCAGCAAATGGCACAAAATCATGCTGAGTGGGGCCATAGCCAGAAATGTTATGTCTGTCACAACTATTGCAAATCCCCAGTAGTCATGCTGGTTTGTCACAAATTCTTTGAATGGGAGAGTTTAAAAGGTTACTGAGGTTTAGTGAGTAAAGGAATGGGACCTGTTATCCAAAATGCTTGGGGGAGGTAATGGATCTTTCTGTATTTTGGATCTTAATACCTTAAATCTACTACTAAAAAATGATGTAAACTTAAAATGAACCAATCAGGTGGGTTCTGCTTCCAATGAGGATTAATTATATATTAGTTTGGATCAAGTACAAGGTACTACTTTATTTTTACAGAGAAAAAAGAAAATCATTTTTCGCTATTTGGATTATTTGGATAAAATAGAGTCTATGGGAGACAGCCTTCCCATAATTTGGAGCTTTCTGGATAACAGGCTTCTGGATAACGGGTCCCATACCTGTAATATAAAACAATGTCTGCAATGTGTTTAAACAACACCCTTGATTTTATAGGCACCTACCAAAGTTTACAAAAGAATCTTTAATGAAAGTCAAAATTCCTCCCAAAAATCACTATTTCCTTTCCCTATTGCTCCATTTTAATTTATCAGCTTTCCCTGGAGCCCTAAAGACATAGGGACTCATTAACTAATAGTTGGCACATTTGTAGTTGGGTAGGAACCCATGGCAACCAATTATATTTGTGCTTTCTTCTTGCAGAACAATGCCAACGACTGGCTGGTTGCTATGGGTTACTGCCCTGGTGCCAATTTGCCCATGGTTAATAAATAAGCCTGATTGAGATGAAAGAATACTACAAGGACTGGTACCATGTGTCAGTCCAGCATCACTGCATTCAGTAGCTCAGTGCATCCAATATCATCCTATCATCAAATCTCATTCAAACAGTTGCTGCTAAAGTTCTGGGAACCAAGTAACCTCCATTCATACATGTATACAAATGTCAAGGTATCTAACATAAAAATATATATTTCAGATGCTTGGGTGTAGTAATAAATGTAAAGAGGGACACTTAACTAATCTGTATAACAAGATGAAAGTTCGGACCCATAAGAAATAAAATACAGATGTTACCTTTAACAATTCAGTGCAGAATTTCAATTATCTATGTCCCATACACCTAGCAGAAAAGTGAAACTTAAGTTTTCTTTTTTTTTTTCTTCTTTTCTTGTTTCTCTGAAGGGATTATTCTTGGCACTCTTGGTTTCTTCACAGCTTCCAGATGTTTTCCAGCCTTCCACCCCTCAGCAGAAAGCAAAATCCCCCTTGTAGTTACTGTGTCAGGCAGTCAGCAGCAGCAGCAGGGCTGTAGTGTATTGTGTGAGGGAAAGAACTTTTTTTCACAATCAGACCAAGTTAAACAGGCACTGACTTCCAGACTCCTCCTGTCAAGTTTTTTTCCCTCCTGGAAATTCCTGCTGATTACTAAGCGCTGGACCCTCCTGCAAAGGTAAGCAGAAGTCCAGGGGCAACACACTGGTGGCAAAGTGATGGAGAAGAAATGGGAGGGCTTTACGACACAAGGGGCAAGCTCCAACCTCCTGCAGTGTCCCATCACTAGAAAATGGGATATAAAAGCTTCCTTAGTCTTGCAAATTCACGAAGAACTGCAATTAGGAGAAGCAATAAGATTCAAGAACATCGCTCAGCTTTGCAAAGGCTCAAGGCCTATGCATACCTCACTATAAATGGGTATATTCAATTATGCAGAAGAGAATGTGACACCTATTGTATAAATGATTCAAATAACAAAAGTAAACCTTGTAAAAAGCTTTAGGAAACACATTCATTTTTGTATTCACATGGAATCATAGTAGAAGAGTATGCAAGCACTCAAGAAGAACTAAATGGCCATAACAGCAACCAAAGTTATTCGCTGAATGTAAGCACTGCCCTGAAATATATGTGTTAAAGTGAAAATTGACTGAACTGTTATTAGCCCCTTATAAATATACATTTAGCACAATTAACAGGCTGAGGGTAGAGGGGCGTTCCAATTTTTTTCCATATAGATAATAAATATGTATATTAAAAACTGGTAGCCATAGTTTATTTTTCATATTTCAATGGAGAAATAGTATCCAACTCTTGGGCATCTGTAATTAACAATCCTAGCACTGCCTCCCCCTGGTTTTTAGGAGACTGTCTGAATTAAGCCTGGTATGGCTCCTGCTGTAATGCTGATCTATTATATAAATTCTGGAATCACTTGTTGGCTTGAAGAAGAGACCTGGAACTGGGAACACTAAAATTGAAGTGTCTTTTTGTTGGAACGTGCAGCTGCGGTTTATGCAAAGTACTTGTACAACATAGGATATTTCCAAAATAAACCATATAACCCCTTAATTTGTTTCTGAACATGTTTTGCAAACTCAGTACAAGTAAGATACAAATGTTTTTGGTAATGAGCTTAGTAAGTTTGCCAGGGGATTACTGTAATAAATGTCTTTCTAATGTGGGCCTATATTAATGCTATTCCAAGGAACAGTAGTAGTGATGGGAGAATCTATTCGCTAGACGCAAATTTGCAGCAAATTCCCGTATAAAAAATACGTGTCTTGCGACGGAAATGACTGAAAATTACGTGACGTGCGTAGAAAATGACACGATGTGCGTCAAAAACGTGACGCGACTCGTTTCGCAAATTTTCCAGCGAAGCGAAATGGGATAGATTCGCCCATCACTAAACAGTAGCAGTAACTGCCCCCACTCCTCCTTATCATTATAGAAGAAGGCCTGGGAAAGCTCCCCTATTGTAATGCCAGTATTGAATGTCCCACTCTTATACATGACTGGATGCTGCAAGCAGGGAGGTGCATTTTGTACACCACGATTCTTCCTTAAATTATCATGGAGGTCAGTGTGTCATTAGCCCCTAAATCCTCTTTGTTAAATTAAAATAATGCCATTGTTCTGTGAGCTCAGGTGAGCTCAAAAGAGAAAACTTAAATCTACCCAATACTTAATGTTATGCCATTTTTACTGACAAAACTTCTTTTGGTTATTTCTTGGATGAGTAATATTTTCTTCTAAGAAAAAAAAAAAACCTGGAAATTCTGTAAGAACGCTGCCCTCTTGCCAGAAGGCACAAAATACATGAGGCAAGCCCTTAGTAGGAAAATACATCCTATGCTTCTATAGCAAATAAAATGCTTTGTGCCTAGATTATTCTGCACAGAGAAATTTATTTGTCTACAAATACAAATATAAATATAAGTCCATTCAGTGTATGCACTCTTCCCAGATTTTTCAAAATTTTTTGGGTGCGTGGGTCAATACTGTTCAGATAAGACGATCAAAGGACTCGCACTCCAATTCTTTCTTGTGAATAAATGTGTTATTTTATTCTTAGATGCATTTTTCCAACATTTCGGCCCACATTAGGTCCTTTATCAAGGATAAATATATATATATATATAGAAAGTAGTTCAACGGCACTCACCATTCCATGGTTACGGCTGGGTGCTAACCTAAATGCGATAACATATCCAAAAAAGTGAAAGCACTCACAGCGAATTCCACCAGCATTTACATAAAAATAATTCTTTATTTCACGCTCTCATCTACGCGTTTCAACCCGCACAGGGTCGTCATCAGGATAGTGTTACAAAGTGAAAACACACCTATAAACCCTGTTCACCCAATCAGTATTATCATCCAATTATTACATCACCAGTGCACTACTCTTAACCCATTCATGTTTGTTGGCTCTTCTATCAACCATTCATATATATAGAGCACATTCATCAATAGCTGCTTCACCAAAAGTAGTGATTTAATACTCAAGAATATAAAATGTATCAAAAGTGTTACTATATTGCCATGTTAAAAGTGTTATAGAGGCTTCATACAGCCTAAGTATAGTATCAAAGTAACCTGTAATCCTTAAGGGAAAATGTGTCGAAAGTGCTACTACTTGACCAAGTTAAGATCATTATTATAGTGTCATGTAGCCAAAATGTGTTGTCATATTAAGCCATTGTGCAATTTAAAACCAGCATTATTTGTCAATAATATAGTGACATTGCTAAAAACATAGGCTGCAGCTACATTTAAGATGACGCTGCCGGTAAATAAAAACAAGTCTAGATGTTATTAGTTCAGAGGTACTAAAGATAGGTCAATTAGTGACCCATGATATGTGATATAGCAACAACTTCAAGACCATATATATATTTCTTAATATCCAAGCATATAGTATCGTGTCTACTATTTAGCACATATCAACATAAGAGGAGAAAGGAGGGATGTCCCAGGGTCTAAGACAACCTAATCATTCTATATATTCATCTTTGATACCCAAATAGCGTTAGACGCTTCACGCTTTAGTGAATCTGCCCCCATGGGAGATGGTTGTCCCGTAGTTTGTAGCTTTCTGGATAACAGGTTTCCGAATAAAGGATGCATACTTGTATTATTCAGATAAGCCATAGTGGTATCTCTACCACAATGAAATGTCACCCACACATACTAATGCAACAGTTCTTCCATGTGCTACATTTTCATGTAAAATGCTATAATGCTTGCTTACTTTAACAATAAGTAATAACCTTTGTATGAAGCACCTCTATGATCTGGTAGCTCTCTCTTTCTCGGCATGCAAAGTCATTCAAAAAAGTTTATGTGGTGTAATAAGTAGCATTATTATTCTCACATAAAAAATATTTGCAAACAACCCATAATTTAGTTTGTCAACCTTACATATGCAACTAATGTGAACCTTACATATGCAACTAATATGCAAATGTGAACCTGCCCACGATCTGTAAATCTTGTGCAAACGATGGTCCCGTGGGCTACGGACCAGCCCGCACATAACTACATCCTCCATCCTAAGCTCTCCCACTAATAGTACTTAGTACTTTCCCATATCACTGTGTGAGTAAATGAAAATTAAGGCTTGCCATGGGGTGGGAAGCAAATTTACATTTTCTTGGAACTAGCTGAAGAAGTCAGGGTGAGAAAACTGACCCCTCTTGCCCCTTCTGTGGACTCCCATGAGGCTAGCCCAGCATTACCTCCATGCTTTGCCCAACTGCCATGCTTAGTTGTGTTATAGCAGGAGAGACAGCTCTGTCAGCCAAGTTTGCAAAGGGCAACATAAACCTCCTTTAGGTTTGAGTGCTGTTCACATCTATACTTCAGCCTATAGGAGGATCAACCAATAGCCCAGAGTAAGTGACAGATCTGGCACTTGTTGGATAACACTAAAAGCATTGAAATTTTTGAGTCACCCAGTGTCACAACTAGAAATGTTACAATTTACCAAGTTGACAAGCTAAAACAAGTTAGCTACTCTTTCAGTTCAGTTCAGGCAGCAAATGCTACGTCACACCCAGTTGACTGGAAGTTCCTTTATGTAACACACAACCCACAACACATTTTCTGGATGTAAACACTCTGAATATAAAACAGTTAACAGTTGTTTATTTGGGAGGGGTGCAGCCTAGAGACGCAAGTGACATGGCTCAACGGAGCCTCTTACAATGAATTAATTTTAGCATAGAGAGTTGGAGGATACAACATTTAAGCTTATCCACTTAGGTTATGGGAAAATGTTTTCAAAAAATTTCTCTAATATCCCCATATCATACTGCCCCAAATGTGACGAGACTAATGTGTCACTTTTTCATTATTTATGGTCTTGTCCAAAGATTGATTCGTTTTTGAATTATGAATTGAAGATAAAAATTGCATTATCCCTGTGATTTGCTTTATTACATTTAGATAATATAATGATTTCTTGACAGTTTTTTTTTCTAGCTGCTTCTAAGAAAGCTCTGTAGGGTTACATAAACAAGGAAGGTAAAAATGTTTTTTTTTTTTTTGTTTTTTTGAGGCACCATTCTCTCTCTGCATAAAGTAGGGTGCTGACACAATACATAGTAAAGTATCATAATAAAAATCATTCTGTGTTTGTGAAGCTCTATTTTTATCCTTGGCTTTGGAATAAACCACTATTTTGTATTCCTTGGCCCATAAATAGATAAACTCTGTAAAACCTGTTCATATTTTGAAATGAGGTACAATTTTGAGGTGACAGTATTCATATTATTCAAGTTTTCAATGTACTATTACCATAAATCTTTAATTAAAAAATGATAACTGAAAATAGTCTGAAATATAAGCTTCATCTCTAACCTCAATGAAGTTCAACATAAGACTGGGTGGTGTAAGTCCTTCACTTTGGAGTTGGTTCATCATACTGGGGGAGTCTAGAGGGGTTCCCAGCAATCTGTTTTATCAAGATTACTCAACAGTTTTTATAACTGGCAAGTTTTAAAAAGTTAATACATTTAGCAAAGAATATAGATGTGCCAGTCCATTATTTAATTAAAAAGGAGCATTCATTAATTTCAATACTGACCAAACTAGCATTATTCTGAAGCCAGGAACTGTCCAGCAGCTAGGAAGGCCCAGTCAGTCTTTTGTATTTGAAACCAAAGTTTCAGGAACTCACCAAAACACCATACATGTATTGCTTACTTTAAAAAATTAATGTAGAGAAAAAAAGCAGTGGATTAATATGAAAATATTAAATAAATTTATTCCTATATCTTCACCTTCCATCTGGCTAAAATTCACCTGAAGCCCAATCATGGATAAAATCAACCACGTGTATTAGTAGTTTCTCACGTGCACCTGATTTGGAAAACATTTTACATACGTCCTGGTTAAGTTGGCAAACAATTTTATACTGAATATCAATAAATTACATTGGATCTTGCTAAAAAGTGGCCCTCTTTGTACATTAGCTAACATTAAAGGAAAGGATACAAGCATTAATTCATTTAGGCAAGCCCTAAATATACATTATTGTGAAAATATTACTCTGTATTGCTTTCATGGGTACTGAGAAACTTTAAACAGTTACAATATATTGTAAGTGCACAAATACAAATTCTCCACTTTGAACATCAAATGTTACCATGTGACTACATACATATATTTTACATTTCTTTTTATTTTCCCTGGTTGTATTAATACGCTAGATGAGTCTGTGACAGTCCGGTTGCTATAGTCCTGTTGTCATGTTTAACAACATATTATATCATATGGGACCTGTTCTCCAGAATGCTCAGGACCTGGGATTGTCTAGATAAAGGGTCTTTCCATAATTTGGGCTGCCTTACCTTAAATCTACTGAAAAATCATGTAAACATTTATTAAACCCAATGGTTTTGTCTTCAATACGCATTAATTATATCTTATTATTACAGTGAAAGGAAATAATTTTTAAACATTTGAGGTGAACTTCATGTAATATGGAGCTATCTAGATAATGGGTTTCTGGTTAATGGATCCCATACCTCTACTATGTTTACTCCATGTTCACTCCAATACAAGAACTGCTGCAACACCAGGCATCCGTAAGTGTACTACCAGAAAACATAACTAGCATATTGTGGTCATGGTCTTAACTTTCAATTTGGAAATGTATACTTATAATACTATTAGTAAATGATGATCATTATATACAGATCTGGAGTTGTAATA
>CM044435.1:103558026-103572700 GCA_024363595.1 Xenopus borealis
TGAGCCCATTTAAAATGCTATACTAGTCATTATGCCACAGTTAAAATCTCTAGGAAAGAAAAAAGTCTTCCCCTAAATGACCTCCATATTAGGCATATAGCAGGAGGTTATAACAGAGTAAACAGGCATTCACCACTGGTTCAGATAGCCATAGCTTTGGGTCCTCTAGCAGTCCCACCACTGCCATATAGGTAGCATAGTCTTGTAAGTGGAACTTTAGAACAGTACAATAGCCAAGTCTGTGAGGGTCCTGTACACTTATGGCACAGCTCAAAAATGTTGCTTATAGAACTTCCTGACAGAGGAGACACTGCTACAAGATATGAGGTTCCAACCTTTTCCCATAATATTGAACAAACTTCAGGATTGCCTGGAAACCAGCTGGTGAGTGGTGAGCTTGCTCTGTTCATGTCAAGGGTAACGATTAAAGACTACTGTATGAATGGGCAATGGAGTTGTAACTGTTTTCCATAGTGTTAGCTCAATAAGAAACTATTTCCATGATTTCAGTTTTAAGAGGGTGAGGAGAGTACGGACAAGGAATGTATTGTGTCACAAGAATGGTCACAATGATATAATTTTCTAGCCTGTGGCCAGGTTAATCAAAAGACAAAAATAAAGCTCTCTACAAAATGCTCCAGCAATATATAATTCTTTGATTGATTTTGTCAGAATATGTCTGAGACTTTTCTTCTTCTCTCTCTCTAAGAAACAACCCCATTGGTAAAAGCATAAAGCATAATGAGCATTGTCTTTCTAATACACAACATAGTATCTATTTAGTTTAGTATATGTATAAAACAATGACAATATAGGGGGAAAAAAACCATGTGCTTCCTTTCAGGCAATTACAGCATAAATATCACTCTGTAAGTCTTAGAGCCGAGTGAGATACTTTGCTGGCTTTGCTTATATTTACTTTTCTGACACCGTTTACTGGAGTAGATGGAACACTTGCGAGCCCTTATACATCACTGATTTTTTTTTTCTTACGGGAACTCTAAAAGTACTCCCAAGCTGGACAGTGTCCATTAACCTTTTAGCGAACTTAGTAATGGGGGCTTTGTTAACCATTTTCCAGTTTGCTGCCCAGTTTCCCAACTTAGACAAATCACTCTGCAAAGTGGCAGCATCCAGCAAGGAACCTATAGCTCTGCACAATTTAGTATCATCTGCAAAAATAGAAACCATACTTTCAATGCCCACAACCAGGTCATTAATAAACAAGTTTAAAAGCAAGGTACCCAGTACAGAGCCCTGCGGTACCCCACTAACAACACTGGTCCAATTAGAAAATGTTCCATTTACCACCACTCTTTGTAGTCTATCTTTTAGCCAGTTCTCTATCCAGGTACAAATACTATGTTCTATGCCAACATTCCTTAATTTAACCATTAACCTTCTGTGTGGCACTGTATCAAATGCTTTAGTGAAGTCTAAGTAAATCACATCCACAGCCATCCCAGAATCGAGGTCCCTGCTTACCTTCTCATAAAAAGAAATTAAGATAGTCTGGCAAGATGTATTACGCATAAAACCATGCTGGCACAAACTCATAGTAACCAGTTGACAAACTCTACTGTCTTTCTCCTTTGCTAGCGAAGGGACACCTGCACCTGTTAGTAAATTGGCAAAGTAACGAAATTACATCATGCTGGCAAATTTACGCTAGCATTGGTCACTTCACCCATCTGTCCCTGAGTTTCTATGTTTAGGTCAGGTGGTGACTGGTGAAAAAAGGGGGTTTACCATTTTTTGCTAAATTGTCTGTGGATTATTTACCTTTGGTCTTTTCTTAAAATATGTTCTTCAATGTTTGGAATCATTAATTATAACAAATCTTATTTATTGTGTCATCTTATGTTGCCTATTGGTAATATTTACCTTTGAGAAAATGTTTTAACAAGAAAATCTTCTTGTTCTTCTCAATAATTAAAATATCAAAACCTATTTGGCTACTTACCTCTGACCCTGCTGTGTCTTATTCATACAGGCAAAATATAGCACAGTCTATAAAATAGAACTACTACTTTGTTAGGACCGCAAAACTGGTAATGTTGTAGATTGACACATAATTAAACTGCATGGCAAGTATCAGACAGAATAGAAGCATAAATACTGTAGATAGGACTGCAAAATTAGTAAGAGGTTAGTTTAGATGATTCAGGGGTTATTTATAAACACTGGTCAAATTCGCACATGGGCAGTAACCCATGGCAACCAGATTACTTTCATTGTTCAATATGCAGCTGTATCTCTAGTTGATTGCAGTGGGTTACAGCCCTGTGTTTATAAACATATGCCTTTGTAAAGAATAAACTGGATTTTCTTTGGAAAATATGAATAATGTCAAAGTGAAGAACCAAAAATATTATTTCTGAAAAATGGCTCAAATGTAAATATTTGCTAAGTGGGTAGAGTTAAGGGGATGCAGCAGCAAAGTCTGTGAATAGTTCATTGATTGATACATTTGGACAGTGCCCGTATTAACATCTTACAAAAAGTTCAAAATGTTACAGCAGGGATGTCAACAGGGATATCAAACTATTTTCTGCTGAACCACAAATCCCAGCATCCCTAGCCAGTTGAAGAACATCATTTAAGTAAGGTTGGATAAAGAATATCTGTACCCTTTTGAGATCAAGTTAACTTCTTTATTAATGTACAGATGAAGCCACTTTGGTTTGTGTGTTTGACACATAATAACTAAACCCAGATATCTCACTTTTCCAATTTAACACAGAAAATTGCATCACAGCATCCCATCTAAGTGTTCACCATTGAAAACAATGATGCTTTGGTATGCTAATGAAAAGGTTAAATGCATTAAATGAGTTAATATGACTTTAGATAACACAGTTTCTTCAATTACTCCCGAGCCATGATGCATTTAACACACAAATCCAAGTTGCTTCATCTGTATGTTGCCATCTTACCACCATCAATACAAAAGGCTCTCATTCTTTAAGGCATATAAGGCTGTGAATGAATCAATGCAGTTACCTTTGGTAGACCTACAAACATGAAACCTGAAGTGAATATAAAGGCAGCAATCCGTGGGTATGTCAAAGGTTAGGCAACCCCCAGTGATTATCTGAAACCCCTGGCCAGTGCTACTATGAGGAGAAAAGTGCCTTGGCCCAGATTGAGCACCTCATTAAGCACCATGGAGCCAACTTTTTAATCTTTCTTCATGCAGGTGCACATGAGCAGAAGAGTGAAAGACTGAGCTTTACCCCAAAAAAAAAAGCCACCCATTTCCCTCTACTGTAAAAGTGGAAGAAGATGATTGCTCCATGGTGCTTGCTGAGAAAAACCCCAGACTGAGGCAGTTTTCTTCTAACAGCAGCACTGGCCCAGGGTATCAAGTAAGTGATTACAACGGGGGTGCCTAACGTTTGGCACCTACAAGTGATTGTGAATTTCCTTCTGCTTTAAGTTTCAAACTTCTTTAAAATGAGCAGACTGTTGCTACTCTGTTCTATCTCCAACAGCATGCAAAGTGCGGTTTCCATGTTTAGACCATAACTGAAGAGCAACTAAGTTATGTCAGATTGCGACTGCTCTTTCATTTTGATGCAAATCAGGAACAAGCTGCATCCAGCATTTCCAAGTTGTGTCGCATTCAGAGCATGCTTTCAACACCATATTTACATATGATTCACTGGCGTGTGGAATGATGCAACCTGCTATGGAAACTCTGGAGATAACACTAGGTCCAAGGTAGCAATAGCTCCAGTTCTTCACAGTGTCAATAGGCACAGTTCGGCACCATTTATTAGAAGAGGTAGCATGGATGCACTGGCAATCATAAGAAAGTAAAGGAGCACATAATAACACAAGTACAGGTATGGAATCTGTCCTATTTCTCTGTAATAATAAAAGTATTTTGTATTTGATCCTAACATGAATATAAATCATCCTTATTGGCGGCAAAACAATCCTATTGGGGTTATTTATTGTTTAGATGATTTTTTAGTAGATATAAAGCATGAGCATGTCCAAATGACAGAAAACATCCAGAAAACCCAAGGTCCAGAGCATTCTGGATAACAGGTCCCATACCTGTCACAGGGCCGTTTCCGTGTCAGCAGCCAGAAAAAATGGAAATTCAGCTCATAAAATCAACAGAAGCGTTTTTTTGCCACTCTTTAGCCTGTGCTTTTTCTGCCAGAGGACCTTTGCTCACAGCGTATCCAATGTGTTGCACTCCAACCATACTTACAGTAAAATGCTCATCATCTAAACACAGTTAAAGGCTGACAGGGGATTCGTATGAGTTGTAGTTTGGCAGCAACAGAAGGTCTGCAGTCTAACCATCTTGGTGGACTATTCTTATAGCCTTCTTCCATCTGGTTCTCAATAATCCCCAGTGTTTTTGCTACTTGTTGAAGATGTATGCACATATTCCTCAAATGCAGCATCACCTCAATGATATAGGCATATGGGAACTGTTAAACTCTTCAGTATGTACCTAAGACCCATATATAACACTACATTTTGCAGCAATGTATAGTGTAATTCATTATACTAATGCAAGAAATTTCTGTACCCCCAATGAACACAACATTTTTGTGACCACCCCTCATACACACTACACAAAAGTTCAACTAGCAATTAAGTAGGTCGTGCTAGGACAAAAGGATGAACTTGATGGATATGGGTTTTTTAACCACACCTACCATGATAGTATGTAATGTGTAATTACTATAATTTAAAAAATATATATTTAATGCATTATTGTTAACAGAAACCTGATTACTTTTGATGACTACACAACTTTAACAGTGAGGTTTGGAAGGACAGGTCTTCATGTGTTCTTTATGTTTTGTTTTGGCTTATAAATATATATGTATATTTCACACATAATTACATAGTCCTGCCACACAAATATTGCATTCAATTATTTTACTGGAAATTTCAGTGCTTGGTTAGAAGCTTGCACAATTGAAAAGAAAAGTCTATGAAACATGTTAAAGCATAGTCTACCTAAAAATTTAGATAACCTTTTATTCAGATTTAAACATTGTGAAATGTAGCAACTACAAAGCATAAGTAAAAAGAGTAAAAACACCCATTAACTCCAAGGAGATAGTAAATCAACAACAGCATTAAAGGAACAGTTCAGTGTAAAAATAAAAACTGGGTAAATAGATAAGATGTGCTAAATAAAAATTTTTCTAATATAGTTAGTTAACCAAAAATGTAATGTATAAAGACTGGAGTGACTGGATGTCTAACATAATAGCCAGAACACTACTTCCTGCTTTTCAGCTCTCTAACTCTGAGTTTGTCAGCGACTTGAAGGGGGGCCACATGAGACATAACTGTTCAGTGAGTTTGCATCCTCAGCATTCAGATCAGATTCAAAAGCAACAGTTATGACCCATGTGCCCCTCCCCTCTAGTCACTGATTGGTTACTGCTTGGTCACCAGGGTAACCAGTATACTGAACAATTCCTTTAAGGCAAAACCATAGTAAAATTATTATATAACTATGGTCAGAGTGTATGCAGGAATTTATCTATATAAAATATCCATATGTTTCCATATCAAGCAAAAAATTACCTTACAAATAGCAACATGACATTTTTTCGCCAGGTATGGATTTGTGGCAAAATTCAACATTTCGCCATTGGTGAATATTTCTGTTGAAACTGACACAACATTTTACTGTGAAAAAACACAGTGACAAGCCACCCATAGACTTCAATATATTTTGTATATGGAAAACGTTGTGGCAAAAAATCACCCAAAGACTCCAATATATTTTGCAAATCACATTTTACTCCAAATTATGTTTTAGATTTTGACAGATTTCAATCTACCACTTCCTTAGATAACTTAATATCAAGAGATTAGAGCTCACAGCCATTGCTTTGATTTCCAAATGTAGGAGTGAGTGAGTGGGGAGTTATTGTACCTTAGGGCGAGTTATCTGATTGTTTTGTAATCAATTCTAATTAGTATTATATATCTTATTATTCTAACTTTAGTTATTATGCTGGCTAACATTTACAAACAGGTTTATTGACAGGTACATACCTCTTTGTAAGCGAGAAGAAGACTTACTTGATATGGTTTCTGCGATCATAAAATATCTCTAGTACTATAGCATTAAAATGTACAAAATTAATACTGTAATGAGATGAGTAATTAAGATATTTCCTACTTGTGGGAACACTGATTTCATTTGAAACTAATAGTTATTATTTACTAAAAGGATTCTAGTAATATATATACGACAGGGACTAGAAGTTTGCAGATCTTGTACTTGCATACAGAATGCAGCAAAAAGTAGTCAATTTCCATGGAGCCAGACTTACACTATATGATTTTGTAGATACACTAATATTGCATAGTACTAACAATAATTTCTTCTGTTCTTGTTTAGGTTTAGGACACATGTAATGTTTTTCTTTCAGTGGCGAAATGCAAAATACATTTCCATTCAGTGCACTGACTTAGATGAATGAAAACTGCCTGTCCCTGCTCATGACACATAGTTTTTGGCCCGAAAATGCCCAATACATTCATCATGACGACAGGTGGCAAAGAGGGAGTGTTGCTAAAATACAACTTTATGTGTGCAATTGGCCATTAAAGGTATAAGATTGTACAGTATTCCTCTTTATTAGTTAAATAACCTCTGGTAGACCATACTTAAAGGAGAATTCAACCCTAACGTTAAAAAAATCCTACCCCCATCCCCACCAAGACCCCCCTCTCTCCTCCCCCCAGCCTAAGTGTTACCCCGGGCAAATACCCCTAACGTTTTACTTACCCCTCGATGCAGATTCAGCCATAACAGGCGGCACCTGTTACGAAAGGCAGCCACCACAAAAAATACATCAGCTTTAACGCTCAATGAAAATCAGACAAGCTTCTGCATGAAGGGAGACTGAAGAGGAACAAATAAGAAAGAGAAATTTGATTATTTTAGAAATGGCGCAGCCATTTCAATTGATTATATTTAGAAAGCTTCTTATTTCAGTGCTATGATAAAGCTTCTTACATTTTATTTGTTCAGTTTCTCAACAGTTCCCCTTTAAGCTGAATAGCCTTACCAATATGTACTTTTAAAGAATGCAGGACGGGAACGTTATGTAATGCATATTTGTGGGGGCCTGGGGCTAGTGAGGCATCATATGAGGGGGCACTATACTGCAGGACTTATAAGTCAGTGGGGCCAGTGTACGGATGATTTTTTGATTTTTCTAGTTTGCTTAATTATAAAATCTTATCAATTCTGTTGCAGCAGGGCACATCTGATTATATCTTTCTATAAATGTGTCTTTCTATACATGGCACACTATCATCATTACCATCTTCAGGTTATATAACACCATCATGTTACAAGGAGACAGCATGCCATATTCTTTTTTGCACTACAAGTGTTTTTATAAAATGAAAGATGCACAAAGAAGGAGATATCACATGACATGAAATCACATAATAACACCCTTTTAGTCTGGAAGTAGAGAAGGAGCTTTCTTCATAGTTTAGCTTTCAATGACTTAATTTTAACTAATGGTTCTCATATGTGAAATAATCTTATATAAGCTCTATGGAGTATTCAAACAGGCTAATGCAAAACTGTTGTTAGAACTCTGTAAAATTTACTGACCAGTAATCACTCCCATAATGTTGAATGCAATTGCATAAAGGATGTAAAAATGATTGATAATAATTAACATTTCAGGTTATATCTCTGTGTTTTCATTACTTAGTTTAATTTTTTATTTGGATCTCTTTACATATTTGTCTTATAAAGGGTCAAGCTTCAATGAATAATGCCATTTTTAAAAGGTTATGTAAATGAGTATTTGGGGGCAGCTTTATATATTTCTGTGATCACTTTAAAAATATTTGATTGATTTTTTTTTCCAAGATCATTTTTAAGTTAAACATTTTTTTTCATCGAGGCTTGACTGTCCTAAAATTCCTAGAAAACTCAAAATCAATTTGCCTGAATACTGAAAATGCATATCCCACTATCTTCTATAGCAAAGGCTTTCTTGTCCTGATGAAGACCCTTGAGTTGAGTTGAAATGTATTGGGATCTTTTTTATGACACTTTTGTAAATCACTACATCTTTTTTTCATGGAAATGTAAAATGGGTCAACTCCTTTAAATTAGCTCCTGGGATCTGTTAGAGAGGCATTGAGGTAAGACATCTAGTTAGGTTAGCTAGTGGCAGGCCAGATCTGTGGCAGTCACTGCAGGTGGTGAGCGCTAAAGGTTGTCCAGGAGGACAGAAGGGATCTGCACCATGGCAGTACCTTGACAATCAGGGGCCAAGAGTAAAAGGGTAAGAACTAGAAGGGTCCTGTGCCACAGAGAGGACACTGCCAACGCTAGTTGTGTCATGGGCCAGAAACCTGGGGGATAATAGAGCCACTTGATCTGAAGAAAAAGTATCAGGAATTCAGGCAGTAAGAGAGATAGGTGGCCTTGGAATCTTTGTACTGTTTAATAGTATCATTATTGAGATTTGTTTGAACTTCTGAGTACTGAAGTAGCTCTGCTAGTGACTGTGAATCCCTATATCCAATAAATATGAAAATGAAAAAAAATGTAGGCCATCACTATGATCTGATGACTTCCCCTGTATATACCTACACACCCATGGTCCCCCAAAAACCCAGTATAATTTCCATCCCTTTGAGGTCCTTTATCCAAGTCTGACCAGCTAATATTGAAATACAGGGTAGACATGCTTTCTTTTGAAAATAATTTGCAAAAGTGAAATAGGAAGCATGTAGTACAATCGTAGCAGTGAAGCCAAAAAGGCTAGGAAACAGTTAAACCATAAAGCAATATAAAATTGGAGGGAACATGGACATTATACACTGTAACGTCATATTCTAAATAAGTGCTTTCAGTTTCTGCATAACTGCCAATGCATTTTATGGGAGTTCATTGCAAATGAGCCTGACCAGGGTCAGAAATGACAGTTCTGCTTGAAAGGTATTTCTTAAACTGACTGATTTTTGACTGATTGATTTTATGATATGGATATATTCTAAAAATCACTGCAGCAGAACTGATCAGAAAGCAGCTATTTTACTGCTCAGTTACTTCATTGCTACAAAAGTAACAACATCTGCTAGAAGATGGCTTTAAATTATAGAATGGGCACTAGGTAATAAAAGGCGGTGAAAATTTTTTTCAAAAATAAAAGTAAAAATATGCAATGCAATAATATGAATTACTCTGTTAAGTATAGTGAAAACGTGTTGCACAGTTTAAAAACAGTTCTAAGGAGGCATAATTTTTTTCTTGCAACAGAACTGCTCTTTCATTAAGGCTTAAATTATATTCAGAGTGCACTGATGCAAACATAAAATTCTGATGAATCTTCTGATGTATCTGACACAAGAGTACCCAGTATCTGTCAGAGTGGAAAATGCATAATTTCCAGCAATCTGTGTAAATGGATATATTTCATCAACATCCATTGTATTTAAAATGTAGGTGTTATTTTTTTGCTTATTCATAGGAAAAACCTGGATCACAACATACTGTAGGTGTGGTTTAGGAATGGTGCCAATGATAGATTTATGTAGAGTGCCTCCCATCTGATATTTGTCTTCAATTGCAATCGGAAAAAATATCAGGATTATAGCATACCTCAAAAAATATTCTCAGGAAAGATGTATTGTCTTTATGGTCCATTTATAAAATACATGCCTTGCTTACAAGCAGGGACCTTAAGGGGGAGCAACACTATTTGGTGCCAAAATACTCCTACGTGCTATTTTACCCACACTGGGATGGAGCTCCCAGTGATGGGTGGCCATGTTTGGTTACTAACTTGGAATAGTCTTGGTTCTCGCACACCCTGTCTAACAGGCTATTTAAAGACGCCTGGTGCTCAGTGCTCAATGGCCATGTTTGGTCACATGCATCCGCATATTGAGAGAGTTTGGACTCATTATTCAGTTGGAGTCCTGTAATGGCAGCCCTCATCAGAATCTCCGTTGGTGTGGGACACAAAGCATTCCCTAGGTGCATATTTGGCCCAAAATAATATTGTTTCAACCAAATGGAGGGAGGGCTCTATTAACACGTTCCTTCAGTGGGAGAAACAATTGAGCTATTATAAGTCTATAGAGTCTATTATTACTCACTAGGGATGCATGGAATCATAATCATTTTGGAAAACATGGATCGGATTTTACAAAAATCATTAGTAATAAGTTGTCACTTACTCCATGAGCAAATTTGTGCCATGTTACTGCATATCTCCTTTGAGAATACTGATGATTAGTGATGGGCAAATCTGGGGCATTTTGCTTCACTGAATTTTTTGCAAATTTCCCTAGACACTGCTAAAAATTCATGAAAAGCCACCGGCGTCTCGTTTTGAATGCGGGCATCCATTTTTCAATGTGGGTATCTGTTTTTTCGACGCCGGCGTAGAAAAAACAGACGCTCACGTCCATTTTTTTTTTATGCCGGCAAATTTTCGTCAGGCGAATTTTCACAGGCGTTTTGCGAATCGCGGGAATTGGCCACAAATTCAACCCTGGCGAGTACATTAGCCAAACACTACTGATGATGAATACTGAGCAATCACTTTGCCTCCAGAATGGCCCCATTTCTGCCTAAAAAGTATGGCCTGGATGTGTTGTGATGTGAATGTGGATGTGTTTGCATTGTTAATGTGGGAATCTTAAGTATAATACTGTGCCACTGGAAGGAAGACAAAAACATTGGCCTAGTATTTTTTTAAGGTGGCCTTGAATTATAAAACATCTTTAATTTATTACAAATCTGCAAATAAGAATATGTTTCCAAGTGGTTTAAGTATTATTTAAACCACAGACTATTTAGATACAGTCGCCATGAAAACCCTGCTTTAGCTTTGACACTGTTATTATGTGTGCAAGAAGATGTATAATACTACTGCTATGGGTTTCCCTGGGGAATTTGGGTTGTGGCTTTCTATTTCTCTTTTGTTTTCTATATATCCAAAGCAATAGAATTCCATTAAGTAAATTCTGCTATTAAATCTTAACAGGAGGTCAGGAGCAAATATTTCAGAGCAAACCAACCTTGATGCAGCAAAACCAAATCAGCTTCAGTATAGTTGGGTATATGGCTATATAGAAAACAAAAGAGAAATAGAAAGCCACAAACCTAATTCCCCAGGGAAACCCATAGCAGTAGTATTACACATCTTCTTGCACACAATAACTGTGCCCATATTATATTCTGAATATGAAATATTTACTCCTGACCTCCTAGCAGAAGTTACTTAATGGAATCCTATTGCTACTGGATGGGAAATTAAGGAATGATATCCTGTATGTCACTGTAGTGATATAATGGCCTGATAAACATATTTATAAACTTTAGATGGATAATAAAACAATAGGTTAAAAAAGCAGTCAACACAGAATTAATACAAATACGGGAAGGTCCAACACATGCTATGCGTATTACTTATTATTTTGTTTCAAAAAGCTCATTAATAATACATAAACATGAACCTCTTGAATGACATGTATTATGCAGGCCAATAATGAAGAGGATACCTTGCAATCAATAACTCTGGGAGGTAGCCACTAATGAACAGGGAGAAAATCTATTATTTCCCTAAACAATGCTCCGAAACATACCACAATTTAAGTAAAGAATTAAGCTCTTCCATTGTTACCCTATTAATGTGAGCATGATCTGCAGAATATAATTACTTAGATTAAGCTTTTGCTTTATGTCAAAAGGTAAAACAGCAGGTCAATACATGCATATGTATATGGTATACAACAGTTATACAATCATATAATGATCTGGTCTGCTGTGTTGAATTTTATTGTTGCAGTACTTGGCTATACAAGAATTAGCCAATAGACAATAGAGTATTACTTGACAATAGAAGATACAACACACATGTTTAATCCTAACTCTGCATATATACATTAGTGAATGGAAAAATGACTGTTTCTGGTGTGTAACAACCATTTTACTATACAGAGAGATATAGGGGGAAATTCACTGAGATGCGAAAATTTGCTAGCGTTGGCTTTGCTAACGTTCGCTGCACTTCGCAAATTCACTAAGATGCAAATTTGCACTCAGGGCGGCAAATGTTAATGAAGTAGCCCTACCGTTAGTTCACCAGGCAAAGCGCTGTTACGCTAGCAATGCCTAATTTGCATACGGCGGGAACTTAACAATATAATAGAAGTATATGTTACAGCCACTACATTCCACTACACAAGCCCAGGAAACTAGTGATGGGCGAATTTATTCGCCAGGGCCGAATTCGCGGCGAATTCCTGCGATTCGCCGCTGGCGAATAAATTTGCGAAACACCAGCAAAAATTCGCAAACGAAAATTCGCCAAAAAAAAACGAGTCGCGTGTCGTTTGTGACACCTGATAGGATATAATTTGTTGTACCATATTTAAAGCCACTGATGACCCCATACCTTGTACCTTCTTAGTTAGCTATAACCATACAACAAGCAATGCTTAGCCTGTGTACTGCAAATGTTCCTCCAGTTGTGTTTCTCTAAAGGGTATAAGTAGATACAGAAAAAACTCAACTCTTTAAGATGCAGGAAAGAGAAGTCTCTGTTCCCACATCTCAAAGATGATCCCAAGGGTTTATTTTCATACACCAGACAATCTCTAAGGTTCCACTCGAGAAAAACCTAACCATCATCAGGCTCATAGTTATTTGATGTGTTTGCAAGTCAAATGAGTTTGGCAGAAGTGCAATGTCAGATTCTCTCTAGGCTGTCCACAGGCTTAAATACTCAACCCTGATAGGATGACACAGAGAGAAATATTCTATATTTGTCAGATTGTGGTTTATGGGCTATAACCACCCACAGGGACAAACAAAGCCAATGCTATGAAAAATTAGGTGGTCAAACACAAAATGTTTGCATTTGGCACCTAGGATCAGTATCGAGCCTTCATCGCCCCTTGAATTTTTGACCCAACTAAAAGAATATAGTCACAGCTCTACAGCTTAAGTGAGAGAACTTTATTTATGATACACAACAGCATAGAGCAATACATGAAATATAAATATTTGCATTTAAATCTGTAGACCATTACAGCTATTTTGGAATCAATGAAATAGTGTATACAACAGTAAATAGCATATATACATCTCCATTTATAGACCTGAAAAGATAAATAATACACCCCTTTGCTATATGGGATGAACCAGTACTGGTGGTCAAGTGCTGTGCATTCCTTATTAGCACTAGCAATAATTAAGTATCCTAAAATCTTAATATTCTAGAAATGCTGCTACTAAATTTGGTATTCCAGATGACCCCACCTCTGTAATAAGGGAGACTAATAAAAAGTGTGATAACACATATTACATGGTCACCCAGAGCAACAGTTCAGTCAACCACTGATACTGAAAAATAGAGATATCTTGAAAATTCTTCTTTCCGAGAGCAACAGTATATATATCATTATTATGTTCAGGAAAGGGCTCAGAAAGGCGACAAAGAATTGACAAGCTGTCCAATCTATAGTTCTTCTGTTTATTTTATCTCTTTTTTTTTGGCACAAAGGAGTTTGTGGGTGATGCTAAATGTGTATTTACTGCTCAATTTATTTCTGCCAATATAGTTTTGCCAGCTGAACTGCCTGAGGGCCACTTAGTTGTTTTTGCCCCTCAGGCCAAAGTTTGTCATATGTCCCCAGTGACTCATGTAATGCATTTGACTAATGAGCTTTTTCTTAAAAAAAATGTGGGTGGCCTAGGGACCCCCACAGTGATTGAGTAAGGGCTAAATGACTTAAGGTGGCCATACAGGATTTTTACCCGATGTATGCACCAAAGGCATGATGATATTGGATTACAATTAAGGAAATGGGTGCCAACAGGATCACCAAGAAAAACAAGCTTGTCCAACTGAAATCTGGTAAATTTTTGGCCTGATTTTTGTGGGGGAGACTCATTGGAATGCCCATACACTGCCAAATTGGTCTATAGGACCACTATCAGTAGCTTTCATCTGCCCGTGTTTGGTCATCTCTAGCTGGGAACTAAAATGTATACATTTACCTTAGACTGTATCCTTTGTGCAGCACAAAAATAGCAATAAAAATAACTGTAACTGCTTTTACTCCAATGGATGGCACATTGCTTTCAAGATAAATGCTCATCCCTTACAGTTTCAGATGTGACAACGGCAGGTCTCAGATATAAGGTAATATATATTTCAAATTAAGTCTGAGCTTGTTTGAACGAAACACATACAGTATTTGTCCCAATGTATTATATAATAACTCACCTCTTAATAGGACAAATATGGGCATCCTAGCTCATGATCAACCACTCTGCTGCTCCTACTGTAACTTATTCTATCTTACAATCAAAAATTGCATCAAGTATCATCATTTCTGCCAAAGAGGCAAGCAAAATGTTCTGCTTGCTCTTGCCCCTGATAGCTAATACCTACCTACCTAATACCTACACTTTAGAAAATATGGCAACATTCCACTTTTGTTTACAATTTATTCAGGCTCATTAATGAAACTAGAACAAAACGTGAAGTCTTGTGTTTCTATATTTTATAGAGATATAATTGTGTCCTGTACCTATAAATCATGGGAAATTGGCAAGCATATGTAATAAACCCTATTAAAATTATACTTTCATGTTAAAATTGCTATAGATGGAAAAGTTTGG
>CM044435.1:103576165-103587319 GCA_024363595.1 Xenopus borealis
TTTGTCATTACACAGGTATTACACAGGTCAAAAAAGGTTAACAAGGGAACATGTTTTTCTACTACACACTGGATTTACTTTCCAGTAATACTGCTAGACAGCTAGAAAATATGTCTCTTATGTGTGCCAGATATGGTATATCCAGCAACGGAAAATATGTACAGTAACCATGCAGGTCAAAGTTTCCATACAAAAACGGAACCTGTAGGAAATGATTAAAATATTGCCATTGTGGAAAGACTTGTTCATAGGAATGAGATCTCTCCGTAGGTATGGTACTTTTTAATTTGCTTTAATGACTTTCTGAGGTTTAACGCAGAGGTGTAGATTACAGTATTTTCTGAGGTGTCCAGATGTTCCTTAAAAAATAGCTTTCATTAGCCGTTAAAAGGAAAGAAAAGAATAACATTTACTTGATCTAACATATGCTGTAAATACAAATGAAATCACACAGAAGTCTTAATACAATAAACCAGGGATATCCAATACAAGGCTAGCAGGCCGGAAGTGACTCTCTAATGCATCTTAAAAGCTCAAGGTTGAGTGATATAAAAAATTTAAGACATTCTAGCCAGCAAACACGTCCCAAGAATAAGTTGACATCACTGATACAAAGATGAAGACAGGAAAAATACGTTTTTGGAATGTAACTGTAACAATAAGGCCCATAGGACCCACATAGGATCTGTTACCCAGAAACCCGTTATCCAGAAAGCTACAGAATGGCTGTCTCCCATAGACTCCATTATAATTAAGTAATCCAAATTTTTTAAACAGTATTTCTTTTTTCTCTGTAGTAATAAAACTGTATATGTACTTGATCCAAACTATGATATAATTAATCCTTATTGGAAGCAAAACCAGCCTACTGGACCTGTCAACCAGACATAAAAAGCTGTGTAATAAAAGTCATGTTCAAATTATTCTTTTTTTTATTATTAAAGCATTTATAGTTGTAAACACATTTAAAAATCTCAGCTGTAAATCAAATATTGCCTGCCCCTCCTCTATGACTTAGACATAGAGGTGGGGCAGGAAATTACTTCACTTTCCATTCAGCACTTCCTAGATGTCACTGCACTCCCCACATTCCCCTTCTCGCTTCACCATTTAATTGTGCAGCCAGTGCATTGGGGTGGACATCAGGTCCCCCATTGTAGGGCACAAACAAGATTCTGAGATGATACAAGGCTTGCCCTAAAAACAGTGTCACAAAATTGTGCCTGCCTGCTTGCTGTAATTATGAATTCCCAGGTTGAAGGAAACAAGATTCAAATATATTATATAGTGTAATTAAAGTTTATTTTCATGACTAACATGATAAAAAGGGATTTGGAATTATTTATTAGGGTGACAAGTCCCCCTTTATTCGTATATGATTTTCAAGTTGACTTAAAGTATGAAGATCCAAATATTAAAAGATACATTATCTGGAAAAACCCAGGTCCCGAGCATTCTGGATAACAGGTTCCATACCTGTAATGTATATCTGACACATTCAGGTAGAGTGCATGCCTTACTTTATATTACCTGGATCCAAATCATTAGCTGTGCTTAATATAATATTGAATATTTAGGCAAGTACTGTCACCCTAAGTAAATGTAGGCCAAAACAAGTTAGCAGCAACTATGCTTTATTTAAAGCTATGCATAACGTATAAAAGAATCTATGCATACAAATGCACATACTTCCCCTGAATGTAGTACAGTTCATTTATTAAGTACAGTAAAACATGTAGTTGTGTTTTTTTATATTGCTTTTTAACAGACATTTTATGTTCATTGCTGTAAAAGGTAATCGAAGTAGAAGTTTCATGGCTGGACAAAGGTATGTAGGAGAATTGGGTTCATTTTACCAGGTACTACAGGAATACTCAAAGGGTTACAAAGGCTGTAAGTTAGCATCTGCCAACCTCCACATGTGCTACATAAAAGTATTGCTTGCAGCTGTTATTTGTGCAGTAGCATGTTAGCAAGCAATAGCCTTCAAGGTAACTATTAGTATTAGTATTAGTTCTAAGCAACTGATCTTTATTATTTATTTTGTATAGTTTTTTAATTATTTGCCTTCTTCTTCTGACTCTTTCCAGTTTTCAAATGGGGGGGTCACTGACCCTGTCTAAAAACAAATGCTATGTAAGGCTACAAATGTATTGTTATTGCTACTTTCTATTACCCATCTTTCTATTTAGACCCTCCCCTAACAATATTCCATATTCTCATTCAAATCAATGCATTGTTTGCTAGGATAATTTGGACACTAGCTTCCAGACAGCAGAAATTGCAAACCGAAGAGCAGCTGAATAAAAAGCTAAAAAAACAGATATAAAAATAAACCACCATAAACCAATTTCTGCTCCAGGGTATGTCACTTTTGGTATATTATGATTTGCCAAATGGATATGGGCCAGCATATATGGAATATTTTTTAAACTTTGAAGGGCAAAAACTGCAAGGGTTTTTTCTGTATGTGGCAATTTGAGTAAAAGTTATTTGGCTAATTTGGAATAAAGTTAATAAAACCCCAACTGCTTCCCATCAAACACTACTGGGGTACAATTAGTTTTATCTGGCTGCTGAAATCCATTCATCATTCTAGTGTCAGTTACTTAATCTATACTAGTTTTATGTGATGTTTGGGAACAGTCAGTGTGGTCACTTTTCCAGAATTCACATTCTGAAATAGCTTGTCATCATCACAATGGCTAAATTACTAGAGACCCATCTTGATCTCTATAGTCAAACTGCACAAGAATCCATTTAGATAAAGACCTCTTCTTTAATTGGTATGCTGGTGGCTCTTGTTGACATGGGTACTTTCTAGACTGCATAAAGGGCTCTTGAAGCCACAAAATAAATATGTCCTCTGAAAAATGTAAGGATGAATGGGAGAGGGAGTTACCACATTGGAAAGATGCTGAAAAAGAACATCTTAATGGATCCTTGAACTAAAAAAATATAGTATAAATAACATATTCTGAATTGAGCATAAACAGTTCCTCAGCACACCACTAACTTGATTTTACACTTCCCGGCTGCTTCAGAAATAATATCCAGGGACTTTGCATGGAAGGAGCACACCTATGGCCAATGCTTTTTCAATCCATTTATTGCAGCAGAAAAAAGGATTTCACCTGAGGAAGGGTGAAAGTTTGTTCTGCTGCAATAAATGGATTGAAAATGGTATGCTCCTTCCATGCAAAGTAACTGAAATAATAGTAAATAAGACCTAGTTATATATCTGGTTTATAAAAGTCATTGGTTGTTAAGTCACTATTTCAGGCTAGAATATTAATAGCATTAAGGTGTCACTTCCCCCCACTCTACAATACTAGAAGTGATGACTGTCCTAGAAAACTGAAGGCACAATGGAAGAATTGCCAACCTTGGTTGGGCTTGTTGCCTGAATCAACCACCGCTCCCCTCAATTCACTTGTCCTTCCAGTGGCGTAACTACTCCCTGGTGGGCCCTGGTACAGGATGGGCACCTGGGCCCCCCTGTCTGGCCCTTACCTCTATAAATATCTCTATATCGCATGCTGGAGTGTTGATGGCATGTGTGCTGTAAAATCTCCCCCTAGATAACCACCTCCAAGACTATTTTCGTGGCTCCGATGGGCCCCAAGGGGGTGGGGGCCCTGGTGCAATTGCACCCTCTGCACCCCTGGTAGTTACGCCACTGTGTCCTTCCATGTATGTAACTGTCTGTTAAGTGGTACTTACTTGCTTATTGATTCTGTTATCTATGTCTGGGGTATTAGCTTTGTCCTTGTGACATGTACCTGCTCTATTGCTGTGTTGGAATTGAAAAGTAATTTACTTCAATAAAACCTTATCAGAGTATTATGCAAAGTGGTGACATATTTTCAAGCCAGGATATGCCAGGGCAGTTGTTGGGGTACAAATAATCCAGATCACAGAAATCTATTGCAGCAGTGAATTTATCTATTAACATCCATCAACTTAATAACATGCATCAACAGTCACTTCTGTGAGGTATAAGTTCAAGTTATAACTTTCCTTTCCAGGGCTAGAACAACAGAGTGATATGGATTACCACAGTCTGGTGTGCAGATCCCTCTCTGGGAGTAATTCACTGTTTTCTGAGATCCTCAGTCTGGGGTCTTGTATCTTGGCACCCTAGCTGGCCCTCTAATCACCCACTGAAAATCCCTGTGTTACCGTCTTACACACCATGAGGTCCTAACCCCTCTGTTCCTTCTCGTTATTCCTCCTACAGTGACTATGACTTTAACTAACTATCACTAACTAAACTTAATCTAAAGTTGAACCCAAACTGTAGCCCCTGAGCCTGTATCAACCTCTCAATGAGATGAGGTGCCAGGAAAGATCCGGAGCACATGGTGCTCTACCCTTTTACAGTATATAAGAACACACTGTCCTCTGCTATACTGCACTGTACTCTACATTCTTTAGGCCAGTACTGAATTACATTTAAAGTGACACTGACACTAAAAATTATCTACATTAAAAGTTACCTATAGGTCATGTTGATGGTTTTTCACTGATAGTTCTGCCTTGAAGTTCCTAAACCTGACAGTTTTGCCAACCTGACAGTTTCTAATGGTAAGAGACTGCTGAAGCAGCCCCCTTATAGAGGAACATGGGGAAAAAAAGGTAATGTAAAAGCATCTGGCAAAAACATTTATGGCAAAATTATAAATAATAAAGACAATAATATGAAATATTTAAAAAAAAAAGGTTATTTTCTGGTGTCAGTATCTTTTTAATCCCCAGGGAGAGGAAATCACAACCTTGGTGCAAGACTGTATTTAGGTCTGATGCTGCCATAGACCCTGGACCTAAACACTCCCCCTATGCGGCATGGAAGTGACATCACGCAACAAGCACGTGACATCACTTCTGGCAACCAGCTAGACCCCCTGACCCTCCTAGCTCATTTACTGAATTTCCTATGGAAATACGTGGAAGGGGCTGGGATATTTTTTTTTTAAATTTAAAAAATAAATTTATAGGCACCCGAGGCCTACCCCCCAAAACCTGCCTCCCTAGGCACAGGCCCTTGGTACCTTAATATAAATATGCTCCTGCCTGGGTGAAAAAACAACCCTTTAGGGCATCTCAACAGCTAATACTGCCTATACAGCAAAACACTGAATTCTTGATGTCCATACATAAGAAAAAGGCATCAGCACAGGTAAAGTGCAGGAGATTCAAGAGCTGTCACATCTCCCAGTCTTGTGACTCCCTTTTTTTTGTAATACCAGTGTTAATATTTTACAGGAACAGTAAAATCAAATATGATGTATTGTTTTTCTGCACTGGTGCAACTGGCATGTTTATTTTAGAAACGCTACTATAGTTTATATAACCAAGCTACTTTTTGGCCATTTGGGCAGCCATTCAAAGCACAGGTTGCATAGCAGATACCAGATGCACTACATAGAATCCCACTGTATTCTATTACAGAATGCATCTGTTATTTGCCAAGTAGCTCATGTCTTTTCTCTTTTTTCAGCTTGAATGGCTGCCCCATGGCTACACAATAACCTGTTTAGATAAACTATAGTAGTCTTTCTAAAACAAACACATATATTTTATGAATACAACAGTACATTATATAAAATTTTTTGCAATTTCTGTTGCTTGTAGTAACAGGGATATCAGGTCAATATTTCCCCTGAAAACAGTCAGTCAAGAATAACTTTGCTTCCTGCTTTCAGATTGTACTACAAATTATATATTTTATAGTCTTATACATATGTGCCTTTGAGCTTATTCCTGAATAATTATATATAGTAGAAATAGAAAATGCTGAAGGGAATATACAGTGTGACCCTTGAGGTCAGTTCTTCTTGCAAAAGTTACAGATAATTTTGACCCTAGCAACCAGATAGCTGAAATTGCAAACTGAAGAGCAGCTGAATAAAAAGCTAAATAACGCAAAAACCACATACAGGTATAATAAAAAATGAAAACCAATTGTAAATTGTCTCAGAATATCCCTCTCTACCTCATACTAAAAGTTAACTCAAAGGTGAAGAATCCCTTTAATCTTCTGCTCCTGGCTATGCCACTTTTGGTATATTATGATTTGCAAAATGGATATGGAACAGCATATCTGGAATATTTTTGATTCTATTCTATTACAGAATGCATCTATTATTTGCCAAGTAGCTAATCTCTTTTTTCAGCTTGAATGGCTGCCCCTATGCCTACACAATAACCTGTTTACATAACCGATAGTAGTCTTTCTAAAACAAATACATATATTTTACCAAAACATAGCAACAATACATTATATTTTAATTACTTTAAAATGCTTTTTGCTGGCCATCAATATTTCCCCTGAATACAGTCAGTCAAAATGCCCAGTCTGACATAAAAGCAGCCAAATTGTATTTAACAAAAAATAAGTTTGCTTCCTGCTTTCAGATTGTGCTGAAAATGATATATTTTATAGTCATTTTTGCCTTTGTGGCTATTCCTGAATAATTATGTATAGTAGAAATAAAAAATGCTGAAGGGAATTTACAGTGTGACCATTGAGGTCGGTTCAACTTGCAAAAGTTACAGTATATGCTTCCCTTGATTTAATGGACAAACATTTGCTGAAAAGGTCTAATTGGAATAGCTGTATAAATTTTCAGCGTTATAAAAACTAAATTGTGCAGTTATTTATTTGGCCTGCAGGGGCATCTGTCAAACAGTCAGAGGTTGGGCTGGTGCCAGATAAAGAAAGCGAGCTGAGTATATGTTTTTAAGTCAGAATAGCCACGGCTGACAGAGGTGATGATTCAGTTTTAGCCGTTAAACTAGCTGCTGGGGCTGCATGTGAATTTATTGGCAGATGTATTCATTTTTACAAAAGCAAGGCTTTTACGACTTCAGCTTTACACCTAATTGGTTGATTCCCATATGCTCCAGACATGCAGAAACTCATTTTAAAAAGCTGGAAAATCAGTCTGAAATAATTTCCATCAGGCTGGTTAAATTTAAACTGGACAGATTTTTAGGAACAATGGCCACAGCTACTCATCACATAGGGGGGAATTCACAAAAGTGTCGGTAAAATAAGTAACCCAGAAGTGCAGTCGACAAATATGTAAAATGTCATACAAACGGCAAATTCACAAAGGCAGATGTTACCATCTCTGAATGTCTTGTAAGTCCGACAATTTTCTAAAATGTCGTATATCTTTTCATCGTACAGACGACATTTTACACGACATTTTAAAGACATTTTACAAGACATTTTAAAAGACAATTTAAAAGACAATTTGACCGACATTTTCATTTTGGAGTGCCTAATGTGTCGGAAAAATAGTTGGCAAAAAAAATTAGTTTACGAGTAATTCATAAAAGACATTTTAAAGACATTTTTTCCTTCCCAACACTTTTGTGAATTCCCCCCATAGTGGTTTCCCTGCCATGTGGAGGTTGCTGCCCCCCCTCGTTGTTTTTCCCTTACATGGTAGCATAAAATATGACACTTCCCTGAAGGTGTCAAGATGAAGGCAAAATATAGAAAGCATGCAACATAGGGAGGAGCTTCTTTGGCAAATGATCGCAGGACTGTGGGGAGGCTGTTGCTTGTGTGGCATAATCCATTACCATTGCAGCAGATGTAGATAACATTAAGGGGCAGATTTATCAAGGGTCTAAGTGAAAATTCAAATTTGAATTCCATTTTCAAAATGTATTATGTACCGGCCCTTTAAGAATTTGAAGTCTACTATGCTCACCTTAAACCTGCCAAATTGCTGTTTTAGCCTATGGCTGACATCCTGGATCAATTTGGAGTTGTTTGCTGGCTTTTAGAGAAAAGAAACTCAAATCAAATATGATTCGAATTCTGTATGAGTTTGCCGGTCGATTTGACATATTGAAACAAGTCCCTTGAAACTTTTTTTTAAATAAATTAAAAAAAACAGTGTACTATAACGGTGCACTGCGTGGGGGGGTGAGATGATCGGTCGCCATTATGGTAGACCACACATGCTGCCAAGCCTGCACAGTGTTTAAGGTGCAGTGATATTGCAAGATAAGGAGGAAAAATAACTTCCCCTTTTATATCAGCCCTCCCTTATTATCCTTAACCAATCCTACTTAACCAATCCGACTATATAAAATCACACATCTGTCTCAAGATATCAGCATGATATTTACGCTAATGGTCAGCATACAGCATTAAAATAGCATTCATCTGAAAAAGATTGATGCAATTGATGCAAAAGAGCAAGCACCGGAAATTATACAGGAATACTATTGAAAATGCTGCATTCTGGGTACAAAACATGACTATCTAGCTCTGGTAGTAAGCATTTCTCCATTATAATGTATTTTGATATAAATACCATCAGATCCATAAATATGCAGCATTTTGAATTTAGAAAAAGGGAATATAGATCTGAATAAGTTGTGCAACTTTGTGGGCCTAGAGCCTGCAAGACTTTCAGACCACCACCTCCAAAATCAATGGGGATCTGAGATAAAAATTGCAGGTCACCCATAATTTTGATTTCTATGTTGTTAACGTACAAAATCATGGGACATCAATGAACACCACTGAAAACACCCCCTCCCTCACCTAGAGCCATGGGGTCTGCCCCCTCTATAGTTGGGGGCAAATTTACAAAATCCACATGAATGGATTACGATCATACGATTTTATCGGATATTCGAATATACAAATTTGGCCTCTTCAATCATCGAATACCGAATTTTCGAATAGATTGAATAGATGGAATGATCAGATATACGTTAATTCCATCATTCGATGATCGAAGGAATTAAAATTTTAAAATCCTTTGAATACCTACTTCGCTAGATTGAACCTACCGAATACCAATAGAAGCTTATGGGAACCCCCCTCGCCCATAGGCTTCTTTTGCTAAGTCCTGCTCGAATACGATTCGTACGATCGAACGCTTCGATCGATCGAATCATACAAATTTTTAGGAGGCTCGAAGGAACCCGAACAATCGGTATCCGATTGTACAAATTCATCGAGAAATCGAATATCGAGCAAAATGATAGCCTAAAACTATTCGATAAGCATTCGATATTCAAATGCTTATCGAATTTCGAATAGATCCATAGAATTTTGGGTGAATTTTTGTAAATTTGCCCCTTGATCTAAATACTTGTGGGTGAAATGAACCATAATAAAATGGAATCAAATTGCTCATGGGCCTAGCTGCACTCAGCCTGCTTAAACATGTGTCAAATTCACTGAAAAAATTAATGTGTAAGGGCCCATATAGGCCCTTATCTTTCAATATAGATGCCTACAAAATATCAGAGAAAAAAAATTAAAAGAGCAGAAGAATCGACTCTAATGGAACCTGCATGACTTGTTTCATTCTACAATGCACTCTGATGGGTTGGCTGATTCAAAGCAATGCATACAACAACATTAATTATATTTGCTTGCTTACTTTTTAGCAGAGAGTACAAAAGCATCAATGCGCCTTTAAAACTAAGGCTACAAACGCTGTTTTCTAACATTTCCCAATGCACAGATGGGCTATGTGTAAATGAAATCAGTAAATATCGCAATCATCATTAGAATGACTAGTGAAAATATATAGCACAGGATGGTTTATGTGTTCTTGTAAATGGACTTCATGAAACATTAAATAAAAGGTAAAAAAAAAACCTTCGGGGGAAAGCTGAAAGACTGCCTTTTGAAGAAGTTGCTGGCTTGAGACGTTAATGCTGAAGTTGCTATTCATAATGCTAAATGTTTACATCAATGGGCCCTTTTGAAATGGGTGGGATGTGGAAAAAAATGTGATTCCTGAAATAAATAATACATTTCTATGTGCAATAACTTCTTGTATTCCCCTGGTTTTCCAAAGAGGGCTCTGGACATATTAATGACAAAAAAGTTATTTCACATAAAAAGCTGAATATTTGCATGTTTATTGAGTATCATGTTCATCAGCCACCTCTTTAACCAGAGACAATAATTCAATCTGTAACCTACTAAAAATCATTGTTTATAATTATTTCCAGCCTGACATTTTTTATGTCCTCTTTTAAAGGGTTGAGCTTACTAATTAGCTAACCAGTGTAGTTGTTTAGGACCAGGAGTGAATGTACATAGAATTAGACATTGTTGAAAAACCATGTGAAAATATCATATACAGTATTTAGCAGGAACGATAGTGACAGTAATAGTAATACAACTAAGGTATGGGATCCGTTATCCGGAAACTCATTATCCAGAAGGTTCTGAATTACAGAAAGGCCATCTCCCATAGACTCCATTATGATCAAATGATCCAAATTTTTATAACTGATTTCCCTTTTCTCTGTAATAAAACAGTAGCTTGTACTTGAGCCAAACTAAGATACAGTTTATCCTAATTGGAAGCAAAACCAACCTACGGGGTTTATTTAGTCTCTAGGAGACTTAAAGTATGACGATCCAAATTACAAAAGGATCCTTTATCTGGAAAGCCCCAGGCCCTGAGCTTTCTGGATGATAGGTCCCATACTTGTACAATTAAGTGTGTTGGTTTGGGATTTTGGGCTCCACTGGCATTCCCTCTGCCACTAAATGTAACCAGTATATTCTACCGAATAAAACTCTTTTCATAGCAGGAAGGCTCCTAAGCTATTTTCCTTATGCACTGGGGGCCCAAGAACAGAGGTACCTTTTGGTTGGGGTTTATAACTTTAGCATATACCTATACCTGCATGGTCAAGATGGAAAAGTGTGCTAGTAGCTTTATATTGGTTTACTGATCTACGATATATGCACCCTGACCTTTTATTTCATATATTTTGGTTGTCAGTTTGGGGGTCTTGGGTAGGACTTCATCTAAACAATTCTAAAAGTGATTCAGTTTAGTTTTCTATTATATTGTTATTGAAAGCAGTAATGGCAGACATGCCAGCCTCCTCCTTAAGAACTGTAGCTGCTTTGTGGCTGAGAATGCTATCATTTTTAATTCACATGACATGTTGCATTTATGGTCAAGAAGCTCCTTGATGGACATAATCAACTTACAAAACATTCAGTCTTCATATTTAGTATGATGTAGAGAGTGATATTCTGAGACAATTTGCAATTGGTTTTCACTTTCTATTGGGTGCTAGAGTTTTATAGACGGGACTATAAATAGGATAGGGCCTGAATCGATTCATGATTAATACAAAGAA
>CM044435.1:103611239-103635839 GCA_024363595.1 Xenopus borealis
ATTCCCCCCCATTCCAGTATCATACATTAATGTCAGGTATCAGACCCTTAATTCCTTTGCCAGTGTCCACAAGTGATTAAGTGATAATTCAAGAATATGAACAGACCTATCTTACATTGGCCATTTTGGTCATCGTTCTCATTGACTAAAGTAGGGAGCAGCACAAGTAGCATAAGACCTAAAAAGGTATGATGAGAGACTTGAAACTGCTTGGGCAGTATTGAGAAATCCCAGATTATGGCAGCTGGAAAACATAAATAGTTATCCTGTAGTACACAGAAGCAGGTTTTCATTAAAATGTACATATGTTATTTTAGTAATTATTTATCTTTTACCATACAAACCTTTGTAGAATGAAATATACTTGCCACGTGATTCCTTTTATTCTGTTTTCCATTTGCAGCAGAAGGGTCTAGAGGCCTTGAATGCCATTTGTAAGATTTTTAATAACGTTACTGTCTGGCAAACGGCACACTCATTCAGTGTAATATCATTTCTCAGACTTGCATTAACAAACTCTATCTGAGGCTTTGTCACTGAGGCCTTCAGCCTTTCACAGCCATGTGCTAATTGAAGCACATCTTTATTGCTCTAATTAGCTTCTCGTTGAGTGCAATCCTGCATTGTTTCCTTTCACTAAAGAAGTGTAAGGGGCATTCTCTGCCTCACTCAGCTGAATAAGCCATATTGTCCATGATTTATGATTACAGTTGTTGCTGCTGCTGGAAAATTTGCATCTTGTGAGCCCATGAAATCACCGACTATCCATTAAATGTAAAATAGAAAAGTACTGACATGATGCAGGGACTAGTTGCATGAGATTTGCTCATAATCTATTTATTTCAACTTCAACCAAAGGATATTCTACAATGAAACCAAAACCTCAAATGAGCAAAATGAGCATCATTTTCTCTTTGTTTAATAAAAATTCTTTAGCAGTGAACCCTTTCTAAATCATGAGCTAGAGTCACCTAAGAAGGCATGTCAAAATTAAAATCTTTTCTCTAGGACCTAGTGCTTTCTATTGTACTATACACAAGTCTTTCTATAAACTAGTTTAGCCTAACTGGTTGCCATTCACTAACTTGGGCAGGATTGAATGTGTATCCCATTTCCCATTCTAATCATGCAGTCCTGACTCTTACACAGTCAAACCCTGATTTTACATTTTCTAGGGTACCAGAAAAAAAAAACCCTAAAAATCAGGAAAATGTAAAATGGGGTTACATAAAAATCAGGATCTTCCTGTAAACATAAAACTAAACTATAAAAAAAAGACAAATATAGGAAATATATCATTCACAGGGAATACATAGGGTTTTATTAATGAAAATGGGCCACAATTATGATGTAACATGCCAGAAAACTGGGAAATACTTCCACTGAAATGCATTAGAACACGAAAGCACTGTTAAAACTGTTAACAAAAAAACCTGGAAGCCATAAATTGGGGTTTGATAATATCATCATTTGTTACATATATATATATAATCAAAGATATGTGCCGCACATCCCTGAGATAATAATCAAGACCTGGGTGCACATGCTAGGAGGTAGGATATAATGTCGAAATGATGGCACTCTCAGGATTTTAATAAAAGTGGTCAAACTTGTCAAAAAATTAAAAAAGGTTTATTTATCCAACATTTCGGTGCCACACAAGGACCTTTATCAAGTTTTTTCCTTGATAAAGGTCCTTGAGTGGGACCGAAACGTTGGATAAATAAACCTTTTTTAATTTTTTGACAAGTATGACCACTTTTGCTCAAATCCTGTGAGTGCCATCATTTCTACATTATATATATATATATATATATATGTGTGTGTGTGTGTGTGTGTCATACACCCTGTATTCAGAACCAGTGGATTTTCTTTTGCCAGGCTACCAATAGTAGGTTTTCTTGGAGAACATATTTTATATCAATATAGAGCAATCTTATAATTTTAATCTGGAAGCTATAGAATATAGAATGGCAGAGCAGAACAGCAAAAAAAGGTTTAGTTTGAAGTAAGTAAGGTTGGCAGCAGCATTCATTTCAGGTAAGAACACAAGGGCTATATACATAAGAATATACACAGCGTTTCAGACTTTTGCTTTAGCTTAAGCTTGTTGTGGGCCAACATTTGATCAGAGTACATTTAACTAAAAGCAATGTTATGGATCCAAGAATATCAAAAAATCAGCCCAAATCTCTCCTTACCTGACCTTCTGCTGGGTTTCTAGTGAAACAGTTTGGAAAATGCCAGATTGCAAACCAGGCCATTTCTTGAAGAGATAGTTAGGAATAAATTGTAAATATCAAGGTTATGTAATTGTGTGGTTTAAGTTTTACCTTGGAAGAAATGGATGAAAATGATTGACCATGTCTGTCACATGCCGGCACTGCATAAGTAACATATAATAATAATAGGTGAACTCAGGAGGACTTTAGAGAGAGGAGAATCAAGTGAAAAGCATATAACATGAATGGTGATATAGCATTTGATTATAGTGTAGGGACCCATAAGTATAATGGATTCATTCCCCTCCTAGTGCCTTCCTTTGTCCTATTGCTAGGTTAAAACCCATGTAACATATTGGTATCATTTTCATATCATTTCTATTGGTTATAGGTTGTGACTACTTCCTGCAGTGCTGTGCAAAGTGCCTTGCAGGGAGGGGCACTTCCTCTTTGGCCTGCAGCAGTTCACCTGGGCAGATGTTCTACTGAGCCTGGAGTCAACAAGGCCCCAGAAGTGTTAGACCCTAAAGGGACAAACCCTTTAGAGAAGTTGTTATACAGGGACCCCATGAACGAGGTGAAGCCAGTATGTGAGAGATTCAGCTAGCAAGAGCAGCTCCACCAAGGAGAATTGAAGGGAGTAGGTCTCCCCCAGGCTCTACTTTGCCTGTAGTGCAGGGGCCACAGTACTGACAAGGGACTTCAGGTAGTGTTCTTACCCTGATCCATGTCTGCTGTAGGCATCCGGTCCATATGAGGTACTGAAATCCTGGAAGGTGATTCTATCAACTCCCCATCATTATTCCTACTATGATGTCTTTCATTGCTGTATCTGCTACACCTCTGACTGTACCTGGCATGTGATATATCTACCTCAGTTGTGAGTATTACCAACCCTGTGGAGCTTTGTATTGTAAATGAAGCCTGTTCTACCTGTTTGCAAACAACCCCTGGCGTCCAACATCTGTTATTTTACATATCTGGCAGTATTTATTTGCAGTTCAACAACCTCAACACGTGTATTTCCCCTTAGCGAAAGCCCTACCTGGAGAAAGAGGGTCGCATGTAGCCCATGCTCTATCATCACTAGTTGGTTTTGGTCTATATCAGCCAAAAAGAGGTTACAATAGTTACAATTAAAAATAAGATTAACAGTGGAGTCCAAACTGAGACAAACAAAAGTTCAAACACTGTAGTACAGTAATTAAGATGTAATCTAAAGGATACTGTTATAAAAGGATGGCAGAGAAACTGAAGAGTGAAATGAGTAGACCTAAGAAGCCTATTATATTGTATGGATGTTATTGGCTTTAGGTAACAGATACACTACTTTACAATTTCTACTTCTATTTAGATTCAGGGAAATAATGAACTTTAACATTTGCTTTTAACAAATGTTTTTTTTTACCATACAGTAAACCCTTCATTAAAACTGGGATTATTAAAATGAATAGGATTGTTTATTTTTTAAATGTGTTCTATATCCCAATATCTTTGCACACTGCAGATTCCAAGAAATTAGCTGATATTTAGGAGAAGTGCCATCATAAAACCCTGTTACAGTATATGAGTCTTTGTTTCTAGAAGACTGCCTTGTTTTTCCAGCTTCTTTTTTTAATGCCTTATACAAAACCCACATCTACCACTCCAAACCATGTGGTCATATGTAGAAAACATCATCAATCCTTCCAACCATCCATAACTCCACTATATTATCTGATTTAATTATGTGGATCAGGCCCCTGGCCAAATCAATCACATGGCAAGTTATGGGATCTGTCCAAGAAAAACCTTAGCGCACAATACTAAACTTTGACTGTTCTATTCCATTGGAAGCAGAAGCAGGAGGGGGTTTGAACTTTAAACTTACACTGGTTTATATATAACAGTCGCTCTGTTCCTCTCTTGGGATTGTACAGTTTTTTGGCAATGAATGGGGCTTTGTGAAACTCTACTGTGCAGTCAGTCAAAACCAATCTCTTGGTTAGAATGTTTTTAGAATGTTTCTAGAAAAAAAATCAATCTTTACAAGGGAAAATCAGTCAAATATCAGCTGGTGATCCGACAAATGAATGCATTTATTTAGAAGTCTCCAAATAAGAAAATAGTGTTTTACTAGGTTGTCCCAGTGCTCTCCAAGCTCTGTTTATATTGAATTTCAGTTGGAAAAGGCAATTAATCAGGCAGCAAAAAGGAAATTATATTAATGGTTCTTATGGTTATTATGTGGTGAAACTACACAAAGATTTTAATGTTGTCTTTTGTATGTATCTTCTGTTCTAACAGATTAATATTAGAAATGGAAATAAAGCAGTCTGCATTCTAATGCAGTAGTTCCCAAACTTATCTTTGTGCAGTTATGGATTAAAGGCTCAAATATTGATTCTAAATGTAGCACACCCATAGGTGGGCCTGAGATATGTGTTGATAGTGTGACTTGCTGCCAGGGTACCGTGGACACCCTTAGGCTATGAGCAACTCCCATCTGTGCAATGGTACGCGAAACACTCAACCCTCATGTGGATCCTGGTTTGTTTTCTGGTGCGCAGATCAACCGACTTGGAAATAACAGCATTCTAGGGGATGCTTCAAAACAAATGAACTTCTTTATTGAGCAAATCATTCAGGATTCTAGTGAATGCAACAGTAAATGGCAGTTTGTACAGAAATAATCACCAAAGGCTCACTAAGGACCACTTTAGGTGACCAGACTACAGGGCAAAGCTGCCCGTGAATATGCCTAACCCTCAGGACCTCTACATAAATATAATGGAAAACTCACCACCATCAATACATCCCAGTGCTGGAGACAAATTTATAACTCTAGCCCTCCACTGAAACTGTAGTGAATTGAGATCAGCAAAAAAATTTTTAAAAAGAATTTGAAAAGGATATTTGGGAAGTTTAAAAATCACTTGGGACGACCCAGAATATCATTGTGAAATCATGCAGTTTTAGCCAGCAACAATGTTGTTTTGATATAGAAACAGCTGACCAACAAAGAAAACAACTTTTTGCTAATGTTTTTATGTTTTGAACTTGTCAGACAGTAGCTACAGCATTTATGACACTGGTTTGTTTCCCATGTACAGTTCCAGACTTAGGTGGCCTTGCAGCCTAGGAACTTTTTTTCCTTCCTAATGAAATCACACATCCACCACTTGCCTCTAGTCGCACTCAGAATGGGTAAAATGATCCCAGGCTTATTAAGAATTATATTGTATATACTGTAGCTATTTGGCCTTCATTGAAAGTCCTTTTGGAAGCCCTCTAGTATGCAAACCAGTACATTTTTAATTTGCAAGTTTGAGAATTCTCTGTTTGCTCTGAAGTATGCAGAAAGAGCAAAATTCTTGTCACCATACCCACATGCTTAGACAAAAGTTTTATATACAGTAGCTATTTGTCCCTTATTTTACAAAGTTCCAAAACATATTCCACAATGTTAAACAAAAGAAAAGTGTATGCATCATATATACAAATTCAGGTGGTAAAAAGCTACAAAAAATCTGAATCTGAAAAATCCATCTAAAAATTCAATGGCAGAGGTCCCTTTAACAATTTGAAGATGTTTCTTATCTTCACGATTTTTGGGGGTTTTGGGGTGTTTGACATTGTTTTTTGCTCCAAAACTCATTAAATACACGATTTAAGCCTGTAAGCTGTTTTTCAATCCAATTTTTTCAGGTTTAATTATTAATAAATTAGCCAAATTCATGGATGGGAGTCAGGCCAAGTTTATGTCAGGTAAAATATGAGAAAATGTGTTTTAGTAAATAAGAAGATCATATAACAAATACAGAAGTAAGACAAAGCACATGGGAAAATAAGGTGTTGCATGAACTGAGCCACATGGACCTGTTGATTTTCAGACAGCCTATTGGTTAGAAAGTGACAGCTATAGCACGTAGTCTAATGACGCATACCCATTACTGTATAGGGAGAAAGCCTACAGTATATCCAGATGGTACTGTACAGAATTGGTACTGAGCGGCACATGGCATGCTTAAAAAAGGAGAATTCTGTCACAATAGTTGTGTTTTACATATTTTCAGTATTTACCAAAAAAATGTATGAATATGCAATCTGGAAAATTAAATATGCTAGGATGCCCCATAAAAAAGCCAATTAAGTAAGGTACACAAGCTGAGGTTACAAAAAAGGCACACCCAATTAGTTCAAGTTTTACTCAGATTGTACTTCCTTTTGACTTATTTTTGTGTGCACATGTGATATCCCAGTGATATCCCAGCCTACTAGCTAGATATAGAGATATAAAAGGAATACTATGTTTTGGAACCAATACAGGATGACTAATACAATAATACTTTTATACATATTATATTATTAATTGTTGAGGTTGCCCTGAGCCAGACTTTTAGTTTTCAGCCCTCCTTGAAGGTTCAACATTTCATCAAGGCCCCCCTTAGCTTGTTATAACATTACAGATATAGGAAAATATCAGCATATTAGTCATTTAGCCATAGTTCCTAGAATACATACTCCAAATTTCACCCTTATTGATTTGCTGGTCTTTCAGTTCAAGCCCCACCAAGGTGGCCTGCTCCTTAGTTTGGGAAGCACTATCCTGGTGCTGGTAATTCCCTATCTAGAATATGCCATACAGCTTTAGTCACCAGCGCTAAAATGGGATATTATTGAATTAGAGAAGGGCAACTAAGCTTGTAAAAGTATGGGGAATTTTTGCTATAATATATGGCTAAGTTGGGGATGTTCACACTAGAAAAGAAGTGTTTAAGGATTGATATGATAATGACATATAAAGAATATAAGGGCCTCATATAATAATCTCTCGAATGCTTTATTTACCAATAAGTTCTTTCTGCTGACAAGTAACACCCATTCCGATTAGAAGACAGGAGGTTCCATCTAAATATTGGAAGGTTTTTTTGTTTTTTTTTTAAATGGAGAGCAGTGAAGATGTGGAATTCTCTTCCAAAAAAGAGAAGAGGCACTAGAGAAGAGGCACTTGAGGGGTTATTTGATAACTATGTATAAATATATAAGGGGGTCATATATTAATCTCTCTAAAGCTTTATTTACCAGTAGGTCCTTCCAACTGTCAAAAACTAGTTAGAAGAAAGCAGGTTCAGGCTAAATCAGGGGCGTAACTACGGGAGGAGCGGGGGTTCAACTGGGCCAGGGCCTGCACCCCCGCAGGGCCCCCAGCGGTCTTGTGCCCGCTGCAGCCGGCTGGAATCAGCTGCAGTGGCAGAGAAATCATTCACGGATGAGGGGGGGGCGCATCAGGGCCCGTCCCCACCTAGTTCTGTTACTAGGCTAAATATTTGGAAAAGGTTCTTTACAGTTAGAGCTGTGAAGAATTAATTCATTGAATCAGTCGTACAGGCTGATGCATTATTATTATTAACATGTATTTCTATAGTGCCAACTTATTTCGTAGCGCTGTTAGCTTTAAGAAGGGATTGGATGGATTTTTGGCAAACAAAGGAATAAGGGGGTTATGAAATATAGATCATAGTACAATATCCAGGGATTGGTGTGATTGCCATCTTGGAGTCAGGAAGAATGTTTTCCCTTCTGGGGCAAATTGAAGAGGCTTCAAATGGGGGTTTTGCCTTCCTCTGGATCTACTAACAGTATTGATGTTGTTTATAAACTTAAAATGTTAAACTTGGTGGAAGTGTGTCATTTTTCAACATTACTTATTATGTTACTATGTTATGTTGCTACGACTAGCTTCAGCCCCTAATGGCTGAAGACAACTGACATGTAATTTTTCAGCTGTACATCACCAGTGCTGCACTAGGGAAACCCCTTTTATTCATTTTGAAGTCCCCATCATGCTTATGGATAAGCTGAATTGTCACATCACCCTGTCACCTTCAATAACTGTTATAAACAGCAGGTTCTGCCACAAAAGATGGATGGAAGAACTGAAAGCTTGTTTTTACATAACTTTTCCAAAATGTAATATAAAACAATTAAAATGAAGCTCTTTAATAAATTAACAAAAGTTCAGTAAATATCCCAAGTGTGTGTTTCAAACAAAAGCATTTCCAAAGGTTCGTCTCCTGTACTCTTGTCATAAATACTCTAGCGCTCTCTAATATTTCTCTGAGGTGCGAAGTGATTTCCTAACTTGATTTCTCATATGAATGAATAATATACAGATCAAGATGCAGACGGTTATCAACAGCTTTTATGAAGTTAATAAGGAAAAGTAAATGTGGTCTCTGTCTCTGAGAGACCAATGACTGGCTTTTGAATAAATAATTCTTGTAGTAAGTCGAGCCGAATCTTTCCAGTGACTGTTGAAATTCTTTGTCTCTGGAGTTTTGACATAAAGCTCCTATTATACTGATTGCTATTTGGCTCGCTTTGGAAATTAGTCACAATCTACATTTTGTGATACTAATTGGTGACATCAACATAGTAACTTTACATTTGAGTTTTTATTTTTCCATGAAAAAATGGAGGTTTAAATGAACCCCTATGTGCCATGTGTTAAAAGACACAGTAGTAAGAAATTCCTGCCCATAGAGATTACAGTTGCTAACATGCCGGCACAAACAGGAGCACAGAGGTTTGGGCAATGGTTTGCAAGATCCAAGATTGTGCAGGTAATGTTCTAGTGCTCCGAAAGTATCTGAGTTTCTTTGTGAAGAGGTTCCTGATGGAGGAATTCAGGGATAAAGTTCTAACGGTAAGGGGCAGCAAGATAGAGAGGTTTAAGACTGGCATTGGCAGTGGTGGATGGAAGAGACAGTGGATGTGGAACAGACAGAGAGGAACAGTCAAGATGATCAGACGGAATGGATATATTTTCCTGTTGCTCTGTATTCAGACATTCTGCCTGACATAGCCTTCCAAAGTTGTCATTGGGAATCATATAAAAATGCAGCAAAGCAAAGTGATGACAGGTTAGCAAAAACTCAGCAGCAAAAACTGAAAGACTTTTCTATATGCAACATAAGTCTTAGCTCTAGCATGTCTTAGCATAGGGATCAGACTCTTTCATCACTCATCCTCTACTCCTGGTTTCAGATATTGACATTTTTTATCTGTGCTGTAGAGCCTGATGGAATATGTTTTTTTTATACAGAGGATAATAATGATATAAATTCAACACTTACGCAAAGCATGCTATATGAAAAAACTCAGGGCCTTCCTGCCATTAACCCTTTCAAAACTGGTCATGAGTCTGCTATAACAGATACTTAAAGGGGTGGCTCGCCTTTAAGTTAATGTTTAATGTATTGTAGAATGGCTAATTCTAAGCAATTTTTCAATTGGCCTTAATTTTTCTTATGACTCTTCCCAGCTTTCAAATGGGGGTCACTGACCCCATGTAAAAAGTAAATGCTCTGTTAAACTACAAATGTATTGTTATTGATCCCTACATGAGATATAAGCTTTAGATCTAGAATCTCTTAAAAAAAGGAACATAGACTCTTGTCACTAATCACTCACTGATTCTGTCTAAAAAACAAATGCTCTGTAAGGCTACACATTGATTGTTATTGCTACTTTTATTACTCAACTTTCTACTCAGGCTCTCTCCTATTCATATTGCAGTCTCCTGTACAAAGAAATGCATGGCTGCTAGGGTAACCTGGACCCTTGCAACCAGATTGCTGAAACTGAAAACTGAACAGTTGCCGAATAAAAAGCTACATAACTCAAAAAACACAAATAACAAAAAATAATAGCCAATTGCCCCAGAATATACATCATTATAAAAGTTAATTCAAAGGAGAACACCACCTTTTAAAAGATACTTTGCTATGTTGGAAACAGAAGGGCTAGATCCCAAAGAACACCATTTTCAGACTAAATTTAAATTAAACTTAATTTTGGGACATAGCTAATAACTAATGACCAATCACAGAGGAAGGTTTGATGCTATATTTTCTGTGTTTTTTCTGAACACAAATTTTACATAATTTTATACAATTTAAAAAAAATTCCATTTAGATGAGCCCTTTGCACAGTCAGCCTATGAGTTAGTGCCTATACAGGAACGAAATGCATATATGTCCTAATAAAGTCTTTTAAATTTTTAAGACTTGAACTACTGCTTTAATGGGCCTCACCCCACTTGGAATTTTGCATATTGAAAAAATTGATTGTCAACCCGTAAACTGGGGGTTTTCTATGTGATGGTCAATTTTACAACTTATAATTCTTTATTTTTTCATTTCTGATTAGTGATGGGTGAATCTGGGTTGTTTCGCTTTGCTTCTAGTAGAAATTCACGAAACGGCAAAAAATTAATGAAACGCCGCAGCGTCTCATTTTGGACGCGGGCATCCGTTTTTTGGACACGGGCGTTCATTGTTGGACGCTGGCATCCATTTTTGGACCCATTACCGGAATTTGCCGCAAATTTTCCACAGGCGAATAAATTTGCCCATCACTATTTCTGATTATTCATTTTTTGTTCAAAGGACAGAGCCACACACCATTGCTTGCATGTTTATTTATAGTCAATGCAAACAAAAAATAAGAGAAATACTGTATATAGCTGTGTGAATTCATTGCTTAACTTGTGGATACTTTCTCAAGCTGTACACTGGATAATCTTACACATTCAAATACAAAAAATTCAATCTTGTCATCCTATACAATGCAAACATAAACCATTTGGGTAAATGAGCCCTTATACTCTTGCAATTCTATAAACATTTACGTTTACATAAAGGCAGTAACATGAAATACTCCTCTAACTAAAGTTCCATTATGTTCAAAAGAAATAGATGGGACTAGCTAAATGTTTACAGATGAGACTCAATTCATGATTTTTGGTTGCTGATTAAATAAATCTGATTGCTGCATAATACAATGCCTTCTGTGAGATGTCTGAGTGGAAACATGGCAGCACAATCATTTACAGATGTCAGAGGTACACAATACACAAACATGCCACACCATTTTGCGCTGAAAGAGACGTTAGCCTGAGGCACAACATTAATTCCATGGTTATATTGTAGCAGAGGTAAATCCAACTTCTGTTAGAGCTACAGATCACAGCCTATGTTGTTTATATGAAGTGATGAAGGCCTAAACCTAGCGCATCGGCTACAGTCTTTGGAAATCACTGGAATATCCAGACTGACTTGTTAGAGATTCATGGTTGACATGTTCGATTCTATAGACGGTGCCAGTTGTGGCAGGTACAAACAAAGGAGCATACATACATGAATTGTCAAGTGTGCTATTGAAATGTTGAATGTCAAACCATACAGAACAACAAAATTACTTATTCAGCACAAGTGACACTGGCATCTACAACATCTCTGGCAATAACAAACTTGGCTGTTACTAACACCCGCATTTTGGGTCTGATTACAGTGATGGGATTTTAATGTTGCTGTTGCAGAAGATTTGGTTCACTCTTTCAGCAATTGGATTTTATTGTAAAATAATCCCCTAGAATAGAGTCCTGTGCGGGTCAATTTTTTGGAACCTGTATCTGACCTGTACCTGCAACCTGCAATCTGCAACCCAGACCGTAACCCACATTCTTACCCGCTTGGACCCACTACCTAACCCAAACCACAAGTACCTTATCCACAACCCAATCCACTGACCATCAAGAATCAGGAAGTGCTGTTATTGCAAACCGGAAGTGACATCAACAGAAGTAGGCATGATCAGAAAAAAGGAGTAAGAATCAGGAAGTGGTGTAATTGTAAACCGGAAGTTACTCTGACCTCTCCAATCCTGACTCTTGCCTGGCCTTTGACTATTCTATGCTCTGTAATCCTGATTCTGGCCTGTCTGACTACTTGTGCTGGCCTGGACTGCCAGTTCCTGGTGGTGTCCTCCTTCCAGTATCCTGGTGAGACGATTGTGCCCTGAACCGTTAGCTTTGCTCCTCTCTCAAATAAAACCTGGCAGCATCCACTTAGCCGAATGCTCCTCCCAAGGTGAAAAGCGGCGAAAGGCGAAAGACGGTGGTTATTGGCAGAAGTGAGAGCCGAGACCAGGGATCTTAGCTTGGGTTCTGGATTTAGGGTGCGGTTTGTGACATCAGGGCTACAATTAACCCTTTCAAGACTGAAGTCATGAGTCTTCAGTGTATGTGTGCTGGGTTTCACTTGGAGGGGTTTAACTTCATGACCTTTGGTCTTTTTTCAACCCAACTTAACTATGTAACAATTCATTAGCTTTTCATATACTTTAAAGAGCAATACCATAAAACTATGGCAGCATAGGCATCCTCTATATAGTACGATTCTGCAGGAAACAATAGTGTAGTTGCCCTTAAATAATTTGTTTAAAAGAACAGTTCAGTGTAAAAATTAAAACTGCATAAATAGATAGCCAGTGCAAAATAAAAAAATGTTTCTGATATGCAATGTATAAAGGCTGGAGTGACTGGATGTGTAACATAGCCAGAACACTACTTCTAGCTTTGTGGCTCTCTTGCTTTCCACTGATTGGTTACCTGGTAGTAACCAATCAGTGACTTGAGGGTGGGCCATATGGGTCATAACTGTTATTTTTGAATCTGAGCTGCTCTAAGGATCATATGAATATTTATGTCCCATGTGGCCCCCCTTCAAATCACTGACTCAAGTGACAGTGTTAGAGAGCTGAAAAGCAGGAATTTGGGTTCTGTCTAGCATGTTAGACATCCAGTCACTCCAGCCTTTATACATTACATTTTTGGCTATACATTATACATTACATTTTACACTGGCTATCTATTTACCCAGTTTTTATTTTTACACTGAACTGTTCCTTTAAGGACAAAGGACACTGGGCTTAATATGACTTGCTTGGTAGTTCTAAATATTGATTTAGAAAATAGTACATGGTATGGGACCATTTATCTGGAAACCTGTTATCCAGCCAAATTATTTAAATATTCTCTGTAGTAACAAAACAGCATCTTGAACTTGATCCCAAGCAATATATAATTCATCCTTATTGGAGGCTGAATAATCCTATTTGTTTTAATTCATGTTAAAATTATTTTTAGTAGACTTAAGGTATAGAGATCCAAATTATGAAAACCCCAAGTCCTGAGCATTCTGAATAACAGGTCCCATACCTGTACTTAATACTGAGCACAAATGGGATAATCAAGGCTCTTAGGGGCTCATTTATTAAACCTCAAACTGTAGAGCAAAAACAACTCAAATTATTAGAGAAATCCTCAATTTTTTTTAGAGATTTATTATACCCAAAGCTGCTAAAAATCCGAATCTGAAAACACAAATACTCCCTCTCAAACCTGTCAAGGTTGTGCAGAACTCAATGGAAGATGTTTCTTGACATGGTGATCCATGCTGTTTTTCGTCTGTTATTCAGATAAAGTCACGTTTTCAAGGCAACAATTCAATATAGTCAAGTTTCCACAATTTCAATCGTGTAATTGAAATTGACAGACAAATTTATTGTGACACTTTTTTTTTCCTCCAACTTTTCAAGAAGAATTATTAATAAATGAGTTAAATTCGTGGATGGGAGTTGGGTTGACTTTGTTTCACAAAAAATGAGATAAACTTGAGTTTTAGTAAATAGCCCCCTTAATGGTGTTATATATGGGCAGTAAATGGCAAAATGTATCAGACACAACAGAGATGTAACTATCCAGCGTGACAATGCAGATGATATCTCCAATGTATTTAGTGGTAATCCACAGAAACTTTATTATGAATTGAGTGATATATTCGTCTAACAAAAATTCTCCTAATTTTTCCTCCACTGAATGTTTGCTAATGGATATATTATTTTAGACAAAGCTAAGTTGCCCTTTCATCTAGCGAACACTCACAGTCACAATGAAGGCACTATACTGCTGGTCGGATAAGAGGCTAAAAAACAGCTGTGTTCAATCAGAGCTTGGCTTAAATCCCTTGTGGTTGATGGGAAGGAAATCTTGACATTGTGAAACCTGCATCACTTTGTACCCAAGTAAATCTAATTTGACAAGCTGCGTATTAATTCATGCTTGTCGACAATATTCTTTTGGAAATCTTTAAGTCCATGCAGGATCCTATCCTACACCACTCATTATGACTATTAGTGGCTTCATTGTATATTACTGCCAAAGGGCTCAATATGTTAACGCTGTACAAAGAAAATGTAGCCATTTGGGGACTTTTCATAGAATAGGTTGACATTGGTTCCCTGTAAAACTGGACATTACTCAGTAACTGTGATGTCCTCAGGCACAGGAATCTACAAAAGTAATCACATTACCATTTGGCTGATCTTCACAAACCACTAAAACAAAATATTATCAATGACTGTTCAGTTCCTGGAGTATTAAACAGATTCATATCTTTAGGTTATTTAAATACAGCTATGGATTGGTTTATACAATAGTTTGTTTTACAGATAATAGGGCTCATTCAATAATATACTGTAAGTGCTATATTGCAGAATTAGCTTTGAGTATGCTTCTGCAAGAAATGTAAGCAAAGATCGGATTGGTTGAAACAACACTGGCGCAAATTAGGATATATGTTTGCAAATCAGCCCCAATGTGTTTTTCCAAGAATCTATTGAAACCCAACAACGAGAAAAACAAGCAGTATAAGGGTTTTTGCACATGGTCATCTTTTTCTTTTAAGTTCTTATTTTTGCAATTTTAACTTTACAAAACAAACAAGAAAATTGAGAAAGAAAAAAGAATCGGGTAGATTAACATTGGAGCCTGTAGAGTACAGGTGTAGGACCTATTTTCCAGAAATTATGCATCTATCATACCTTAATTTTACCAAAAATAATGTAAACACTAAATAAACTTAATAGGATTGTTTTCTAGCAATAATGATTAATTATATCTGATGAGGTCAGGTACACGGTACTGTTTTATTATTACAGATTTTAACTTTTGGTTTTAAAATTTTGAAAGATATAATTATAATGGAGTTTATGGGACAAATTCACTAAATCGCGAAGCATCTAACGATTGTGCTAATTCGCCAGCGTGACGTTATTTTGCAACTTCGCAAATTCACAAATTTTCGCTAGTGAAGTAGATATACTTGCGCAAAATTCGCACCCTTACGACAGGTGCAGTTGCGCACTGACGAAGGATCGTAATTCCGCAAATTCACTAAGATCACAATTTTCCTGTACGTTACCACTTACGCTAGACTTTACTTCGCCTGGTCAGACCAGGCAAAGTTCAATACAATAGATAGGAGTTAGAAAAAAAAAATGGAAATGGTAAAATGCTGGCGTGTTTTACCATTGTAGGGTGATAGTGTGAAAAAGAGCGATTTTTTGGGGGGGGTTACCCCCTATATAGGCAACACAACTATACAGTGGGCACATGTAGGGCAATAGGACAACTTTTATTTTTTTAAAGTTGTCCTATTGTAGGGCAATAGGACAACTTTATTGGGCTTGTGTAGTGCAACATAGTGGCTGTAACATACACTTCTATTATACTTAGAAATTCGCTCCGTATGTAAATTAGGCATCGCTAGCGTATATATGTGCTTTGCCTGGCGAACGAACGGTAGCGCTACTTCACTAACGTTCGCCTCCCTGAGCGCAAATTCGCATCTTAGTGAATTTGCGTAGTGCTGGCAAAAATTTGATTGGCGAAGTGTAGTGAACGCTAGCAAAGCCAACGCTAGCGAATTTTCACATTTTAGTGAATTTGCCCCTATGAGAGATAACTGTCCCTTGTTGAGCTTTCTGGATAAAGGGTTTCTCGATAACAGAACGTATACCTGTACATATCTAACTACATCATACATTGGGTCAGTAGGGGTTTCCTGCATTGCATGTCATGGGCTCCAGATTGCCTCAAACCTGTTTTTGACAGACCTGGACTAGATAGGTCAGTGTTTTGCTGAGAAGGTTACCGTTCCTCAGTGATCTCCAAAATGCAAGTTTAGGGGGAATTCTAGACTTCCAGTGGAGTAGGATAGCCTGGGCATTTTCATGTACTGTTTTTTTTTCCACCACCTGGACATAGTAACACAGTAAGTTAGGTTGAAAAAAGACATATGTCCATCAAGTTCATCCTTTTAAATCTATATATATAACCTGCCTAACTGCTAGTTTATCCAGAGGAAAATTCCTTCCTGACTTCAAAATGACAATCAGACTACTCCCTGGATCAACTTTTACCATGAGCTATCTTCCATAACCCTGTATTCCCTCACTTGCTAAAAAGCCATCCAACACCTTCTAATAGCTATCTAATGTATCTGCCTGTACACCTCATTCACAGTTGTCACTGTAAAAAACCCTTTCTGAATAGTAAGACAGAACCTCCTTTCTTCTAATTGGAATGGGTGACCTCTTGTCAGCTGGAAGGACCTACTGGTAAATAAAAAAAGAGAGATTATTATATGATTCCTTATATATTTATAAATCATTATATCACCCATGATGCACTATCTTCACAATTTTCACTCTCACTGTACTCACTATATTCACTTTGTAGCATCCATAAAAAGCCACCACAAGGGAACACACAAGTAACCGCTCATGTCTAAGTGCCCCAATTACATGCCATAATAATGGATTTATTCTTGATGAATACAATTTACAAGTTATAATGAGCAACAACATTACAAAAATAATTTTTAAGCTATCTGCACAGCAGGTATGGTTATAGGACAAATATTTATTTTGAAAGGGAACCTTATGGAAAATTTAATTTTGGTAAGTGTAGATATTGAATGTCGAGGAAAAGTATACCCCAGAAAAATGTAGGTCTCTATAAAAAGATATTGCATAAAACAACTCATATGTAAAACCCTGCTTCATGTAAATAAACCATTTTCATAATAATATACTTTTTTAGTAGCATGTGCCATTGGGTAATCATAAATAGCCATTTTAAAAAATAAGGACAGTCTCTTGAGATCGTATGATTCAACGGTGCACACAAACATACCTAACAAACTATAAAGTTAGGTCACATGAGCCAATTAACAGACAGAGTTATGTCTTTTGCTTCCACACGTCTTCCCTTTACAGTTAGAGTTGAAATATTTCTGGTCAGGTGATCTCTGAGGCAGCACACAGACCATCATGAAATGGTGGTTCAAGGCAAGAGATGTAAAAGGGCAATATTTACTTAAATATATATACCAGGCTGGTAAGATTCTTTAATATGTCACTTAATTTGATATAAACTATCTGTTGCTCAAGTATTCATTTTCAGGGTATAGGAGATGGACAAAAAGCTTTGAATTGGGAGAAAGGTTCACCCAATCTTTTCCACCCACAAATCTTTAAGTTTTGTTAAACAGCATGAGAATCAGAAGTGTCCCAGATCAGACTTCATTGTTGTAGTTGTACCCACAATAAGGCCCTGAAACAGTTACTAGCAAAAAAGAAATAAATAAATAAAAAACATGGATAGTGCGAGGCTGCCCATGTCTTGTTTTCTTCCTAGGGCTGTTATTACAACTGCATTACTAGCATTGATTTCCCATCCAGTAGCCTGCTTCACTACTACCTTCATCCACAACTGCTGCCATAGTAACCATGATAGTATGTGAATGTGACTGCTGTCATACCATGCAATTCTATTCATGTCATTATGCGGGGGGGCAACCAGACCGAAATTGTGGAAGGGCTAGACACACAGTTAACCCTCTCTGAGCAGATATCTCCTGCTGGGTTAGGTGAAAAGACTTGAAGGGAAAAAAATAGAAAGCACTGTTGTGTCGGATTAAGATCAGCACACGCTGCAGGTAGAGAATTCAGACCTCAAGATGATGATGACCAGTTTTTTTCTTTAAAGGTGTGATAAATATATATATTTGCCATGCTTTTTATTTTGCAGTATTTTCAAATGGTCCTAAGCTGCAAATGTAATATTGCTTGTACATAGTAAATTATTCTGTGTTCCATCTCAAAAACTTTCACTATGTCCAGTTTATTTGCTGCATTAAAGAATACACACATATAGTCACATTACATATTTGTCTAATGGGGTTTGAGGAATAGAGATCAAACTTTCTTTTGTTTCTTTTGTCATATAAAATTGTTGTATTATCCATAGTGGAGTATTCTGACTTCACATGAAAAGCAAACAATTCATAGAACTGCTGGCTAAATGGGAATAAATGTGGGCCTAGTGGCTTATTGTATATTTTAAAGGAAGGCAACACACCTGACAATATATCCTATTTGCTAGTAAACTTGAAGGTGTAGTAATGGACTTCCCTTGCTGAGATACTCAAGGCATAGCATAATGGATACAAGTGGTTTCTGAGACAGAAGACAGTGCTCCTGACACTACAGTATCAGAAATACATGCCTGGATGGTTGTAAGATACAATTATGGGCTTGTTTGTAGCCAGTTATTGTGTCAGAGCATGTAGCAACTGATTGTGGCTGATACGACAGCTAAAAATTCTAGTTACCAAACACTGAGTGGTAGGTTTGCTTAGGATGGCCACCATCCATCTACCACTGCTATGAGCAATACAATGGGCAAAAGAACACAGGTGACTCATCTCCAAGCTGGCATATTCCCAGCCTCACACATTAATGAAACCACACATAAATATCTGTCATATTTAGGGTCAGCTCTCCTTAACTTTCTTCTTGAAGAATGAGTAACAGCTGTCTATCTACAGTCATTATAAACTCTTCAGGACAGGAACCACATTCCTGCTATATCAGTCACCACTTGGCACTTTATCTCTGTATATTTAAACATATTTATTAAAATGTTTGTCCTCCTTGCATGTACTTTTCTATATTGTAAAATTGTTCAGCTTTGAGTATCCTTTTGAGTATCCTAGTACCACTATATAGTTATATACACATAACTATAATATAGCTGAACTGGCTAGATACACTGGTGAGACTACATCCAAAACACTCTTTTGGTTCCTTCAAACTTTTTCTGGGCTACTACAAGGCTGTCTAGTGGCTACAGCTGGAATGGGGTCAATCATTAGACAACTATTGAGTAAAATACAGCTTGCCCGAAGCAGTGGGAAGTCTGTGATTGTGAGGAGCATTTGGCATAATATATATAATATAATAATATATGTTCAACTACCACAAAATAAGATGTTGCATGATTTTTTGAGTAACTACAGTGTACACTTAGAAAATATAAATATATACATGCATTCAGTGCTAGATTAAGGGTTCCCTTGTTAATCCAGCATCTGTTACACCAACTCCCAACGCTTCTGTTATGGAGTGGTTAAATCTCCACAAACATGTAGTGGCACATTTATTAAGGGTTGAAGTTAATTTTCAAATAAAATTCGAATTTCAAAGTAATTTTGGGCTACTTTGACTATCGAATAGCCAAAACTTTTATTAAAATTTAAAAAATTTTAATTTTGAAGTACTGTCTCTTTGAATTGGACACATCACCACCTTAAAACAGACAAATTGCCATTGTAGCCTATGTGGGACCTCTTGGAACCTTTCCTGAAATTTTTTCTAAGTCCTGGAAAAACCAAAATTTTTAAAATGTTCGAACCGAACAATGCATTTGAATGATTTTTATTTGGTCGAAAACGGACCTATTCGATCGAAATAGGTCCATTTTCGATTGAATATAGATCGAATGTAGCCTTTAAAAAAATTAGTTTTTTCACTTCGAAATTTGACCATTAGTAATTCTGCCCCATTGAGTATATATCATATAGATCTTACCCTGTCTGTGTTGTGACCAAGGTGCTGCCTCCCTGAGTCTGTCACTAAGAGGAACGTATTCACCGTACACACCAATCGTTTTGGCAGTGCACTTCAGGATCCTTTTGAAAGAATCACTTTTTCTCAAATTGTATGTAAAAAAAAGGTTCCTTGATACACTGATAAAACAGAGTCTGAAGCCTGGCGCATTTTGTGTCAATGTACTTCCTCAGAGACCTCCACTACAGTGTACACTTATATATAATATCCTAAAGATGGATGCACATATGAGTTACCTGGTGTGGGGTTAAGGCACACCAATCATACTCAGATCAAAGTGGTGACTTGTGAAGAAGATAGCCAACCTCCTTATAGTCCCAGACAACCAGCTACAAAAAACTGGTTGGTAATAAATGACTTATTGAACACATGCACTCTTTTACCTGTTGTTACATAACAGTCATAGATAATAAATAGTGTCCTTTGATGATGTAGTGCTAGCTACATAGACTATACTGTGTTTATGATCTGCAATTAATATGATTCTTTAGATATGCTGAATGGAGGTCAAATACACATGGACTTGTAACACAAATAAAACAGAGAAATAGAGAAATACAGATGGATCTGTTTGTAAGAAACTGCAAGCTAAAGCATTTTAACCCAACGCTTGAGCAACATTGCCAATTGAGTGGGTCTTCTGGTGTACGGCCGGCTAAAATGTTTTTGTGCCTCTTGGGATGACAAAAGTTCCTAAATATGAAGAGAGAAAAAGATGGTCAAATAAGTGGTATCATCAAGACTACACAATTTGAAGCTTGTGATGAGTTGTGCATAATGAGGGTTATTTAAGATGAAAGGGTGGTAGGACAAAAAAATATTTTGGATCATTTTGGATACATAAAAAATGTATTCCATTACCTGGTATACTGTGACTCAGGGCTGTCAAAATGGTGATCCGCCGGGTGGGTCTTTACACTGCCAAGCCTGCTCAAAAGCTCCATAGACTTCACTATTTGATATGCAGCTTATCACAAGTTTTTTTATGATGATAGTAATTTTAGGGAACAAAATGGTGGAAGAAAGTACTGTTTTTTGTCATATTTCTTTTCACATCTTACTGATTTGCGACATATACCTTTATTTTTAAAGACTTGTGGGCTCATTTACTTACACAGGTGCTAAACTAAACAGCTGCCAACAGCAACCAATTAGTTTAAACTGCTAAGAGTAAAAAAAAATGAAACCAAAGATCTGAGTGGGTAGCTGCACATCTAAAGGAGGCATCATCTGCCAGGTGATGAAAAAAGCAGAATTACTGGCAACATGAAGGTGATATTAGTACTGCTTTATCTTGGATATGCTTCAAATAACTGGAGGACATTCAGGAGGAAATTCATTAAGTGAAACAAGTATAAAGAATGAGCAAATGAATGAGGAAATGGAAAGATACAAGTATTTTTATTTGCTGGTTTAGCTTCAATTGGTGGAGGCATGTGGATGTTATAAATCTATAGATAATTTTGTAATGCAAAATATTCTCCACCCTTGAGGAAACCTTCTGGTGTGCCCAATACCTCCCATCTTAAAAATATGCACTGAAGGTTCAGTTAAAAAAATATAGATTTTGGGGGTTGGGTTATAAAAGGGACAAATTTTGCTACAGTTTTAGTCACCTATGACAAACATCCATCAGGTAGAATTTATTGGTCACTGTGTATAAGCAAACATTGTGCCTTTCATTACATACAACGGTTCATTTATTATGTCAGAAGTAAGGTGCAGTACATTTTAAATATTTTAAATAATGTTTACTGTAAAGATCCATTTACACGATAAACAGTAAAAAGGTATTTATCACTTTATTTGCATCTGATTTGAAAGAGTTAACTGACCTTGAATATTGTTTTCTGGTAGAAATATACATTTTCTGTATCTCGTGATGCCATAGCTGTCAAAACCTGTAGATCATTTTTATACAGTCACATTTGCCAGAGCAAAGCACCCTGGAGAACCTCTAATAGAACCCAAACAAGGGACTAGAGCAGCTTCTGGCAAAGTGCCTTTTTGCCCCTTGAATTAATATGCCTTTTGCATTACATTTGAAGCTTTACAGAGCCCATGCTGGAACATCTCACCAATACAGTAGATCATTTCAAAGCTGGGAGGGTTAATGTATTAACTTTGCTGCCATTAATACAAGGAGTAACAAGGCGCACCACTATCCCACCCAACTCCAACACAATGAAAATAGTTTATTTCACTTTTAATGGGCTGCTGTCAAAATGCCTATGACATTTGCAATTAATGATATTTACATGTGGGGAGGGGGGGTCCAATAATCAGATATTTTTGCCAGAGTTTAACCGTAGCCTATTGGTGCTGCTGCTGCATAGCACCTGAACATGGAACGTCACGCACTATGGATCCAACAGAGCCTGTAGGTAGGAAAAGTAATCGCAGAACAGTTTGTTCACTCTAATTGCCTGTTGTTTGCGGGAAATAAGCATTTTCATACTCCCACTGATCGAAGACATGGGGATTTATTGGCATCTGGTAGGAAGCAGCCTACACAGAGTTGGATTGCTAGCAGTGCCCTTAAGGAGAAAAAAGTATTACAAAAACCTTTTTAAAAAAGCAAAGAGAAGAGCTTTGCTGCACAGCAGCTTCATGTATAATGGTCACATCTGTGTCTCTCTATCCCGCTTGGAAGGTTTCTACAGCCCTTGAGTGCTGCTGGCGTCAGCAGGTTACAGAGATCTCCTTGATGAGCTCCTACCCTTGTTCCCCACAGGAGCTAAGTCACAGACCATACTTCAGAAATGCACTTGAATCTCAGCCCAGAGTTGCATCTAAACAGTAGTCGTCAATCCTTGCTTTCATTGAGGTTGTCCATGTTTCACTATGGCCTCCATATATTTCAAACAGACAAGCGTCCCCAGATGGAAAGGGACGTGAGGGTGGGAGGGGAGAGGTTTGGGCCTGCAAACAACTGTTCTTCTGTGTAAAGTATAAAAAGGGTTTTTTATGAGCATCTTGCTCTGAATGTTCAGTTTTTGGTCTTCCAGCACCAGCCCAAATACACACACACATCCATGAACACGGACACTGGCCAGTACACTATACTTACCTGTCTATTGTATCAGCACATACTGAGCATATTGTCACAGGTATATTCTTCATGAAAGCTGCTTTTGTGATCCATAAAGAAGAAACTTCCTCTGTACATCTCAGGAGCATTTATTTCCAGTATGATCAGAATTCTGCAAATGTACAAATAATTAATTTTTTCCTTTAAAGTAGAATTTTACCCAGAGCTAAATAAATCATAATGAATCATCATGTATTTTATGGCACAAGTGGTACATGAGTCATATGTTCCCATATATTAGTCACATATACATGTATTTCGCTGTTTTTAGATATAACTCTTTGTGTGATGCTCTATATCACATTCGGTTCATGATATTTAATGGTTTTTGCAAGAGAAGGTGTCCACCTGCATTAATCTAGTCTAAAATAATGTGTCTCAGTTAGTTTAATAAAGCCAAGTATTAAAAGACTTTGGAAATACAGTTATAAGTGATACATTAATGGTTCATCACTCTAAAACTCTGGAAATTACTGTGAATAAAAAGCAGTAAGGCTCAGATATTTAAATAATTCCATCATAAGAAACTCTGAACAAGGAAACATAATTGTTGGACCTCCAAAAAATTGAGAACTCAGAAAAAGAGTATATTTTATGATATACTAAGGTTATTATGATTAAGTATGCATCCTTTATTTGCAATCGCCAACTACTTTTGTATACTACAAAGCAATGCATCAAGGATGTCAACAGTGTAGGATTTTGGGATTGTAACTGGTGGCAGCCATGCTGACAACACTTTTGTATATTATTAAAACCTGAATATAATTATATACATATCTTTTGAATATATATTATGTTCTTTCACATTACAACCTTTCTTTGTGTGTGCGAACATCAACTATTTGCATTAAAATGTTCTGTATTGTTTGTGATCTGAGCCGCATGTAATTATTGCCATCATCATCATCACTTATTCATAAAGTGACAATATTGTCCACATCGCTGCACAACCGTACGTGTAAAAAACAAAAGGCAGAAAGTATAATGAAATTAGCAATGGCAAGATGCTGTTAAACATATTCATTGGGTTCTAAGCCGGTGCAGAAGGCTCATTTAAAAAAAATAACAGGATTTGGAGAGGGGAAAGAAGTACTGTAGACTGTAATGAGGAGAAACCCAATCAATGCACAGCGGATACAAAAGTTATGTTATTAGTAATGATCTTGTCTCTAAGGTCTTCCAGTTCATAAGGCTATCAAGACCTTTTGTAGAGGACTCTCAGACCTATAGCGCTTTACAATTATAAAGGTAGAAAAAAAAGATTTATAAAAAGGCTTCCATCCTGGGGTTAAAAGCTAGCTTTCTGGTGCCATCTAGTGAGCACTATTTCTGCGTTGCTTCAAATCTTTAATCTGCACGCCAGTATGGAATGATTTCTTTATATCATAAAAAGATTAATTACAGAGCAAATTTAAAAAATTGCAGGTAGAAAACAATCTAACAAAATTACAGGCAAACCTTGAAGCTTCAGGACTGCAACTTCCACATCTCTCAGCTGGTTAAACACATAGTGGAGAATAAACATAGTGCAACAGAATAGGTAGCATTAATAGTAACATCAGTAGTATCATCAATAGTGTCATATAATCAGCATTAATACTTATCACACTGTAGGAAATGCCAGCCAATCTGTGGCATTTCTGA
>CM044435.1:103665358-103688966 GCA_024363595.1 Xenopus borealis
ACCTTCCATCCATGGCCTCTACCTAACTCTGTCTCTACCAGGATACCTTCCATCCATGGCTTTCACCTGTCTCAGATGATAGCCTCCATCGATGGCTTCTACATGATCAATGTCCCCAATTTAACAAAAATGTTGTATAAGTATTCAGTCCCACACTTGTGTTTTTTGTAGTCACCTTTTTCAAGAATAACAGCTTTAAAGGTAAACTAAAGCCTTTTGAAAAGTGTCCTGTAGCTATGTTTGCCAAGTAGCACTGTGGGTTGGCAGGTGCCATGTCATTTAATTCTCTCATTGTAAAGGCAGCCATAGAGGTAACAATTACAATCTTTCTCTTCCACACGTGTAGAGCTGAATTGTCAGAAAAACAGGTAGAAACAATCTGACGATTCAGCACTAAACAGTGGCTGATGTTTGGGCACCCAATCAAAATTTTCTGTCCACCCCGATCGACCAGCTGACCTATATCCAAGTCTTCTGCCGATATCTGTCGGCTCCTTTCCCACCATACACACACCAAATATTATACATTGCCAAATATTGTATATTGTGCTCTATACACGGGTGCTTTGAGTACATATTTCATGCTACTGGTTGGGTACCCTGTAATATTTCAGCTGTGTCTTATACTTTATTTAACAATTCAGGTGTAACTACAAATTAAGTTTGCCAATGATGTCCAGTATTTTATTTACTTTCAACACACGTTATGACATGTTCACGGAGTTCTTCTACACCGAGTAATATTAGTAAAGGTGCTATTATTCGTGGTAATTATATTCTGCTGCTCTGTGCTTTTGAAAGATTTCTGGACTATATTGTCTTCTAAGTTTACAAGTGGGCTGCTGAGCTAGCACCTTATTTATTGGCTCTGGTATATGTTTCTGAAACCAGTATGAGCTTTTCACTTCAGAATCAAATTCATAGTTTGGTTTGTTAAAAATCATAAACAGTGTAATTTGTCTGGAAACGACACAAAAGAAGAACTCCAGAATACTTGGGACCTGAGGTTTTCCAGATAATGGATCTTTTTGTAATTTGGATCTTCATACCTTAAGTCTACTAGAAATTCATGTAAGCATTAAATAAACCTAGTAGGCTAGTTTTGCTTCCAATAAGGATTAATTTTCTTAGTTTGGATCAAATATCAGGCACTCTTTTATTATTACAGAGAGAAAAAAAATATTTTTTACAAATTTGGATTATTTGGATCAAATGAAGTCTGTGGGAGATGGCCTTCCATAATTTGTTGCTTTCTTGATAACGGGTTTCCGGATAATGGATCCTATACAAGTACACCATAATGATTTGTTCCTGTAAGTGTCTACAAGACTGAACGAACTGATCAGCTAAAGGGTTTATAGAGAAGGACTTTTTACATTTCTCAAACTGTGAGCCTAGATATTTGATAGACAAAGCAAATACAATTAACTCTATTACACAAATATATTTCCATTTAGCTGATGAAGACTAGCTTATTTCAGACAGCTTTTTGAAAGAGATATTTTTCCGATTTCAGACAGCTTCTCTGTTTAAGCCCAGAATCACAGCTTATGAAACACTTTACAAATTAATTTAACAGCATTTGCTGCTGTTGCCATTATGCAGCCAAAGTGGAGTCATTTGCAGCAAATATGAAGAACATGGCAGTTTCTCGCTTTGTTACAGAAATTCTAGATAAATAAAAAAAAAGACACACAGGGCGATCATATAACATTATAATTTTAGTAAACGGATGGCAGGAACTTTAAAACAAGAGGCATACAAATCTTGAGGTCACATGTACTACAAAGTGATACAAAGTCTGCACATCATAAAAGGAAAGAAGCAACTATATAACTACTTCCATCTATCAATTGGTACAGGAAAAGAAGTGCTCCAACAGATTTATTCTTAAAATCATTCCACATTAACATGACTAGAATTCAATTCAGCTAAATGTAAACCAGAATTACAGGTACAGGGCCTATTATCCGTAATGCTTGGGACCCGTGGTTTTCAAGACAAGTGATGCTTCTATAACATGGCATACCTAAATGCAGCCCTCAACTATTATATATAAATATATTAACAAATCAAACTGTATAATTTCAATGAGAAATGGGATTGCTGGATTTCTGAGCTTCCTGGATACCAGGTTTCAAAAAATAGATCCCATCTTTATACTGTATTTCCAGCCCACAATAAATATGTTTATTGCACATTGTTAAAACAGTTACGGGACCTATTATCCGTAATGCTTGTGGCCTGTGGTTTTCAAGACAAGTGATGATTCTATAACATGGCATACCTAAATGCAGTCCTCAATTAATATAATTATTTTAACAAATCAAACTGCATAATTGCAATGAGAAATGGTATTGCTGGCTTTCTGAGCTTCCTGGATACCAGGTTTCCAGAAAATAGATCCCATCTCTGTACTGTATTTCATGCCCACAATAAATATGTTTATTGCATATTGGTAAAACAGTCTATGCACGTCGAAGTGGTACTTCATTTAGAGTCATCGTTTAAGTCTGCTGGCCAGTACTGATCATCCATGTAATGGTCATTGTCAGAGACCGCGCTTGTTTCTGGACTAGTGGAAATGTTGATTTGGGAACAACTGCAAAGCGTCTCCTCCCACTGATCCTCTACTAATTTGTACAGCTCCAAGGAGGTCTGAGCATCTTCTACAGAGCAATGGCCATTGTTGCCATCCTGAGCCAAGGGAGAGGGACAAGACATATAAGCAACAGTTCATTCCAATGTAAGCTTAAATATTATATTAAACAAACTGAATAGACAGAGAGAATTACAGTCATAGTGTTTGCATTAAGAGAACTAAACACCACATTACATGTACCCTTTATATAATCTGAACTGAGCTTTTGAAAAAGAAAATTAACTCTGCAGGTGTACTTTTAACCTGTATACATTTGTTTTTCAGTTTTGCACTTTACGGTTTCTTGAAATGATGCCATGTCACATATTCTATTTGCCTTTGTGTAATAAAAATATTAAGAGGTGGAGGGGGGTTTGCTTACCCCATGCCCTTCTCTCTATGAAGGTGTGGCTGGCTTAAGAGATGTTAAAAGGCCATTGTTTCTCACACTGGCTAACTACAATTATGTAAAAAATGTAAAAAGTTTAACTACTTTGCATTCCTTGCAGTGGGTACAGAGAGGACATATACATGTCTCATAGGGGGGAATTCACAAGTGTCGGGAAGGAAAAAATGTCTTTAAAATGTCTTTAAAATGTCTTAGCAACAGACAAATTCACAGAGCATTTCCCCACCAATTTTCCGACATATACGACACTTTTGAAAAAGTGTAGTGAAAAGTGGGCGTGGTTTTTTCTGCACCACTTTCCCCGACATTTTTATGAATTACTCGTAAACTCATTTTTTTTTGCAGACAATTTTTCCGACACATTAGGCTCTCCAAAATGAAAATGTCGGTCAAATTGTCTTGTAAAATGTCTTTAAAAAGTCGTGTAAAATGTCGTCTGTACGATGAAAAGATATACGACATTTTAGAAAATTGTCGGACTTACGAGACATTCAGAGATGGTAACATCTGCCTTTGTGAATTTGCCGTTAGTAAGAGATTTTACAAATTTGTCGACCGCCACTTCTGGGTTATTTATTTTACCGACACTTTTGTGAATTCCCCCCATAGTGTTTAAAAGGCAACTGCACAATATATTTACTGTTGATAGGAGAAAGCAAAATATTTCAAGGGAATTTTATGGAACACCTTCAACGTCTAGCAGCACTAAACAGGAAACTGCCTTCTTAGTACAGAAGACCAAGATTTTATTGTTAGATCAGAAGGTACCAGTGTGAAACGCTGCAACATCTATAACATTGGGTAGCTACCCAGTAGTGTAGATACTCAGCTGTGGTTATTACCTGTATACGTTTGCCCAACAAGTTAAAGGCAAGGGTTTTTAAAGAGGCCTCATTATTTGATGGAAGTCCCGCAATTTCTTTCAGTAAAGGTATTTTGCTTGTGTCTCGAGTCTGGGAGCTGGGGTGAAAGTATTTCAGAGCCTTAAAGTCGTTATGCAGTGCATGTCCAACTACTCGCTTGTCCTCCAGGATCTTCAGAATCTACAATTGCAAGTTACAAATTACCACAAATTGCATAGGACATTATGGCAGAAAAGCCTTTATGCCTTTCAGACAATTTGAGCTTATAGGCAGCTTGCCAAATATAGAGTGGAAATACTGATAATACCACATAAATGCTGCAATGATTAACAATATAGAAGCTCGATTGTACAAGTATGAGGCATTAGCTGGCACGTGAATGGCCTTTGACTTAACACAATTTCTAGAATACTGAAAAAGGTGTCGATGATGTATTTATGCATGATTAATAGGAAAAGAGAACACGAAGAACAGTGATGTAGCATCAAGAACTTTTAAATGGTCGAAAAAATGACTATGCCTTATATCCATTTATAAAATATTCCCTCCATTAAGTCACTTAAATGGGCTTTTGGAGTTTCTTTCATTTTATAGCATGCTTCCTACATCCTTTTAGTCTGAACTTTTTTGTTATTTAAAAACATTACTTACATTATTGTAAAACTTTCTGACCCAAGTCACTGATGCTTATGTCTGGGGTAAGATTACCCATAAATATTGTAACTAGGTTACAATAAAAGCAAAATGTTATATACAAAGCTATAAGCTGAACACTTGATAAGGACCATGATATCATGGAGGGGCCCAATTTATGCATAACCCCAATCTAAGGCTTGTGACACACAGGCAGATTCGGGGAGATTTAGTCGCCTGCTCTTCTGGGCGACAATCTGCCTTCCCATCCGCTATAATGTTTTGTTTTCCGAAATTGCCCGAAGTTGCCTCATGAAGAAACTTGGGTGACTTTGGAAAACAAAGTGCCGTGTGTGCTTTAGCGCAGGCGACTTTTCATTATAGTGGACGGGAAGAAACAGGAAGGCACTTTGGGTAGATTGTTGCCCAGAAAATCCGTGTGCCACAAGCCTTAAGCTTCACAAACAATGATACCCATAAGACTAGTACTTTGTGCTTGCTGTAGACATGCTGCATGCCAAAAGTACCCAGGCTACCACTGCATCAATAGTACTAAGGACCAAGGCACAGGTGTGTTTTAATTCCTCGCAGTAATCTCAGAGAGAACCACAGCAATGAGAACTGCAAAAAGCTGCTACTGATGGGTCGAAATTGCTACAAACATACTTGGGTAGTCATAGCATACTGGGTAGATATATTGCATCTATTATGGGTAAGATGGAAAGTAGATTCTACTTCTTAAAGGACCAGTAACATCAAAAAATTTAATTGTTTTAAAGTAATACAAATATAATGCAGTGTTGCCCTGCACTGGTAAACCTGCAGTGTTTGCTTCAGAAGCACTACTATCATTTATAGAAATAAGCTGTTGTGTAGCCATGGGGGCAGCCATTCAAGGGCTCAAGTTACACAGCAGATTGCAGATAAGGAATGTAGAACATAATGTTATCTGTTATCTATTACTTATCCTGTGCCATGTAGCCATTTTTCAATTTCCGCCATTGCTACTTAGCAGCTTGTTTATATATTAGTGTCTCTGAAGCAAACAGATCAGTTTTAACAGCGCAGGACAACACTACATGATATTTTCTTTACTTTAAAAAAACGCTCATTTTTTGGTGTTACTGTTCCTTTAACAGGGTATATTGCCCTTTAACTGTGAAATAATCCTTAAGAAACATGTATATACTATTTATAGTATGGTTAACGTTACATTTAACTTCCTTTTAAGTGCAATGATGTATCTTATCAATACAAATACTTAAGGGAGATAGCAATAAGTGCATTCCCTTTATTAACGGTGCTGAATCCAAATTTAGAAACAGAGAATTATTTTTTAATGCAAATTCTAACTCCGTAGCTGTAGTCGAGTTACAACTAACAGGGCCCCCTGAAAGCCTTTAGCTGTTAGACTGCTGCAGTCAGCATTGTATTTATAGCCAAAGGAATGTACTATGGACACTTGCTCAAAGGTATATTATTTCTCAGGAGTGATGAGACCAGTATAATATAATTCACTTATAGTAATTAATCACTGATTATAACAATGTTATGGTATAACTGAATAGTAAGTGAATGTTTATTATATGGAGAACAGCAGTTGCTCCGGCACTGCAGGACAAATAATAATATAATAAATATTTTGTTACACCTACTCTAGAAGTGTCTTTCACTTCTATGTACAGCAATGGGCTAAGTTACCTCTTTCTGGGCAGTCTTAAAGGGGATTGCATTTTTCAAGTTGCGCTTCGTTATCCCGCTCCATCGCGTCCTGTAGTTTTTGATGGGTAGCTCAGGGTTAATGTACTTGTCATACACGACATCTCCTCTGTAATTTACTATGCTGCACCGTGCCAGTCCACCGATCCTTCCCCCGGGACCAGTCCCAACCATTTCACAGTCGATGGCAACACACTTCCCGGGCTTTAACCAAGCAAGGGGTGAGGATGCTCTGCTGGAGCTAGAGCTGCCTGCTACAGAGAAGCCACTATCATCATCAAATGTGGATGGATTATGAGAAACAATGGAACAGACGGGAACCATTGGCAAAGGGCCCAGCAGAGATTTTATTCGTCTACCCAATTCCATGTCTGCAGTTTGCTCACAGAAACTTTGGTCATTTCCATTCACGACTGAACATTTGTTTTTTCCTTTTAGCACCTCTTGTGTTCCAGCTTCAATTGTACTTAGCAGTCTCCTCTGTTGCAGAAAAGCTTTACACTTTAAGAAGCGCTGGAGCTTTCGTGTCTTCCTACGATTTTGAGCTTTTCCAACAGTTTGAGAATTTGCAAGGATTTCTGCATTATTGGAGCAGAGGACTTCACTAGATCCACTGAAGATACAGGAAAAATTGCTAGCTGCAGAGTCTTCCACCTCCAGCGAAACCATATTTAATTGGGAATTTCAAGACTGCTGTGCCTGCAAATCCTAGGAGAATTAAACAAAACCAAATGACAGGCTTGAATACATCCAATACAAAAATATTAAAAAAGTAACACATTCTTAAGGATTCTAGCAGACAACCCCCTTCTTGTTAGGATGTATTTTATGTGCTAGTAGTGCTGCATATGTGGCGTGCTTTAGGGCCCTTACACACGGGCGTTTTAACCTGCGCTCCCCTGTTTCCGTTTTGGTGCATTCAGCCTCAGGGGAGCGCAGAAATATAAGCACTCAATACTTTTCTATGGGCCTATAATTACACAACCACATGTAGGCACCTATAGGCCCATTGAAAAGAATTGAGTGTGTCTATTCCGGTGCTCCCCTGTGGCTGAATGCAGCAAAACGGAACGCAGGGGAGTACAGGTTAAAACGCCCATGTGTAAGGGCCCTTAAAGGCACAGTAACATCAAAAAATTTAATTGCTTTAAAGTAATACACATATAATGATGCAGTGTTGCTCTGCACTGGTAAACTGCTGTGCTTGCTTCAGAAACACTAGCAGTGTTTATATATAAATAAGCTGCTGTGTAGACAGTACACAGCAGATAGCAGATAAGCTCTGTAGAACAAAATGGTGTTATCTGTTATCCACTATTTAACACGTGCCATATAGCCTTTTTTTCAATTTCAGCCATTGCTATTCTGCAGCTTGTTTATATGAACTATAGTAGTTTCTGAAGCATGCATACATACATACATACAAACTAGTTTTACTAGTGCAGGGCAACAGTAACATTACTTTAAAACACTTAATTTTATGGTGTTACTCTTTCTTTAAAGAAGAAGTAAAGGCGAACTTCATGAACTTTCGGCACATGCACATTAGTACAATTCAGCAAATGTGTCCTACTGTGCATGCCCCTCCAAGCACCAACGGAAGTGGATGTCATTGTAGAAGATGGCTCCCGGGAACCTGCACGGAGGGGTAAGCAGCGACTTAGGAACATGTGCCCCAGGGGAGAGGTAGGCCGGTGGGAGGGGGCCTACAGGGGGTGGGGGTTAGTGCGGGAGGGGTTGAATTCCCCTTTAAGCTGCTGTTGACAAGCTTAGGAAGTGTCAAAAATCGGCAAAACATTCGCAGGATGTTAAAGTGTTATAGTGGCTGATATTACAGGGCTGATTATTATACAAATCTGATCACAGTAATATTGTGAACTTCAGGAAACATACAGCAGCCCGAAGCGGGCTTCGTCAGTCCACACGAGCAGATTCGGGGAGATTTTGTCGGCCGGCAACTAGAACCGCTTCCCCCTGTCTTGCGCCGGCTATAATGAAAAGTCTCCTGCGGCATGACCCATGCAGCACTTTATTTTCCGAAGCCTCCGAAGTTGCCTCACAAGGCAACTTCATGCGACTTCAGAAATCGAAGCTCTGCGTGTTTCATGCCACAGGCGACTTTTCATTACAGCCGGCCGCAAGACAGGGGGAAGCGGTTCTAGTTGCCGGCTGACAAAATCTCCCCGAATCTGCTCGTGTGAACTGAGCTTAAATTTTGTGCGTGCCATGTCAAATTCAGATGTGCCACGTCTAATTTCATAGCCCAGCGATTGGGGACCCCTGGTATATTTGGCCACCTTGTGCCCCTCTACTGTGCTCAGCCACACAATTTGGACAATGGTTAAAATGAATACTGTGTGGGTGAGTGTTTAGATGCTGATCTATTCTAATTTCAATATTTGATAACAAGCAATATTCCAACCTGATTAAAAGGTAGACTTCCCAATAGTATGTTCCCTTAGTATCCTTTATGTGCTAGTAATTATAGGAATGCTCCTAAAGGTGATCAGTAACAATTAGAGGAATCAATGGCCTCCCCATGCTGCTACTAGATCTTGCTGATCCTCGTTAAGTGGACAGCCTTTATGAAAAATGCATGACATCATAGATGTACAGCTGCTTCTCTGCCGAGTTTATTTAGTGCAGGTCAACTCAAGCTAGAGAGAATTACATGCCTAAACTACACCTCCAAGAATTCTTCATAGAGCCGAATGAACATGGTACTCTAGGCACAGTTCTGTTAAATATCTGGTTATATACACATACCTTTCCCACTGTGACAAGGCAGCCTCTATATCTCCACGTGTTTCTCTACCGGCTTCTCTGTTGCATGCCCGAACATGTTCAGTAAGTTTTGCGCAGCGATTGGCTGCATGGCCCAAGATCCCGCCTCTCTCATTTCTGGTTGGTCCTTATTCCCCAAGAACGTCAGGCTAGATGTCATGTTGCTGTCGGAGTTAGATGACGTAAACATGATTAACGCATGATTAGAGCGGGGAGGGGCCTGAGGAAGTCATGGTGCGCTCATTTATTTTTTGTGGCGAAAAGCTTAAGATGCTGCTCAGTGTGTAGACTGGGGAGGGCCTGTATAAGTGTTATTGGATTTACCGTTTTGGTGGGATATAGTATGTAGTAAAGGGTGTTACGATATTTCCTGTCTGTCTGAGCAACTATAGTAGCCAATCAGCAGGTGGTGTAGTCACATGTTTAAAAGCAAATACCCAATTGGTTGTTATGGGCTACTGCACCAGAGCGAATAGTGTGCCTTCAATTTCCAATAGGTGTTGGGTTGGGTATGAAGTTTTATGATATGAACATACCTCCCACTTCTCCCTTGGGCCAGACCAGTCCCTCTTTTTACAGCTCAACCTGCAGTCCCTCATTTGTACTGGAAAGTCCCTATTTTCTCTGAATTGAACAGCCTGAAAAAGAAACAAAGTCTCTAACATTATTGGCTTTTGGCAGAGAGCCCAGAACAACTAACAAGTGCAAATAAGATGCTTTGTAACAATTGAGATAAGAAAATAAGTAATTGTAACAGTTTAGATAAGGAGAAATATTTTCAAACTTTCAATACCTGCCAAATTTTGTAAAATGAGCATGGTAATTAGGGGCTGTGGTCGCAAAAAATGGGCATGGTCAAAACATTTCGCCGTCTTACATGTGCCAAAAAAAATTTTTTTTACTTCCAAAATGTTGGGAGGTATGTACTAATGCCATACAGTTATAAATAATGCTGGCAAGTGACAGTACTTTAATAGGGTTGCCACTTTGTGTGGCAATCCTTCTTATAATTCCCCCCTTTCCCTGACCCTCTCTATGGTGAAATACCGCCTGTTTAAATAAAGGCGACCTTGCCTCTGCCCCGCCCATTTAAACTCCTGCCCAGTGATCAATTTCCCCATTGTCACCCAACCCCCATACACGAACGTCAGAAAAAAAAGTGGCAAGTTGTCAATCCTATCCAGTACTTAAAAATAATTATTGTAAACTGTTATAGGGTTCCTGCACAGATGTGTGTATGCTTCATGGCTCCACATAAATCAGCACAGTCTGCATCATAAATCTAAATTAACAGCCACATGTGCTGTATATAGGGTTGCCACCTTTTCTGAAAAAAAAACATTGGGATCAACCATCATTTCTACCAGCCAGGCCAGTAAAATACCGGCCAGGTGGCAACCCTAGCTGTATATTTGTTTGTAGAGAAATCTGCAAGGTAAAAGAGCCATTGTAGAATTTGGGTTTACATGATTTTGTTTTTTTTTTCCCATTCTTTTTTAAAGTTAGAAGAGAATGTTTAGAGGGTTATTTATCAAAGGTCCGGTTTTTGAGGTTGTTTTATACCTCAGATAAACTCACAGCTCAAATGTTTGCTTATTTATGAAACCTGAAGGAAATACTCGAAAACGTGAATTTGCCAAAAAAGGCAAATACTTCAAATCGATTGAGTTTTCGAATGAAAACAAAAACGAAAATCATTAAGGCAAAAACGATCTTAAAATGGTTCAAGAGACTTCTGCCATTGACTTCTACGTGACTTTGACATGTTTTAGCTTGAGTATTTTCAGATTTGGGCATAATATAAAGATATAGGCAAAATTACATGTTGCTGACCACTAAGAAGGAAAAATACTGTGTGTAGCTACTACATGGAAGAAGCTTCCTTGATTCTAGGTACTTTGGCAAAATGCTTTTTATATGTTTGTTAATAATAGTTGGGAAATCATTTTTTGTAACAGACTAAACTTGCCTTTCATGTGCCCTATTCACTTCTTGCTGATCATTCAAGCTGTCCACAATTGGAACTACCTTATTCAGTATTTGTCCATTTGGCCTGAAGACTAATCAGTCAGCCGGTATTTTTTTTTTCAGGAAAAGGTGGCAACCCTACTTTAGACTGAGAGTCAGACTGTTATTTTATAGTTAGCCATATAGGACTTTCAGAATATACCCACTGGTTGCCATATTGCTGTTAGTATTTTAACAGTCACTTCCCAGCAGAAAAGCATTGGGTTCCAGGTTTTCCTGATTCCAGAATGTAGGCACCAAGGAAATACTGGAGTGCAAATGTGCCATATACAATAGCACCAGAAGAAGATTACAAAATTAATGTTGGCGTCATTTCCAATTATGGTTTACTGACAAAAAAACAAGTTTTCAAAATACCTAGGGAAAGACTTACTAACTGGTGAAAATTCGTTAAACGTCCGCTTTGCACCCAGACAACGCTAATTCACTAAAATGCAGAGTTTCACCCTGGGTGACGGATGCTGCCGGATTTTCACTAGCGTTACTTCGGCAATGCGAGCAATTCAAAGCGAAGATGTGCTAGCGCTCTTCGGGTTAATTTGCATATGGCGGGAAATTTAAAGTTGAATGGATGTATTTATGTATTTTTTGAACTTTGAGCCATTTTCCACTCAGAATGTGATGTAAGTGACAGAAGATTGAACAAGATAAATGCACTCCATTGCAGTTCGCCTGGTCTGAGCTGGCGAAGGCAAGTCTTGCGATAGAGGTAACGTTCAGTAAAATCCACATTTTAGTGAATTTGCAGAGTAACATCCATTCGCCAAAGAGAAAAGTCCCCTGGCAATAGAGTTGAAATGACCACTATCATCTATCTCTTTCGCTAGCAAATCGCAACCTGCGCCCGTTAGTAAATTGGCGATGTACCTGAAAGCATTAACGTTAGCAAATTGACGCTAGCGTTAGCTACTTTGCCCTTTAGTAAATCTGCCCCCTAGAGAAGTGAAGTGAGAAGTTTACCATAAACTTAGCATTTTAAGCTTATTTAACTCCAAGTTTTTGGCCCAGCACTTTGGTACCTACAGTGTTAAAGGAACTGTTCAGTACAACAATAAAAACTGGCTAAATAGACAGGCTGTGCAAAATAAAAATGTTTCTTATGTAGTTAGTTATCCAGAAATGTAATGTGTAATGGCTGGAGTGACTGGATGTCTAACATAATAGCCAGAACACTACTTCCTGCTTTTCAGGTCTCTTGGTTTCCACTGAATTACTGATTACCAGATTACCAGACAGTAACCAATCAGTGACTTGGGGGGGCACATGAGTCATACCTGTTTGAATCTGAGCTGAATGCTGAGCATCAATTGCAAACTCACTGAACAGTTATGCCTAGGTCTATTTACCCAATTTTTATTTTTACACTGATCTGTTCCTTTTAAGACTTTAAAGCTTTTATGCCAGGCTGATGCAAGAAAAAAAGAATAGACAGGAATGTAAACCCTATCTTTGGGTTATTCAAGCCTCATAGTGCCTCCTAGCCCTTGGTGTGTGAAGTAGCTGTAGAGCAGTGACATCACTCACTACAAACTGTAACTAATTATATTGGAGCTCGGTATTAACTTACATTTAAGTGCAGTTTTTGCTATATGTGAATGACACTGATCTGATTAGCTGTCAAATGACAGGATTTTATGGGAAGTAATGATGATATTAATGAGGATATTCTGTCCTTACATGCACTATTGGGAGCAATGGCAAATATGTTTCTAAGTGTGGAGAAATCCACTCTAATCATATCAACTCCAACTAGGGCCCCACACAGGGACTGAACTGTATAATGCTATATTTAGGGGTACAATACCTCATGGCACAAAGCACATGGTGGTTAATATTGATGAGTAACTAGTGAAACATTGGAAGTAGTCACTGGGTCTTGCTAAGATTGGTACTAAATAAAAAATAAAATAAGTGCAGTTGCTCATAGCAACAATCCTAACTGGTAAATAGACTGACCAAATTCAATTGCTGGTTGGGTGCTATGGACAGATGTAGTTGTACAATTAAGAGCCCAACTGGTGCTAGTCAGTGTATGAAAACAGAGATTAGAGCTCACCGCACAAAAACTCGCTTTCTGTTCATTCCTATGGGATTTTTAGTGTATTTATCGAATGGTGAACTCATTCTTTCACCCATTAATACATACACTTCTAAAATCCCATAGGAATGAATAATAAGTCTCACATTTTGATCTGCCCCAATGTGTTTGTGCATGTGCAAGTTATGATACCTATGATACCTATGATCAGTTGGGGAGCAACTGTATATACCCACAATTCAGGATGAGCTGGAACATTACACTCAAAGTAGTTGATCACTTTTTTTTCACAAGAATGTCAACAGTTTTTGGTCATATATCTGTAACTGAGACATTTTCCCCTTTAGTATTATGCTACGTGATTATGATGAAAACCCACTGCATCAGCACGATTAACAGCTTGGCAGCTTTCCTGGAATTCTAATTGAAAATACTCACCTGTAGCACTGCAAGCTGCTTCTCCATCATAGGAAACAGCTGTAAGTAATGTATATACCTTGTTATCAGTGATTAAGATGCCTCACTACTGTAGTACTGGCACAGGCAGCCGCATAAGTGCTTTCTTACAACTTGCAGGATTAATGTCCCATGAGAATTACAGAGGCATTCACTGTAATGCTTCAGGTACGAGGCATGATGTATAATGTCTGCTGCTTATTATTCACTCCTGTGCCTTGCTTAATAGAACAAAGGAAATATTGAGGTAATATATCACCCCTTTTTTATTGCACTGTGACGAATATTATTTATGATTTATGAACACCTGCTTCCCAATTATAATATATATATACATCATAACGTGAAGGAGCAGCAATCCATCAATAATATATATGTATATACTAAACTGAAAGACCAGCAACACCAGGTTTTTGCTTTTCATCTGTGTATTTAAGGTATATATAGTGAATAAAGTACCCCCTATTGTAAAATATAAGGATATTATAGGTTACCAAGGAGTTTCATGACCATGTTTTTATACAGGTCATGGAACTCCGAGGTAACTTCTAATATCCTAATATTTTGCAACTGGGGGCAGGCCCGGACTGGCAATCTGTAGGTTAGGGCAAATGCCAAATGGGCTGCTATAAGTTGCCATATAAAGTCAGTGTTTAGTGGGCTGGTGGGGGCTGTTTGGGCCTCTAAGTGGGATGATTGGGCCTCTGTGAACCTGAAATGCCAGGGCCTATTTTGATTCTCAGTCCAGCACTGACTGGGGGTACTTTATTTATTATAATACACAAGTTTTACTGAGTCATGTGACAGAAATGACATCAGAATTCATCGTTTATAACTGATGACATCAGATCTCACCGTTTATAAGGATATAATTTACAAGATATTCACGGCTTTTGTGTATTATATGCATATAAATCATGTATCTTGTTGTCAGTCCTTGTATAAGTGTGGGACCTGTTTCTCAGAATTCTCTGGATGTAGGGGTTTCTGGATAACAGATAATTCTGATCTTCATACCTTAAGTCTACTAGAAAATCATGCAAACATCAAATAAACCCAACAGGCTGGTTTTGCTTTCCATAAGGATTAGTTATATCTTAGCTTGGATCAAGTACAAGGTAATGCTTTATTATTACATAAAAGTAAATCATTTTTAAAAATGTGAATTTTTAAGTTTATTGGATTTGGAGCTTTCTGGATAATGGATACGTAAAGATACGTGGGCCCAATTGGTATGCCTGTGTGTAAAACAGTTTGAATAGTATTAGTGAGTGGATTGCTTTTTAACCTTGCATTTTGTACTATATATCAGCATATTAGAATGCCCCTTTTCCCCTTTTCTTGGGGTGTATATGCTGGAATGTATGTCTTTCAGTCTTGGTCGCAGTGATCTATAACAATGAACAGCCATTGTAGCTCATTATTAAAACAGCAGTAAATTATCATGTTCCATCTACATCAGTTGAACTTTGACACAGTCTTAAATTCTGCCTAGTATTTAATCCATACATATTCCCCAAACTATTTTTATTGTTCATTGGACATTATGTTACAAAGACAGGCTTGTGCATGGAGAAAATGCCTATTTGCACCTAAAGTTGTCCATTTGCACACCAAAATAGTTGCTAGGTGATTTAGAGCATGTTCCTCAGTTTTCCTACATGATATAAATGCAAGATGAGATGAAACAATTCAGTAACAGTGTCATTTATCCTTTTCTGCCAAATTGTTTTCTGTGCCGTGGTTGTATGACATGAATCAAGTCTGGCTGCTCATGAGCTTTGGCAGCTTGAGATGAGACAGTGAAGACTTATTGGAGCATAAGGAGCAGTTGTTGAAAGCATTGGAGTCACCTGGAGTGAAATGCGCAGTGAGCCCCTAACACTCTAGGAGGCAACAGAGAATTTAATTTGCAGCTATCCCCATGCCACCCGAGTGGGAAATTGAATTTTGGATTATGTGTGATTTTTCTTTGGGATTTAACAAAAGACGAAAAAGTTGTACAGTATTCCAGTTTCCTTTATTCTCCAGGTGAATTTGCAGAGGAATTTAGTATAGCACGTGCCTTACAGTAATGGGAACGCATGTATATATATATCTTGATGACAGTCCCTTGAGGTACCGAAACTCGTAGATGTTCTAATATGATCCATTAAAGAAGTAAAATTGAAAAAATCCATGCCGTGAGTGCTTTTTTATATGGGGAAGTGCTAAACTATAAACAACTAAAATCACTATAGACTCACACAGGTTGAATGGTGGTGCAAGGCCCCAAAAATTGGTTTATTTAACAATCTAGCTGGGTATCAAGATAAATTATACATAGTACAAGTGATGCAGCAGTGATAAAATAAAGCAAGTTCAGAGTAATGCAGTACTGTTTTTGCTAAATGTACCTGCACCCTGAGAAAGGATTTAAGGGGTAGTTCTCCTTTAAATTAACTTCTACTATGATGTAGACACTGCCATTTTTAAACAATTTGTACGTGCTGCGACAAAACGCCTGTGACAAATTGGATGCGACGGAAGTAAGGTAAGAAATACAAATGTTTGAAAGCTAGAAAGACTCAGAAGAGAAAGGCAAGTACAGGTATGGGACCTGTTATCCAGAATGCTCGGGACCAGAGGTTTTCTAGAGAACAAATCTTTCCATAATTTGGATCTTCATACCTTAAAGGTAGAACTACACGGATGCTTTCGGCGCGATCCAACATACTACGACAAAATGCCTGCGACAAATTGGATGCGACAGAAGTAAGGTAAGAAATACAAATGTCGGATGAAGTTGCACAACTGTCGGATGCAAACGCTGAACACTGTGTCTGCATACAACAGTCGTGTCTTGTCGGATGAACACTCATTTGACATTTGTATTTCTTGCCTTATTTCTGTTGCATCCGATTTGTCGCAGGCATTTTGTCACAGCGCGTCGGATCGCGCCGAAAAGTCTGTGTAGTTCTACCCTAAGTCTACTAGAAAATTATGTAAACATTAAATGAATCCAATATGATGCTTTTGCTTCCAATAGAGATTAATTACATCTTAATTTGGGTCAAGCACAAGTTACTGTTTTATTATTACAGAGAAAAAGGAAATAATTTTTAAAAGTTTGCATTATTTGGTTAAAATTGAGATTATGGGAGATGGCCTTTCCGTGATTCAGAGCTTTCAAAATAACGGATCCCATATCTGCAATTAAAAAAATTTAAATATGATAAATGATGAAAACCAATAGCAAAGTTGCTAGGATTTGGGTAATTCTATATAACATATTAAAAGTTAACTAAAAGCAGTCCGAAACATCAGTAATTCATTAAAATGCTTTGCAAGAAGTTGTAATGTACAGTATCTGTGTTATCTGCTACCACATGACAACTCTGGTTCTGACCCAGTGTAGTTTGATGAGATTACTTGCTCAACGATTATACCCTTGCAAGGGTATAACCCTGCTTGAAACAACCGTGAGTGCCAGTGAATCACTGCTTACATCCGAGCAGGCCCCCGAAAGCTGGCTCTTCAACAATGGAAGAAGCTTCACGATGACTGAATCAGGCTGGAGCATCTGCCCTGTTACAGTGATGGCTGCACATGAAATTACTTTTCATCTGACTTTGCCAGCAGCTAGGGGCTATATAGAGGTTAGTAAGTGAGCAGCTGTCTTATTGACATTTGATTGATTAGCCCTAATGAGTACTGTGTTTCATACTTATGGAGATATGCTGCATTACAGAGCTGAAGTGACCCCCAGTTGCATTCACGGTTATGTCATAACACTAGAAAACACCAGCTATTTTTAATTGAATGAAATGAAGAAGATAGAGAGGAGTCAGTATAGTGTGTTAAAAGAAAACTTTTCCCCTGAACAATGTAGGTATCAAAATGCATTGCATAAAACAGCTCATATTTAAAACCCTGCTTCATCTAAATAAGCCATAAAAATATACTTTTGTAGTAATATGTGCCTTTGGTTAATCCTAAATAGAAAAATGTAATTTTGAAAACTAAGGGCTGACCCCTGGGACCATACAAATAATTGTGCAAACAAACAAACCAAGGGCACACATACATGCATGAGCCTAACATGAGCCATTTAATGGACAAATAATGAAGTTCTGTCTTTTACTCCCACACTTCTTCCTGTTACAGTTAGAGCTGCATTATTTCTGGTCAGGTGATCTCTGAGGGAGCATAGAAAACATCATAAAATGGAGCCTCAAGGCAGAAGATGTTAAAGAGCAATGTTTATTAATTTATTGGCAATATTTACACACGCACAAACACACACATTATATATATATATATATATATTCTGATTTGGTAAGATTTTAATATAAAGTTTACAATATAACTTAAAATAATCTTTGGTTAAGTATTCATTCTGGAGGCATAAGTTTTCATTGAAAGGGGAATTATAACTAAAATAAATATTTAATATAAGCTTCAGCATACTGAAATAAAGAACTTTGTAAATAGAATAAATTAATTATTCTGCATTGCTTCTGAAATAATCAAGTTTATGTTCACTATTCCTGTCTCAGCATCTGTTTCTCTTCATTCTGTTTTCATGCAGCAGTTAGATCCAATATATTTTATAGGGGGAGGCTTCCTTTCCTAGCAGATGAATTAGAGCTCACTCAAATAACTGATTCCAGTACAAACACAATCTAACAAAATAACTGCCTTTTGCACAAATCCTGCATGTACAGAGACATGATTTCTGGTGATTTTTGAGTGAGCTCTATTAATAATCTTAATAATCTTAATAATCTTCTAGGCAAAAGGAGCCCCCTGCATGAAGAGAGAAAAGTGAAATGTGAGTATTTCAGAAACAGCTCAGAATATTTATTGATTGTATTTAGAAAATGTCTTATTTCAGTATGCTGAAGCTTATATTAAATTTAAATTTTTAGGATAGTCCACCTTTAAATACAGTACACATCACAGCTCTTGAGTCTCAGCAGTGCAAACGTTTGGAAAAATTCCAGTTTTTAAAAAACTTGAAGTGAATTGAGCCATGCAGGATATGGAGTGATGAAAGATGTTTTTGTGCAATGCGGTTCCTTATTGGTGAGTTTTTCCATCTACATATGTATCATCCTTAGAGCCAAATAATGAAAAAGCTGTCTAAAATGTTCAGCAAAGCTGTTGTGTCTGATTATGGGCCTGATTCCAGATGATGGGAAAAGATATCCTTAGATGAAAAGCCTAATTTCCCTACGGACTTCAGATAGAAAAACATTGCTTTTCATGAAAACCTATCAATCAATCCATCCAAAACAAGTAGCATGACTGATGCTCATACCTTTATCAGTTTGTTGCATAGAACTCTTTGTTAGGCCAGTGCTTTACATTAACTAGTATCTATAAAAGGATACTAACAGATTAAAATGCTTTATTTAGCATTAATGGAATGAATATTAAATTATCTTACTAAAACCTAAGTCACTGATATTTCTAGTGATATAAGCTGCATTTTATTTATTATAACCCTTCAATATGACATTCTTCTTACTGCTGCCTTTCTCTGAAGTGCTCTGGAAAATGTATTATTATCCTTTATCTTTATAGCCCCGACACAATATCAAGTGAAACACTGAATCATACAATTTGTTTTTCCTGAATTTCTTGATTATTTCAGGCTTTTTCCTGAAAAAGCCCCGAAATGGTTGGATTTTTGGACTAAACCAAGCGCAGACCATGGAAATGTTGAAATAGGAAAGGGACCTCTGATATTGACTTGAAGCAGGTCTGAGATGACAGACTTTAAGATTCTGGCTTTTGGCTTTAATAAATCTCGAAAAAAACGAAAAACATTTGTGTTGCCACAAAAGAGCCGACCAGAGTTTACTAAATAACCCCCTTTTATGTATATTTGAGTACTGTAAAAGATAAACAAGACCTGATTGTATCAGAATATGGTGGCATGTCACTACAACGCACTATAGTAGAAAAGAAGGAACAAAGACAATATGTCTTTAGCAGGCTTAGAATTCCTCCTGTTGTTCTATTGCGGAAGAGATTAGAGTTTTTAAAGGAATTCTCTGACCAGCAAATCACAGTACATTTTTGTTTGTCTAACGTCCTTTGAAGATAATTTTAATTCCAGCTGTCATGATCTTAGATCAATGCCACCTTGATTAGCTATAGGCTTTCCTTCCCACTCTCATTCAGGGGGGTATTTCTGCCTCTAGTTTACACTCTTTTCTTGGTGAAAATGAGATTTCTGATTGGACTGAGCCCCTGCTGTCTTTATCATTGACAAGGCGGAAGCCAGTTTTGCAATGCTCCGTAGCCTGAAACAGAAAAACAGAGAAATGTATTTCATCAGAAAGATGTTAGGATGAAGAGGTGCTAAAGCCGTGCCATAACGTGATGTATAAAAAATTCTTTTACTTTTTAACTTACTAAATTAACAGCTTTAACGCTGGAAAGAACAGCATATTGCAGTACTTGCCTCTGCAGGGTTCAGCTTATATAAAGGCCTATCACATAACTGGAATCTTTTGCACACACATGGATTCATACAAGTCTGGTCAAAGGAAAATCACCTTCAATCTGGTTTATGGTTAGTGAACCTAGAGTGGAAACTGCTACTGATAAACAATATTTGTTCTGAATGAACAAGAAGGTTATATAGTTATATATTGACACATTTCCAAAAATAAATGGGTGCCTTATGACGTCCTGCTCCTCACCATACCAATCAACTGATATAAACCCGCTTTACTTGAGTTGCCACATCTAAATTCATGTATGGTTGCAGCCATACAGGAGGTCTAATTAATTAACTTTCAAATTCAGGATTTAACTGAACTGCGAAAAAAATATCTTTATTTAACTTAACTGTTTTATTCCATAATCTATTTTTTTTTTTTTTTTAAATCTTGAACACATCGTATTAAAAAAAATGAAATTAATCTGAAATAGTTGTTCATGGTTATTGGTGATCAGCAAAAACCCTCTTTAGCTAAAACATACCCATTTTTTTTAAAAGCAGGTTCTGAAAAAAAAAGTAATCACCTTTCCTGTAGTCATTTTGCTTTACCATTAAAATCGATGGAACCTAAATCTGCCCCATAATATTTAAAGTAAAAATGTTTTTACTTTTACTGCCCCATAATATTTAAGGCTCAAAATGTCTCTGGTTTTCTCACTTAAAACATAATAAAGCTCTAACTTTTATGGTTATATTTTTCCAATATAACTTCAATCATTTCTGTTTTTTTTTTAAATAAAGAAGCAAGACATCAACTTCAACTAAAATATTACAGATATTAAAACAAGAATTTACTGGCTAGATGTTTTGAAACGCAGACATCTTCTGTGGGAGAATGCCACACTTCTTTTGGGCAAAATGAGAATAGTTAATCACTAGTGATGGGCGAATGTATTCGCCAGGGGATAATTTGCTGCGAACTCCCGCGATTCGCCGCTGGCGAATAAATTTGCGAAACGCCACTGAAAATTCGCCTGGCATAAAAAAAAAAGAGTCGCGCGTCGCTGGAAATTCGCAAATTTTTCGGCGAACGAAACGGGGTAAATTCACCCATCACTATTTATCACCAAACAAAAATGTCAGCAAAGCTGTTGAAATTCTTCTGAAATAATGAGATTTATGTAAAATGTTATTATTCTAACATTGTTGATTATTTTGGCCTCGCTAATAGGCTTATTTATCGAAAATCAAATTGTGAGGCTTTAAAGTTTTTTTTTTTACTTCGAATATATTAAATAAAAAAACTTGAATTTTTGCTTATTTATTTGAAAATCTATTAAAAAAAATATAAAAAACCATAATGTAATGCAATCATGGAAAAAACTCCAGTACCTCGAATTTGCACCTCAAAAAAAACCTCAAAAGTCTTGAATTAAAAAAATTGCTTGAATTTTGCCTAGGGCAACTCCAGTTGGGTCTCTTTTATTAACTATGCGCACGGCAGATTGGTTCACACAGTGAATATATTTGCCTTGCGCATGGTTACATTTATAAAGCTGAATAAGAGTGTGCAAACACAATTGTGAATTTGCTTTTATAATGTGAATGTCTAGAAGAGCTTTTTAAATATGCAAAAAATAGCAAATTGCGAATTTTTATTTGCACACTCTGCGTTTAAATTACGCCACAACTGGCGGCAGAGAAAATATTCACAAACCAGTTGTGCAATTTGCGAATTTAAGTTACTGTCAACGCTAGTTCTGCGCACAACAACCTCTCAGAGTGAGTGTGCTCATACAAAAACCCATTTGTTTTGTGAGCCATTCATACGCAAAAAACATGAATATGCAAATTCACAAAAAATGGACAGAAAAAACAGTGCAATATATTAGCATTCAGAAAATGCGTGAGCAATACAACCATTTGCTAAGAAATATGCGCTGCACGAACTTTATTAATGACCCCCATTGACATCTACATTAACTTGCAAGCTTTTAGTGGCCAGAGTTTAATATTCAAGGTTTTTATTCCTTAATAAATACCAAACGTTTGAGTTTTTTAAAAATATAATTCTAATTTGTGAGTTTTTGTGCAAAAATATTTGAATTGTAGCAGAGATTTTAATTAACTCCCTAAGACTGATGGGTTATTTATCAATGTTTATACTTTTTCCACAATTTTTTTTGTCCTATAAAGCATGAATTTGAATAATGCAAGAATATTTCAAGAAAAATGCAATGATGCAAAAACAATGTTGTTTATCAAAAATAAACAAAAAAAAGAAACGTAAAAAAAATCTAAGGGATCTAAAAAGCTTGCAAGGTTATATATGTCAGTGGGAACTGTCATGAAATTCAAAATTATTATTATTTTTATTATTACTATATATATATTATTTGAGTTTTTCAAAAAAATTTTTGAGCTTGTCAAACCATAATAAATGCTGAATAAATAACAGTTTCGAGATATTCAAGTTTTTTCACAGTTTTATTCTATGACTTGTTTTATATCCAGATTCTTTAATAAATAACCAAACATTTGTGTTTCTGAACATGAATTGAAGTATTGAGTAGGGGTGCACCAAATCTCCTTGTTGAAAGATTTGTCCGATTAAGAAACCAAATCCTAATCAGCACATGCAAATTAGGGACGTGAAAAGAAAAAGTGGGAGGATTTTTTCCCCATGATTTATAATGAAAAGTAATGTGATTTCCCTTCCTGCCCATAATTTGCTTATGCAAATTAGGATTCAGGTTTGGCCATGCACAAGGACCTATTATTGAGAGACTTACAGTATTACTTCACAATAGCCATAAACCAAATAACTTAAGTACAGTATAAAAACAGTAGGTTGGCACTTTGTGTTTCCGGTCGACTTTTTGATCTGTGCTGTGCATGGCAACACACGATAAATGAAAAAATGTGTGCCTGTGTTTGTTAGGTGATATCATTTATATGGTGTACTTCTGAACAACTGATAAGTTTTGTTTTGTTCTTTACTGAATTGCCTTGAGAGTGTGACATTATTCCTGATCCCCAGAGCCAAAACATTGGTGCTTTTGACCCTTTATGACATTTCACTCTACTCTATAAAACCCCATGGGCTACACATTGATTTATTCCACGGGCATCCAACTTCTACCTGTTGCTGAGATATCCAAGCATGCTGGCCATTATTATTATTATTAGCAGATAAAGGTATGGAGTCTGGGCATCCTTGATCCTTGCTGTATATGTTGTTTGCAATTATTTGCAATTAAACAGGGGTTAAGCATATTTGTGTTACTTTCTGATCATTATGACAATACAAGACGTGACAACAATATAATTCATCTCTACAGCTCCCTTTCACTATATTGTAATCCCAGTATATGAGAGAACACTTCTGGTTTCCATGCAACTATTTGACAAGGACAAACTAACTTCACAGTTACATAATAGGAAAGGATGAATCCACAAAAGAAGCAGTCTTATAAGAGTGTATACTTTTTTATATGCTAAAGAAAACCAGTAAATAGGCCATTTTCTCATTGAAATAGCATCTTTTTATTTTTTAAGGACACATTTAAAACCAACTACCATATCTTGCTGCAAGTTTATT
>CM044435.1:103713622-103724192 GCA_024363595.1 Xenopus borealis
CTGTGTGATGTGCCTCATGCACATTGTATGCAGCTGCTCTGTGCTCCAAATTTAGATTACAGGCTCTAAATCATGCATCTGTCATAAATTGTAGGGCTTATTTATGAACGCTAGTGCATTGTACCAATTATGACTGTGAGGGGGGGTTCTGTCTGCAACATCTAAATGCGTATTATTATCTTAATGTGAACAAGACACAAGTGTTTCAGAAGTCATGCACCAAGCTTTGGTTATATGTTGTGTCTTGTGCACCAAGCTAATAATCTTTTATAAAAAGTGATCTAAATTTGTGGTTTGCTGCCTGTTTCACTTTTCCATCTGCCTTTTGACTTTGGACTGAAAGGATGAAGAAGAAGATCCTGTGTAAATCCTTTTTAGCCATGGTATTCAGTGATGTGCAACTGCTAGTACTCCGTTACATAGTTAAGTTGGGTTGAATAAAGACCAAAGTCCATAAAGTTGAACCCCTCCAAATGAAACCCAATGCACATATATCATATTACTTGTAAAAGTGTAATCTTGTCCCCTAGAGTCTTTTCCAGAGAAAACAACCCCAACTTTTACAATCTACTCTCAAATTTTAAATGTTCCATATATTTAACCAGTTTAGTTGCACTGCTCTACTCTCTCTCATGCTCATTTATATCCTTTTTAAGGATTTGTACCCAAAACTACACTGCATCCTTAAGCCGAGACTTTACCAGGGACCTAAAAAGAGGCTTTTTTATCCAGGGCAGTACATTATTTGCAATAAAAATATTTCACTTAAACCTATGGAAACCATTCACTTCCCAGTTACTATATAAAGGCTTCTGGCTGCATAGTTAATGCAGATACATTTGGGGTCCATGACTGAGCTTATGCATTTTCATCTGTATTAACAGGTGCCTTCTTTTGCTACCTTCCCTATAGAGATAGCTCCATGCATTCCATAACTTTACAATATGCATCTAACTGGCTAAAAGGACCATAACTTTAAGAAAGGAACAAGTGACAATAGAGAATGCAATGATGCCAAGGATACAGCTGTTTATGATTCAGACATGAACCTCTCTTTCCTTTTCAGTAGCTGGTCCTGATCAGCATAATCCACTGCTCTGCCCATGGGTTTTTTGAAGCTTATGGAGCACCTGTGAATCCTAACAACAGAAGAGAACATAAAATGAGCTTCACTTGTGAAATACAGGGTATAATTTCAGCACATTGCATGACACATGCACCTGCTGACAATGAATAACATTATCACATGTTCGACTTGCCCTTCTTTCTCTCTCGGCTTTTAAAATGCAGTCACAATAGGTGCTTTCTAGGCGGGTGGGGACAATGCCATGTAATTTTTTTTTTTGCAGTTTCTGTTATAATAACATCTGCAGAATCTATTTTTAAGAAAATTACAGCACTAAAAGCATTTTAAGAAGCGCGTTCCCAGCACCCTTAGCAAGCACTATAAAAGGCAGGTGGTAACTGTGAAAAGAGGCATTATGGAAGGGGCAATTCACTCAAAGTGGATAAAAGCTAGTATGGATCTAACAACATTAGTTGCCTCTAAAAGGGATACTGACGTATTTTAAAAACCATTGGTATACAATTTGGAGGACGTGATTTTCTAACAATAGAAACTGACTTTTTTTGTTTATTTTGATGATTCAGCTATTCAAACCACAAAATCATAAAAGTGTCCTTAACAGGACTTGAGGATGATGGTATGTACCATATTATGTGCTTATTGACATTTGTTTTTTTTTATTTCTCCCCATTTCATCATATGAAAACCTCAAAGCACCAATAATTTCAGCCCTCCATACAGCTTATTTAACTATTTAGCTGGAGCGGTATAATTATATTCAAATCAGTTGATTACATTCTGGTTTACACCTAAACAGAGGGCCAGGCAAAGCACCCTTTTGCCATTAATTTAAAGGACATCTTTAAGTTTGGAATAAATGTTAGTATCATCAATAGTATTTCTGGATTAGGCAAAAATCCAATAGGGACTACAAAAATATTTTACAGTAATCAGCTTTCAAGCAATATAGGTATTGATTAATATGATCTTCTCCCTTTAAAGGAACAGTTTAGGGTAAAAATAAAAACTGGGTAAATAGATAGGTTGTGCAAAATAAAACATGTTTCTAATATACTGTGTAGTTAGTTAGCCAAAAATGTAATGTATAAAGGCTGGGGTGACTGGATGTCTAACATAACAGAATACAACACAACATCCTGCTTTTCAGCTCTCTAAATCTGAGTTAGTCAGCGACTTGAAGGGGGGCCACATGGGACATAACTGTTCAGTGAGTTTGAAATGGATCCTCAGCATTCAGCTCAGATTCAAAAGCAACATTTATGACCCATGTGGCCCTCCCTCAATTCACTGATTGGTTACTGCCTGGGTAACCAGTCAGCGTAAACAAAAACAAGAAGTAGTGTTCTGTTATGTTAGACTTACAGTCACTCCAGCCTTTATACATTACATTTTTGCCTAACTAACTATATTGAAAACATGTTTTATTTTGCACAGCCTATCAATTTACCCAGTTTTTACTTTTATACTTAACAATTCCTTTAAAGGATGAGGAACCATACTGACATCTGACATGCCAACTAGGTTATATAGTTCAGTTGTACATATTAAAGAATTTGATCAATAAACATCTGAAGTAAACAACTTCTGATTACATCAAGAATTTTATCCCCTTTGCCTTGATTCTACTGCATCCACTATGCACAGAAGATGGTTCCACAGCTTTAATAAATTTGGTCTATTTAATGGCGAATATATGGACTTATGCTGAGTATATAGGGAATATTACTGCTAGGCTGGTTTTATGAGCTTTCCCTTGAAAGGATCACCAAACTTAGGTTTTTTTATTCTAATGCTATGGACTTTTTCATTACCAGCTTACTTTTGTCTGGCAAGTCACCATTCCATCATTACACCACTAGCTGGCTTCCTGGAGGGGAATTATTATTATATTATTTTTTAAATGGGCACGCCGGACCCAGTGACTGTGCCAATGCTTTGACTCGCATCCAACCCTACCCATTTTACAGCTCATTCAACTCACAGAATCCATTAAAAAACCACAAATGCTGTAGTCATGGGCATCTTATAACCTATCATTCACATCTATTTAAACTGCTGCTCAGACAATCAATAACAGAGATGATTTAAAACTGGTGTTACCACCTGTCCTGAAAATTACTGTCATAGCAGGTAAAAATGATACTGAAAGAAAGACAACAGATGTGAGAAGGCCTTTATTTTTTTCTTTAAAAGGTGACTGGGAATGGCACTGCTGCATTATTTATAAGTACAAATATAATGAATCATAGCACGGTGCGTCACATTTTGTAAACGCATCTGAAATTCTGCCTCCATATTTCAATAAACATGTTTTATATGCATTTACAGTATATTTACATGACACTATTAAATAAAAAAAACTTTATTCAGGATAGTATATTTATGAATAAAATAGTCACTTTGTATAAATAAAATATACACAATTTACCACCTCTACTAGACAATTTCTACACATTGTATTCATAGTTAAAATGGTTCATTACCTTTATTCATTTAGTTTTTTTTTTAATTTATCCTCCATTTCATATACTATTTTTATTATCACTCACTCTCTCTCTCACTCACTTTCATGACTGTCTACCTTGGTTGGTGCACAAAACATTTGCCAGATATGTAGAGGCAGGTACAGTAATCAAGAGATTTTGGCTGTATGTTACTTTTGTAAGCAGAAAGAGTTTGTAAATGAAACAGTTCATGAAAAGAATGTAGGACATGGGAACTGAATTAATACTTGGAAAAAGGTTTAAGAACAGTGTCAAGGAAACACTACTAAGACTCTAGCAACAGGGACATTAAATAAAATACTGAATGAATAAAAGGAACCTAACAGTTAGAAAAACAATCACATGATAATCTACAAGTCGTCCCATGGAACGTTTAACAGCATCATTGAATAATTATTATGTTTAAGGCAGGTTAATGGACACCTAATCTTCAGTTAAATGTTGTAGTTGCATTTAGACTTGGTAAATGACCATTTTGTTTAGACCCAGGCTACTAAAAACATTTAAACATTAAGAAAAATTCTCAATAGGATTTTTGGCATCAACATGGACTCATGCAGCTTAGTTAAGTTAGCCAAGTGAAAGGTACTGATATATTAGGTACTGATAGACAGATGGGAAAAAAAACATTGGAAAAACAAACATTGTTTGCTTACATAGGGCTCTCAAGTGGTATTTCCACACTGTGTTGCTTTCTGGATAGTGGTTTCCCAGATAATACTGTAGGTGTCATGCCTGTTTTTGCATTACTTTGCATTACTCTGCAAAATAACCAAAGCAGCTGGAGTTGGGTTGACTGTGTCCTTCAGTTTTGTTCTAGTTGGGGCTCACTGGAATGTGATAAGCTGTCTCCCTCCACATTCACTGTTGCTGGGAAGGCAAGACAGTTCTGTGCATGCGCTGATGGCTCAAAAACATACTGCCATCTGCTAGCTTGTAGTCCAATTTTGAACTTGTTCACGCTCCTAGCCATCCCCCAATGCTTCACTTATCCAAGAAAAAAAAAGAGATTGGTAGCAACTTAATCAAAATAAAAAAATATAATAGTTTTATTAAAATATAAAGTCCCCATAGTATACCCACATATACCTATAACCATTATGGGTATGCCTGCCCTTCATCATAGGCATCATTTAGTTCTCCTACAAAATTCCAAACAAGAGGTACTGTTTTATATATTTTTTAATTTTAATTTAATTTGAGTATTTTATTGATTTTCAAAAAAAAGTAATATATAAGAGGTACTGTTTTATTTCATCAGCAAAAAAGGAATAAGGAACAAAAATGAATTATTTACTTAAAATGGAGTCTATGGAGATTTTTTTCCATTATCTGGAGCTTTCTCTGAAATGGGGTTCCTGATAAAATATCCTGTACTACTTTTATGGCACATGCACCTGTTTGTAAAGGATGAACTATTGAGTATAATCTATAGGGATGCAACAGGCCATCTTTTTTTGGCAGAATTCTTACTCACTCTGAAGCAGAAGCTACAGACAATTATATATAATGTAGCATATTTTATTATTTTACATTTGTTTAAATAAAAATGGTGTGAAGCAAATCATTTCTGGATACATAGCCAAATTACTGTATATAAAATGAATCATTATAACAAAACATGATGCAAACCATCACAAATAATGTCTGCCATATATTTACATTAACAGTTGCCAGTTCTCTGTTCTGGGGCACAGATGTCACTTTCAGGCTCATGATCAGAATTAATATTGACAGTACTTGGTGATGCTGGGATAAGCAAATCATTGTTTTGCAAGTACCATTCAGTCCATATTGTAGCTGAATGTAAGGGGACACTATTAAAGTTTAAGCTGGATAAGTAAAAGAACAAAAACATTCAGAATTTCTTTTTCGGTTTAAAGTCCTTGACACTGGTTAGAAAACATCAGGATAATTTAGATCCTGAAGCAAAACTTGATTAAATAGAAAAGTCAAGCAGGGATTTGCACTCCCTCTTGCGGAGAGCCCAGAGGCAAAGAAATCTATCCGTCCCGCACTACAGACACATAAATGGAGTGTGATGACCAAAGCTAACAGTTAATGAGTTGGAAGCTTCTAGGAATAAAATGAATATATCTGCATACATTAGTTCTCAACTGTGAAAGAATCAGCTGTTTGCCCTTTAATTCAGCAAGAGAAAAACTACAACATGGACATTCTGGATGGAGATAAAGAGGGTAGCTAGACAGAAGGAAGGGTGAAGTCTGAAACATTTAGGGCCAATCATGTATCAGTGCAAATCCCTGTTTATAAACATACTATACTTTGCAGAGAGGCTCCAGGCTGCTCCCATATAATTACATGAAGGTAAAACTGCTGAAAACATGTAGTATTTAACCTGCAAGCAGTTTTATTCTGATGAAGTCACAATATGTTTTGGGAGACCTCCCTCTTGAAAAGATCCTGAACCATGTTGGGACTCCACTATTCAACATGAATTACCAAATATCAAAGTATGGGGGATTCCCAGCTGTTTAATGTTCCTGACACAGTTAAGGGCTCTTCCAGACGAAGAGATTGCAGGGAGATTTGTTGCCCCAAACACGTGGCAATTTGTCGCAGGCTACAAATCTCCCTGCAATCTCTTCGTCTGGAAGAGCCCTAATAAAGAATCTACTGCTTGGGTCAATGTATCAGTTTGAATGCATTTGACTGCAAGACTGGGGAAGAGATTCAGGGAGATTTGTTGCCCCAAAAACGTGGTGATTTGTCGCAGGCAACAAATCTCCCTGCAATCTCCTCGTCTGGAAGAGCCCTAACACCCTACAGAAGCATTAAGCCCCAGTTAATTAACAAGTTTTACGTTAAAATAATGCAATGCAAGATAATGGGGGGCTTAACATTTTGGTAACATTTTTCATGTTATTGGAGTCAGTAGTAATGTCAAAAATGAGTAGTGGATTAATCACTCTAGTACAAAGTATTGGACAGTGGTCCCTTAGCTTTATATCAGTGCCAGTCCAGTGAATATTCATTTAGTTCAGCAGTTAGCACACTTAACTATCTTGTGTACTAATGTTCATTTACTTAAAACAAGTACAAGAAGCACAAATGTATGGAAGTCATAATAGCGGTAATTTACAACCACTAGAGCAGTTGGGGGTCATGAAAATTTCTTTCACTTTGCTCACTGCACTTGTGGTTGTAAAAGACCCCCCATGGTACACCATGTTCTTTTTAAGAACTATATTTCTTAAAATGAAATATCTAAGAAATTTGTCTATGTACAACCCTGTGATATCTCCCTGGCAGTCAACCTTTGCAGCTGCCACTGTCACGGGTCTGCATTGCTTTACTGCACCAGCTTTTTTTTTTAATAAAAAAAACTTTTTTTAATATCACTCTGTCAATCACGTTGCCCTCATTCCACAAATAAATCCAACATGTTTCAGCTTCTGGTAAAAATTCACAGATTTTTCTTCTATTGAGTACATATGGGGAACTGTATTAAATATTTTTTATTGGAAAATAAGAGGGAAATGCAGAAAAAATAGGAACAAAAGGTAATGCTCCTTTTTGTTTGATTCCCTTAAAGGCAATGTTTATCTTTGGACAAATGTCAAAACTGAATCGTTCATAAAATTAAAAACGTATGTCTATTGATGTTTAGAGAAATCAACACCAGTTAGATAAGTGTGCCCAACCTTTGTTTTTACTTGTGAGCCACATTCAAATGTAAAAAAAATTTGGGAAGCAACACAAACATGAAAAAAGTTTCTAAGGATGCCACAAAAAGGGCTAAAAATGGTTTTTATTCAACCAAACTTGCCTTCAAACCAGGAATTCAAAATGAAACTCTTGTTTTGAGGTCACTGGGAGCAACAGCCAAGGGGTTGGTGAGCATAAGAGATTGGTTGGGGATCACAGAGTCAGAAGAATGTTTTAATGGCATGGGATGTGGACATTTGTTTGAATGTGAACATCTCCTTTAATATAAGTTCATTTTTCTTCATGTGACCTCATTATATTACCCCATAATTCTGTTAAATCCACTGACCGCCCCATAAATAAGTAACTTTTGCAATATTCCATGCAAATTCTATTCACTAGAATAAACAACTCGTTGTTTTGTTATTAATTATACAATTCCACTGAAAATCGAAATACTTCCATCATAAGAGTCAATTATAAAACATATATCAGGGCCATATGCTGTCTATGGGTGAGCACCATGCCTAGGTCCAAAAACACTAAGTAATGTAAATAATCAAATACATATGCACCTAAAACATTTATTAGTTGAACCAACACCACAGAATTACAAAATAGTGGAAAATAAACTCATATCATACCACAGGGCAGTGTCTTCAGCCTGTCTGCATACCTCATGTTAGCGAATCCCTCCTGACGCGTTTCACACCTTTGGGTGCTTCATCATAGAGTCAGAAACATATCTTTTATAAACACAAACAAGCAATATTTATTAATGTTACCCATTGGCAGACAAATGTCTACACCACCCGTACATAGTGGTAAAACATGCTTAATTTCCAACATCTTTTATAAATACCGATGGGGAGTATAATAAATGCCTCATCCAGTAGAGCTCCAGAAACAATAATCCATTCCACTAATACAGTTGTCACGTTGGCTCAGTAATGTATGTGATAAAGAGTTTATCAGGGAGGGATATAGTGAGAAAACCTTTTGCAATCACATTATGCTGCAGCTTTGATTATCGCAGTGCCTCTTTATTTTCCATGGCATTTTATACCAGAAGTTATTAAAAGTCAGACACGGAGGTCCATGGTATAATTTCCTGTCTGCAGAGATAAGCTCTGCTCTACTCACCATTTAATTAGCACCATTATTTTAGCTCCTACTAAGTGCATTTTTTAATGGGATTTGTTCTGCGCTGTTTGTTCAATATGTTATTTACAGACCATTTAATGTTTTAGCTCCTTTTCATCATTTGCTTTGAAGATGATCATGAGACATTGTGGTTATCATGTACATCATGGCCCCTACTCGAGAAGCTCCAGTCTGTAATTAATCAGGAGAATAGCCCATAATGAGAGGAGTGCCAGTCTCTCCACTGAAAAAGGTATAAATAACTGTTTTTATCAAGACCAGCTGCTTTTTTTCTCACCTCTGTGGAAATGAGACAAATGACCTGATGGGACTATAATTAGGGAATACTCATTGTTATGTAAAATTGGAGAAACTAAATGTAATTTTGACTCATCCTCTTATTTGTCACACTGTTAGGTGTGTGATGCATTAATTTTTTGTAGAATGCATGTTAAAATGATCCAAAACCAAGCAACAACTTCAGGGTGCAAATTGATAACCATTATGAAGACTCTGTGGCCTTTGTAAAATAAACTTATTTTTTCTTATATTTTCTTCCCCCCTTTTTTCCTTTGCTAGGTTGTTGTTCAATTTCAGGCATAAATCAGCCACTACTTCGATTTACCTATTTTCATCTCCCTGGAAATAATAAATGTACCCGCTGAGCCTTTTCAAAAGAGTGCAAAAGTGCTTTGCTTTTGTTATTTGACATGCGTAACCAGCAATACTACTCCTGTCTCTCAGGAAGGTTAAAAGGCAGTTTTTTTTTTCCTCATGTGGGTAAAATAATGAGAATAAGTCTTGCTATTTGGCTTTTAAACCCACTCACATGCACCAGTTTAATGCCCCTACGCTCTGACATTTAAGGTTTTTTTCACCATGTTGATTTTCGTAGCGTAGTCATACAAAGTTTTGTAGATTTAAAAAAAAAGAAAATCTTCTGCATAGAGATGCTATCCATACTGATGAGAAACACAGATAAAGGATCTAAGAAGAATGCAGTTACTTCAACTTAGAATCAAGGCTAAGATATAATTAGGGTTATATATCAAGTGGAGCTTTGAGCTAAATAAGTGTTCTCTGCTAAATCTGCAATTCATCCCAATGAATCTGACCTTAGCTCCCATTTTGTGTCACTCAATACATATCTACGTATGTTTCTTCTGATAACAATCGGCCAGTTACATTTTCCCTTCAATCAACACAACCAAATACAATCGTGAACACTTTTTGTGCTTCAAAAGCTACTGAATGATGTCTGACCAAGGCCATCCAATTTAAATATATACCTGTAATAAAGAACCTTCTTTATTGTTAATTCTTCAGCCTTCTTCTCTCGTCATGTAGGAATGCCAAAACACTTCAGAATCAGAACTTCCTTTTGTCTAGATCTTTTTGTCTGTTTGTTTTGTTGTTTCCATACTGGGAAGGTTCACAGAGTACCCATGGAAGGGCTGAAAACATTGATCTGGTAGATTTGATGTGCCCATGCAGGCAGCTACTTTTAGGGATTTTGAGCATTAGCATAAAAGCCTATAAATCAGTATGATGATTAATTTGCTAATACTGTAGCTGCTATGAAACAACACAACTTAGATTTTATTATTAGTATACTTGTGTGTGTAACTCAAGATGAAAGCGTAAATTGGAATTTTCAACATGGAATGTGATTAATAGTGTTGAACAAATTGGGAGGTTAAAATAACCTGAACTATAAGCCTAAAGGTTATTCCTTTTGCGGTCTCCGAGTTAATTTATAACCATGTTCATATTCTAATGTTGGTGAGCACATATTAAAACAAAGTATTACAGATTTTATTCAGAAGAGTTTAATGAATTTTCTATGGAATGGAATTTTTGTCTGTAATGAAAAAAGTAAGAAATTGTAACTGATGCCAGTGACAGAAAGTAAGCACTCTCATTCATGATTGTTGTACTTGCAAGTACTTGTAGGCACCTGCCCTGTTTGCTCTAATGAATAGTGCACAAGCATTCTCAATGAGACAAAGGGAACCAGAGAATTAGTGCAAGCCTGGAGTCAATAACCACAACTCCATGCTGATTGGTTGCTAATGTCCTTATTAATCCTGCACCCTAGAAGTGATGCTATTCCAGTACAAAACCTGAGGTTTTCAGAAAGGTTTTCCTATTGAAACTTTGTCACTTT
>CM044435.1:103726471-103750275 GCA_024363595.1 Xenopus borealis
GTGTCTGGTTATATATGTACACTTTTTATTTTGATTTTATGGTTGTATTTTTACACCTGATTCTAAAAGCTTGAAATTTTAGCCATGCTTCTATAATCTGTATTTATGTGAGTTTGCTTTGGATATCTGATGGCAGCCTCATCATTGCTTTACAAACACAAAGATAATAGTGCTTACAAAGGGAAAAGAAAATATGAATGCTAATTATGTCTAGCTTCTACATGGAGCAGCTCCACATGGGGTAGCTACATTCACAGTGGCAAAATGATGTCAGTAGGCAGCTATTATGTTGAGTGGGCAACAACCACAAAAATGTAGTAAATGATTGGGAGATAGCATATTTCTACACAGATAATAGGATGCTATTAGTTAAGAAATGAATAACTCTCCAGAAAATCACTTTTAGCTGAAAGGAGACACTGGCAACAGGAAAGGAAAACAATTCCCCAGAAGCAGACAGTAAGGGCAAACAATTATCGTTCTGCTTTAAAAGGGTCTATCACGGCACATCATAAATCTGATCAGAAATGTGCAGAAAACCTTTGTCTAATGCTAGATGCATATAAACAAAGAGAAGTTCACGAAAAGAAAATGTAAGACTATAGGGTTCATTTACCATCACAAGATACAAGCACTATACACGCTAATGAGTGAAAAACTGCACCTGTCAGTGGCCAAATTTTTTAAATAAGCCCCTTCCTCTTAAGATATTTTAGTGTGCATTTTCTTTTTTAACTACAGGTATTGATCCATTATCCAGAAACCCAGTATCCAAAAAGCCCCAAATTACGGAAAGGTTGTGTCCCAAAGACTCAATTTTATCCAAATAATTCACATTTTAAAAAAAATGGTTTAATTTTTCTCTGTAATTATAAGATAATGTCTTGTACTTGATACAAGCTAAGATATAATTAATCCTCACTGACAGAAAAATAATCCTACTGGGTTTAATTCAAATATTTTGGTAGAATTAAGGTATGAAGATTCCAATTGTGAGAATATTCATTATCCAGAATACCCAAGGTTCCATACCTGTCCTTCCTTTTTGACATGAGCTCATTCTGTTGGAGATCTAATGTAAAGAAAGGTGCATAAACATTTTCTGAAGTGGAAAAAATAAATATACTGTATATATATTATATGTTTGCTCAGACATGCCTGATTCTGCAGATTTAGAGGAAACCATGATGCTCTGACTCACATGGACCATTCTTTCTCTCCCCCCATTCTCCGGCAGGATCATGCAACGCTTCCCTCATGTTGTTCCTTGTTAGATTGACAGATTATAGGTCAACAGGTTCCATGTTGAAGTGATGGATTCTGGGATTCGCAGTCCCTCTACTTTCCTCCATATCTGCTCCAGCTTGCATGGAATAGTTGTATGGGTGCAAGTGAAGGCAGAAGCAATTCAAATTCAGAATCCAGGAGATGGAACAATGTATAGGAGAGGTTGAATGACTTGCATGTCAGTGTCTATCTAGCTATCTATCTATCTACAGTATATATATATATATATATATATATGTGTGTGTGTGTGTTTTTAGACATTGATTACACACCTTTACTATAATGCAATAACCATTAAATGATTTCAAACCCATCACAATGAAGCTGGATTTACGATAATTAATGATGGACCATGAGAGAGCCATATTTGGTTCTCGAATAATATCTGACTGTTCTACCAGTGGGCCAGTTGATCAGAAACCAAACAGGATCAATTTATACATAGAAGTATTATACTGCCAGAGGTTTTTACAGTTATTACATATGGAGGTACTTATTTAGTTGTCAAGCTTTAAAAAGGCAGGAAGATAAATGTATGTTATAATCTGAAATTATTGCAAAGTAGATGCAAAGCCATTGCAAAATTAAGTTCAACCATTAGCCAATCCTTCGTAATTTCAGTAAAATTTTATTTTATTCCTTGCTAAAAAGACAACCTTCTTTTAAACTATCCAATGTATCTGCAAGTACGCTGTGCAACTGCTTTAGGTAAAGAATTCAACAACTTCTCAGCTATCACTTTAAAAACAACAAAACATTTTAAAGCTTTTGGGGTGAAGTTCCCCTTTTAGGTATTTAATTGGGGTCTCCCTTACATTATAAAAAGTTTAAATGAATATGAAAACATTGACCTATCAGTATTTTCTATAGTTATTATTATTATTATTATTATTATTAATACCGTATTTCTACAGCACCAACATATTTTGCTGCGCTGTAAAGTAAATCTGTTAATACAACTAAATGACATGAATTATATACAATCTAAGGGGAAGGGAATAATAAACAAGGTGCCTGCGTTCTAATAATATCCAGGGCCAATCCAAGCCAATCTTTAATCTGCACTTCTGGCCTAACGAGTTGGCATGTATAAAGAGTCATGGTATTATTATACTAACAGCACTGAATCTTTATACATGCCATATACTAATAGTAGATTAGTATTCTCATATTCATTTGCGCAGATTTAGTCCACAAGCTGGCTTAATACTTTGCTATATTTGCTATGAGGTTTTTGTATTTTTTTAAAATCTTGCAATAGTTTAATCATTTTTGTGAAACCCCACTATTTTGGAAGTATGCTCATTTCAACATTAGATGGTGCTCTTGCTTCCTATCCATATCAACAAGGAAAATCGGTGTAGAGAATACTGTAATAACAGAAATTACATATTACAGAGCAGAATAAAGATGCCAGGTTTCTGTGTGTGATAATTGTAGCCACACATGCTTGTGAATTATGTGATGTGTCTTTCATGTTCCCTTAGAGCCACAATAAAAAACACTGGAGCACATGGAACATTGCTCCTGTTGGACTCAAAACTCCTTACAGAATTCAGCCCATGGAACTTGCTGTATTTACTGACATTCAAATACTGAAGTTTTTCCCAACTATTTTGCATCTTTCTTGTATTTAACAAAGTCTCCTTTTTTCTGCATTTTTTTCATCTCAGTGAGTGCATATTGATTCCTTTATTAAAGGTACTTGTGTTCAAGTGTATTCCTGAATATGTGCTTTAAGCTCCAGTTTGTCCTTTCTACCTGCAGCGCAAAAGTGTGCCTATTGTTGGGAAAGCCTAGGGCTACTGCCAGTGGGTTGCGTCAATAGCCGCAGTGGACTTGCGACAAAAGAATCACATGCTATTGCCATTGTAAAGCTTAGAATTGGAAGCAATGCAGTCACCACTCTGAAAACACTAGCTACACAGATTTGCAAACACGATGTAAGGTGTGATCTCCAGAACTGTCTGATGTGTCCTGGTGGTCAACACTGAGTTCACATGATTCTAGGTGCGCAGATGCTCATACGCAATGTGTTTTTATAAATGCTCAAACTTATCTTCTTGTGAAGTGACACTGTGAATTCATCTTGTTGTTCCTGATTGTTATTGAAGCAGTTACTACAACACCCTGTTCAGCTGCAATAGTGCTGGAATTGGGGGGGAAAACATTGCATTATGGGTCAAAAACATGGAGAGTTACATCTGAAAACTACACTAATGTTTTCCCACCTTTCTTGTTACTTTTGTTAATATACTGTCATACACAGACTTTGCTTTTTTAATTGCTGTTTTACTAATATTGTTTGACTACATGGAGATGACATTAAGCTTCATATCCAATAGGACGCTTGTTCTTCTTACATTCTTGCAAAACTGTACTGAAAATTGCTTTGAAAAGTCTCCTTAGCTTTCTAAGAATATAAACAATAATTTTGGGTTTAATTATTATTAACAGGCCTAATATATATATATATATATATATATATATAAATATATATAAATGCATATAGGGGCTAACGCATGAGGGACCAGCATTCCATAGGTCCCAAAAGGTTGACCACAAGATCAGATTCCTACAGGGTCAGAATGGGCTGCTGGGACACAGGGAAAAAACCTGGTGGGCCCCGGCCCTCATGCTCCCCTGGGTGTGGCATGAAGAAATAAACTTGCACGCCACTGTAGCGCGTGTCGCAGCAAGGCGTGTCCAGACAAGCGTTCATTTTGCCGTATCCTCACATGCGCAAGCAGCACTGCGGGCAAGGGAATGGAGGTCAGTAGAGGGCCCCGGGAACTGCCAGGAGCACCCTTTGTTTGCAGCCCTGGTGGCCCTGAAGGCTCCAGTCCGACCCTGGATTCATATATATATATATATATATATATATATATATATATATATATACATATATATATTCAATTGCTTTTTTATTTATTACTCCTATATTTAGACATCGTGTTGTGAATGTTTGAATGCCTACCATATGTTTCTGTTTGAACTCCTAGCAGGAAATATTGCATCAGATCTGATTTTTATCTACAGTTCTAATTAAGCAACAAGACTAATGAAATAATTACGTATCATTTATTTATTTCTTTACACGTGTTTTCAATTACGGTTAGACCGAAGCCTGGCGCTAACAACGAGAAATCAGGGTTCCCAGCCTATTAGCTCAGCTGGGCTTTGCAAGGGTTCTGCGGTGAATCTACTTACCAAGGCGAAACTTTAGCACAAAGCAATTTGCAGAGACTCCATGCTCCATCCCCCAACCTGGCTTTCAATCACTTACTGTCCGTAATCACTTATTAGGTATTCCCTTTAATGCCAGAGACCCTTGTTAATTTGTGATTCAGCATGTGTCGCAGTCTGATGTGTAATTAGAAATCCTAAGGCCTGTCTCTCACCATAATTGCCTTGACTAAGGCCTCTGCATATCCACTTGTTAATTAGTAAACCACAATATCCAGGGGGCTTTTGCAGAGCTGGCTTAATTGTATTTCAGCTGGAACTGATGCATAATTACCCTTCACTATCCATGCTGCTTTTTAATTCTTTTCTTTTTTTCCCATTATTATTTTATTTCCCCTTCTCCGTTCCTCATTTCCTTGCCGCAGCAAGAAACAATATCATATGCTTGGTCAGATTATAATGCTATCATCTGAACAGTGTGCGGAAGCAGAAAGCAACCCGTAGAAATGAGATCATTCCCTCACAATCATTATTACTAGGCAGACTTTGTGCGTCTTAAAGGCACATTATGGCTGATATTTGTCAAAATATTTATCACTGAGCCATGTGGACGGCCTCATTTAGAAGCAGGAATGGCAGGATAGTCATCAATTATAATGTAAAAGAACTGTGATATTAAGTAGGTCGGTAGTGTAATCAGTAACTTGTACCTGGTTTCTCGATTTGCAATTTACCACTTACCCCTCATTTATAAAAGCTTATCCTAAAAGTAGAAATGTTAGTGCTAGGGATATTGGATTCGGCCGAACCCCCGATCCTTCCCGAAAGATTTGACCGAATCCGGACCATAATTTGCATATGCAAATTATGGGTGGGGAGGGGAAAACATTTTTTACTTCCTTGTTTTGTGCCAAAAAGTCACGTGATTTCCCACCCTGGCCCTAATTTGCATATGCAAATTTGGATTCAGATTCAGTTCTGCCAGGCAGAAGGATTCGGCCGAATCTGAATCCTGCTGAAGAAGGCCGAATCCTGGATTCGGTGCATCCCTAGTTAGTGCTAAATACACCCACTATATTTTTTGAAGCATCTCTCATGATCACAGGAGCATTGTACTGAACAAAATAGTTAGTGACATAACAAAAGGCTTTTGGGCCTCTCTCTCAGCAATACATTTTAAGGTCCCTCCCAAACTTGGGCAAGTGTTCATATTCTGAGCAGCATTAAGTGCCTTCTATATACCCCTCTGCCCTGCAACCACAATATTGGTATACCTCTGATACACATTGCAATAAAGTATCTGATTTATGGAATTTATGGCATTGTTCAAGACACCACATTTCTCTCTGTGTAAGCTGCTAGAAGAGCATCCATCTGTTGGGTCTCGGAACCTCATTGAGCTGATCTCAGTTACTTACTGTAAGTGGGCTACAATATATTATTTTCCGACTATTTATAATCCATGATCTGTTCTCATATGATGCATAGTAGCTAGCAGGATTCTCTGTTCGTCATATAAGTAAAATCAATCATTTAGGATTTAGTAATATACTAATAGGAGACAGAGTCCCCGGTGATCTTAGTTTATACTTATCTCAGCTAACTAAAATGAATACAGAGGAATATAATTATAGACTCATCTTGTCTCTGATTAAGTTTGGGTCGGAATGAAAGTCTTCAGATGTATGGTAGTATTAAGTATCTTTGTAGTATTTAATGGGTTTTTTTCAGTAAAAATAAACACATCATGGTGTCTGAAAGTAGCTGTTGCCTAGTACATTTTGGTGCCTATACTGCTTCTTGAATACAAACATTTAGTTACTCTTAGTGATGGGCAAATGTGACCTCTTTCACTTTGCTAAAAATTGTGAAATGCCGAAAATTCACAAAATGCATTGAAGTCGATGGGAGGTAACATTTTTTTGACGCCCTGACAATTTTTGACAATTTTTTTTCACCCATTATTGTCTATGGGCATCATCTTCACAGCGAAACTTGGCAAAATACTTTGCTCATCACTATAATCTCTTCTAATTGTGGGCAGCCTAGCTCTTGAACAACTTTCTTAAATGAGCTGCCTGCTGTGTTATATGGTTGTGACTTTGCCAGGAATAAGATTTGTATGCCATCTGTTATTTAGAATGATCAGGACCAGATAAGGATACCTCCAAAATTTGGATCTCCATAGTCTGCTAAAAATAACTTAAACATGACATAAACTCAGTAGGATTGTTTGCCCCCAATATGGATTCATGCAGCTCAGGGATTATCAAATACAAGGTACTGTTTTATTATTACAGAGAAAATATATTTCAAATGATTTGCTTAAATCATAAGCAGATTTGGAGCTTTCTGAGTAACACACTGTTTGTACCAAGAAATACATCAGGGGACTCAAAACCCCCCAAAAATTTTGATCAAATGGGAAAGCGGGAATGGTGAATGCATGCTATCTTTCATTCTGTTAGAAGACAATTAAGTCAAACAATTTCTGGCAGCTTTAAACAATAGAGTTACTAGAAGCATAAAATATTGCACTTGTTAAAGGTTAGTATTGACAGCAAGATACCCATAGGGGACCAGTCTGCATATAGCATAAAGCAGTCACAGAGGCCACCAATATCCTATACAACTGGACACAGTCTTATTAAATTTGAGAGCCATGCTTGCCTACTATCATTCTGTATGTTGTAAAATAACTCACAAGAACAGCAATTCATTCAGACTTGTATTTTTGGTATGTATGCAATCTGTAATTTGATTCTATTTGACATGTACTATGGGTGCAGAGAATACTTTAACCAATCAGTTTATCTAATTGTCTTTCTACCCAGCCATTAGACTGAACCTGTTCAAACAGGGCAGGTAATTGTGAGCAAAGTACAATGTTGCAGACGTTACAGCAGTATGATACATAATTTAGTGCTGGATATATGGATCATGGTTTGCTGTGGGGCTACACGTACCATGTTTTGTATTACAGCAGGGGTGTCCAACCTTTTGGCTTCCCTGGGCCATTTTGGAAAAAGAAAAATTGTCTGGGGCCACACATGAAATACACAAACACTTTTGATTTGTAAAAGTAAAGAAAATGCGCAAAAAAGAACTACAATACCAGTTGGATAACCAGATGGAGCTATACACTGGAATATGGAACATTTGGATATTAAATAGACTTATAATTATATTATTATTACTACTAACTGGACAGAACCCCCCCCCATCTGCCTTCTCCTATATCCTTTGCAATATGTAGTTTTCTTGTGAACCAAGTGTTTCAAGCTGGGCTGAATTCATACCCATCCTGGGCCGCATGCGACCCTCGGGCCACAGGTTGGATACCCCTGTATTACATCATAATCTGCCATATGAACATTATTCATACCATTGCAAACAAAAAGAAAGGCAATCTGATGCAGATAATAAATGTTAAATAAAATTAATGCCCTGTATTTTATAGCTGCCACAAATGTGCAATTCAACTTTGTATAAAGAAAACGTTGTTATACAAAATATATTCTACAACTCAGGACCGGAATTTATGCAGAGAATTCATTCTGAATGGCAGTCGCCTTTTACACTGAATTCTGACAGGTAGTAATAGACCTCTGGTATAAGCCACCCATTGCTCTTAATAGAAGTAGACTGAGCTTAAAGTAAAATCATCCAGGGAAAACTCTTTTTCTGCAGGCAGTTACAGCTGGTAAATGACCTCTAAATTATCACAGGCTAATTGCTTGCAAATTCAAGGATTAGGAGATCATCACCTATGCCCTTTTTTAGCATAGTCTGGCACCATATTCAAATCACATTCCGTACAGTGATCCTAAGGGTGCCGAGCTTGCAGATGTACCATAGCTATACTATATTTTATTGTAAAGGTACTGCTTTGACAAGTAAATGATACTGCCATACCCTACATGAAATGTTGCCTTGGTTTACACATGTTTTCTTTTTCAGTGCACAGGTTTGACTTAATAAGGGCAAAAGAAATTTAAAAAAAAATACTATTTTATTTCTTATATGTATAGTCTATTAAATTTGTTATGGCTACTCTTTGCATTCAAAATATTTCTAAATACCCATGATAGTTAAATAAGAAACCTTTAACATTCCAGCAGATTCAGAAATACTAAGCAACTGGCAGTGGCACGCATTGGTTCAATTTGTATTTGCATTTGTATTATTGTATATGCTTTGTACCTTCAATTCTAGATGAAATGTAAGTCAGATATTGACTGAGTGGGGATGCTGGTTGTTGTAGCTACAACATCGTAAAAGATAAGTGAATTCCCCCTTAGTGCATGTGCTCCGAAATAACTGAAAATTGTCTGTGCTTTTTCTCTGTAAATACATTTTAAACAAATAACTTTACCATACGCCAAACTGCTATGGAAATCAATGAAAATAAGAGAGGCTTCCCGTAGGGAACATATTGAAAGCCGGTGTGCTGGAGCGCTTTGTACCTCTCATTCATTCTGCTCATAAAGGACTTCTCCCCTCATAGCTTTTTAGCAATATCAGTCACAGCGCAGCACATCAAGTCCCCTCTGAATTACCCTTGTGCAAGTCACTGATTACGCAGCTGGCTTCAGCAAAGCACTTCAATACCATGGTAACAATTAAATGTCTTTGTTTTCCCTTTAATCTCTTTGTCATATTTCTGTATATTTCACTAGAGAGTGAGGAGTGCATTCCCTCCAATGCTCCCTTTAGAACTTAGTATCTTCATTAGTGATGAAATAAATTACACTCCTCAAATATTAGGGGTGGCAATTAAACAAATGGTGCTACTGTAGAATGTGAAATAGGTGTAAGCATAGATGCAGCCATGTAAAGGTGCCTTTTATGCTATTCAAATAACAATATAAAGTTCATGCTGTTAAGCAGAATCACAGCAGGGAACTATTTGCTGTTCATTTGTACTGTATAACAGTCAGATAGGCAATGATTCGATAATGCATGATGAAATCAAATGGTGACAAATGCAGATTATGGTAAGTATCTGGCTTGAAATAGTCAGGATACCTTTATGACTTACTGTAGATGTAGCTGCCATTTTTAGTTTATTGAAAATGACAAAATTAGGAGCCTTAGCTGAATCCTAAAGACCCCCCTGATTGACATATACAATCCTCCCTGGACTTGTAAATCTCACTGCATGTGCATGGTCTGTGGGGAAAAGAAACCCAATGTTGTAATAATTGTTCCTTCCAGATCCCCCTCCCCTTAGCCAACCCACAGTCATGGGCTTCATTCTTTCTGTCATTACATTGTTGCTTTTTAAAACCTTGCCCCAGTCTAGCTACTTCATGCATTGAATTGAGGTTCTTTACAGTCTCAGACCAAATACAGCTGTGCTTTGGTCCATCTGAAGATACACCCACCAATTAAGGTCATGGGACTGTATGGGAAGCATAAGTGCATCAGGAAGAAAGAAAATAACATCATTCATTTGCAAAGAACTTCAAATGTACCAATAAGTGCAAGTGGTCTGTAAGTATTTATGTAATAAACATTTTTTCTTATTATCTAACCCTAATTAATTGTTTCTTTCCCTGGGTCATGGTAATATGTTAGGCATATTCAATTGCTAACTTCCATCCAGGACAATGCTCCTTTTATGAAAAAACACATCAGCCCAGGGAACCTTCTAGTCCCCAGTAGTGGTGTGTGAGTCTTGAAATTCTCAACAGGCACCCAACCCTAACCCGCCCCTTCCCAACCTGACACTAACCAGGTCCACCATTCCCCCTATATTTATAGACGTGCTCCAACCCTGTCCCACAGTGAAGTTAAAAAAAAGAGCAGGGTGGGACAGGCAAGTGTCTATAAATTTAGAAATCGGAAGCCCGCTGTGCTAGGTGGACCCGAAGATTTTATGCAGGGGCCTGCATATCACTGGTCCCCACCCATGAGGCCATTTCACTGGCCTTCTCAGTGGTCCCTTGGGTAAACTAAGACTTTCTCATGATCAGTAGAGTTAGATAAAAAAAATTGTACAGGTGAAAGTTTCTATCTACCAAGGGAATGTAAAAGATAGGACTCTATGAAGCTGTGATAGAAAGCTCCCCTCGGCTGGTGTACTGCAATTGACTTTACCATCTAAAAGGTTTTAAAGGTGATTGAGCTTATTCCTTGAGCCAGACCCATACCAGTAACACACTATATTTCTTTAAAGAAATTCAGTAACTCCAGAAAATTCTAGCAATCGAAGTGCTATGCTATTGCTAATGAGAAATTGTAACTCAAAGACCTATGAGATCAAGATGTATCATGCGGGCACATCCAAAGTGCACCAATGTTAGTGTTCATGTCATTAACTTCTGAGAGAGAAACTAGAAAATGATTGCTGACCCTGACAGACAAGGCTGCTGTTACACGTTAGTAGAACAACAATGGCTGTTTTTCACTGTACAAACTGTACTAAGGAAAAGCTTGGAGAGAGATAAGGCTCATTTTCCACCTGACTGATATTTCAGGGAAAAAATAACACAGATAGCAAGGCCTATATTTTTTCCTAAAAGAATGGCAACCCTAAACAACAATGCTGGCGGAATTGGTGAGATATTTAACGTTTCAAAACTACAGTATACTATGGTGCATACTGTGATGTTTCCAGCAAAAATTTAAATTTGTGCAATGACATTATTACAGTGTATCTTGTTTTGGGAGACACTAAAGAATGTGCACGTGTATCAGCTGCAGATATAATATATCAGATAACATCAGATATATTAAACAACTACATTTATCATACAATTTTCATGTCTTCACAAGAGGGAAATAACTATGATGGCATAATTTCACCTTGAGAGTACAGTTTGCAGCCCCATTATGCTAGCCATGCTTCTGGTATAGAAATGTTAGTTGTGAACTACTATTGGCATCTTGTAAAGGAATTACAGTGTATTAAAAAGGGAGACCTATAGGAAAAAATCCACTCCAATAACTTCAAACTAAACCAATAATACCTCTCATAGATTGGAAAATAAAAGTCAAAATAAATGCACTGAGAGGACAGAAAATTATCGTTTGAACACTGGCTATTGTACATTTGAGCGATAGTCACCTGACCCATGAGTGTATCAGAAGATGTAGGTAATTACCATAGGAATGAAAGGGGGTACTTTTAACATTTTGTCACAAATGCAAATACACTATTACTAGAAACTAAAATGTAAATATTTTAAACTCCCAAGTTCAGTATATCATCAACTCTTGGCCGATCAGTCCCCAGTACTGCTGGGAATGGACTAGTGATCAGCCCATAACAGCCAAAACAAATCCAAAGTAAACAGCTATACTTCATTATCCACTCTGTACTAAAAATCTTTATATGCAAACTTCAGACAATACATTCCCAAACTGTGGGGGTGGTCTTATAGCAGGGCTCCAGACAATAAACAGGGGGTTTAGATTAGGGAGAAATATAATTTGCTGACCTTCATACAGTATCGTTAGATCCTTAGCAGGGCAACAGACCAAATGTATAAAAGCAAAAATGTGAGCTGAATCCAAAAAGTAAGTAGAAGCAAACCACTGCTCCTCTGTTACATAAAAACAAATAGACTAATCCCTGCTTGACCTTGTTTTATAACGCTCCTGCAAGCCTGCATGATAACTCAACTGGTAATTTTAATTGCCTTTTAAGCTGTTTCTGATTACCTCAGTGATTATAAATCCTACTTGTAATTCAACCTTCCTTGAAGAATACTGACCAATTCTCTCCTCTTTTATCCATGCCAACTTCTTATGATCTTATGATTTTCAGTCTGTTGCCAGACCAATAACCAGCAATTTCAGTCTTCTATATAGCTCAAAAGTGATCTAATAACTCACCAATGATATCAAGGCTTAAGGCTTTGTTTTTACTTAAACCTTATCACTCTAGTCCTGTTCCTATCCCTTTAATGACAACTTCCACACCTTTTATTGTTAGAGCTCTACTTCACATGCTGACCTCTACCCAGGTACATATGGATCAAGTGTCTATCTTTGGCCCATATTACTTTACCCTTTTCTATTTGTTGGTATTTTCATCACTGTCATGTTATAATACAGTATATGGTGCTTTTTTTTGCAATACTGCTTTGCTAACACTGAACAGTATAATACATATTTTTTCTGTGATACTGTCTTGCTTAAATCAGCTGACTGCTCTGTTATAATTGTGAGAGGTCTGGTTAGAACTGTCAGTACCCTGTTCTCTACAGGGTGCATTTATCTGTTGCTGATGTAGCTGAGGTAAACTGCACTGAAAAGCACACAGTACACCTATAGATGTGGATATGGTCAGGCACACAGGGTTGATAGTCAATGCCAACTCTACAAAAATAATAACCAGTTTCTCCAGTGAATCACTAGAGAGATGGGGACACCGTTGTTTTTTGTTTTATCTTCAGATTAAACGTTGGGAAATAGTAAACTCCAGTCAATAATTCATAAAAATACTGCATAATGGAAGAACATCTAATTTAGTCAGTTTTCCAATATACACAAATGAAACCTTTTCAATGAGTGTACAGTTGTTTGTAAATATACGTAATTGCTACTGAAAACAGTATTGCTAGCAGCAGTTAGAATTAACTACTTAGAATTAACTAAATAGTCTGTTGACTCTGATTCACCTGTCAACACAACCACCTTGTTTAACAAAACACCTCTCTTGGAGACATATGATTTATTGGACAATTTGGACTTTGGCTATGAGACCTTATGTTTAAAGGGGAAGTAAAGTCTAAATGAAAAGAATAAGGCTAGAAATGCTGTATTTTGTATACTAAACATAAACTTACTGCACCACAAGCCTAATAAAACAAATGATTTATGTTTTCAAAGTTGGCCACAGGGGGTCACCATCTTGTAAGACCAAGACTGTGTACATGCTCAGTGTGGTCTGGGCTGCTTATGGATTATCATAATTTATCAAAACAAAACAGCACAAGTCAAATAATATCTTCCAGAAGCCAATACAGCAAGACTAATAATCAGAATATACATACTTCACTAGGTCCTGTGTTGTCGTTTAATCTAATGTGGATTTTATCATTTTTGTATTTTTTAATACAAACTTTCTCCAACTCTGCTGAACCAGTGGCTGCAGCAAAATATTCTCCAAACAGAATCCCAGTTTATCTGTTTAAATCTGGCTCCATGATGTTTGTCCCTGCAGCTGGGGTTGGAAACATGATTAAACACAGGGGTATATCCCTGTTAAACACATAAGAAGTTAGCTGGAGTTCTTTTTGCTTTCTAAAATAATTTTATTATTTTAGAAAGCAAAAAGAACTCCAGCTAACTGCTTAGAAGACAAAAGGGCAATTCTAATACCATAAAAAATAATGAAGACCACTTGAACTGGCCATTCTATAACATACTGAAAGTCAATTTAAAGGCTAACCACCACTTTAAGTATGTATATAGTGTAAACATATTATGTAGTACTGTATAAGAGAAGGGTGTTGTATTTCCAGTATCCAGATTGCATAGGAATAACCCAGATAAGAAGTAAAGCTCATTAGAGTTTATAATCTACCTGAATTTGCTGACATTAAACGGTGGAAGACCTGTTCATTTACTACTACATTCACCTATTAAAATGCAGCACCAGCTGCAGTCCAACCTCCTACAAGCTCACTCATGCTATTCATACAAGTGGTTTTCTTCTAATCACTAGGGAGCATGTTTAGCTCTTTATAGCTACTTGATGATAATAATAATAATGATTAAATTATGGTTTTAGTATATTTTAATGATTACATGATGGTGATAATAGAGATTGAATCATATAAAGAGCCACTCACATCTTCCAGACTTAATTTACAACAAAAAAAACAGGTCATCTGATGCTATCCTATATGCTATGACACATACAGATCACATGAATGAGACGGTGGGGATCATTTGAAATGCTATGTACTGCATTGAGGGTGCAGTTGTATTTTTTTGTTCCATGTCACTAGTTCTTGTGGCCTATGGTGCTTGTGACAGATGTGCATACATTCAAAGTGCCCCCTTTGTAAATGTCAAACAAGACCACTGTGCTTTCAGGCCCTGTGTGCTTTGGCATTGAGCTTGCTTTGCTAGTGCAAATATGCCATCAGTATACTCACAGAGCGTTGATTATTTAGGTCCTATGTCATGAGTGCACATACTTTACTAATGTGAGGTCTACTTTTAATGATGTTGTCCCATTATGATCTACATCTATAAATACATTGTTAGTATTCTTTTCCAAGGAAAATATGACTTACATATGGATTTATGGGAAAATGTATCTTGTTATATTTAACAAAAAAAATATTTCTTATGTAACTTTATCATAAGAAATATCTGAATGAAAAGAATGAAATAGGAGAGTGATATAGACAAGATGTTTGTTGACAGTGTCTTGAGATCTACTGTTTACCAACTAAAAGTTTTCTGGTAAATCCCAATCTACCTTTGGGGCACCCCTGTGCTATGTAATTCTGCCTGTGCTCATCACATCTGTTGGAAGTAGACTGGATGGCCTGGTCTTCCTTTGGAACATTTCCATAAGGGTTACCTTGCTACTTGGGCTGCTATTAATTTTTTACCAAGACAAACATGCATTGTTCTTGGGTTAAAAAAACCTAAATGTTTTAGGTAGAAGATAATTTATTGCCCAACTGTGTGATTTTTCAGAAAACATCTCCTTAAAAATATGCTATAGAATGAAATATAGATCAACTTGTGGGACTGGAACTTACACTATAGAACAGGCTTCAGTGAATGCATATTTTTGCTTATAGACAGGGATTGTTAATTTGTTCCCCTTTAGCTGTGGATGAGCATCACCCCTCATGATGATTGGACACAGTTATTGTAATATTCAACAATTGCAAAATGTAATAAAAAATCTTGATTACTATGTACCAAAAGAAAATATATACTGTATACTGTACACTTACTAAGGAACCATTCTATTTTGGACCTAAGGCAGCCATCAGCCTGACTCCAAACCTGGTTATACTAAAAAAAACACCTTCTCCAGTTCCATGTAACTTGAGCAAATGACATAGAGACATTCAACCAGAAAACTAATACATGGAAATGGTATGTGGGTATGGTTTTTAAACAGCATAATAATAAATGATATTCTAATAAAAATCAGAATGTGGAAAGAGATGAAGGAAGAACGTCAGCAAGTAAGATATGCTAGTTTGTCTATGTACATGTGCCCATGAGAAAAGCAGAGCTTGGTTCCATGGTAACAGGTAGTTTCCATGTAACGAAAGACCTTTTCCATTAAGATACGGTCATCGTTATTCACATAGCTATAAATAATTAATTTTTTTCATTTACACACATGAATGGCATGTCCTTGATCTCATGAACACTCAGCATCCACCTGCCTGCAAGTCACCGACTGATAACAAAACTAATAGCGTTTGCTGAACCTTCCTGGGACTGGACTTCTGGAATAAGTTTGGTGTGGGGGGGGGGACAGGTGAAGGGGAGCTTAGAGACACCAGATAGTTATTTGTTGATTTACTAATGATAGCCATTTATATTTGCATAAAACTTGTAGCTAAAAGTAGAACTGGAGGGGGGCAGGTGTAGGGGAGCTTAGAGACACCAGATAGTTATTTATCGATTTACTAATGATAGCCATTTATATTTGCCTAAAATTTGTAGCTAAAAGTAGAACTGAGGGGGGGAGACACCACTGGACCTGCTTAAACAGAGCACCAAATTTATTAATTACATACAAATATGGCTTTGAATGTGAACACCAGTTTACATCAGTCAGGACTTAAGTCTTGGTAAGTATATTCTATTAGGGTCATGATCTGATTTGAAGGTGGCCGAAAAGACTCTCTTTATAAAATCATGTGCAGGGCAGTGAGGAGTCAATGAGTCCTATCATTATAAATGTTAATTTCTCTTGCTGCAAAGCAATATAGCAATATGCAGAAGTGTGTGTCCTGAAATAGACAAGAGAGCCACAAATGTGATCTTTGTGCAGAAAAATGTTTTATAATGACATATTGTAATCATTTGGAGCAAATGACTCACAGACTGTTATAGCTGGTATGTTTCTTTTGTCTTTTCTATCTAAAGGGTCAACCTAAGTGTATGGTAAAGGCCAGGTGTTTATATGCAATTTTCAGCCCTAACTAAACCCCCGTTAAGCGAAAAACCCCATCCCCTTCCCTCCATTGGCTCCCCTCCCTACTTTCTCCCTCCATTGTACCTTACTTATAATGTTGACATAGTAGTAGTAGTGCAGCGGAATTCATGGGCCTCATCTTCAGTATCTTCGGATTCCTCGTGTAAGTGAGCACTGATACTGAGTTTTTTTCCGTGCATTTGCAGTTGGGGCCAGTCTGGTATTTGTGTCTACTGCACATGCACCAGAAGCTCTGAAGATTCCCAAAGGAAAACAAGAGGTGCCCATGAACTCCGCTTCACTACGCTGCATGATTATGCCAGTGTTAATGCCAGCGACACTTTGTTCAAGTAATGTACTATTGAGGGAGAAAGCAGGGGCAGATGGAGGGAAGGGGTTTATTTCTCCTTTAATGATACTGTAGGTTGCATCTGTACATACACATTGGACTGGATTGCCTCCTTCTTTCTGAAGGCTGAGGCAAGCACCTGGGAATCCTATGTCAATGAAGAGAGGTTTGGAGGTCTTAAATGGATCTCAATCTTCATGCAACTTAGGGGCAGATTTACGAAGTGACTAACGCTGGTGATAGTCCTGCAGGACAATTTACGGGTACAGACGTCACTTCGCTAGCGAAAGAGATAGACACTATTGCCAGGCAACTTTTCGCTCTGGCAAATGGAACCCCAGAAATTCACTAAAATGCTATTTTACTTCACCAGGTCAGACCAGGCGGACTGCAATGGAGTGCATAGAACTCAAGAAGACCTCAATCTGTTACTTACATCACATACTATGAGTGGAAAAAGCATCTAAGTTCAGAAAAAGCTGGTGTATTTTCCTTTTTTTCAGGGCAATAGACTAAAAAAGTCCTAAAAAAATTATTTTGTGTAACCTGTTTCCCCCATACATTTTCTAACATATGGAACATTTACTATACAATGGGCTCATATGTAGGGGATTATAACAACTCTGTTGACTTTAATAAGGCTCCCTGTACATGTGTAATTAACAGTGGAAATGGAATGTATTTGCTGCAATAGATAACATAAAGACATCCATTTAACCTTAAATTTCCAGCCTTATGCAAATTAACCTGAGCTCAAGACTAGTGAATTTGCATTAGGCAGAAATGAACACTAGCACATCTTTTCTTTGATTTGCTCACATTGCCGAAGTAATGCTAGTAAAAATTTACCAGCAACTGTCGGCCAGGAAGAAACTTGGCATTTTAGTAAATTAGCGTTGACCCAGTGAATTGTGTTGCAGTGGGTGGATGCAGTGGGTGAATTTTAATTGTACTAGATTTTGTTAAAGAGATATATTACAATATTAACAGGCTCATTTACAATGTGGAGGGCAGGATAAAAAATGTTTCAACCCACCATTTTTTGCATTCAGTCTGAATTGCTGCAGGTCTGTTTGTTCAGTTTCAGAGCACAGGGACCAGTTACTATGTATGTATTCATAAGGGACAGATGGAGGGAGACAGGTGAGCATCCCTCCTTCCGTCATTTGCGTGCCATTCAGATGTGCAAGTAAGGGAATGTTGTATAAGGGCCCTGTCCTTACTGCTTAACTTATGGCAGGTGGTAAGGACCTGACTGGCCTGTGCCCTCTGATGCTATGCTCTGCACCTTGTGCCAGATTTTGTTTTCCACATGAGGTGCAGAGCAAAGAAGTGCTGCCTGAATGAACACTAAGGGACATGGTCTTACACTTCTTTGTTGGGTATTTGTAATTGACCCCTTAAGGGACTTAAATTGTAGCTGTACACAGCTGAGCTGGTGTAAAACATCAAGTGGCACCATTTTTCTAGAAAAAATCTTTACACCTAATGTTTGTACTGAGCACAATGTACCATGTATCTGTCTTTTTCAATTTGTATAATAATTGGCCATACTAATGTGCAATGTTGTTTTCTCTTCCTTGCCCATATTACATGTGGCACAGATTATCAACAACTGAATGTCCATGGCTTTAACTGGGACAACTGTAATATTGACCTTACTTTTCTGCACCCACTAATGATCATTTGGATGTTTTCTGCAGAACTGGGTCACAGTATGAACTTCTCACCAGATTATGTACAACTTGTTACATAAACTAGCACGTGTCCCTAGTTAGCCTAACCTTTTCACAGCACAGTTATATAGCAAGTGAATTTGAAAATTAGAATTCAATACAGGCAGGGGGATTGTAATCCTTTGACCCCACAACAGCAATTGGATTGTCCCCTAGATCAATTAATACTGATTTTTTTTTCAAAATCATATCTACACATGCTATGTCGTGCTAAGCCAATCCATTATTACTCCCTTGCTAAGGAATTCTGATATTTGCCTGCCCTGTACTTGATGGAAATGTATCTTTGGGAGAAAATTCACCAGAAATCCCTTCTGCAGGGACATCACCAATTTACTAACAGGTGTAGAGGACAATTTGCTAGTGAAAGAGACCACCGTCCCTATCGCCAGGCAAATTTCTGCTCAGGCGAACGATTGTTACTCCACTAAAAAACGCAGGAGTTTTTACATATTTTAAAGCGTGATTATCTTTAAAAGTTTTTTTTACCATTTGAGGGGCATGCCACATTTGTTTTAGGGTGTGCTCATATCTAGGGCATTAGAGAATCTCTTTTGTCTTTATTTTGCTTCCTTGGACATTTTTAATAAGTGCCGACATCAAGCATTTGCACCAGCATCTCTAATAAAGTCATATTTAAGACCTAGATGTACCCACCCTATTCAAATTGACCTAAGCAAAGGAGTACTAACACATTTTTGCTAGGCAGAAATGAACTTTAGCAAAAGTTTGCTATGAAATACTTGTGCTGATTAATATGCTAAGGAAACTTCGCATGTGTTCGGTGCAGAGACGCAACTTTGCATCTTAGTAAATTACTGTAGGAGTAGTGAATTTGCTCCCCACTGCCTGTTATAGGTTAAGCATGTTTGGTCCTCTGTAACCTGTCTTTGCTGTTCCTTTGACTCCAGCTATCTGTTCCTGTCTTGTGTGTCTTCCTGGCTCATACCCCAACCTCTTCTGGACCTTGAGTTTACCTCATGATTCTGTACCTACTGTATTATCTGGTTCTGACCAGGCCTGTCTGACTATGTCCAGTTCCTTCCTTACCAGCTCCTTTCCCAAGAGTATGCGTTCAGCGCTCATGGCCTGCCATGTGGATGTTACAGGATTCTTGTGCAGTAAGTCCTGGCCGCACCCGAGTAGTTGAGGGCCAGGCCCAAAGCCAAAGGTGGCTGTTAAAGACATGCCTAGATAGGAATCCAGTCACTCCCCTGGGGGTTAGGTTTGCTATACGTGACAGTGAGTGTGTAGGACTGGCCAGACCAGATCACTGACATAGATGGACAGCTTGAATATATTGGCCAAACAATATTTGAACAAAAAATGCAGAGGACCAAATGCAGATGAGTGCAGAAGACCTCTTGTCTGTATGAATTCTGGAGGTCACATACTAACTGTACCCACATTTCCTTTTTTGTTAAGAGGAACCAGGAAGGTAAGTTAGTGTTACAAGACGTTTATAGGTTGAGTGATGTAGGACTATAAAGTAACATAGCAGCCCTGTATCATCAAGTGAATTGAAATATTGTATTTTGATGTTGGCCTTTAGCTTCCCTTTGATAACAAATGTATCTCTTTTCAATAATTGAAATAAAATAAACTAATGTACTCTATTCGCTGTATTTTGAACTTGGGCTGTAAGAGATGCAACTAGTTACAGTCAAAGTGCTTGTGTATTAAGCCAAGAGCTTGTAATCCCTCTGCTAAATCCACTTAATTGCATCTCTCAGTGTTTCTCGTGGAGCTTCTTCAGCTTTTTCTTTCACTTAAGAAAAACTCAATCCTGTTTACTAAGTTATTATTACTTGCAAATTAATTTGCGAGATCAGATGAAATAAGGTGAATGCTTGGCTCAAATACACACTATCTCTTTTGTAAGAGATTTTTCCAGCAGAACATCAGTCCTGCAACTTGATCGATCGAATTTTTAGCGCATTCGATTTGAAGTTTTTCCCCAAAAAAACTTTGAATTTTCAAAGTCCACCAATTATATAGTTACATAGTTAAATTGGGTTGAAAAAAGACCGAGTCTATCAAGTTCAACCCCTCCAAATTAAAAACCCAGCATACATACACACACACATCTCCCCTCTTTCAAACACAAACCGTATATGCCCATAGCTATACTAACTGTAGAGTTTAGTATCAAAATAGCCTTTGATATTACGTCTGTCCAAAAAATCATCCAAACCCCTCTTAAATTGACTCCAAATAGGTTCTAGGAGGTCCCCCAAAGGATAAAACAACAATTCGGCAGGTTTTAGATGGTGAATGGTCTAATTTGATTTTTTAAAGAGACAGTACATGGTAAATTTCAAAATTCAAATTTTTTTTTTGTAAATTAGAATCAAATTTGTAATAGTCCCTAGTCGAAGTACACAAAAATAACTCAAAATTTGATTTTTTTTCATTTGAATTTTCACTTAGACCCTTGATAAATCTGCCCCTAGTTGTGGTTTATAGATTATTTAGCTTTTTATTCAACAGCTCTCTCAATTTCAGCAATTTGGTAGCTAGAGTCTCATTTACCCTAGCAAACATACATTGATTGAATAAAAGACTGGACTATGAATAGGACAGGGCCTGAATAGAAAGATTAATAAAAAGTTACAATAACTATAAATGTGTAGCCTTACAGAGCATTTGTTTTTTAGATGGGGTCAGTGACTCCATTTGAAAGCTGGAAAGAGTCAGAAGAAGTCAAAGAATTAAAATAACTATAGAAAATAAATAATGATGACCAACTAAAAAGTTGATTACAAAAAGCCATTCTCTGACATAAATGTTAACTTAAAGGTGAACCTCCCCTTTGAGGTAAGTGTTATACTAGGTAGGGATTGGATTAATTTGATTATTGAATTGATTATAATTTTTTTTTACAGAGCATTGCACTTAAAACTTGACTGCTTTATAAATGGCTTGAACCAACAAAAGAAACTGGGAAAATGTACTCAGGTTGCTCAAACTATAGGTCTCAGTTTGAGCTCCTAGGTGCATTTATCCTGGTTCTAAATATACTATAACTGTCTCTTTCTACTTTTCTTGCTCTGTTCTCGAGACCTGTTCCGTGACTTTACAATTTTTTTTTCGATGCAGATCTTGACTTGGTAGGACAATAGTTTTTAAGGCTTAGTTATGATGTTTACTTATTTGGGTGGGTTCTGACAATTAAGGTAGCCCTATATAAGGCATGTAACCCTGTGCATAAGGGCTCATCAGAGGACATTAGGCTCAACCAAAAGTTGGCTTTAACTTGCTAAAAGGGAGCCTATTCAAAAGTGACTGTGGATATTCCAAAGCAGTTTGATTATGCAGACCCGCCCATGGTACTTTTTAGTTAAAACATTGAAATAGAAATAATGATATATATTTTGTTTCTTAGTTAGTAATAGAGCATATATTAATCTTCTAGATTTTGCTTCATTCCATAGCTGAATACTATCGATGCTGCATGTGTTGTATGTACAGTAGTTCACAAGCTCATTAAAACTCATTTAATTAGGTTTGCAGATCAGTTAGGTGTATATATAGCATGAAATCATGCTGCTGCTTTAATCCCTAAGGCAGGCATAGCAAATTAGCCAAATGAATATGCACTTTGTAAATGTTATACTTCAAGCTAAAGGAGCAATCATGTTTAAAATGAGTGTCTGTATTCTCAAAAGATGTACTGTAACATTAATCTATAAATATGCTAAAGAATTTAACTACCTAACTTCCAAAAAGTCAGATTGATTCATTGCTTCTTTTATGCTTTGGGAATACTTGCTTTTAATAATGAAATACTGATAATTAGTGATGGGTGAATTTATTCGGCAGAGGTGAATTCACGGCGAATTCCCGCGATTCGCTGCTGGCGAATAAATTCGCGAAACGCCAGCAAAAAAAAACGAGTCGCGCATTGTTTTTGACGCGACGAAAACTATGCGACGTGCGTCAAAAACGCGACTGGTTTTGTTTCACGAATTTTTTCGCCAATTCGCGAATTTCGCTGGAAATTCGCGAATTTTTTGGCGAAACGGGGGAGATTCGCCCCTCACTACTGATAATCCATGATACATTTCATTCATCCATCTCTGTGTTTATAGGATTTCACATTGATGCTGGTTTTAAGGTAGGAGAACACCATTTCTTTAATTTCTTAAAGTACCAAAACAAATAACATTTTCTCAGGCAATTCTACTACTCACTGTCATAATCTCTATGTCCTGTTTGGTAAATGATTTGCATTAAAGAGACTTCATGTTCTGGTGCCCTAAGCAAATAGCCCCCTCATTGGCAATCCCCCCTTACTACTTTTGAGTGCTGTTCATAGGTGTTACTGCAGAAATGTTTACATTGAACTCCTGCCCTGACACTGATCAGTCACAGAGTGCCACTGCTTGTTTCTATTATTTGTGCTGTCACTCCTTGAGTCAGAGACATTATTCACACTGTGCGTTTCCTATGGTCATGTGCCGTAGGCAGAAGCCTTGTCACCTTAGTTCTGGCGTGATGCTTTTTAAAAACATACCAACTTAAAGAGTAGCCCCTTGTTACTACTAGTGTCAGATAAAGTCAATTTATATGGCAGGTTGTGTGACCACATTTAGGTACTTGTCACTGAAAAGTGACATGAAATACACCCTGTGTGCCATGGAACATGCCCCATATTGTAGCTGATTAATGTTTGGTATATAATATCACTAGGCAATGACACATTCAATAGTCAAATAGTTAATCCTAAAATGACTAGAAATTAGTTGGTACTTTCAAATGATGATGACGAAAGCCTTCAAAGTTGTGCATAGGAACTCAAAATATTCTGATCTTGTTAGACTATATTTTGACAGTCCATGACACTGTACAAAAGGAAGTGCTTCTAGAATGAGCACTTAGGGACAAATTCAGTAAGTGGCAAAAATGAGCTAGCGACGCCATTGGCGCAATTCACCGCACTTCGCCAGTCCACCGCTAATTCACTAAAATGTGAATTTGCACTCAGGGAGGTGAAAAGTAGAGAAGTTGTGTAACTGTTACTTTGTCAGGCAATGCGCATTTACGCTGGCGATGCCGAATTTGCATATGACACAAAGTTAAACGTATAATAGAAGTATATGTTAAAGCC
>CM044435.1:103755167-103801575 GCA_024363595.1 Xenopus borealis
TGGTCCGTGCCGCACATGCGCAGTAGCGCATTTCCACGGACACAGGGACTGGACGCAGAGGCACTTGGACTTTATTATATAGGATAGTACTTACAAAATCCCTTCTTGTCAAGCTCATTAGTAACTCAAAGCAATAATCTTTTATTGCTTTTAGGGTGGTATGTATAAAAATACATGTCAATGCCAGGGCAACCTTCATACATAATTTTTTATATTTTATCCCACTGAACATACTCTCTGAGCAGAAATATTTTTTAGAGTAATAATGTTACTAGGTACCTTAACTCAAAAGTATGAAAATATATAGCAAGCCCTGAACTGAATTGAGTCCATTACACTGCAAGCATTTTATGCAAAGCAATAAATTGCTGTGTATATTGTCCTTACCTAAATCAAAATGTATTTGGTCCTTGTTATGACATGACCTATATGAAATTGCTTACATTTCCTGTGCTACATGAAATGGTGCTTGGTGCCACTAGAGATCAAATGCAACCATAAACTCCACTCTAGAATTTCTCACTGAAATTAGTTTCAATACATCAATACAATCTCATTTCATGTTTCTCATTTAATTACACGGTGTGCTGAATCAAAGCTTTTAAAGCTTTATATAAATAAATAAATATATTATTTAGCATTGAGCATTAACTTGCCAATGACAACCATTTTACAAAATAATTCTGTGCCTAGCAACAGTGAACAAATATAGGCTTTATTAAGATAATTGATTAGAAAAAAGGTTGTTTGGATGTTAGTCTATTGCAACGAAAAACATACTCAAATAAAAGTCTTAAAATTGTCAAGAATGATTAGTATGGCTTCAAACAATATTGGATGGGGCTGTTCCTGAAAATCCATACAAACTTATATTACTGCAATTAACATGCCTTTGTTTGACCATAACATAGACAGGAATCCTACATTCTACATTATAAATTAGAAAATACAAGCACAAATACAGATATGGGACCTGTTATACAGAATGTTCAGGACCTTGGGTTTTCCATATAAGGGATCTTTCCATAATTTTGATCTCCATACCTTCTACTAAAATTAATTAAAATATTAAATAAACCCAATAAGATTGGTTTGCCTCCAATAAGGATTAATTATATCTTAGTTGTGATCAAGTGTAAGCTACTATTTTATTATTACAGAGGAAAAAGTATATAATTTTGAAAATATTGAGTTTTCAAATTTTGAGTTTTGAAGTCTATGGGAGATGGCCTCCCCTTAATTTGCAGCTTTCTGGAAAATGGATACAAAATTTGTACTTACAGTCTAGTTTATTTTTCGGGTTCAAAACACTAAAGTTTTTCGAGTTTCTTTTACAAACTTGAATTTTCTATGAGCTTTATTATACCCTGACCCTGGAAATAGCTTGAATCCGAAAAACCTGTCAAAGCCATGTAGGAGTCAATGGCACAGGTCCTTTGAACCCGTTGAAGATGTTAATAGCCTTTATGATGAGTTTATTTACCCGAAAACTCAATCAATTTGAGTGATTCTAGCATTTTTTCGACGAAAACTCGATTAACTAGAGTTTTCAAGTTTTGCAACTCAAACCCACTGAATCTAATTTTTTGAGTTCTTAAATAAGAAACCACTCAAGTTGTGAGTTCATTAAAGCTATAAAAACTCTTAACACTCAACGTTTTATAAATAACCCCCTTAATGTTCAATGCTGAGTAAACCTATGGGACCTGTGTGTTTAAATAATAATAACCTGATTTGTAGCACCTACTAATTTTTCTTTAGTGATTGTATATTTTGTGGGTAAACATTGAATGTTGAACTGTATAAATAACCAAACAAATAAAAGAGAAATGAATACAGAATGAACTGTAATGTATTATCGGTATTCTGTATTTATTCCCGCCCTTCTGTATAATGCTCTTGCACATGGGCTATTAATTTGGCATCCTAATAAACCTTTCTTTTTCCTTATTGCTTATATCAATCCTTTAAATAAATGATGCTTAGCATAAGAAATAAGCCTAAAACTGTCATAAATGTCAGTAATCTTTGCAAAAGTGACATTTTCATGGAAAAGGCTTCATAAGTTGAAAGCAGAGGTGATAGTATAAAAAATGAATATGGAAGTTTGTTAATTCTGTTTTATAGGTTTGTCTTAAATGGTGTTAATTTATTTATGCATTATGCCAAAACTAAATAAATTAATTAAGTAACAAACTATTATTTCACACCAGGACCAAAGGATAGAAAAAATATATTTTCGATTATTTATTTTTGAAATGAAGATTCAGAATCTTGGTTACTAATCGATGTAAGCAAAGGAGGGAGAAAATCAAGAGATCTCAGAGCAGTGCCGAACCCATTTTTAATTAAAAAAAAAAACGGAATCCAGTGATCATATAAAAGCACATGCAATTAATAGTTAATATAATTTTTGCTGTGGCACCTAAATTGCTTTTCCCATTTGCCATTTTGTTCTGTATAGTTAATGTACTGCTCATCACACTACCATTTTGTGAGCTAATTGACAGGGTCTCCTATTAGAAAAATTAAGCAATTCACCTTCACAAAATTATGGGCAGATTTATTCAAATTCAGACTGGTGAATCCCAGCATAATATTACAGAACATTGACAATGCAGCCTTGTTTTCCTTTTAAAAGCAAAATAGCAACAAGAATGATTTTGTATAAACCAATTGCCTTATTAAAATCTTTCATTACTTGCTAATGGTGTTTTCACCGTAGACTTTTTTAGGTTGTTAGTTAACTCATTTACCTCTAACAGCAACTGATCTGTAATCATATTGTACTAAGCATAATTAAGGGTAAACCATTAATTTATACATGCCTATAATACTTAACAGTTGTATGAATGTAGCAATACATAATTCACCGCATTAACGTTGGCTTTGGCCAATGGTTTCCAAATCTGCTTATCCATCCATTATGTAGAGTGGGTAGATTAGTATACTGATGGCTAATTTTGATTCTCAGGCATGTACATCTATAAAAATGTATTTTCATCGGGTCTTGAGAGCTACTTTAAAAACCCAATGGCTTAGATACTGTGATTTGTTTCACATAGGAAATTAAGCTTCCCTATTACTCACTTATGATCAAACATTTCCTCTCATTATTACAAATTATCTAATTGATTCTATTTTAAAGAAGGTAATTCTTTTTTAACAGTTTCCTTTCAACATGTTTTTAATTAATTCATTCATTCATGAGATTTTCACATCTTTTATCCTTTGATATTCAGTTAAACATGTTTCAGTGACCAAACATTGTATATTATAATAGGAAAATTTTACTCTTCTCATGAATTTAGCTGGTGTGGTATTTGTTTTTTCTATTGCTGTTTTTAATACTATAAGGGGCAGATTTACTTATGGTTGAATTTCGAAGTGAAAAAACTTCAAAATTCGACCATTAAAATTTTTTTTTGGGGGGGTCATCAAAAAAGGTTGTAATCAATCAAATAAAAATCTTTCACATCATTCAATCACATTGTTCGAATCGAACTATTCAAATGATTTTACACAAAGTCCTTCGAATTCCTAGGACTAAAATGGCAATTTGGCAGCTTTAAGGTGGTGAATAGTCTAATTTAAAAGGTTTTTAAGTCTAATTTTTGAATTTTTTCAGTTCGAATCGAATTTTGGGCTATTCGATAGTCGAAGTAGCCCAAAATTACTACAAAATTCGAATATGTTAAATTCGAATTTTATTCGAATATTCACTTCAACCCTTAAAAAAAAAAAATTGCAGATTTTCTATTTTTTTGGGCTAATTCGACCATCGAATTTGCAAAATACGATTGAATCGAAAGATTCGAATGGATCGTTCGATAGGATCAAATGATTTGAATAAACTGTACGATTCAATAAGAACATCGTTCAAACATTCGATGGTTGAAGTACTTTTCGATTGCCTACTTCGCCAGATTAAACCTACCGAGATTCTATATTTGCCTATGGGAATCACGATTTTTTCATGAAATTGGATGAAATTGTACGATTCTTTTGTGAAATCGGATTTTACTACGATTTTTTCGTGAAATCAGATGAATGCTATTCGATCGTTCAATAGATTGAATAGCGGTAAAATCCTAGAATTTGATATTCAACTTTATTGGATTTTACTTCGGGAAAATTTTTGAGGGTCGAATTTGAGGGTTTATAAATCTGCCCCTAAGTAAATGTGCTCCTTAGTGTACTGTTTTATTTCTTTTTAAACCTATTTTAACCACCTCCCTCCCTGCACTTCAAGAAATCAACTTTCATTTCTCCATTCTTCACAAAATAAATTTAGGATGGAAATTTTAAAGCTGATATTTCCTTGTTACTAAATGAAATTATAACTGTTTTAAATAATGTCAATTATTTCCAAAATGTATCCTTGTCATATTTTACCACAGACTTTTAAGGCTTAAATTGTATATACTTGGAAAAGCACAAAAAATGCTATTCTACATCTTGTGAATCATGGCCAAATAATTTGCACTTTTGGTCTATATACTTTAATAGGTATAGTTGTTGTTTTACAAAAAACATATCCTATATTTGAATACTTTTATAAGAACCCATGGTGTAGCATGTTTTATTGTTATACAAATTGATATTCTACTACTTGCAGATCATGACCAAGAATAAGCATTTTTATCCATAGCCCTAAATGGCTTGATTTTTATCAATAATATTTGCTATAGGATAGTGAACTGTACTCCTTAGCTAAAGGAGAACTTGGATCTCTACATTGCTATTAATTAACCATAGTCTTATTTTAATCATACATCGCTTTTAAATAAATAAATGTTTATCCGTCATGTCTGTTTCTGATGCGGTGGTTTTAAAGTATACTATGAATATACAGTACTATGAATATCTAAGCAAAATATGATCTTCAGTTACACCGATAATAAACAAAACATTCCTTTTGTACACCTAAAGCATTTAAAACTATGTTTATCTCTATACATTTAAAGTTTATCACTCCAGTTTTCCCAAATTTGATTCTGAAATGTGCAATGCAACGTGAACAAGTTTATAATGTTTCATTGACTATTTCTAATTCACTGCCTCACCATAGGAAACAAGGACAATGTGAAAAGGAATTGAAGGCCAGAAAAGAAATTTGTTTCAGAACAAGGTTATATTTGTGCAAAATCCATAACTTTGAATTATGTAATAGAAGCAGCTTGTATTCTCAGTTATAGTTTATCTTGAATAAATCATTTTTCTTCTTTTTTTAAAAGCTTGCCAAATGCAAAAATAACTCAGCAGGTGATTAATATTTTGTTTGGAAATCAATAAGGTGAGTTCCATTATTAAAATGTCCATTTCATAGAACAATTACAGCAAAAATGCACAACACACCCTGGGTAATGGAGATCTTTTTGGTTAAATGTGGTTGGTTTGTTTGCGTAAAAAGATAATCATAAATGCACATATCCACTATAACAAACAAGGGAAAGTTATGCTCACCACTATTTTTAAAACATATCCACTATGTTGCATTAGATTAAAATCTATTGCACATTTGCTGTATTTCTGTAACAGTTATAAAAACGGTTTAGACTTTTCTACCACATTTTTCAAATATTTAAAGCAGTGTAATTGCTTTGCAAACAGGTTTTGAAGCACCTAATGTGAAGTAAATATGATGTAAAATAACCACTGCTTTGGCAAATACAGGTATGGGACCTGTTATCCAGAATGCTCAGGACCTGGGGCTTTCCTGATGACAGATCTTTCCGTGATTTGGATCTTCATACCTTAAGGGGCAGATTTATCAAGGGTCGAAGTGAAAATTTGAATTTAAAAAAATTAGAATTTCAAAGTAATTTTTGGGTACTACAACTATTAAATAGGGCAAAATTTGAATCGAAAAAAACTTGACTATTTGAATATCAAAGTACTTTCTCTTTAAAAACTTCGACCCTTCCCCATCTTAAACCTGCGGAATTGCTGTTTTAGCCTATGGGGGCCTCCTCTAACCTGGTTGGAAACCTCCCATAACCTGGTGGAAAATCCCTTGAATCGAATTTGGACAAAAATGGACCCTGGTAACCTGGTAGGAAACCTCCTATAACCTGGTGGATCGTTCCCTCAAATGTGCTAATCATTTGATTTGAATTCGAATGAAAACGGACCATCCGTTTTGTTCGAAAAAAAACTTTGACAGGTCGAAATTTTAAGTATTTTCATTTCAAACTTCGACCCTTGATAACTCTGCCCCAAAATGTACTAGAAAATTATTTAAACATTAAATATACGAAATAAACTGGTTCTATTTCCAATAAGGATTATTTATATCTTAGTTTTGATCAATATAAAATACTATTTTATTATTACAGAAATAAATTGTCATTTAAATTTAAAAAATGTTGATTACTTGGATACAATGGAGTATATGGTAAACAGTCTTCCTGTAATTTGGGGCTTTCTAGATAATGGGTTTCTGGATAAAGGATCCCAAACCTGTACTAAAATAGGATAACCAACAATGCAACAATTGTATTTATGGCTGAAAACAATATTTAATGGTTAATTGGGCAAGGTTGATTTGTGAAGAAAAATGTTTTCCTCAAGCTGTAAAAAACAAGTTATAGGCACATTTGTATGGAATCAAAATGGCCGTCTTCTTTTTTCTCACAAAGCAGCAGGACCACAGTGGTCTAAGATACATTGTCTGAATCACTGCAGTATTATGAGCAACTAATAGGATTAATCATCATGTGATGCTTTGCATGGCAAAAAAACAACAATGTGTAATTATATTTTAAAAACTTGATATAATTAGTAACATAAAACTGCATAGCGCTAATTAGAAGTACATAAAACATTAACTAGAATTGGGGGATTATACTAGCCCTTCAACTGTTTAGGTTTCCCTGCCATCTATTTCTTTATGTTGGGTAAATTAATTACATAATAGCTATTGAATACAAGCAAGTTAATATATTGTATGCCAAACAATAGTTTTATGTGGGGGTGGAATTTTTAATCAAAAAGTAGTAGTTAGACTTCATTAATACAGAAATGTAATAGGAATGAATAGAAAGTGAGTGAGCTTATCGGTGGTGAGTTCTAATTTCACACGTGGATAAATTTGACAATTAGGGGGTTATTTATCAAAAGTCAAGTTTATATATATATATATATATATATATATATATATATATATATATATATATATATATATATATATATCATATAAATTCACAACTTAAATATTTGCTTATTTATGAAAACAACCTGAATGTAAAAAAACTTGGTTGAATGCAATTTGGAGGAAAAACTCGAATACCTCAAATTGATTGAGTTATGAGCTAAAAAACCTTTAATATGCCCTGTACCTCAAACTGATTGAGTTTGCAACCTCAAACCAGCAAAATTTGTGTTTGTAGTATAACTACCCTTGAAAAATAATTTTTTTCAGGAAAAAAAAAATACCCTTAATCACATCACATACTTTTATGACACTTAATGGTGTTATATCTTTTAGAGCAAAATAAATTACCCCCCCAAAAAAAGAATTTAAAAACAGGACTATATAAGTTACTCTGCTACTGTGTATATAATTTTTTGTTTATAATTTCACCAGTGCAGATCTGGAACTCTGTGAAAATGTATGGCTAGTATGACCTTCACCTAGGGAAATGGCACATCAGTCTGTATTATTTTCTTCCTCGGTATAAAATCAGCAATAATATCACAAGAATATATTAAATGCATTTCTATTACAGCAATGCATTAAAATTACATATGGTATGTTGACACATATATTATTTCACTTAAAAAATAGCAGACATCTGCATTTTATTATCACCTCTTTGAACCCTAGATAGCACTGAACTCATTTTACCGAAAAGGACATTGTTATACCTTTTTTTGTCTTGTTCCCAAGAAAAAAAAATCTATTTTTTTGTGGGTACTCAAACAGGGTTATTCGTCAATATTTGTCATTTAGCAATTAAATTGTTCTTGTACTAAAAAATCATAAATTTGAATAATATTTTAACAACAAATTTCTGATGTTTATTTTAAGCAACAAAATATAATGCAAGACTTCAGTATTTGAAAATTTACAAAGACATTTAGGGATTTAGGGAGCAGTCCTAGGTAAAATGTACTAAAATGTAATAAAACCAGTTAGTTACATTTTTTTTTTTAAATTGAGCGCGTCAAACCATTAAAGGGTAAGTCCACCCCAAAATAAAAGTTTGCCTAATAAAAGAAAACATGATTCTAAGCAACTTTCCGCTATATATTTATTTATAAAACAATTGCTTTTGAATGCAGCATTTGCTTAACTCCTAGTTGTTACTTTATACAAGTGTTACAGAAGTCTAGCAAAGACAGGCCTGGTTAATAGCTGCCATGTCTTATGTTGTTTCAACAGTCTGATCCATCAGCAGAGGATAGAAAGGGACAAACACAGTTTTCAATAGCAATACATATATAAATAAATTCAGAACTTTGTAATGAATATATATTGCAAAGTTAGTTACAATTATGTTTTTTTATTAGGCAAATCAATTTGGGGGTTGACATTCTCTTTAAAAAAATAAAATAAATTGGAAGTTTGCATATTTTTGTTACAGTTTTATTCTATCAAGTTTTTTAAAACTTGGAATTATTAATAAATAAGGTAACAGTCACGTTTTCAAAAGTTTGGGAATAGCCAGAGTGGAACAAATATAAAAATTGCACAAATAAGAATTTTGATAAATTGCCCCCGAAATGTCTCATTTAATTAACTATAATTTAATTTAGATAAATTTTGAATGATGCTACCATATGATGTCAATATTATCATTTTATAAGGTCAAACCAGGATTTTTTCTACCCAAAATTGCCCATATTCTCATCTGCCCCATTTAATTCTCCACTTAACATTCCACTCTAATGCATTCATCATTCCAAAATCCAACTGCATATTGTATTAAATTGAGTCTTTTTATTTTCTGATGTGTTTTGTGGAAATATAACACTTTTTGACAGTTGTATATACAAAATAGGCCTTTTGGATACAAAATTTTAAAGTAATAGAAAATTATCTTGAATCTAAATTAATCAGAAGATTTTCTTACAACTTATCCAAAGATTAAATAAAAATAGCTGGAAAACATGTAAAAAAAAGTTTTTTTTTTTCAGATTTCACATAATCAAAAATACATCACATGCATATAATATTTATTTTGCACATATTTTGCCTTTTTCCTTGTTCTTGTGTCCTAGATATATATAACTAGAACAGACAGTTGATTGCTAAGAGATCAGCATTTAGAATTGTTTCATTTCTTTGGGTAACCATCTCAGGGAATTTATATTCATTGTACTTTTTCTTAGTGAAAGATTCTTCAGTGAAAGTAATAAAAAGGGATAAACTCTGAGGTGATATACTTCATAACCTTATTGCTACTGCTTACCAGTGAAATATAAAATTTTTTGTTGGTTGTAATAATATCAATTAAAATAAAAAAAATCATGTAGTATTGTTAGCACCCTCCATCTTTATTAGTATAATTGTTTCACAAAAGCCAATTTAACCTTGTATGCTAATTTAAATACTTATTTTCATAGTAAATTCAATTGTACATTTTGGCAACATAACTATTTATGAGGCTTTTAAAAATATATGGTAATAGTATCCTACTGAAGGTCTCACTTACATTTTTATTTTATGTAGAATGCTGTTCCATATCAGTAAAGGACTTTAGCAATTGTAGCAATTTTCTATCACTCGCTAGTTCTTGGCAGGCCTTTACACCTTTTTCCCCAAGTTATTACTTAAGTTTAAGTGATCTAAAATTGTTTTTAGATCTCAATTGTGTTACAGACTACTGCTGGTTTCTTTAGTTTTATGTCTAGTTTAGTAGCAATAGGCATTTTGTTAATATGTAGTCACCTACTGATAACTGCAGGTGCAACATCTGTGCTCTAGTAAACAAACTATTCTCTGTGTGGTGGAAATGACAAAAGAATAAGAAATATTTAATACAACTTGCTTGACAGGTGCACAGAACTAACACCACATGGAACACAATCTAGACACAATAGCCAAAATCATGCATGCTTTAAATGGAACAATATTTATGTAACGTCATCCTGCTGCTAGATATTATCATTGACTAAAGCTAGCTTAATACTGTGTGACTGCTAGATATCTGAAAGTAAATATGCAGCAGGCATGGAAGCATGACAGCAGTTTTACAATAAAGTATTTGAAAGGGCAAATGTACTGTTCTAATTAATTCACAGTAATTTTGAAATTATGCTTACTAATTAAATCTAATTAATCGGAATCACTGTTACATATTTTTTTGATTGCCTGCCTTTATGGAAATGCTTGTTATCCACTGCAAGTGGTTAATGCCCTTTCTTAATAAGTGGGCTTAAATGATTTTATAGTGGCTTGCAATCTGGAAAAAATGTTTGAATGTTACATCTGTAAGTTGTGTGTGAAAAGGTGCAGTAAAGTTCACACAATGCAAAGGGACAACATTCACTGCAAAAAAAGAGGGTGCTAAGGGGTGCTGAATTCATCATAAAAGCCAGATATATATAGAAACAGTCTCTAATGTAGCAATGTAGCACAAAGAGAATTGAAGGAGGGAACCACATAAATGTTTAAGTTTTGATGAATGATTTGGAACTAGACTTATGTACTTCTGGGTTATTATTTTTTTTTTAATTCATGTTTGTGTATATACAGCATATAGTGCCTTCTAAATAAATAGTACATTGTTTGTTTTTTTAATAAGAAAAATGTTGTAACTACAACAGACCCAAAAAGTGACAAACCTTAATTATTTGTTATTTTTATTCCCTTAAGCACCTGGGAAACCAACCTATTCATTGCATACTGCAACTCATCTATGACATACCCCCGATCTAATTGCACATTACAGAACAAATGTGAGATGGAAATATTTTTAAAGAAGTTTTCAAATATATATAAATATATATATATTTATAATATATATATATATATATATATTTAAAATATATATACAAAAGAAATAGAACCTTGTATATTTATGATTTCAGTTATTTGGGTTAAATAACTCAATCTCAAACTGTAAGCATCATACAATAGTAATCAGCTGAACTGTAAGAGAGTTAATATATGCTTTATGATATTATGTGTAATCTCTTAATAAAAACATAATTAAAAATGTCAGAGTTAAAATGAAGAGAAATGAAACCCTGTCATCAATTAAAGTTGCTGCAGATCAGCATTGGTGACTGATCAAATAAATTTTTATATGTAAATTAACAAGACATGTTAATAATATTTAATAAAAAAGAATAATCAAGATGCAGTAAAAGACTATATGTTATGTAATGCTAAAGAGTTTAAACAGAAAAGTTGTGTAATATGCCATCATAAAAAGCTGTATTAAATTTATCACATACATCAACAATACTTCAAGTATGTTTGCAGAGTAACTACATTTAGTAACCCACCCTGCTTTATCACGTAACACTTGTATGTTTTACTGCAGAACAAAGTGTGTCCAGTAGGTGCATTGAGTGAATTCTCTACTGCATGACAAAGAGTGTCCAGTAGGTGTATTTAATGAAATTTCAACTTACTACATAACTAAGTGTATTCAGTGCATTTGAGTTATTCAATTAAGTGTCAATGCCTCTCTTATAAAACAGACCTTTTTTCCTTTGTAGAGTTGGAGGAAGCACTTTTTTTGCGTTTGTCACAAATATGAATATAGGCTTCTGCAAAGCAGTGATATTTGAATTGAAATCTGACTAGGTTATTAGGATAATATATATATATCCACGATTAAATTGTAATCTCAGATCACTCTGTCCTATGTGATGGGTTAAATGGGATATCAATCTGATTGCCATAATTTATCTATATAATATGTAGATTGCAGACATTTTCCTTTTATCAGTGAAATGTAAAAGCTTGGGAAAAAATGCATGCAGTGTAAATGTCAAGTAAAATTTTCCCATCATGCTTTCAGCTCCATTTGCCATAGAGTAAATAGGTACAAGTTTTTAACATGATGAGTGCCATTGCTTGTGAATTACAAAAGAATGTTGTTTATCTGGGAAGTGTGTTATCATGTCATAGTTCTATTAGACACATTCAACTGCATGCTATTTTCAATATAAAAATATCCTTGAAATTATATTTGAATCAATTTTGAAAAGAAACAGTACTCAGCCTGATAAGAGTTAGCTGCAAACATTAACAGCTTGAATTGTGCCAGTATGCGACAGGTTTTTAAATATTTATTTTTTTCATGGAGCAGCCATAATTTCAAACTGAACACTGGTAAATAAAATAAAATGCATTGAACATACTGGGAACCTACTAGACATTTTTATAAACTTAAATACGTACTGGGAATTATTCCACAAACCTTACCAAGGGTTTCTCATTGAACACTGGTTCCAGTCCCCTTCATGTTCCATAGTCAGCCTTTGTGAACTTGATAGTGGTTTGTCTTTTGCCTAAAAAATCTGTAAAAGTAAAAATAAAATACACTATTGTGCTGAGTCAAATTGTACTGTTCTGAGAAGTTCCCTAATCGTTCTGCCATGATTCCTACATCTAGCAACTAGATTTCTACATTGAGGGGGGAAATCTTCAACTTTCGCATCCCTCAACAAATAACAAAAGTTATTATTAAAATACAGCTGGAGGGCCTAAGCATACAGGGTTTCTATCTACATGCATTATGATAAATGGAAACCGATTGTTTGGTGTCAACCCTGTCCTAAAGCATTTGGTGGCCTTTAGAATATTGTTCTACAGGTCTTGCTTTTGTGCTTCATGTTTCAGTACACGATTCTTTATGCATAAGCAGACAAAGGCCAATAGAAATTTGCTTGTACTGTAGGACATCACACCATGTTCAGATTGAATTGCCTGTCTTTTGTTCAAGTGTCAACTGTTTTTGAGGCCAGTGCCAGCCAATATGCCGTCTTTATCAACCAAGCTTCTGTATTCCAGCTAATGTATTAGAATATACCTATAATTCCCTAAGATGTTGACTATATGTAGGGTACGATTAAAAAACTTTAATAACATTACAATTTGTCACATAAATGCGCTTCTTGACATACTTAATCTATTTTACAACATTTTTCTCAAGATGTTTACTGTAACCGAAATATTGGCAATTGCCATGCAAATTCTTAACGTAAACAAATTAGCAATCAGTTTTATTTATATTTTTAAAATGATATTTATATGACTGTGCAAGCAGTATAACAGTACTTCAGAATATCACCATTTAACGTTAGTTTACTTGCACATAAATTTGAAATGCATGGTTTTGTATTTTTTGCTTTCAAGGATTCAGGGAAAAAGAAAAGATGTTAAAACGGCATTGGCTCTCTAAAGAAAGAAAAATTCACTTAAAATGTGCATAATATTCATGCCAATTCACAAAGTACCAACACTGACTAGATGCATGAAGCAAGTTCAGCCCACATTAATGAGTGGAAGCCATTGTTCTCATGATAATGAAAATAATTGTATCACAAGAAAATAGTAATAGTATTTTTTTCTTTTGAAACACAAAATGAGAAATTATGAAAGCTAGGGAAAATTCTAGAAATAAATGAGTTATAGATTTAGTTTCATTAATACTGGCAACTTTATGTCATGACAATTTAGGGCTTAAAAGAAAAAAAGGTACAAAGGTGTAGTGACAATTTAGGGCTTAAAAATAAAGCAAAGATGAAGAATTTCTTGAAAACTCATTCATTCATTAACTTTATAGTAACAAGGTAGGACATTTCATATCTGGAATGCTTGGTATTTGTGGCTGTCTGAATAATAAGTATTTTTCCATAATGTAACGCATTTCAACATTAAAAAAGTAGGATTGTTGCTGCAGGTATGTAAAATACTAGATTATTTACCAAGTAAAATACTGTAAATTACAAGATATAATTTTTTTGTTTAAAATGCTCAAAATGGGATATTACATAGCTGCTTTTCTGATCTGTCTGGAGAAGGGATTTCTGCATAACAGATGCCATACCTGTAATATGTGGATGTTATTTAGTAAAATGTACAGGTCTCTCATGAGGATGTACTACGTTATACAGTATTTTCACCTTTCACAGATATACCAGTCAAGGTGCTATCTGATATAACAGACACATGCCATGTTATTAATAAAACACTTTAGTGCAATTAAGATGATAGAACATGACAGAGTTTCATCACTTCTCTATAAGATAATAGCCTTTTAGTGTATTGTTTTATACTATTTTAAATCAGCATTATATTGTGAATGTATTATGTATGTACATGTGTTCAATAATATTTTTATAGGTGTTTTAAAATGTCATTAGTTGAGCAAGTCACCGTATAAACTTTGCAAATATCAGGCTTATGGAATTTCACATGAGACTTTGGAAGCTGGCATCATTTTTATCTTTACACACAAGATTTTAATACTTTGGACTGTTTTACTATTTGCATGATTATATTACATTTCTGAATTATAACTATTGTGTTAAAATGAAATAGGAGTACGTAACAGGTCTGCATTTCATTGAAGGTAATAAAAAATAAAGATTGTAGGTTAATTACATTATGAAAATGAAAGGCAGTTAAATGTAACTCCATTATAAGTATGGTGGAAGCTACAAGGTCACCAGTATTACCATGTGAGAACAGGTATGCTGGATAGATTCAGAGAATAACCTGTCTTCAAACAGTTCCAATGTACAGTTGTAGAATGCTGTCCATAGGTGTGGTGCTGAATAGCCTGACTTTATATGTGCATATACACTGGTTTTGAAGAGACTTTGTGTCATGATAGTGTATTTACTTACGGGGGGGGAAATCTTTTATCTGAACTTTTCTATTTTAAAAAACTACACTTGCACTTTTAATTTTTAATTTGCCATATGTCTCTCACATGCATGGACCTAGAAATTAATTCCAAAAAAAACCTGAGCCCCTATATGGTATAGAAATATTGTAACTGCAAGCGTTTGTTCATTAGGGTGGTTCAGCAGATTAGTTTGTTTGAATTGAGCGAGGATCTATTCATTAGGGTGGTGCTGAAAGTACCTTAATGAAAATCTCTGGTTACCATTCATTCTAGGAACACAAAGCCAGACCAATCTACCTTTTCAATTATTAACCGCAATTCATTGCTGAAGAGGTGACTGGGAATGAAAAGTTCATCCTCTGTCAACAAAATCCCTTGTTTCTTTTAAATAGTATGTTCTTTGAATCAAATGCAACAGCAGTAAAGTTACCAAATGAATTATATGCATATTTATACACAGGCACTCACTAGGTGCATATATATGTATATATAGAATATATTTATATATACATGAACAGAAAATTAATGTTTGCTACTTTTTCTTTGCACCCTTTTAACATGTGAGTTTGGCAATGACAATAAAGTAAAAGCAGAATGTAGTTATTTACTGCAGTTCTATTCAATATTATGTTTTTCTTTGCATTGGAAGACATCCAGAAATCCACACTGCCCAGCACTATTAAATTAGAATTCTATAATTAAATCAGAGCTTCCACAATTAGATGATCAATAGGCTGCTATACAAGCATTCTGATTTGTGAGTTTTCAATTAATATATCTTTTGAATGAGCAGTTTAAGTAAAAATCACACCCATTGCCCCCCTCCTTGTTTTATAAGATGAAGATAGGTGAATTTCTAACCAATTCAGACAACATCCGTAGAAAAGTCACACTGCATAAATTATCTGATATTTCCTAAAAGTGACTGTAGACCAAAAGCCTTCAATAACATAATGAAAGCACCCAACAGTAATCTGGAATATTAAAAGTATTGACATCCACCATTTATACACATTTTACAAATACAATTATAATCAAATTTATCTGCTATGCAAGCCAGCATTATCATGTACCAGGGCGATTTGTTTTTGCCATAACATACAGTATCAACTCAATGTTTTCCAATCACTATAATCCAGATCATATGTAAAATGAATTAAATATAATTTTTTTTAAATACTCAATTTTGGAAAACAACTTTTTTTGTTCTATTTTGGAAAACAACTTTTTTTGTTCAGAGTTTCAGAGCTATGTTAAAAGCTTTGCATATTAAGGTACACATGTACATAAATATAGATAGATAGCTATACATACTATTTGAGTAAATAGTAATTAATACATTCATGTGTATTGTGGAACAGACACACATTTATGGAGGTATTGCCATAAGCAGACACATCTAACATATTTCCACTCTAAATCACCTAGAGGATTCAAGCCACATTTTGTATCCTGGATATAGGAAAATAATGATAACCCATTTACCTTACCTTTCTCTTTTACAGAGAGTCTGTTTGCTTCTTTAAAGTTTGAAGATGCCTTCTCTACCCAGCAGCGATCGTATTCTATTGGCTGCTGTGTGAAGCTGTAAGGAAGAGAATTTCACATGCTGCTGTATGATGAGAGGAGGTGCAGAATGAGAAATGATCACAGCTGGCTTTTATGGCATGCAACCCTCTCTCTGCACATGAAGGTAGTGCTAAGTAAGGAGCTTCGCTGAGACTGAGCTAGGTGAAGGGACTGTCTCCCCATCTTTATATCAGCTTCTCAGACAAAAGCCACAGCTAGTGTTGCAGCTGGAGGCTGTCTCTTTAAAACCTCCAACCCTAAGGGTGGCCTGTCACATCCATGGACATCCATGACGTCATCTGATAGAAGCATGAAAAAAAACAGCACTTCAAAACAAAAGTCCCTGGGCGACCATAGCAACAGACTGCAAATGTCAGTGAATACCCATCAGGATGCTGCTAAGCAGCTTTCTCTTTGCCTCCCACATTGCAGGGAAACAGTGTAAATCTACTGCAATTAGCACTATTGCCAACCTTCATTTGCAAAGGGAGAGGAAGTCATTGTAAGAGTGACAAAGGTTGGCACCAATTCTGTGAGCTGCAATTTGTCTTTGCATGCAACTCAGCTGTTGTGCAGCTCTTCTCGTGTCCTTTGAATCCAATCCCTATGCTTCCCTGTTGTTCCATTGTATTCTGTGGGCAGCCAGAAGCAGAAACTGAAGCCAGTCACCTCCTCCTCAAATCCCACTGTCTGTGGAAATAGAAGAGAACACACTTTCTCTTGTTTCCATGTTTTTCTTTTGGAGTTATAGTTGAATGACATAGACTACTACAGGAAGCTCCATTAGCATGACACAGTGCTGTTCTGTAATATACAAAGAGGGGAAAGATCACTCCCATATTCAGTTCCTGTAAAGCAGCTTTTGCTGTGTGTGTGTTTTATATTTAAAGATGAAAACATTGATTGTTTAGAAAAACACATCCCTGTCTTCCAGGTTTGTCCAACTATAAACCAGATGCTATGTGCATATGTCTAATGAATCATTTACCCCCAATGACCCAAGGGTTCCATAGACTTTCTGTGTCCGTCATTTTAATGAATATAATATCACAAAAATATTGGACTAGTGACCAAAAATATGTCAGACGATCTAAAGACATTTTAACCACAACCCACACTACAAGCATACACATAACACAATCAAGTATGTCAAGTATGTCGCTGGTGATTCGCGAATTTATTCGCCAGCGGCGAATCGCGGGAATTCGCCGCGAATTCGACCCTGGCGAATAAATTCGCCCATCACTAATCATGAAGATAACAAAAACATTTCTTTGAACTGAACAAATGATGACAAGGTTGTACGTTTTTACACCTTGTTATAACCTAAAACATAACAGCTTGAGAAATGGTATGTACTGATCTCTGCTATTGGTAGACTGGATCCTGAGCATGGACAACACCTCTTCTAACAGTTACTGGCATTTTTCCATACCTGCTGAGTTATTACTACAGAGGTTGAAGCCTTTCTGCCTGAGAATATAAGGAAAAGAATATATGGGGATGGAATACAATTTGTCAGCAATTTTAATTTTCTGATAAAGAAGAAGCAACAAAAAAAAATCAGGAAATGACAATGAAAACATTATTGTGTTATTTTTCTGAATTTATTTCACCCATTTCAATTTAATATGGATTCCTCCAGGAGAAATGGAAGTACCAAAAGAGTCCCAATACTAGACAGCCTTTATGAGTGATCACTGGTCACCACCCTTTTAGGCAGAAGTGACTTAACCCTGTAAGTGCCAAATGACAATAGCAATCTTCTCATATTTCTACCTGCAGGCTTACTGGTATAACAAGGTTAAGTCAATTGCTCTGTTGAAAACATCCTTTAACGTGTCAGAGCTAATTTATATAGCCTCCTAGCTGTGGATCTGTTCAGGTGCCTCAAGGCACGTATCCAGTACTTTGCATTAATGTACAGAAAGTCTGCCCATAACAATAATATTATTGAGGCACTCCTATGTAATAAAAAAAGCATACTAATTAATTATTTTTCTTAGAAAAAACTGTTTAATACATATATATAGATATATATATATATACTGTATATATATAGATGTTTATGTAGTAAGCAAAATATTTACATAAATACAGTAAGCAGTTGATCCCCTTTAAATGATAATACTTATGGAAGGACATCACCTATTTACTTATAAACTTCGGAATTGTTTTTCTTTGATCTTTCTTTTTTTTTACTAAACTGAAGTATAGTATAAGGCAGTGAAAAGAAACACATATTTACATTTTTGTCATCGGCAGCAGGGTTCAGATCTAATATCTTTCATAGACTCCAAAGAAGCACCCAATGGCCACCTTATTATAATAAAAAGGATAATGGTTGCTTAGCTTTACCAATGTATCTGAATGGGGCATTTTTTATCATTGGCATCTCCTTGTTTTATATAAACCATTATAAGGCAGAATCAAACATGTTTTACATTCTTGATGTACACAATATACTCAGCAAAATTATTAACCCAAAATTGTCCCCTCCATATTACAAAATCAAAACCGAGTCACTATTTTCTGTCAGAAAATGTCAGTAATTTAGCCTTTTTAAAAAAAATGTTGTCCTTATTTCAGGTTCCATTTTGTTTAACTCTCGGTTATGGAAAGCTATGCTAATATCAACTGATGTCCTCTCTTGAAATATCTTCTAAGCTGCAAACACCAGGGTAGTCTCACTCAGCCACTGAATAAGGCCAAAGACTTTCCAATCCAGACAAGTAGTTTCAGTGCAATAAAATTATCAGTGTTGCTGTGTGTAGCAAGTGTCATATATGTTACATAAAAAGTTTTATATAAGCCAGAATCATACCATGTTTTACATTCTTGATGTACACAATATACTAAGAGAAAATGTCAACCCAAAATTGTCCCCCTGTTTTACAAAATAAAAACCCAGTCACTATTTTCTGTCAGAAAATTTTAGTAATTTAGTCTTTTTCAATTTTTATTTCAGGTTCCTTTTTGTGTAGCTCACGGTTATGGAAAGCTATGCTAATATTAACTGATGTCCTCTCTTGAAACATCTTCTAAGCTGCTAACACCAGAGTAGTCTCACTGAATAAGGCCACAGACTTTCCAATCCAGACAAGTAGTTTCAGCACAATAAAACTCAGTGTCAGTGCTGCTGTGTGTAGCAGGTGTCATATAAGTAAACGTAATAAAAAGTTTTTATCAAAGTGTGAAATTAGAACTCACCACAGAAAACCTCTTTATCAATGGGTGAAAGTAGAGTTCCCAACCTGATAAATATGCTTCTAAAAATCCCATAGCAATGAATAGAAAGTGGGTAAGACTTTCTGTGGTGAGCTCTAATTTCACACTAACAATAAATCTGCCCCTAAGTGTTGCTCATTATTGTGCCAAATCCTGTAAATCACACACAATTAAATTGCATGTAAATGTATACTCATGCCCCATCTGCATATCTCCCCTTCTTTCATAGGTGCAAGTTGTGTTCAGTTTACTCACTAGCACACATTTTACTCCTCAAAATTGTGTGCAGCAGGGGCAATTACACTGAAATCCTGAGCAGGAACGTTGCATGTTGGAAGATTTTTTTTTTTATTATTTTTGCACAATGCACTCCAATAGTAAATAAGCCTGCTGGGATACTGGCCTAAGTAATATATTAAAGTTTAAACAACAATATAGTCTCCTTGATGTTGTTCATCACCTTTTCATTCCTCCATCTTAGTCCCTTCCAGTCTATGCCCACACATACGGGCAGATCTACTAAAATTCGTAAAGGTTTTTTGCTAATTTAACTTTTTTCCAGGACAAATTTTCTTGGTGCATTTTTTGGGCAATTACTTTTATACTGTATGTGACATTTTTTTCTCAAGCGAGTGCTTAATAACCTTTAATCTATTAAACATGAGATTTATCATGTGTAAATTTATATTTTCCTGGACTGATTTATTTAAACAGTTTTGTCCATGGGTTATGATGCTTTTTTGTCACTCATTTCTGCCAATAATTTTTCTAGCAAAAGAAGTATTAGTAAAAAATGTCAATTTATAGTAAATAAGCACAGTAAATATAATTTACTAACATTAGTAGCTATAGCAAAAATAAAAAGACACTGGTAGAAAAATATAAAAAGTAAAAAAAAAACCACTATTTAGCAAAATAGAAAAGATTTTTTAACTTATGGGCAAAATGATATTTGTAGTTCAATATAAGCGGGGTTAAACATTTGACCCACAAAACTGACTTTATTGGCACCCCTAAATGGATTATGTGTAGCATCATGGCCAAAACAGTGCTCAGGAAAACTGAACAAACCAATTTGCAATGCCGCAAATAAGCTGTTGGCATGGCTAAATTACTTGCAAAAAAAAATAAAATTTTAAATTAAAAAACTTATTTGCACTAGGTACAGATCTGCATAATTTAGAAGTGTACCCAATGTTTCAGTTAGTCCTGTAACATTATATTAAGTGACTATGGTTTTTTTTATTTGTACAATGCACTTTAACTGCAAGTGGCCAATACACTAGCCTTTTGTGTCAGGGCAGTTTTTTCAGTAAAATGCCCTGTGAATTGATTCATGTGTCCTATTATTCAACTCTGTGTGCTCTTTCTTGTACAAGTAATGTTCGTACCGCCTGACAAAGAACGGGTCTATCTTTTGCCATTGTGGCTGAAAGATAACATTTTTATGGGCACAAAGAAGTTCATTGTACAGTAGTTACCTTCAATGAAATATATAGAAAGGTGTCAGCATCTATGAAATCCCTAAATGCTGTTTATTACAGATCTGGACTGTGACTTGCTTTCATTATTTTAGAACAAGCTTTGTCATGTGCTGCTTTTATGTTTACTGAAGTACAAATCTTTCTCTATCTCAGGGCTGTTATGCTTATAGCACTCTAGTTGATGGCTGTCTATGGATACTGTAAGGCCATTGGATTGCAAGCTGTTTCTTCTTTTCTTTTTTAAATTATACCATTTCAGTGAATTGCAATTATTATAAACATTGCAATTATTATAAACAGCTAATTGTAATTCTACATGATCAGCACCTACAGTATATGGTCATTTGTTTCAGGATCTTTGCTTATATGCACACTTTCTGATTATTATTATCTCCTCAGCTAGATCTGCAGACCATTTAGTACAGTTTTGTACCTTAGGTGATGCTTAAGCTTAAAATTAATTTTCTTTACAGTGAATTTAGATATCACAAATAGTTCTCGAGTTTGAAAGAGTGGGTTTTGGTTTTTTTTTTTTTGCAGGGCATAGCAATTTTACTAGCATTAATAAAACAAAGCAGAGAAGATTCTGTAGAATGTAAAGCACCATCAGCCTTAATTATGGTCTGGGTGCTAAAAGCTCAACCCAATTTCATTTCTGGCATGCTTAGTATGCACAGAAATATGCTGATGAAAGCACTGGGGAGGGATTTTATTATGTAGTATGTCTAAGGCATAAGTAACGGGGGTCCTAGAGCAACATGGTAGTACATAAATAGTCCACTCAAATACATTTCTCCCCATAACTTCTGTATACATACGGGGAAATTGTTGTCAGGGTAAATAATGGGGGATCCCTGACCAGCATGATCCTTTGGATCAAAGAACAACTCTGCTCACAGTAATTTCTAAAGAAAATGCTCAATTGCTTCTCTTCACTTCAAACCATAGGCCAGCACTACATATTGGACAAATGGAGAAAAAAGCTGCTTCTTAATGTGTGCAACTCCACTCGTCAACCGCTCCCACATTTTGCTAATTTGGTCCAGTGGCAACTGCTGGAAGAGTCATTGTGTTCAAAGTGCATAATTAGATTTAAAGAACATAATTACATGACCACAGCAGTGGGCAAAATAGCCTGCTTTAGACCCATCAGCAGAACACAATTCACACCCACAAATGAGACCTAGGTTATTGCTGACATGCTAACATTAACCTTATTATTTAATATGTCTTACCGTGTAGCAGCACTATTTGTTGTTTAGACAGAAAGGACTTGCACTTTAGGGACCATGAGGAAATATGATAAGGTACAAAGTGCAAATAGCTATGTCCCTCTTTTTTCCACCTTAACTTGTAATCGTTAGTTAACCCTGTAATAAATATTTTAAAATGCATTTTTTCTTTGGATATATTGCTATTGTAGGTGTATTGGCAGTTTTAATCAAGTTAAAGGGGTCATTCACCTTTGAGATAACTAAGTATGATGTATAGTGATATTCTGAGACAATTCACAATTAGTTTTCATTTTTTATTATTGAAGGTTTTTGAGTTATTTAGCTTTTTATTCAGCAGCTCTTCAATTAGCATCTTAAACAATCTGGTAACTAGGGTCCAAAGTACCCTAGCAATCTTTTATTGAGTTGAATAAGACACTGGAACATGAATAGAAGGATCAGTAATAAAAAGTAAACATAACAATACATTTGTAGGCTTACAGAGCATTTGCTTTTTAGAAGGGAGTCAGCGACACCCATTTGAAAGCTGTAAAGAGTCTGAAGAAAAAATAAATAATGAAAACCAATTGAAAAGTTGCTTAGAATTGGCTGTTTTCTAACACAATAATAGTTACCTTAAAGGTGAACCACCCTTGTGTCTTGTGTTTTCTTGGTCAGAATGTTTATTGTATTTTCAAGTAAAGAAAAAATTAGGAACTGACCCGTGCAAAGACTAATGATCTGTGATCCTGCACATGTTGCATTTCATGTGAACTAACAGAAAATTTATAAGCAATGCAATCAATGAAAATTATTAAAAAAACTCAACATATTATCTTACACTGGGAAGAAAGGGTTAAGTAAGAGGATCACTGTTGCAAGGTATTGGAAAGGAAATCTAGGGAACGATGGAGACAAAGAAAAAATCCCAGCCTCAATTTTTTCTGGTCTTTTTTTTAGTTGGAAAAATTTTAGAGGAAAAAGACCCACACATTTTTATAGATTTATTATACCCCAAAGCTGGATAATCCAAAACAGTTGGGGGTTTCAGGTCGACAATTTGATTTGGACATCAAACTCAAAAAATTAATACAATTTGATTTGTCGCAAGATTTTTGTTGAGATGACTTCACCAACTTTTTCGAACACATTTTTTGACAAATGAATTAAATTTGTAGAATTTGGGAGTTAGGTCAACTTTTTTTTAATAAAAAACTTTGATAAATTTAAGTTTTAGTTAATAACCCCTAAGTCTTCAATGCAATGTTTCATGATATAGAAAATATAATTTAAAATAATTTTCCCCCATGTCACTAATTATATTGTCTTATATAATTACTTCTGTACCACAGTTCAGGACACTGTAATCCACCTTAAGTGCACCATATACACCAGGTGCTGCTTTCTTTGTGCTCACTAAAAATACAATCCCAGATTTCTTAAAATAAATCACCATGCTAATGTCACCCTTCTAAACATTTTCTTTTTTGTTTTCTAAAGTTTTGAACAAAACATGTCATGAGGTTGAAGTGTGAGTGGTTCCCTTATCTCTAAGCATGCAATATTCTAATTGGTAATGAATGCAGGAATATGCAAGTAGAAAAAGAATATGCAAGTAGAAACAGAGGAAATAGTTACTATAATGTGGACTATTCCATGAGCTTAGTTCCATTTATTACATAATTGGTAAAGCAGAAACATGGGTAGCATTTCAGTTGTAGGTAGAAAAAGTATTGACTTGTGATGGACAGAAAATGTTTTCAGCCTCAACTCATGCCCCCCATTGTGAGTTATTTCATAAAGACTTTCCTTAGCAATACGCCGTGGCAACTATCTTATGCTGTGATGTGTCCTTATTTCCTCTCTTTCTTGCTCTATTCACAATATAAAAATATTTCATATCTGTATTCGGAGCAGCTGTTCTGAGAATGTACTAATATGTCAATTTAAAGGAGGACACCGCTTATTTAACTTTAATGCTTCAAGCTCCAAACTGTCCACTGAGCCATTTTCTCATTTTACAAAGGCTAAGTCTGTCACGAGGTCTAATGTGCTTTAAAACTTCTGTTTAATTGCATTAAATGACACCCCTAATTAGGAGATGTCTTACATTTCGCAGAGATAAGAGTTTGTCTCGTGTCGAGGTTCAGATGAATGAAATTGTGTGGTGGGAGATGTCATTAAGCTTCTGGTGAAGACTTGCTAGTAAAATCGTGCCTTGTAATCATTGCACACCCCCTCCGTAAATCAGATATTATTTCGGGTGTAACTTCTTGATGCTGGAAGACCCTGGAATCCTCACTTTTCTTTGGTTTGGAACAGCAAACCACAATTGAAAGCTACTGAGTTCACTCATTGAGAGTGTAAAGGATCACACATAGCAAACTTGGACCAGGTATGTAATTTTTTTTCCTCTTTAGAAAATTGTAATAAGACTTCTCCTCACACTTGGTAAATCGAAGCATGTTGGTCAATGTGCCTGAGTAGTGTCCAGATTCTGTCTGAAATAGAAATCAGTTGCAGATGAGCTCCACCAGTTTATCAATTCCTCTTCTTGTTAGATCTAAGGGTTCAGAAATCACAATTTTATCTTACACGTCTATAACAAACAGATACTGGAAGTGTTAATGGTTTGTGTAAATATGGATCAGTACTGTATATAAAAAGGGAATCATGGAAGATACACACCAGAAAATATCTGTATTTCTGCTCCTCTTGTCTCCCAGTCCGATTATATGGAGCGGGACAGATTTGCAGGACTGAACCTTTTACAGTGTTTCCATGGTACAATATTTAGAAAATGGCAAAAGCAAGGAAAACAAAGGAATTAAAGTGCTCATGCATAAATTCTCCAAAATAGAGAACCTTTTCTGTTTGCTCTGTCTGCAGGGAAAGCGATATGGCATTATTTAGTAAGAGGCCAGCTGATAAAAAGATTTTTTTCCTTTTTAATTTAAGGGCAGTTGAAGTGTAAGCATACTGCATAAAGTGGCAGATGTGCCTTGTCTGCGCAACTAAGGATCCTATTACTGTACCATATTTCCTTAGTAACAACATTGAGAAGGAAACCCAGGGACACCAAGGTACAGGACATTAAAAAGCTTGCATTATATGCACATGCTTAACAACATTTAACTCATGACTGCTCAGAAGCACAGGGGTCAGTCTATACTATATAACGCAGCAAAGGCACCTGTTCTCTAACAGGGATGTTTTAGTGATCTCTATATCTTGCTCATGGTAATAAATCATTGATTCCCTTGTGTGTTCAGTGACATAGGGTGTTATACAAAAACACAAGCAATGTTTGCACCTGCCAAGTTATCCATTGTAACCAATTTGATATTGTCTGTTATTATTATAAATAATAGTCTGGTAAAGGTTGGCTGGGCTGGTTGGCTGGTCATTTGTTGTTAATAGTTACTGGATCTATGCATAATAATAACTATTACTATATAATAGTAATTACTGAATACTATGTATCCCATTAGTTTATTTTGGTTTTTGTTACACCATTGCCCAACTCGTGACCCATCACCTGTAAATAAAATATAAAGCATCTTAACATCTACCAAGCTCTATTCTGTTACCTCTCAACAAGGAATTATTTACATACATAGCTAATTTAACACATGGGATACATACCAGCCTATTTTTATTTATATATATATATATATATATATATATATATATATATATATATATATATATATATATACATACATACACACATATATATATATATATAGTTTGTAGAATAAGAATTAGTGCTTTTTTGTAATTATTATTTGGTTCGTTGATCAATTCTTGCAATACATAGTTATAGATGGACAGTTATGGATGAATCCTCTTTTGGACCTTTATCAAGGTTACTGTGCAAGTGTTACATGTGGGTTTAAATATCCTATGCTCAAAAAAAGGGTGTGCATTAGTAACAACATTGCAGTTTCAATCATCTTCTTTAGTGTGCATTATTTATAATAAAGGTGAACTTCCTATATATCACCCCAAGTGTCAACAAGTCCTTTGTTAGAACATAAGTCCCTAACGTGAAAATATGTTTTGTGTACATTTGCATAAACATAGATATAGCTCTGCACTCACCCAGCCAAAAAATAAGTATAAGATAGCCCGGTGCTCAGCATAGAGGGGTAACCCTGCTTGGAATTTGCCTTGAGTGCCAGTGTTTTTTGAAGTGAATTCTTGTGTACATTTGCGCCTGCAAACTCCACAGTCAGGACCTGCGCTGAGAGGGTAAGTAGCAACTATGGGGCATTTGCCCAGGGGAGGAAGTGGGGGGGGTCTTACGGGGGGAGGGGGTTTATAGGTTGACTTCTCCTTTAAGCCCCTCAGGGCTACACAGTCGAGCTGATGGATCCAGTATGCTTCTCTTTGTAATAGCCTCTTATTCTTATCACCTCCCCGTGTTAGTTCGGATAACTGCTCAGTCGGCATGCATCTAAATGCTGCTGGAACATGCCTTGCCTGTGCCCAATGTCTCGCTACCGCCTGTTGAGCTATATCCTGTTTTTTATCATGTGGTTTTAAGGTCCTTTCAGGATCCACTGCTGCCCCTATACTGGACCTATGCATGCTAATATGTTCCTTTAATTGCCTTATGGTTTTAACGCAATATAATAGGCCACAAGGACATTTGATGAGATATATTACGATGGATTAAGTACAGGCCATTCTCTGTTTGATCTGGTGTTTTTTACCTGTATATACAAATTCTGTGCTCAATATTAGACTATTACACATTACACGGCCTGTGCATTTAAACACCCCCATTTCTCCCATAGAAAATTTGTCACTGCCACTTTTTTATATTTGTCTACTGGGTCAGTGGGGCCTATTAACCCCTTCAAGTTCCTGCCCCTAGTGGACCGAAACGTTGGTGGTATGCACAGTGGAATAAATCTTAAAATAAATAAATAGATAAAATACACAGCACCCAATCATGCACAGCTGTGTTTTTTTCTATTTATCTATATATCTATTTGAATTAATGTTTTTATTGTGAACATGACCGTGATAATGGTCTTAGAAGGAGACCAAAAGTTGGCCTGTTTTAAAGTAACCAATAAAATTTATGGATTTTATAATTTACAAAATCCCAGCGTGCACCCATATATATTGTATATGTTGTATATATTGAGATATATATATATAGATGTATATAGACACACGTCCTTTTATTGGCACTCACCATACTTTTCATCAATAACTCATAGTTCCATTGGTAAATATTGTAATAAACAGAGCTTTATTCATCCATTGTATCACAATGGAACTATATATATATATATATATATATATATATATATATATATATATATATATATATATATAAAATATAATACACAAAAGCCGTGAATATCTTGTAAATTATATCCTTATAAATGGTGAGTTCTGATGTCATCAGTTATAAACGGTGAGTTCTGATGTCATTTCTGTCACATGACTCACTCAAACTTGTGTATTATAATAAATAAAGTACCCTCAGTTGCAAAATATGAGGATATTAGAAGTTACCTTGGAGTTCCATGACCTGTATAAAGACACTCGGCCTTCTGCCTCGTGTTTTTATATGGTCATGAAACTCCTCGGTAATATATATATCCTTATATTTTACAAGAGGGGATACTTTATCACTATATATATTCAAATTTCCAGGATATACATACAAATTATAGAATTATAGATAATGATTTAGACTTATTATTTACTCCCAGTGATATAACAATAAAAAACAGAAGCTATTGGGAACAAAGTATTTAGGGACATGACACACATCAGAAATTGAAGATCTGTGACATCCGACTGCAGTCTGATAAAAACAGGTTACTAAAACACAGTTCTGCTGATTTACAAAGAAGATGCATGATGCAAAGCCACTTCTCCCTGTTATTATATTTTTGAGCCAGTTACTAATAGCTGTACCCGGCTGGGCTTGCGTTACTAACTTGCCTACAGATAAAGGGTTGTCAAGCCAGCCCTGTAAGTATAGCCTGTCCTGAAGCAACAGCAGGGTAATTACAAGACTCAATTTGCTGCCAGCAGCCAGTTTGTTCAGCTTTTGTGTCTTACATATATGTTACAGACTAAAGTGGTTTCACCAGGGAATGCCTTGTTTTTTATGTGTCTTGTACCAGCACAAAGCTGGATTCACAGATCTGGCATTCAGTAATTTCAGCCTGACTGAAAAAAAAAATGAATAGAATGTGCTGCTTCCCCACTGTTTGGGATATGCTCTGAAGCACAGAAATCTTTATTTATCTACATTCTAATGCTCCCACTGTTCAGGTAAAATTACAATTCACAAAGCAATAACACAGCAACTAGGCATCTCTTAGATTGTGGCGCATCCTTACTGAACAAGACAAACCACCCTAATCCATAATGGCCTTTATAATGGAACTCTCCAGATGACAAGTAATGAGATTTGCAAACATGTTCTGTGCTTTCCAAATGTCGTTGTTTTCAGCACTTTACATTAAGAAATAAAAAAGACAACAGGCATCATTTATGACCTCATGGGCAGTGTGCACAATGAAATTTCAGAAGTAATCTGTATGTTGCAGCGCATTCCCCAGAATACCAGTTAACAGAATTCCAAATTTTTCTAAATTTATTGTACCCTAATTTGAAAAATTTTCGACCTGTCGAGGTCCTTGAAGTTAATGGCAGAGTTCCTATTTGCAGTTTGAAGATAGTATCTTATGCGCTGGGTTTCATATGACAATCCAAACATTTCGGGCTTTTCCACTAATTTCACAAAAATCTCCAAAACTTTTTGGGTGTCAAATCCAAATTTTTTGCGAGACAATCTGAAAAAGTCATGGTTTTCGTATGACAATTTTTTTGTTGATCTGATTCTTCCTTGTTTTTTTAATGATAAATAAAGGTAAATAATGGATTCTAGTTTAGTTTGATTTTTTTATTAATAAAAAATAATACTTTTTATTTATTATAATAATGATAAAATTCATGTTTTCAACATTTATGGGGGGCAGATTTACTAAGGGTCAAAGTGAAAATTCAAATGCAAAAAATTGAATTTCAAAGTAATTTTTGGGTACTTCGACCATCGAATAGATCAAAATTTTATTTGAATTTAAAAAAATGTTAATCAAATTTTAAAATTCAACCATTCGAAAATCAAAGAACTGTCTCTTTAAAAAATTCGACACTCCCGTAGTCTCCATTTTATCCAAATAATCCAAATTTTTAAAAAATATTTATTTTTTCTCTGTAATGATAAAACACCTTGTACTTGATCCAAACTCACATATAATTAATTAATCCTTATTGGAAGGAAACTCAGCCTATTGGGCTTGTTTAATGTTTACATGATTTTCTAGAGGACTTAAGCCATCCAAGTTACAGAAAGATCCATTATCCAGAAACACCAGGTCCTGAGCATTCTGGATAACAGGTCCCATACCTGTAGTAGTAGAAAAAAGGGAGTTTATGCTGCAACTTGAAAGAGGGATTTATGCTGCAACTCTGTGGTCTTTGGTAAAATCTCTGCTGGAATATTTTGTTCAGTTCTGGGGGTCCTACATTTGTGAAACAAAATCTGTTCCAAGAAAGAAGGGTTATTAATGTGGTGCTAGTCTTCATTAAAAACACGTAAAAGGAGCTGGGGAGCAACACTACCATGAAAAATCTTCTTGGGGTGCCAAATAAGTCCTGTGATTGGCCATTTGGTAGCCACTATGTGGATTGTCAACCTACATTGAGGCTCTGTTTGGCAGTGTACCTGGTTTTTATACAACCAAAACTTTCCTCCAAGCCTTGAATTAAAAAAAAAGCACTTGCTTTGAGGCCATTGGGAGCAACATCCAAAGGTTTGGAGAGCAACGTGTTGCTCACAATCTACTGGTTGGGGATCACTGTGATAAAACATGGAACTCTACAACAATTCTTCAACACTTAGGGGCAGATTTACTAAGGGTCGAAGTGAAAATTAGAATTTAAAAAAATTTCAAATTTCATAATTTTTGGGTACTTCGACTATCAAATTTTGAAAAATTTGATTTGAATTTAAAAATTTGACCATTCAAACATCGAAGTACTGTCTCTTCAAAAAATTCGAATTTGACCCTTCACCACCTTAAACCTGCTGAATTGCTATTTTTGCCTATGGGGGACCTCCTGGAACCTTTAAAAAGTGTTTCTAATTTTTTAAAAAAATCGAAGCATTGTGGGGAAAATCAATTGAAACGTTCTAATCGAACAATGCATTCGAATGATTCAAATGATTCCAATGATTTTTATTAGATCGAAAACCCCTTCTAAATACATTTGATGGTCAAATTCCACATTGTTTTTCTGCCCCATAGTGTAAAAACTGCAAAAAAATACAAAACTTTGCCAAGTAAAAGCAGTCAAGGTCCTATATGAGTCAACAGGAGCTGTGCTTATTTATATTGGACTTTTTTTAGCCATTCAGCCTTTTCGAGGTTGGATTTTTTTCACTAAGAAATTGTCTGAAAAACTAAAATTTTGAGGATTTTCATATTTTTCAATGCATAGTTCAGAGCTGTTTCCCATTTGTGCTTTTTATACTGGATATTTGAATAACTTTAATGGCATTTGTGGTTTCAAAACATTCTACTACTGTACCACTACGTTCGACATTTAGGGGGGTGTTTACTAAAACTCAAATTTATCTCATTTTTTTTTACTGAAACAAAGTCAACCTAAGTCCCATCAACAATTTTAACTCATTTATCATTAATACAGTACTTCTTAAAAAAATGTTGTGCCAAAAAATGTCAAAAAATAGTGTCAATCTAAATTGTACAACTTTTTCTAATTGACTCAACTCTATCAACTTTATCACCACAACAATTTGAATTTATCAGATTATTAGATGAAAACCAGTGCTGATCACATTGTCAAGAAACATCTTCAGAGACATTTGCCTTTGACTTCTACATGACTTTGACAGGTTTTAGATGGAGTATTTTCAGATTTTTATCAATTTTGGGGTATAATAAATGTCTAAAAATGTGTGGGGGGGGTTTTCCTCTAAATATTCCAGAAAATAATTTTTTATCCACAACTAACTAAAGGAACATTTGCAAACCCACAACTGTGCCTGAGGTCATAATTTTTTAGTCAGAACCAAGAGGAACTTCTGGGTCAGGTTCGTTTTGAAATTAAAATCCTGGAGTGAGTTTCTCACTGTGAGCGAAAATCATATATCTCTGAATATACACAGGAATGGTTAATATTGCAAAGTTAGCACCCTGCTAAACACATTAAAGCATACAACTGCCTGTTTTCACAAGCCGTGGGCTACCAATGAGGAAAGAAATGTGATCAAAATACCACATATGGCATAGCTCATGGGCAAAGGAACTGTTGTTTATGTTGATAGAGAGGTTATGGGAAGGTGAAACAGAGAACACTGAGAGCTACTCGTCATCAGGAAAGGAACAGCAAAAGAGGAAAGGTATGAATGGGCAAATCTGCTCTGAGATCTATGCAATAGGTAGCAATTCATTGAAACATAAAAATAACAATATGTTTCCATGTTAAGTTGTCTGGAAGCACACATTACCATCAATTTTTCACTCTGATTGTTGTTATGTTATAACAATAATTAATAATGCATAATAATTATATTTTTTAATTAAAACAATGCATACCAAGAAATACTGTGCAATCATATAGTACCTGTATCATGTCCAACTGCCTAGATTGACTGTACCTCAAAGCTGCTAAAAATCCAAATCCGAAAATACGCCATCTCAAACCTATTAAGGTCTTGTAGAAATCAATGGCAGATCTTTCTAAAGTTGTGTCTTGACATTGTGAGCTGCGTTGGATAAACAAAAAAAACCTGAGGTTTTGGACTGGTGATGTGAAAAGTAGAGTTTTTGCATTGAAAAGCGAGTGTCAATCGTACATTTTGATGCTCGATTTTGTCATGACGTTTAGTTGCTATAATTATTTTGAGAAACTTTATTGATAAATGAGTTAATATTGTGGAAGGGAGTTCAGTTGGATTTGTTTTCCAAAAAAAAAATGAGATTAATTTGAGTTTTAGTAAAGGTGCCCCTTAGGGGCAGATTTACTAAATTCACATGTATTCACATGAAGGATTCGAATATTCGATCGGATTTTCAAAAAGATTCAAATTCAAATTTCGAATATGCAAATTAGGCAAATTCAAACAAATTCGACCATTGAATATTCAAATTAGATTGATTCGAATATTCAAATTTAATTTTATTCGAAAATTCGATGGTCGAATACTTCCCCTTTAAATTTAAATTCGATCACCTACTACTTCGCCAGATTAAACCTACCGAAATGGGGATCATTCCCTAAGATCGAATAGGAAAAATTTGATCGATCGTTTAAAAATCCTTTAGAAAATACAATTCCCTATTCGATCATTCAATCGATCGAATTGCGCTAAAAAATTTTAATTCAAATTTTTTTAATTCCCCACTATTCCATGGTTGAATTTTGAATTTTTTTGGCATTCGAAATTCGACCCTTAGTAAATCTGCCCCTTAGTGTAGTTGAGTATAGTGTTCATGAAAATACTTTATTTATATGAAACAGTGATTTAAATAACTACTGCTTTATGTGATATGTTGTAAAGAGACCTGCAATTTTGATGGATATATTTACCTCTCAAATAATTTTTAGAGTTATGGAAATCTGGAAGTATTCGCCAAAATATTTGGTATTGAATACCCATTGCTATGCTGCTAAATACTAACAGAACTCTGAGACAGTTTTGAAGATACAGTGGCAAGATTAGGAAATCAAGTCATATGAATATTTATCTGTTAGGAATTACAGCGATTTGCGGAAAGCAAACCAATTTATGCCAATCATGGCTGATGCACACCAAATCTTGTATAATTGCCTGATTTATTCAAATGATGTGATGTGACCTGCAGACTGTATCTTGGGTGATTCTTACAACTATTCGCAGGCATAAAAAAGCAGGGAGCAATGGTATCATGCAGAGTTTGACAAAACACCTCTCTCAGACTGCACTACTAATGACACTCTATTCAACAAGATGGTGTGCTTATAGCTCTGCGATTAATGAGCTTCATCTATTTATACCCCTTGCTGAAAAAAAACCAGTGACCTCGTCTATGTTTATATTAATACAGGACTGGTTTTATTTTACCAGGGACAGAATATCTTCATTTTGCATTAGATGTCCCAACAGGACTTCAGGAGTTACCAGTGGGACTTACATGTCCATTTCTGACACTGACAGCTCTGCCCCGATGCGATATTGGATAGTAGTTATTCTCATGTTTTTCAACACTCTTGATAAAAGGGGAGAAAAGACCTCTATGAAATGTCACCAGATTCAGTGCGTAATATGTGCTGTATTTGTTGCACATTTTTCTTTCTACACAGAAAAATTGAATTTGACAATTAAATTTAGCCTCCAGTCTTTCCACTCTAATGTGCTATATATGTTAACTGGACAATGCCTTTACACCTTTAGAAGATATTTTCTTGAAGGTAAAAAATATATAAATATCTGCCATCTTATATTTAACTTAATTTCTCTCCATGTGATTTTATACTCCCTTTTTCTTTGTGTGCAGACCTCCTTCATACCTGAACTCCTACTGATGTAAGCCCACATGGACTGAACTGCAATTTTCCTGGGTTTGGAAATCCAATGCCTGTATATGCCTGCATCAATTCTACAAAATGTATTGTCTTTAGATAAAATAAAGTATTATTGAGTTTTCTGGCTTATATCTTGTATACAGTATATATTTTCTAGCATTCCAGGTAAAAAAAAGAATATGAGATAGTTGTGCTAGTTGATGTAACAGATAAGAAAAAGGATTTACTGATTTGGCTCTGTGTGCAAAATTGTAAGTTTTGGACGCATTTTCCCCCAGACTAATTGCAGCTGTGCGGGAAGTTACAGCTATGCCCAATGACTCAAAATTGTGGTGTGGGTTTTTTTTTTTGCAAACATGGAGCATATTGTAGACAAGACTGAGTGGGGATTATCTTGTTTCCAGTGCAAATCTTTAAAATGGTGTTAGCTCCAGGTTTCCACAGCCTTAATAACTGCACTTCCAAATGATTCATCAGATTGGGTGAGTATAGGCGTACAGCACTACTACATTGGAGCCCAAATAGCATGTTTTGAAGCTTTATTGAATTTCAGCAATATACGCAATGACATTCACATACATTTTAACACAACTGCACTTACAGTTGAAAATGACCCATCAGATGTCTGTTACTAGGGGGGCGATTTACGAAATTCACTTGAAATGATCGAAGTTCGAACGAATACCGATCGTACGAATTTTTCGTGAAATCGGATATGCAAATTTGGCCTCTTCGATCATCGAATAGATCGAATAGATCAAATGATCGGATATTCGCTAATTCGATGATCGAAGGAATCAAAATTTTAAAGTTATTCGACTGCCTACTTCGCCAGATTGAACCTACCGAATTGTAATAGAAGCCAATGGGAAGCTCCCCATAGGCTTCTGAGGCTAAGTCCTGCTCGAATACCATTCGTACAATCGGAGCGTTCGATCGTTCAAATCTACAAATTTTTCTGACGCTCGCATGAAATTTCATGATCTTTTCGTGAAATCGAACGATCGGTATCCGATTGTACAAATTCATCGAGAAATCGTATAGCGAGCAAAACGATAGCCTAAAACAATTCGATAACCATTCGATGGTCGAATGCTTATCAAATTTCGAATTTGGTCGAGCTAATTTTGGGGATTAATAGTAAATTTTCCCCTAAGACTCTGACTCCAAAGAAAACCCCAATGTACTACTTGCCAATGTACTACATAGAAGTAGCTGTTAAAATTCCATGGGGCAGATTCACTAAGATCCGAAAATTTGCCAGCGTAGGCTTCGCTAGCTTTCGCCGCACTTCGCCAGGTGAATTTTCGCCAGCGATACGCAAAAGTGCGAATTTACGCTCAGGTCGGTGAATGGTAGCGTAGTTGCGCTAGTGTTACTTCGCTAGGCAGAGCGCTGTTACACTAGCGAAGCCCAATTTGCATACGGCGGGATCTTTAACTTATAATAGAAGTATATGTTACAGCCACTACATTCCACTACACAAGCCCAGGAAACCTTTAATAAATTATATAAAGTTGTCCTATTGCCCTACATGTTGAGTTGCCATATGTTAGGAAATGTAGGGGGGAAGAAGGGTAACCCCCAAAAAAATTATCAATCTTTTTCAGACTATCACCCTCCTATGCTACAATATGCCGGCGTTTTTTTGGGACTTAGAAAAAATTTTACACTTTTTTTCAACCTCCCATCTATTGTATTGAACTTCGCCTGGTCTGAACAGGCGAAGTAACGTCTAGCGTAAGTGCTAACGTTGAGGAAAAAGTTTATCTTGCGAAGTTACGATCCTTTGTCAGTGCGCAACTTCGCTTGGCGTAAGGGTGCAAAGTTGCACAAGTCTATCTACTTCGCTAGTGAAAATTCGCCAGAGCCCGTGCTAGTGAATTTGCAAAGTTGCGAAATAACGTCACGCTGGCGAATTAGCGCTAGCATTAGACGATTTTCGCTTTAGTGAATCTGCCCCCATGTATCTGCCCTACTTAATGGTAGAGGCTATTTTTGCCATACCTGCTGAGCGTCTGTTATATGTAGTCATCATCTCCTATGAAGTGCTTTCTTTCCTTTCTCCAGCATCTAACTGAATCATCTAGATCTATTCATCTTCCACTTCTGAAAAATGCTGCCCTCAGAACTTACTTCACTGCGTTTTGGGGGCACATTTACCAAGGGTCAAATTTCGAAGTGAAAAAAACATTGAAATTCGACCATCAAATCAAAAGGGGTTTTTGGATCGAAAATGGACCGTTTTCGATCTAATAGGTCCATTTTCGATCGATTTTACCAATGACCCTCAGAGTTGCAGCATAAATCCCTCTTTTAATTTGCAGCATATACTCCCTTTTTCTACTACTACAGGTATGGGACCTGTTTTCCAGAATGCTCAGGACCTGGAGTTTCTGGATAATGGATCTTTCCATAACTTGGATGGCTTAAGTTCACTAGAAAATCAAGTAAACATTAAATAACCCCAATAAGCTGGTTTTGCTTCCAATAAGGATTAATTATATTTTAGGATTAATTATCTCACCGCACCAGAGGCCACCCCTTCAGACTAGAAGAAAAGGACTTTCATTTGTAGCAGCGTAGGTGGTTCTTCACAGTGAGGACAGTGAGTTTGTGGAATTGACTGCCGGGTGATGTTGTGATGGCTGATTCTGTTGATGCTTTTAAGGGGGGCTTGGATGATTTCTAGGACAGACATAATATCAAAGGCTATTTTGATACTAAACTCTACAGTTAGTATAGCTATGGACATATATGGTTTGTGTGAAAGAGTGGAGATGTGTGTGTGTATGTATCCTGGGATTTAATTTGGAGAGGTTGAACTTGATGGACTCTGTCTTTTTTCAACCCAATTTAACTATGTAACTATGTAAGTACAAGCCACTGTTTTATTATTACAGAGGAAAAGGAAATCATTTTTTAAAATTTGGATTATTTGGATAAAACAGAGTCTATGGGAGATGGACTTTCTGTAATTTAGATCTTTCTGGATAATGGATTTCTGGATAACAGATGCCATACCTGTACTACTAATACCCCTTCCTTTAAAATTTGGTTTGATTTGACTCCACATACCTTTACAGGTCATCTGTGATTCACGGACCCCCCTTCCTTTTCCTCTCTGCACATTGAAAGTGTTTAAGCCTATATTCTGCATGCTGTTTTGCTTTTTAACACTGTTTTACATTACATTTAAGATTCTAAATTGTTCATCTTTGTTATTGTCCAATATCATTATACATCTTAGACTTGTCAGTTTATATTATTATTAAAAGTGCACACATATACCTGTAGAATCTGTTATCCAAAAACCCTTTATCCAGAAAGCTCTGAATTGCAATTCTCCCAATTAAATAATTCAAGATTTTATATCCTATTTCCTCTTTCTCTTAAATATCAAAATAGTACCTTGTACTTGATCCCAACTAAGATGAACTTAATCCTTATTGGTGGGAAAACTATGCTGTTGGGTTTACTTAATGTTTAAATGATTTTTAGCAACCTTAAAGGAGAATTCAACCCCCCTTGAAGTTAAGTGCCCATCTGCTCCCCTCCCTTCACCTGTCTCCCTGCCTCCTCCCTGCAAAGTCTTACTCCTGAATCCTTCTCCCCTAGCGTAATCTTTGGTAATCTACGTGAATGGATTTGGCGCATGTGCAGTTGTCAAAACCCGGAACTTTGCTAAAACTACGCATGTACCAAAACAAGTCCATTCACGAATATTGTGAAGATTACCGAAGATGGTGGCTGATTTCTCCTTTAAGGTATGAAGTTGCACATTACAGAAAGGCGGCTTATTAAAAAAAAAACCCAAGCATTCTGGATAACAGGTTTCATACCTGTACTTAATTGGCCCATTTATGGATAAAATATTACAATTTATTTATGCAGTTTTAGTTGTACCACCTTGTGCTATCAATGTAGCTGCCTGTAGGTTTCCACTTACTTTTATAGACCACAAAGTCAGACTGTTTTTCAGTGCTCAAGAAAAGCAGATCTGTTTTAACTGGACTGCATTTTTTTCCGGTGCGCTGAAAATATGGTATACACACAGGAAATAAGTACATGCTGTGAAAAAAGGTACATAATTATTTCAGAGCAATTATTTGCAGCAATGATATAAAAACACATAATTAGGACTCCTTCCTAATGTTTATGTCTATTTGAAGCTCTTATGTCTCTCAACTGTTATTTTTACTGTACTACCGTTGAGAAGTGCTGTGTACATGAATGGTGCTATACAAATAAAGTTACATACATACATAATTATATATTTTAAAGACACTGATTGATCCCTTGGTTCTAAGCTTTGTGTAAACCCACGTCCCTATTCAATAAAGTAACTGCTTTTGAAACATGCTATTTTTTGCTTCTAGCTTCGTTTTAAACACCAGCCATTGTAGGTTTTGCAAGAGCATCCAAATTTATCCAAAAGCGATGTGGCAAGGATGTAGTTCTGAACAGACTGGCCTCTTACATACTCACTAACATGTATTATGGGGGACAACAGATCCCTGCAGATCCATCTGCTTGCTAGGAAAAGCCACAGGCACTGGAAATGGGTTTGGAAGGGTTACATATGCCTTCCACACCAGCACAGAAATTAACTGCAGCATCTCTCTTCCTCCAGGATGCTTTTATGTGGCTCAATTGAAATGTATGATAACAGTTGAGAGCAGCAACCTGCAGGCAAGCCTGGACACACAGCCCATTACTAGGTTCAAACTGGTTAACTGTAGCCTTGTCAGCCATTAAAGGGATGTCAAATTGTCACTTACTGGCATGTACAGGTTTCAATTCTAGCAAACTACTTGAGGGCCATAATAAAATAACTGAGACTTGGATAGCTAATTTACAAAAGTACATAAGGAGTACAATAAAATGAACAAACAGCATTCAATATATATATCTTTAGAAAGGCCCTAATGGGGACCAAAACGTTGGATGTACAGATGCACAAAAAATTAAACACAATTTAATTGGAGTGTGGGTCGTTCTGGAAAAATTCTGCATGTTTTTACCCTGCAACCATGAACATTTATATAAATCCTGCATTAAGGGGCAGATTTACTAAATTCACATGAAGGATTCGAAGTTCGATCGAATTTTCAAAAAGATTCGAATTCAAATTTTCGAATGTTTTTGAAGACCACTTCAACCAGTGAATTTTGAAAATTCGATCGAATAGAATGATTTGAATAAGTTGAAGAAAAATCTATTCAAATATTCCACTATTCGACAGTCGAATTACTTCCCCTTTAAATTTTTATTCGACTGCCTTGTTCACCAGATCAAAGCTACCGAATTGGGTTTCATTATTTTTCATTGAATAAAATAAATTCTATGAAATGGTTAAAATCGTTCGAATCGATTTTATCGATCGAATATTTTCTATTTGATCGTTCCATCAATCGAATTGTGGTAAAATCTTTCAAATTCGATATTCAAAGGATTTTACTTCCCCAACAGCAGCTGCTGAAATTATATATATATATATATATATATATATATATATATATATACAATTCTGAAACTGGAGACGGCTCCTAATGAGCACCGAAATGTTGGACTCTGATATGATGTATTTAAAATAAATAGGCAAAGATTTTATATGGGTGTGCCAGTTTCAGAATTCGCATATATATACAAATTATAAATGTTATCTGTGCACTCCGATTATATACAAAAGAAAATTTAGCCTTGTAGTGTGGCTACTCAACTGTAGTTTAGTGCGTGAAAGGCCTAAACTATGGCTAGCAAGCTGGCAGATCCCAAACTGTTATTTAGCTGATCTCCCAATCATATTGAAAGTCCTTTTTATACACTGTACATTCAAAATTGGTGGTGGCCAATGCTTTGCACAAGACTTGGCTAGAAGACTTTATCTGTTGGTACCAAACTAACAATATATTTCCATCATAATTTTATTAAAGTATCCATCATATAGTATTTTAACCTGATAAATTAAGGTCACCATTCAAGTTGCAGAAATGAAAAGGGCTGCACCCATTAAACCTTGCAATCACTTACTCCAACAACCTATGATATTTAAGGGTAATTTGAAAAAGGCCTGCAAAAGGTCTCACAGCTAGCCATTACGCAAGATGTATGATTGTTTTTGAATACATTAGCAACAACTAACATTACATTCACAAACTACCCATACTATCACTTGGGTAGTTTGGAGAGGGAGATGATATTGAAACCTAATTAGCAAAGAAGTAGATGGGTAGACAGCATATAGGGCTACGCATCACAGTCTGCTAAATAAGTTACTTAATTGGAAACATAAGTAGCATTCATGGTAATGACTCTTGTGGTGACACACATATACAAGCATATACTGTATGTGTGATGCTAACTTGCATGTACTGTATGTTAATAGAACAAAAGAATAACACAGCAATAATTGTTAGTAGCCCTATGCAATGCTATGTTGAGTCAATATTTATAGCCTCTAAGTTGGGGGTCCCCAACCTTTTATACCTGTGGGATACATTCAAATAAAAAAAGAGTTGGGGAGCAACACAAGCATGAAAAAAGTCCTGTGGCTGTAATTGGCTATTGCAAAGCCCCCTATGTGGACTGATAATGCTTGTTCTTAACCGCCTCTATTTGCTGCCTGAACTGACCTTTGCCTGTTACTTACTATTCTTTTGGAATTTGACTCAGTACTGTGCTGACTGATTAGTTTTGACCCAGCCTGTTCTACGACTACAATTAGCTCTAGCACTGTCCCTCCAGTCACACATTACAGTTTCTTTGTCAGCCCAGATCTCTACCCTTGGTTCTCTCACTTTAAGACCAAATCGAAAAGCGGCTATTATAGGCGGAAGCTTGAGTCCTGACAGGAACCTTGACGTCTATTATGGGTTTTGGGTTATAGAAAATGCCTCTGTTATAGAGCAACATCTAGCTGTAAATATTATCACTCTAGATCTACACAGACTTTTGCCTTTGCTCCCACTAACCTGATGGCCTTCAACATGTCATCTGCATGGTACAGGCTTTAATTAGAAATATGATGATACTGCAAGCCTGTGATTGTAAAGATTTAGTTCAATTGTTCATTCCAAGCTAAACCCAGAATATTTCTGTCATCTACCAACGTGAAACATGGGGTTCAAGCTCACTGGAATACGCTGTAGGCATCCAGAAGTAGCACTTTACTCCATACAACTCTCTACTTTTATTCTTTCTAACTGCTTACCTGTGGCGTTGCTGTCTAGTAAATTTCACTTGTTTCCTTTGGGGAGAAACTACTTGTATTCCCAGCACTTCTATTTTTTCCAAGTTATTAACAATTTCCTAGTTTGTCTAATGAACTGACACATTACCAACTGCTTTTAGCAGTCAAAATCCATTCTGTGCTATGGTGTTTTAGAGTTCCATGCATAGATATAAATCAAAACCTAATTTTAACTTCCTTTAATTCCCAGTAAATCCAAAGAACACATTCCTGACTTGTTTACTCATAATTTATGTACATATCCTTGAGCTCATTTTAAATGATTTGTTTTGAAAAGAGCTAATATAATTAGCTTGTTATTCACCCGCAAGAATTTGTTGTTGCCATGTGCGGGTAAATACTATTATTGTAAAAGAAATCTATTTAATATGTAAGCCCTAGTTGAACATGGATGATATTGTAGTAATCTAAAACATATACAATCAATCTTTGTTTTTATTCTGGTAGTACTCCCAATTATCAAGACTTACAATGAATTTCCATTTAAGGAGAAGCAGCAGCTAATTAAAAAATACATAAAAAACAAAGAGAGATTTTGCCTCTGAATATCTATGCATGGAGTGAGGTAATAAAAGGCACAAACTTTGCACCAGGTCTAGTAACCCATAGCAACCACACAACAGGTAGTATTTACTGGACGCCTGTTTAAAAGTAAACATTTGATGTCTTGCTATGGGTATTTAGTGCAAATTTTTGCGATTTATTACATTTCCCCTTCCAACGCACACATGGCGGCAGTGATTCCATGCTGATTCCAGTATTTATACACATATGGAGCTCTTTTTTTCTGTAAAATTTGCACTGTAGTGAACATGTGGAGTAATGATCATTCACCTGAGAGAAAATGTGCTTGGCAAAAGGATGAGAAACTGCATTTGCAATGGCCTCTTTTCACTTGCTAGTAAATTGGTGATGTCCCTGTGGATGGGATTTTTGGCGAATTTTTCGCTAGTGACGGCCACTTCGCATTTTAACAAACTGCCCCTTTGATAGGGGGTGGAGAGCAATTAATGACCATAGGAATGAATTGCAGCAATCAGTATCCCTGATAAAGCTGGACATAGATGTAAAGATTTTTGAAAGATCTTTTCGTTATCATAAGACCAAGCTTATCTTGAAATGATTGTTTAAATGTACGATTTGTCCATCAACTAAAAAAGACCATTTCTAGTGATGTTGTCTAGTTGAAGCCAGGAAAACTGAAGGTAGCTGCCTGCTTGGCCCTGCAAACAATTGGACAATAGATAGATTTCACTGTTTTTCATTAAAGAAAAATCTTTACATCCATGGGGACCTTAACTCCATTATGATGAGAATGTAAGGTTATCTCAGAAGGATTTTACAGTCGGAAAAGATTTAGGGGATGCAGGCAAGCAGCAATAATCTTATTTATTTAAGACAAATGATACACTTTGAATACAGGATGCAATTTTTGGGTTCCCCATAAAAAAAAACACAGTGAAACTGAAAAAGCACAGAAAAGAAATCTGAAAACTGAATTATAAATGATGAATTATAGAGATGAGCTAGTATGAAATTTAAGTAAGCAGTCTCCCAAGAAAGGATCCACATAAAAACTTCCAGCTCTAGGCAACAAAGCCACTAGTTGCACGGATGGTATTTTGACCACTGGAGTGTTCTTAGGGTGATGTGGTCAAAAGACCATCCATTATCTGTACCCACTTCCCACCGACTAGCATGGGAAATGTTAGATAAGAATAAATATAATTGACATGATGCTACATAAAATGCTGTAAAGTATACAGTGTTTCACAGGGAAGTCAAACTGGTACTGTATTATACTGTTACATTATATATTACCCATAATATACCTCAGTGCTGTCCAACTGGAAACCCCCCTCCCTTGTGTGGCCCCCCAAATGAAAGTCTGCCTGCTGTGTCTGCTTACCAAATGTAAGCTTTAAAAGGTATCAATACTCAGATTAACTGGCACCTGCATTGTTTACACCTCCAAATCAGACTGTAAACTCCTACATTGTTCACACATGTAATTCCACCTGTATTGTTTAACCTGTAACACCTCTATTGTTCTCGTCCTAAAGCCCTGTACACCTCAGACCCATACTGAAAATGGCCACATTGTTCACCTGTTCACGCTCATATAAACTGCTGAAGGGGCACCAGCACTGTGTCACTGTATGTAACACATTTTAGAGTGGTCCTGATATGTTTCCCTGCTTCCTACTGTATCCTACTATGCTCTCTGTGTGTACCATACTCTGCCTGCCCCATGCTTCCTGTGTGTGCCATAATCTGCTTGCCATATGGTCCTTGTGCATGCCATATTCTGTCTGCCCTATGCTCCCTGTGTGTGCCATACTCTGCCTGCCCTATTCCCTCTGTGTGCCATACTCTGCCCTCCATATGCTCCCTGTGTGTGTGTGATACTCTGCCTTCCATAAATTCCCTGGTTGTGCCATACTCTGCCTGACCTATGCTCCCTGGTTGTGCCATATGTTGCATGCCCTACTCTGCCTGTGTGTGCCATATTTTTCCTGCCATATGCTACCTGTTGTGCCATAATCTGCCTGCCCTATGGTCCTTGTGTGTGCCATACTCTGCCTTCCATATGCTCCCTCTGTGTGCCATACTCTGCCTTCCATAAGTTACCTGTGTGTGCCATACTCTGCCTGCCCTATGCTCCCTGGTTGTGCCATACTTTGCCTGCCCTATGCTCCCTGTGTGTGCTGTACTTTGCCTGCCCTATGTTCCCTGGCTGCCATACTTTGCCTTCCATTTGCTCCCTGTGTGTGCCATACTCTGCCTGCTCTATGCTCCCTGGTTGTACCATACTCTGCCTGCCTATGCTCCCTGGTTGTGCCATATTTTGCCTGCCCTACTCTGCCTGTGTGCCATACTTTGCCTGCCCTATGCTTCCTGGCTGTGCCATACTCTGCCTTCCCTATGCTCCCTGGTTATGCCATACTCTGCCTTCCCTATGCTCCCTGTATCTGGCCTTTGCTCCTTTGGTGCCATACTCTGCATGTGTGTGCCCTGTTCTGCCTGTGGAACATAAGCCTTGTAGGGCTTTGTTTTGGGGATTAGTTAGCATTTGAAAATTGTTGTTAGGGGGCCCTAATATGTTAAATCATGTGCAGGGTTGTGCTGTGTTATCCATAGGGGAGGAGGCATATGGATTTAAGGGTACGTATTAATATGACAACTTTTTTCACATATAAGTAATAGCCCTGCAGTGAGCACCAACCATTTGCTACCACAATTAATGTGGACATGATCTTGTGGTAAAATAGGTGTGGTTTAAAGTGGTTGTGGTTTAAAAAAAAAAAAAAAAAAAGGAAGTGGCTAACACTTACTTCCATTATCAGCCTTCCATCATGTATGCCAGGCTTCAGTACCACAGAAATTGGACAGCACTGATATACATGTAACAGCTATTTGAATACAAAGTAGGCAAAGGTCCTGTCTGATCAATACTTGCTTCAGTGCTATACCAGTGCTTGTGACTCTGGCTTACAAATGTGAGATCAGAAGTAACATATTTATAAACACCTATGCTCCACATACATACAATCTGAGAGGCAATAATGGCAGAATAGGTTTAAAGCAAGAAATGATCAGGGAACCATATGATCCCATCATTGCAGAAATACTTACTAAAAGAAACAATTAAAATTTATTATGTTAGGCTGATAAAAGATGAGTGAAAATATAAAGTCAGTAAACTCAGGATTCCTGCATTTGTTCTAAGAATGTTTGTGTACATTGTTTGTATGTGCCCCGTGATTATATTATTGAACTATGCAAGTTCTATAAAATCAAAGGATTTCTATTAACAATAAAACTTGCTGAGGGTTATGTTGTCCATTGTTGTTTTCTGCCAGATGGCCATGTGGTAATCTGCTTTCAGATTGCTATCTGTTGTGTAACAATAATGATCAATTACAAAACTTAACCAGACTGTGTGTTTTAGCAGTGTGTGTGCTAATTCACACAGACACAGGTAGATGTGCACAATGCTGTGCTCAAAACCATCCTCAGAACCCTAGCACTATAAGGCACAGGTTGTATTTTAAACAAAATAGTGCTTCACAGTTGTTGCAAAAGCTAGTAAAATTTTTCATGTATCAATGCATATATTCAAGAAAAAAATGTTTAGTTTGGAATAACTACTATACAACAGACTCGGTGACTGTGCCACATGGTCTGCTGTATGGTAATCCCCTTCTGTTCACCTTCAAAATATCTTTTAGTATGATGTAGACTAGAGAGTGATTTTCTGAGGCTATTTGCAATTGGTTTTTATTTTTTATTATTTGTGGGTTTTGAGTTATTTAACCTTTTATTCAGCATAACCACATTAGCCTAGCAACTATGTATATATTTAAATAAGAGACTGGAATATGAAAAGGAGAGGACTTGGATAGAAAGATGAGTAAAAAAAGCAGCAATATCAATACATGTGTAGCCTTACATAGTATTTGCTTTTAAGATGGGGTCAGTGACCCCCATTTCAAAGCTGGAAAGAATCAAAAGAAAGTGGAAAACAATTAAAAAGACTAGACAAGATAAATGATGAAGGCCAAATAAAACATTGTTTAGAATTGGCCACTCTATAATATACTAAAAGTTGAACCAACCCTTGTAGAATCCTGTTAGGTAGGTAGGTAGAGAGGGGTTAAAGGAGACCTAAAGTGTAACTAAAGAAGTAGCTAGTAATGTTGTACATTATGTTTTGGGCTTCTATACTAGTCCAAGGCAACCACAGCTATTTAGCAGGGAATATATGTGGTTTCATTTATAAAGTTTGCTCAGTGCATAATTATTCACAAATGGTTGTTTTGCCCATGCTTTTTCCTGAACGCTAAAATATTGTACTGCTGTGCCCGTCTTTCCAATTTTTGCAAATTAGTATTAGCATAAGACAGGTTTGTGCGTGAGTGTAGGCACTTTGTGAGATTGTTGTGCGCGGAAATAGCATTGACAGTAAATTTGTGAAACTGTTTTGCAAATATTTTCTCCACCACCAAAGTTGTGGCTTAATTCAAATGCAGAGTGCGCGCATAAATATCCGAAATTTGCGATTTTTGCCTCATGGTAAAAGCTCATTCACAGTAATGGAAAACAAATCCGCAAATATTTTTGCTCTTATTCAGCTTTATAAATATAACCAGGCGCAGGGCACATATTTTCACTGTGTGAATCATTCTGCCCTGTGCAAAGTTTATAAATCCT
>CM044435.1:103834033-103870034 GCA_024363595.1 Xenopus borealis
CCTGGAGCAGTGAATATAATGCAATTATTTGCACAGTAAGCAGATTCACTCTCTTGTGCCCAAGTGCCCTTATTGCTCTTATAATCCTTTATCGATGCAAATGCCCATCTAGTAGTAACCGAATGTAGATGTACCTAAAAGTAAAATGGTGCAAAAACGTCTGTTTTCACGTATTGGTAAATTTTTCTTCATACCATTATTCGTACTGATTGGAAAGTGCATTATTGATCACAGAATATGGATAAATCTGTGTTGAAAACGTTAGAGTTGAATGTTAAATCAGCCAAATATTTAATTTTAAGGAATGAGTGTTTTGGTAGTTGATAGAATTAGTTTGGACAATTTGTGTTTGCCCCTTAACAGATGAGTGAACAATTTATAAACATTGCAAATTAAAAGCTCTTTACCCTTATCACTCAAGATGTTTTTTCAGCTATCCGTTCAAAATAAATTTGAAGTATTTGGCCAGAAATGTGAATTCTGGAATGAATTTAGACAAATATGTTCCCTTCATTCTGTTCATTTCAGCTTTTATTTTCCAGCTGAAAAATGATTCACAAAAACAGCTTTTGAAAGGGTTGACAGCTCCACACATTTTGAGAAGCAATTTTGTATGGTTACGGGAGCAGCTCCTGATGTTAAATGACTTTGACTTATGAACTGCTTGAGATGATTTTAGTCATTGTACCTGAGTAACCAAAATAGCAGATTTTTGCAGGCACGGAGCAATCAGACTGGAAGCTTGCAAGGTAAGAGTAAGGGTATAATTCAATATACTTTAGAGTGCAGGGAATAAGTTTGGTGCTGGGGGGAAAAATTCAACACCTGTATATATATATTAAAATAAAGAAATATATGGTGTTGCATAAATATATTAACAAATTAACCCAACTATATCTAAAAGACATATTTTGTTTGCTGTTTGACACCTAAACTTTGACGTTCGGGGGAAAAAAAAAGAGAAATTCGTATCATCCACAGCTCAGTAAACTCTTCCATTTTTTGTAACTTAATTTTTATGGAGTTATATAACATTGCCAGAGATATTTCAAAAGCCAATGTAAACCATTTGAATCAAAATCATCTTTAGTAATTAACATCATCAGAGTAAACATTTAGGGGCCTGTATATATATATTAAAATAAAGAAATATATGGTGTTGCATAAATATATTAACAAATTAACCCAAATATATCTAAAAGACATATTTTGTTTGCCGTTTGACACCTAAACTTTGAAGTTCGGGGAAAAAAAAGAGAAATTCGTATCATCCACAGCTCAGTAAACTCTTCCATTTTTTGTAACTTCGTTTTTATTGAGTTTTATAACATTGCCAGAGATATTTCAAAAGCCAATGTAAGCCATTTGAATCAAAATCATCTTTAGTAATTAACATCATCAGAGTAAACATTTAGGGGCAGATTTATCAAAATATGAAATTAGAAAAACTCTTTTGATTTATCTGCCCGTTAATGGGAATATACAACATATCATATAGCGGAATGGAGAGAATATGAAAAAAAAATAGCAGCAGAGTATCAAATTTAAATCTTATCACAGTGATCAATTTGGGATAGAAGAGATCTAAATATGTAAAGAATGGCTGATCACTAAGTCAATGCCCCATGCTATTGGTATCACCTATTATTTACATACAGATTCTATCCAGACCAAATTGTCTTAAAGGAACAGTAACACTACAACTTTTTATGTGACAAATGCACTCTAAACTGCTTCAATCACAGCTCTATTGTGCATAAAGTTTATTATGTTCGATGCTTTGTCCAAAAAACATATTAAATCTCTACTTCCGGATGTACACTGTAGAAAGGCGAAAGGGTGATACTGCAAAATCCGAGGTGTGGCGCTTTACATCTCTGCCTAGACCGCTGAACTGAAAGCTAGTTCTTGCTGCTGTACTGAGGATTTTAAAGGAATTGTTCAGTATAAAAATAAAAACTGGGTAAATAGATAGGCTGTGCAAAATAAAAAATGTTTTCAATATAGTTAGTTAGCCAAAAATGTACTGTATAAAGGCTGGAGTCACTGTAGTCTAACCTAAAAGAACAGGACACTACTACTTGCTTTTCAGCTCTCTTTTGTTTACACTGAATGGTTACCCTGGTGACCAGGCAGTAACCAATCAGTGACTTGAGGGAGGGCCACACGGGTCATAACTGTTGCTTTTGAATCTGAGCTGAATGCTGAGGCTCAATTGCAGACTCACTGAACAGTTATGTCCCATGTGGCCCCCCTTCAAGTCGCTGACTTACTCAGATTTAGAGAGCTGAAAAGCAGGATGTTGGATTCTGGCTATTATATTTGACATCCAGTCACTCCAACTTTTATAGTTTGCATTTTTCCCTGACTAACTATATTAGAAATATTTTTTATTTTGCACAACCTTTCTATTTAACCAGTTTTTAATTTTACCCTGAACTGTTCCTTTAAAGACCTCTGCAGGACAAACTTCTATGCTGCATGCAGGGCAGGAATGTCCGCAGCGTAATTGACTTCTGCGAGTGGGGCAGGAATGCCCACGGCAGATATTCCTAAGCTTGATTTAGCTCATTCAGTGCTGCAAAAGGTAAAGGCAGCACACAGATCAGCCATAAAGCTAACACACAGGACCCAGTAAATTACCGCTGCGGATATTCCTTCTTCATATGTTTTTTGGACAAAGCATTGAATATAAGGAACTTTATGCACAATACAGCTGTTATTGATGCAGTTTAGATTGTTTTTAGTGTTACTGTTCCTTTAAGTTAGGGTACACTTAAAGGATTTTCCTTAATCTAGCGGTCACCTGTTCCATCCATTTAGCTATTTCTTCAGATAATTAGGATGGTTGGGGGGCTATCTAGTACAGACAGTCCTGAGTTACATACAAGATAGGTTTGTCCTTAAGTTGAATTTGTATGTAAGTTCAAAGATATACATTTACTTGTTAAATGCAACAAGATAGAGGTTTGTCTTAAGATAGTATTTATTTTTACCTTCCTGTGCTCTGCAGTAGACAACACATAACTGATGGGACTTTGGCAGGTGGTTTTTTAAAGCCAAATGCTTAAAAAAAATCAAGCAAACCACAGTACGTTACTAATAATAGCCTCTGTATGTAAGTATGAGTTTTATGCAAGTCAGGTGTATGTAACTCGAGGACTCCCTGTATTAGAAGATGCTAAAAAACAACTAAAAGAATATATTTTGGGTTGTTAAAAAAAGGGTTGAGAGTATTGTAATGTAAGGTTTTGTTTTCAGAATCATTTGAATTGAGGACCAGGTGGCATTTCTCTGACAGGGCCTTTAACTTTTCTGAAACTGGTATTGATTTATCCTGCTGCAGATTTTTCTTGGTGGTTGGGTGCAGTAGTTCAGCAGAAGATAGACCAATGTCCAAGAAATTGAGTTTATATTAAATCCCTTTTTAATTACATCAATATCACAAGGCCTTTTGACTTTATTTATCCCCAAATTAAACAGATTACAAATAACTATTAATCAGTTTGCACTGGATCCTGCATCCTTGATTCTTCGGATCAACTGTGTGAAGAAAAGAAGTCAGTTAAGCAAATGATTCTTTCCAAGTTAAAACTCGTGGAAGAGGGCAGCTCTTCCCAGATTTCACACAAAAGATGGAGTGCAAACAAATTAGTGAAATAATATCTTGATCGATCGAATTGCTGTAAAATCCTTCAAATTCGATATTTGAAGGGTTAAAATTTGACCACAATTTGATTAATTCACCCTCAAATTCGACCAATAGTAAATCTGCCCCTAAATGTACATTTGTATGTTAAAAAGTAATTTTTAGTGTCAGAATCCAAGTTAAATCACTTTAATAATTGAAATATAAAAATCATAATAGAGGGTTGATAAATACATTATATTACCTGGCAGCACATGAATCCATGACTTTATTAATAAGACTCAATGTTGTAGCAGCATCTTGACTTCCAGTCACCCCTAAGCTTAGCTTCAACAGCTCAGAGCACAATGAGCAGCTTCACTGACACTTAAAACACTTAAAATGGCTTAACAGATCAGAAGATGGATAGCTCCTGTGGTTGACTTTGAAAGGCACGGCTCTTTATTTTTATAGTGCTTTTGAACCGCTGAGTTTGAACTGTAAGTATAAATGTCTTGCATTTATAGCCATATTTTATTTTAGGTTTGGTTAACAATTATTAGTACTAATACTCCAATTCATGTGGCAAAATTTTGTGATATATAGATGTGTGTGTGTCTGTGTTGCGTAGCTCAGAAATGAGCAGGAGTCTCACACTTCCACAGGAAAATTATATTTGCCATTAAACTCAAAGTTTTTAACGGGTTCCGGCAAGCAGCCTCTTTTCAATAAAAATGCAGAGCTCAGCCCAGCCAGGCACAAGACAGCCCTGCACTTAAAATCTGCCAAAGAGTTTTACAAGTTAGGTAAGACTGGGTAATTGAATGTCTTTTTGCACAGCAACCTTTTTTATATAGCAGATTTCTACCATTTTAGGACATTTTAAAGTAGATTTGGTAGTATTCATTTATCACACAATAGCAACAGCTCTGAATGCAAAAAAGTGGAGGGTGTAAAAAGGACTACTGGTACCAAGGAGGTGGTGTAATTTGTGCCTCTGTATAGAGTATTCGTAAAACTAACTTAAAATGTACCGTTTATGGATGTATGCCATGTATAAAAAAGGTAAATAATAGCTTAAAGGCACTACAAAGAATGAATGATTAATAAGCACAAGCTAAGTGTGTTTATGCTGTAAAAATGAGGCCCCTGACTACACCATGAAAGAATAATCAATATCCGTACAGAGACTTCTCAAACAGCTAGAAAATCATGCACAAGATCACAGGAAATGAGGTTTCTATATGTTCATTTTACTTGGGCAACTTAGTTCATACGCACAAATATAAGCAGTAGGCCCACAATATACACATTATAGATGATCATAACATTTGAAGCACCTTAATCACATTGTTTTCTTGTTCCATGCTTTCTACTTTTCTATGCCTTCCCTATGTATTAATTTTTTCTTGCCTCTGCTGTCCATTTTTGCTTCCAGCTTTTTTTTTGTATTTCTGTAGCTTAACTTTCTTGACAGTTTTCCTTTTGATATTGCTCCCTACACCTCTCATTCTGCAAGATGTTTTAATGACTGCAAGAGCTCTTTAGACTTTGATTGACACTGCCAGTTTAATACAATTCAATAGACCACATCCACACTAGTTGGAGGGGATATGAAGACTTTGTTAGGGTGGGGGGTGATGTAATGTAGCTGACCACAAGAGCACAGCTTTCCAATCGGATCCAATCGGATTCCATTGTTCTCTTGATACAACCTTCTTTATTTTTGGTTTCATTCATTGCCTTTTCATTATGGCATTATCTTATTAGGCTTTTGGTACATGCCATATATTTCCACAAATTACACAGTGCTATGAACCTTAGAAAAAACAAATTGGTGGTATGGCCTAACCATGACAACAACATGAGCGAGAGTTCTGCACTAAGAAGCTGCTTGTCCTGTGTGCAAGAGTTCAACATTCAGCATATTGGTGCTTTAGTATATTTTTAATGTCATCTATCTGAAACCGTTTTATCCCATTTTATAAACAGCTGTGTATGAAAGTATTATTTTAAACCCATTATAAATGTTAATTGTGGTCTGTTTTTAATTAGGAAAACACGATGTTTATGATGGATAATGATGCTCCAACAATCAGACCTCGAAGAATTCAGAACCAGAATGTAATTCACCGTCTTGAACTCAGAAAAATCAGTTCAGGAAAACCTGGTTCTCACTGGCATCAAGTGAGAATTTTCCATCAGAATGTTTTTCCAAACTATACTGTGGTGAATGTGGAAAAGCCACCTTGTTTTCTTCGCAAATTTTCACCTGATGGTAGATATTTTATAGCATTTTCTTCAGACCAGACCTCCCTAGAAATCTATGAATATCAGGGTTGCCAGGCAGCAGAAGATCTTTTACATGGCTATGAAGGGGAAATACTGGCCAATTCTAATGACCAGCGTTCTGTTAACATCCGTGGTCGACTCTTTCAGCGATTCTTTGTTCTTCTCCATATTACAAATGTGGCTTCCAATGGAGAGCACCTAAATCGGGAGTGTAGTTTGTTTACAGATGACTGCCGCTATGTAATTGTGGGATCTGCAGCCTATCTTCCTGAGGAACCTTATCCACCATTTTATGAAATCTATCGTAATAGTGAATCCGTGACCCCCAACCCTAGATCCCCTCTGGAAGACTACTCTTTGCATATAATAGACCTTCACACGGGAAAGCTTTGTGACTCAAGGACATTCAAATGTGATAAAATTATCCTTTCACACAATCAAGGACTTTATTTGTACAAAAATATTTTGGCAGTCCTCTCTGTGCAGCAGCAAACAATTCATGTTTTTCAGGTGACCCCAGAGGGAACTTTTATTGATGTTCGAACAATAGGCCGTTTCTGTTATGAAGACGACCTTCTAATATTGTCTGCTGTTTACCCAGAAGTACAGCGGGAAACTCAAACGGGAATGGCAAATCTATATAAGGAACCGTTTATAAACTCACTGAAGCACAGACTTCTAGTATATCTGTGGAGGAGGGCAGAGCGGGATGGCAGTGCCATGGCCAAGAGAAGTTTCTTCCAGTATTTTGACCAGCTGAGGCAACTCCGTATGTGGAAAATGCAGTTGTTGGATGAAAATCACCTCTTCATTAAGTACACCAGTGAGGATGTGGTTACACTTAGGGTCAATGACCCCTCACAGGTACAGGTATAAAAATTTATCTTTTTAATATAAAAATTATTTGTTAAGCAAGTTTTAAAGGGAAAGTAACCAAATCGGCCTGCACTCAACAGGTGCAAGTCAGATAGGCAATGTCTTTGACATTTCCCAAAAAAATTCAAATAAAAAAATGTAAAATATATTGACGCACTCTAGATTAGGGGGGTTATTTATTGCAGGTCAAATTTTTGAGTTTTTTTTTAGAGCTTGTATGAAATCACAACTCAAATGGTTTCTATTTTAAGAAAAAACTCCAATCAACAGGTTTGGGGTTTAACAATTTCAATCATCAAATTAATAGAGTCTTCGGGCTTTCCAGTGTCAGGAAATAATACATCTTGATAACTCAGTCCAACAAGGGATGCTACACTATCATTGTTTCCTCTAAGGCACCCCCACTCTCTGTGCAGATAACTCATAGACATGAAGTAGAGAAGGAGAAAACAAAGCAGGAACCAGCTGCTAGTGGTTTATTTGTCACATAAGACACTTTTTTGATATTTAATCCATAGTGCCTCAGTATTTTATTTTCATACAAGCTTTAAAATGGAAATGTTTAACAAGGGTTTCTGCAGGTTTACAAGTTCAATGTGTCATAGCTGAACTATATAAATATCTATATATATATATATACACTTTCTAGTTAGCCTAAGAGCACCTCCCCTGTTATTGAAAAACTCTCCCTGTTTAGGCAGGAATTCATAGAAGTGAAATAACATATTTTTTTTCCAAAACTTGGTTGGAGTTTTGAACTAATAAACACACTTTGGTTTTGTAGAAAATGCATGCAGTATGGAGTGCTCCTCTTTGTAAATTAACTATGTATTGCTAGAATTTTACTTGTAAGTACACCTCTATATTATTATCAGTAGCTGCAAATGATTCAGACTTTGTTAGAGAGAGAGAGAGGATCTTGGAGTATTTAGTTTTGTGAGTTGTTGAAGTGTGTGGTATCACCATGCCTAGACCAAAGGAGCTCTCTGAAGCGTCAGAAAGTAAATTATAATGAATCTAAGAAGGGATCTAAGAAGATTGCCAAACAATTGCACAGTTATCATCCAATTGTACAAGTGGAGAAGATTTCAAAAAGCAGCCCACTTGCCCAGGTCAAGCCAGGCTATCACTGAGTTTTTATGAACCCCAAAATTCAGTCATGGGACCTACAGGTAGCTCTTGCCATTACTGATGCCAAAGTGCATGAGTCTACCAGTAGAAATAGTTATATGGCCACAGTATTTGAAAAGATGTTTGATGAAAACCAAAGACAGCAGTTCACTAGATGTAACTGATACCAACTGTAAAGTATAGTGGGGGAAATGGCTTGTGGCTGATTTGTTGCATCAGGGCCTGGGAAGCTTGGCATCATCGAATTTGTCAAGATGACACCCTATTCTATCCACAGACATAGATAATTCCTAAAACCAATAGACTTAAGCTTACTTTATGTGGCTTGGGAGAATGATTTAAAATAATATGACTTGGGACTTTTACATGATGTGACTGCATAGTTCTTGGGAAAGTTGAAGTATCTCTTTGAATCTAGAGTAGGTATATACATTAAAACCAGCAAGAGTTAATTAAACAAAAAAAGTTACACAAACTGTTGGGGAAAATGCATATAAAATAATTGGGCATTTTTTCCCTCCAGTGCAATTGTGATTTCATTGCTGATTTCTTTTTGCCTGATACCTTCCTATGCCAATTTGTCATAAAAATGTTCTGTTCAAAGTGCATATTACAAGCTCTTGGAATGTATAAAAAACCCATTTGCAACTTTAACATTTAAAATAACTACAGGGAGTGGAAGCTGTTTACTAGTGATTTTGCTAAGTGAAAAATGTAAAAGCCTTTACTACAGTATGTTCTATCCAAAGGGTGTAATCATGCTTATAAATGAATTTAGACTTTTAAAATGATAGAACTGTGACAAAAATATTATAGACCCCTGTGTAGTCTGCAATTCAGTTGCAGATAACCTGCACCCCATAATACTCTTTAAGGAAAAAAGCAAATTCACAGCTCTTAACGTCTTCAAATGTCTAATATTATCATGATCTATAAAAGCAGGTTAAAGGCACCTGAGGTTTATACCTGTGTAATAACGAAGGCTAAAGGTGTTAACTTTTGGAAATTGTACCCAGTTTATCAGTATTTTAGCATATGTGCACTTTTAAGAGAAATGATTATATGCATCAGGGTAATGGAAAGCTTAAGGTAGTTGTGTGCTGTTTTTACAATGGTTTAGCATGTTTAAACATGAATGTTGTATAATATAATGTTTAGAAGTCCTGAGTCCTCAGAATTTAGACAGCCTCTTTATCAAGTCCAAAGTTGGAGAATTTTTCTACAAATGTAAAATGTTTAGTCATTCTGCTAATGTAAAATATGGGATGCACCCTGGAGCATTATTTAGTGGACTATAGGTGCACCTGAGAATACAACCCTTTTTAGGTCTAATGTAATGTCTGCTCATTGTAGAACCCAACTGTATCTGTATTTGATCCCTCCTTTTGTTCCTGTATTTTTCCAGCCTTCTTTCTTTGTTGTTTACAACATGGTTACCACTGAAGTCATTGCTGTTTTTGAGAATACATCCAATGAGTTGTTGGAGTTGTTTGAAAACTTCTGTGACCTCTTCAGGAATGCTACACTTCACAGTGAGGCTGTTCAATTCCCTTGCTCTGCTTCCAGCAATAATTTTGCCAGACAAATACAGCGACGGTGAGATAATTGACTTTGAAAAGATTTATCATTATTATACCTTTAAAGGGTCCTTCACAGAAAAACATTTTGTGTGTAATTAAAGAAAATAGAAAATGTAATTCTCAGAAACAACATTGAATAACCACAGCTATATCCATAAACAAATGGTGCTAATAAAAAGGTATCGGGGAGGACTGAAACTTTGACTAAGTAAACATCTGGTATTTTATGTATTTTAAACTCTTAGAGGATACTGTGTCTTTGCAGATTTGTTTTTGTAGCAACAAGGCAGTGAAGATCAAAATTACGGAATGACCTGTTAGCCAGAAAACCCCAAGTCCCAAGTATTCTGGATAACTGGTTCCATAACACAGTATAAAATTAAAAACCAAAGGTGCCCAGATTGTTTGTCTTCTGGATACAAAAGGCACATCATAGTATTAAAAAAAGACTAGCATGGAATATCCATTTGCAACATTTATATATTACAACATTTCTCCTATGTGGAAAATCTTTTTCATTCCAGTTACAATCTTGCCTATGAATATGTCACATAAGTGCAGTTATTATCTAAAAACAAGACTCGAGCAATAAATGCACACGTTATGGATGTCTGAGAAAATTGTTCACATATTGCAAAAATAAATTAACCAAGTATGACATTTATAGTGTAGACCAAGTTTACCCATACATTTCTACTTGCAGGATAATACTTAACTAGGCATGATGCTGTGTTTAGTTTCTTTCACAGCAAACTAAATGCCAGAGGATGTGTCAGAATCCAGCTTACCATGGGTTTTTTTTTATGGTGTTCATTGTTTTTAAAGTGTCCTTAATATTTTTTAACTAATGCTCAACAGTTTCAAAGACACGATTGTGAACGCAAAATTTGGAGGCCACACAGAAGCAGTGAGGAGGCTGCTGAGCCAACTGCCAATCAGTGCACAGTCATACAGTGGTAGCCCTTACCTTGACCTCTCCCTCTTCAGCTATGATGACAAGTGGGTATCTGTTATGGAGAGACCTAAGACTTGCGGAGATCATCCAATCAGGTATGAGTAAGCCATGAACATTTAACAATATTTAACAATGCCACAGTGCTTAACTTTGTTGATATATGCTTCCTTTTGTGCTCCTAGGTTATATTTCAAATATTGTTGCATGATTGTAATAACTCTTATTTTTTTATGAGCTAAACTGAATTTCTTCTCATGATCATATTTATTCTTAAGAATGATATAAAAGTCTAACAGACTCTTTATAAGTACGCCAGGTGTAGGATGATAAGACTGGGCAAAATATCAGTTATGCAGATAAGACAGTAAACATACCAAACATTCCAAGCCTTTTCAGTTTATGGAGCTGTCACCATGAAATGGTACATGGTAGTAAAAAAAGAAACCTCCACAGAGTTTAACCTTTTAGGTCTAGGTCTCAGAGGGAATGAAATAACATCAAGATGGTAATTGGGCCAGTGCCTGGAACAACTTTGTGCTAAGAGCTAATATCAATAACCCTGTGTTTTCTCACTTGCTTAAAATCCAAGCAACCCTTTCTTGAAGCAATATAATGTATCTGCCAGTTAACCACTTCATTAAGAGAATTCCACAATTTCACATCTCACTGTATAAAAACCATTTTCAGATCTAAGATGGAGCCCACTTTCTTCTAATCTGAATGAATGTCCTTGTGCCTACTGAAAGGCAAAGAAAGTATCAATTTTCATTCTATTGTCCCTTACAGTTGTCTGTTACAATTTGATGTATTAGTTTCTGACAAGGTCTACCCAGGGTAGGGGGGTAGGGTTTTTTATTTTTTAAAATGGGTTGAGTTCTTCTTTAAGAGTCTATGGCCATCATTTTCACTGCAAAACATTTTGCTCATCACTACTGTATGTACATACATACATACATACATACATACATACATACATACATACACATATAGAGTTACTACCTATAGCCATGCACTCTTATATCTTTACACCTTTATTAATCAAACGGAACATATTTTTTTATCAACAAAAGCAAGAAAAAACTAGCTTTTGAAAGTTGGATGTATTTTCAATTTTTCAGAAGATTTTCAGTAACTAGGCTTTAAAAAGTTATTGCCTCATGTACTGGCTGCTAAAACTTGACGATAACCGGAGTTACCCATAATCCATCTGAATGCAGAGAGAGCCTGAAATGCATTATAATGTGTTGTTCCATGACCCCCTGCACACTGCTTTATTTTTGTATTACTCAGGATTACTATAAATGTCCACATTTAAGAAATAAGTTCTACTGCATCGATGGCCAACTGTGCTAAAATAATCTGTTAAGGAGCAGCTTCTATGAGCATAAGGCTATCTCCATAGATCTTTTAATCCAGATACTGCCAAACAGGATTTTCTTCCACATTTTCAAAATGTGTCCAAAGTGTTCAACTTGCAAATGTAAAGTACCCAGCATGGTGCTATTCTGTGTCTCCATGCTGCTCGGCTAAACCTAAATTGCACAGCTCTATAGACATACACTGAATAAAAGCAAAATGGCAAAACAATCAGGTGGGCTATGTGGGTATCGTACATGTTTTTGTTTTTTTTTTTAAATATCTAGCAATCTAGCATTTTTGGACTAAATTTAATGAGTCTAAATGAGCATAACTGCTTTGAAAATGGTCTTTGATTACAAGCTGTTTAAATTGTCATTTTAGTTGTTGGTAACATTGTAAGAAATTACTGAGAATTTTCCTTTGTATGTAGGAAATTGCTTTGCATAGGAGAGCGAGAAACATTTTGGTCAGTTTTGAGGAGAAAAAAAGCTTTCTTCTTTCTTTTGAAACAAGGAATCAAAACAAGAAAAAATATGAAACGGTCTTTAAAATCACCAACAATGCATTATTATGATGACTAATAGGAAGACAGAAGAATACCAAAAATATTTAGGGCTGTAACATTTTCTTTGGTTTCTTCTCTTTTGTATAAAAAGTTGATAATGTTAATCATTAATATCATTTTGGAATACTCCAGGTACCTTGTCTAAAAGCTGCTGGAGATCTTCAAACAGCCAGAGAGCTTTTAGCTGAATGACTAAGCAAATATTCAGAGACATATTAAAGAAAAGTAGATTGATTACTAGTAAATTTTTATTTATAATAAACAGGACTGCACCGCCTGACACCTTTTTAGTTTACTGTATGCTTTCCCTGCCAGCAAACAAAGAGCCACGGCATTGCAATTTGCCTTTGGCATAGAGTCTGATTAGGTCTGATTATGTCTATTTACAGTACTAGTAGAGCCTGGATTACACTTTTCTAAGGAAACCGGGGTTTTAAATTCAAAGGAAAAGTTATGGGGTTGTTTGTTTAATTTTATTGATGTTTATTAGGGTCATTACATTTATTTAAAAGATCTACTCCACACCAAGATCAATATGGTCAAAGATCAATTTTACATAACATTGTTCTTTTTACTGGATTTTACTTTTTTCTAGTCCCCTTGAAAATCAGGGTTTTACTGTATATTGATGCGTAATATGGTATAAAGTATGAATAATAGCCAGACTGCAAAAGTACACTGATTGGTAAGGGCACTATCTCTCTACCTATTGTGTCTAGCCCATTATAAATTGCCCCAAAGCCTAGTTGATATGGCAACTTGAAAGAGAAAATATGTGTACTGCCCAGTGTAAAGACCAATATGGGTTTGATTTGGGGAGAATGCTGGTTTGCTCTTCTCCTGGAAGTGTAGTTTGAATGCTGACTATTTGATACTAGATGCTGGAAGCCCAGCTTTGCAAGTAAGTGTTAAATCTGTACATTTATTTCTCAGTATATATAATTGGAACTATGGCAACTAAGTTTACATTAGTGGTATGAAATTCTTGACCCGCACCCAGCCCTAATCTGCCCCCTCCTAAGCCACACTTGGCCCAGCGAGTCGTTCCCCCTCTATTTATAGACCCCCACAGTGACGTCAAAAAAGGGCGGGACAAGCCTATAAATTTAGAAGCCGGAAGCCAGCTGTGCTGGGTCCCAGTTAGGGAGAGCAGGAGAAGAGTAACCCACGACCTGGAGGTTTTGTGCAGGAGCCGGCCCGAGCCTGCACATCACTGGTTTATATCTATATGATAATCTGTAACTATGTTATTAGCTAAAAGGGACCTTACTGCTGATTTATATTTACACCTTCAGCTAGAAATGTTTTGCGATGCATGCAAAATTATCCGGTCATCATATTGTTAAGATGTTAGATGATAATCATGCAGTCTTGGCTTACCTATCCAATGCTGGTTCTTTTGGGTTGTTCATGTTGAATACTTGGCACATACAAACACCTTTGTATGGTGTTTCATGTTAGATCATGTATAGGCGATCAGAACTTTGATTTTCTCTCCCTGTGAAAAAGGAAAACTATTCTTCCGTTTTGCAGTGCAATTATGCAAAATGGGATTTCGCCCTAATATAATGGGTCGTTTAGTGAAACTATGCAGTGCTTTTCTGTAGGTAAATCGCGCTTTCTACTATTTCTCTTTCTGTGTACATACAATCTGACAATGTTTATTATAATTAAAATTCTGCCTATAAGTGCCAAGAAATTGTTTGGTTGCTAGGCAACTCATTAGGATATGTGCAAGTTTATTCACTGTGTTTCTGTGTTTGAGATACATGTGTTTCGTAAGCATTTTTACAAACCTGATATTCAGATGATAAAGCAAGTGAAGCGGTACATAGCTTGGCTGCATGTAATCCGTACACCCAGATACAACTGATCTGATAGTTTCCCTTTGCGTCTGTCCCTCACCCATGCTGGTGTTTTGAAACAGTCCCCATTTAAAGCATAGCAGTAGTGTCATTTTAAAGGGGAACGAAGGTCTAAAATAGAATAATGTTAGCAATGCTGTATTTTGTATACTAAACATGAACGTACTGCACCACAAGCCTAGTTAAACAAATGATTTATGCTTTAAAAGTTGGCACAGGGGGTTGTCATCTTGTAACTTTGTTAAACATCTTTGCAAGACTAAGACTACGCACATGCTCAGTGTGGCCTGGGCTTCAGTTGGGAGGGTTAAGCTTAGGGATCATCATAAATGCTCAAAACAGCACAAGTCAAATAATATCTGCCATAGAAGTCAATAATCAGAATATGCAGACTGCACTGGGTCTGTGGGTCTCTACACGGTCACCGGCTGCTTTACAGGGAAACAAACAAAGCTGCTCGAGTTCTAGGAAGTAAGATGGGACAGCTCCCACCTGTCGTTTGAAACTATGCTTGTTTCCCTGCAGAGCAGTTAGGTCAGCTGTCAGAGCAAGTAAAACAAAGGGAGAATTTTACTGCATACAGTCAGGTTTATTATAACTTTTTTCAATGAATATATTGGAGATAGATTTCTTTTTCATTAAAGAAAGTAAAAATGGGATTTTATTTTTTTGCCTTTACATCCCCTTTAATGCCATGTCTTTGGTGGGTAAACTTACCTTGACCAGTTGTTTTTAGAGTTGCTTTTCAGTCTTGTTGACACAAAGTGCTGGTTCAGGAAGACCAGATTGTTCATGCAGCCAGGTTCAATGCACAAGACTGCTTCACACTTCTAACCATTCATAAGTGAGTAGCTCCCTTCACCCCAGCAAGGTGCATTAAAGGAGAGTTCAACCTGTAATAAAAAAAGACCTCCCCAGCCTACCTGCCCCTCCGGGCAAATGCCCTCCTGCAGATTCAAGCCACGGGACTTCACGGGAGACCATCTTCTGTCTCTTTCGTCAGTAGACCGGCGTTTTCAACGTATGCGCATAAATCTCTGGTGCGGTACTCCTGCGCATGCTCCAAAAGTCACGAAAATTTCCAGGTCATCATTTTTTTATTACAAGTTGTATTCTCCTTTAAAGTTACATTTTAATTCTACTGCTTCTAAAAATTTTTACATAAGAGCACTGCAAGCTGGTAAATGTCACTTTATCTTTAGATGTGATAGACGAGAACAAATTGTAGGCTTTTGATTATAAATTTGCATCTGTGCCATCACTGCAAAGATTAGTCTTCTAATGAATAAATGCCAATTGAAATTTTATGCTATGGCATTTTACAAGACTGAGGATACGAGAAGATTCTCTGGCACACACAACAGGTAGATGTAGGGCAAGAGATTTAAATTTCATTTGCAGAAGTGCAGTGTCCATTAAACAGGGTGTGAGGGAGGGTTGTACCTTCTGCATATACATGTCAATAAAAATAGCAGCAAGAAACTGAGGGACCCTATATTGGACACTATTCCTTGGGGGGGGGGATTATTGAGATTTTGGGACAAAAATACACCTAGAGTACTTAGCATACTGTAGGTATAATAACTGATAAATGTCTTCAGTTCATACTGCTGAATTTAGAAAAAATGTATATTTCAATCTTTAATTTTTTAGTTTAATTTTTTTAATAATGCACTTTATTGCTCAGCTGACCTTCAGCTTCAGTCTCACAATCAATTGTATAGGGTATAACCATACTAAACTTTATCCATTTCTAGCACTACCACTGCCTCAAAGGTATCAATGGAAGTGAATCTGCCTGGTGGGATGGAATTATTTTTAGTGCCTTTTTTACTTAACAACATAACTTTTGTCTTAATGCACAGGGCAAGTGTCAGCAGGAATGCCCTTTTCCATCTCCCCCTACAGGCTTAATGACACTTAAAGCAGAACTATTGCAAAACTGAAAATGTAATACAGTATAAGCTTCAGCATAAAGAAATAAGAAACTTTCTAAATACAATTAAATATCCTGCATTGTTCCTGAATGAATCAAGTTCATCTTCACTGTCCCTCTCTCGGCATCTGGCTTTAACAAACCCAATAGACAGGCTTTGTCTCCAATAAGGATTCATTTTATCTTAGCTGGGATCAAGTATAAAGTACTGTTTTTATTATAACAGGGAACATTTTTAACTTTTTTTTTTATAATGGAGTCTATGGGAGATGACCTTCCCATAATTTGGAGCTGTTTGGATAATAGGTTTCCGGATAACAAATCCCATACCTGTACATGCTTCTTGTAACCATATCCCAGTTGTACTTTAAAGACTCATCATGGAAGACTGAGCTACTCTGAGCATGCTAACCTACTGCTGCAGACCAGTTGCCAAAATACAGTGATTGGAAGAATGTACAAGAGGCAGGCATTAATTAACCATTAAAAAATTTGTTTCCTATCTGCACACAAGCTAGACTTTTTTTTCTTTGTACTAAAATGACCACTAACTATTCTACTAACTTGATGATTGTATAAAGGTCATGAATAAGCACACAACTAAGCATTGCTATTTCTCAGCAAAGGTAATTATAGAGGGGGCCAGAGCAGGACCTCAAATTCTATTGAGTTGTGCCAGTACTGGATACAAAACACTTCATGGCGTCATGATTGGTGGATTTATATATTAAAAATAAACATAAAAATATTAACAAAAAAAGTTATACAGCTGCTCGAATGGCACAAGTAGCTCTTTACAACAAGTCCTCTTCATAGCTTCTTTGCTATCTCCTGACAAGCTAAATAAGTGCTGTGTAACAGACTGAGCAAATAAATGTGTAATTTGTACCATCAGACATTGTTGCACAGCCAAATAACTGTTCCTTAGTTCCAAATGAAAATCTTTCATTGCTCTGTGTGGTAGCTTTTCAGTCTCTATGGTGAAACATACCCCCTCCGTGCATGACTGTATATTATCATTACAGACATTTAATAACATTTTGTACAGTCTTTAATCAAGTATCAGCCATTGGTTGGAATATCTGCGTCACCAGCTGTCAGATCATGAATCAGCAGTTAAGTACTTCAACCTGCAGCATTCTTAGAACTGTTGAATTACAATGGGAACATATTGACTCTGGAACACATTCGAATGGCTTGAAAGACTCCAAGAAGCCCTTGACCTGTGTCTAACCGAACAGGCCTTAAAATGAAGGGGAAAAATTCTTTATTTGTGTGAACAATAAGAAGAATTCTTGACCAACATAAGCCCTATTTATTGAATTTACTGAACAAACATGTATTTCCCCAAGTCACCCATGGTCAGCATTCACCAACGGGTTAACTTCCCCCTGCAGGCCAATGGACAGGACCTCCCACTTTCAATTAAAAGTACCACCTCTTCCCCTGCCCCCTAGTCTTTTTGTCCTGTCCGGGCCAGGTAGAGGATAACCATTTGGGAAAGAAACGGGACAACTGTAAGGGCCTAAAAAAGCCAAGCAGGGGTCAGCAAGGGCTTGCTTACATGCCCGTGTGTCGGGTTAGGGGGAAGCCTGGTCATGGTGAGGCTATGCTTGCAGGCTTATTCTCCTGCTGTGTGGTTCAGGTGAAGCCGGAAGATAGGCTGGAAGCTGCACAAAGGTTGCACGCTGGCTGCTGCAAGGCTTGAAGATCGCCGTGGGCAGAAGTGACGCGGGAGGCGGAAGTTCCCGGGCAGCCCAGGCAGCAAAATTGCCAAAAATACAAGAACAGAAGCAGGATGTTGTGGGCCATTTTTGGCGTCAAAATGCCAGCATTCTAACCTGGGAAAGGCATAAGAGATTGGTAATGCAGTCAGGGAAGGAATAGGATTGATTTATACAGAGCCTGCCTGCACTTATTTAAAGCAGCACAGCCTTCCTGTGGGTGCTATTTTGCCATCAGTTAAGCTGAGCATTTTATGCACACATGTATGAGAGGGATATACGTGAAGTTCCTGTGTTATTACTAGGACAAGAGACTGATTATTATTTTTTTTTTTAAATCTCTTAAACCAGTTTCTCCAATGGAACCTGGTATGACGGGAAAAGCCTCTCACCCTAAAGGGAATGGGTGAGCTATGATGTCAGAGAGAATATGGAGAGAACAGAGGGCTCCGTTTCTATTAATGTTGTTATTTTATGCAGCCTTCCTGCCCTAGATACAAGGAAAGACAAGTCTCCAGAGAAAACTGCTGGCGAGAAACAGGAGCCTGGACCCTCTGTCACAAGAGAACCAATTGTTTGGTGATAAAACAGGCAGTCATTCAAGGATTTCAGGCACTAGGAAAAAATCAAGGCATCATCATGGAAGGGAGAGTCTTTTTTTGATGTGTCAGATGGAGACCTGTCAGCTGATTCAAACATTCTGTCGCAGGCAGGTTCAGAAGAAGGGACATTGATTCGGAAGAGGAATCAACATTTTGATTTAGAGGTTATTGAGCCATTAATAGCAGTCAGACAAACTCTGACTTTTCCAACAGAGTCGACACTTATTGTACGCTGACAAACTCTTCCCATCATCAAAGAAGAGGTTTGTATGTTTTCCTGTGCATTCATTTATCAAGGAAATTATGATGATGGAATTGAAAAAAACTGAAAAAAGGGCTCAGACAGCAGGAAAATTTAACAAGAAGTATCCATTCGACAAACAGGATTGTATTACCTGGGACTCACCCCCTAAAGTGGATGCTGGCAGTGGTTAGGCTGGCTATTCCAGTAGATGATGTGGCCGTCTTTTGAGAGCCAATGGAGAAGAAAAATGGAATTAATTTAAGGAAAGCTTTTGGTGTGGCAGGAACATTCTGTAAACCAGCAGTTGCACTGACTTCAGTGTCTAGGGCTTTGAAAGTGTGGCTGTCGGAGCTGGGAGAGGCAATATCTTCTAATGTGAAGAACCAAAACTCTTGGAAATGTCAACCACTTGTAAGATGGCAACAGAATTTATATCCGAAGCTTCGCTAGACCTAGTGCATTTTTCAGCACGATCCATGGCGCTTTCGGTGGCAGCCAGAAGAGCTTTATGGCTGAAGACGTGGACAGCCGATACAGCCTCAAAAGCTAATTCGTGTCAGTTGCCTTTTGAAGGTGTGATGTTGTTTGGAGAAAAACTCGACAGAATAATAAAGTAGGTTTCAGGAGGAAAAAGTGTGTTCCTACAGTAAGAGAGTCAAGTGACGAAAATTACAAAGCTAATGAAAAGTCATTCAGAATGTCTACACAATACAAACCTGGGAAAGCGTATTCCAGGCAATCTTCTTGGCGGTCAGGGCGTCCAAGTTCCAGAGGAGCAGCGAAAAGACAGTGTTTTTTTTTCATCAGCCCCATCCACATCCGGTCCACAATGAAGGTGGCAAGGCTCAGAACATGGTGGGTGGCAGTTAAGCTGATTTCTCTAATTTCTGGGCCCCAACTATACAAGACACATGGGTACGAAACATGGTGGAATCAGGTTTCCTCCTAGAGTTCAAGTCAGTACCCAGAAGAGATTTTTTTTCATAGAAATAGGCAAGATGGTACTTAAGACCCTTGCAGGGTTTTCTTCTAAGAAATGTAAAGCAACCTTATCTACATTTGCATTGTTTGTACCACAGTAGGTAAAGAAAACCCTATCATGGTGGTGCAGACAAGAGAATCTGGCAAAAGGAATGCTGCTAGAAGAGCCAGAATGGGTGGTAGTAACCACCAATGCCTCAGGTGTAGGATGGGGGTCCCACATAGGAAAAGTTGTTGTATAGTGCACATGGAAAGGAGAAAATGTGCTATCAAATATTGAGTTGAGAGCTATGAGAGGCTCTCATACATTTTACACATTTACTAAAAGACAAACAAGTAAAAGTAATGTCAGACAATACGACGACAGTCGCTTATTTAGTGAAGTAAGGGGGCACCAGAAGTGTGTCTTTACTGGAAGAAGTGAGACCTCTATATCAGTGGGCAGAACATTGTCTAGAGGGGTTGACTGCAATCCATCGTCCAGGGAATGAAAATTGGAAGGCCGACTTCCTCAGTCGAGCAGTGTTAGATCCAGGAGAGTGGAGTCTACACAAGCAGATTTTCGAAGACATGGTGAGGAGGTGGGGGCATCAAGAGATAGATGTGATGGCATCCCCACAGAACCACAAGTGTCACCAATTCTTTTCGAGATTTCCCAAAGTTGGACAGAGGACATAGTGTTTCCTCCATGTCCGCTAATTTGGAGAGTCTTGAAAAAGATAAAGACGGCAGAGGCCATTGCAGTAATTCCTTTCTGGCCTAGGAAACCGTGTTTTCCTCTTCTCCAGAGGTTGGTCATAGACAAGCCCATGCAGAGCCAGAGCTTTCGAGGATGGCTGACACAAGGGTCAGTTCAGATCCAGAGGCAGTCATCTGTCTTTGATGGCTTGGCAGTTGAGAGGAAGAAGTTTTTCGGAAAGATGAAGTAATAGATTTATTATTGAAGTCAAGAAAACAGAGCACTTCTCAACAGTATTGTAGAGTTTGTGGAATTTGTTATTTAAAGAAGAGAAGATCCCTCAGCTTCAGTGTTGGTAGAATTTTTGTTCTCCGGATACGAGAAGAAATTACACTGTAACATGCTGAGAGGCCAGGTGTTGGCAATTTCGGCATTAACTGAGAAGCATTGGGCAGACATACCCTTAGTGAAGAGATTCTTTAATGCCCTAGTGAGAGTAAGACCAATGAAGAGAGATTGACTTCCACCATGGGATTTTCCCTTGGTCTTGAAACTTTTGACTGAGTCTCCATTTGAGCCATTGGAGGAGGCCTTCGCATGGAATATGATGCTAAGTAATTATTTTGGTGGCAGTAACATCGCCCTGTAGAGTCCGAGTTGTCATCTCTGGAGGTGTCTGAACCACATACAGTTCTGTTTGAAGATAGAGCAGTGCTGAGACCTGCATGTAGGTTCCTTCCAAGGTTATGTCCAGATTTCATATGGACTTGGAGGTCATCCTGCCTTCCTTTTTTCCAGACAGAAAGGATGTGGCACACTCTTGATTTAGTGAGAGCTATTAAAATTTATATGAAAAGATCAGAATCTTGGAGAAAGTCTGAGCATTTGTTCATAATACCTAACGGGTATAGGAAAGGTCAAGCTCGAACGAAGAAGACTATTAGTTCTTAGATTGTGGTGGCAATTGCGAAGGCATACAACGTGGCAGGAAGGAAAGTACCTAAAGGGTTGAAGGCTCTCTACCAGGACATTCGCAAGTTTCTGGGCAGCGCAAGCCAGGGAGTCGCCAGAGAGCATCTGCAGGTCGGCAAGATGGCGATCTTTAAATACATTTGTAAAACATTACAAGTTGGATGTTTTGTCTTCCAAAGAAGCAAAATTTTGGAGAAAAGTTTTACAATCTGTAGTGTTTTACACTTATTAAAAGTTCTGTTTATTGCATTTTGCCCCGCCCTCTGTTTTTAGCTTGGGTATATCTCATTGGTGAATGCTGACCATGGGTGACTGACTTGGGGAAAACAGGAAATTGTTTATACATACCGTAATTTCTGTTTCCTGGTCACTTCCATGGCAGCATTCACCAGGGAGTTTCCCACCCTTATGGAGGGGACAGCTTTAATACTGAGACTAGGGGGCAGGAGGAAGAGGTGGAACTTTTAATTGATAGTGGGAGGTCCTGTCCACTGGCCTGCAGGGGGAAGTTAACCCGTTGGTGAATGCTGCCATGGAAGTGACCAGGAAACAGAAATTACAGTATGTATAAACAATTTCCGGTTATTGTTCCTTTTAGTGACAAGACCACACAGTGAAGGGTGTACAATTAAAGTCTTAATTATCTGAACCTGATGTAACACTTTATACTGAACTGAGTCAAGTCAGACCCAGAAACTTAATTCTTATGACTGGGAATGGATTTATAGCCTTACCAGGATCATGTGACAAGTTTCTTGGAAATGTTGCCTTTACAGTTCTGGGGTCTTATGGTACCATGTATGGGTTTCCTCCTATGCTTCAGCTCATATAGGCAAGTTAATTGCCTAAAACTGACCATAGTATGTGAATGAGATAGGGACTTTAGACTGTAAGCTCCACTGAGACAGGGGCACTAGGAATACTTCAGAGGTCAATATAAACAAATAATAACTGCCAAGGAATGTTTTTTTCTATCTCTGTCTTAACCAGCCAGTTCATATTACAATGGATATAAATTCAGTTTTCCTCAGCTGGTAAAAACAATTCAAATATCTCTTCATCATTAATAAACTGAAGGCAGTGGCCAAGACTTCCATGTTTTCAGCCATATCATATAACCAAAATGTGTTTAATCATACAGGTCTGCATGGCAAGCTTTGCAGATTAGCACTTTCACTCCTATATTATGCTTTAAGGTGAATGGTAAACAGTGGTATACATATTTCTCTGCCTGCCATTGTTCTGTTAATGTGTTTTTATGCACAATGATATGAAGAAACATTACCTACCAGATGGCATCTGGAAGCAATAGTATATTTTTCAGTAAAGATGAAAGATGACATTACCGCTGTTATATTAACTGTATACGCTTCAGATACTGTCCCCTTTCCCCTCTTTATCAGTCCGCTAGCAAGATTTGGGCTTTTAATGACAGAGTTCATTAGTGTGGTACAAAAAAGCAGACACAAAATATGTTTCACAATTATTGCAATACACCAAAAACATCACCGTCCCTCCATTGAAGCTCTTTCACTTTTTATTGTCTTTTTGTGAATACGGAGGGGGGCGTTACCATGGAAACTTTGCTTTATGGTACTCTTGGTGAATAGGCTACACTTAACCGCCTTCTTTTCTTTCCTACACAGCTCCCTGTTCTGCTAAGCCTTGCCCATCTGCTCAGACCTTATTTTATAAATGGAAAGGCTGAAATCCCCAAATAATAATAATATAGCGGAATAAATGTATGCGACTGTCCTAGACAGCAGGTGGTATGATCCTTTGTTTCTGATATCGGATACCTGCTCTGATAAGAGGTCAGCCAGTGCACATTGATTATTTAAAACTACTTTACTTCAGTACTGTGAACTGCTGCAGTGTTTTCAATACAGTTTTTCTAAGCCATGTTTTTTTCTAATTATTAAATACTGGGATGTTAAGAGCAGTTGCTGTAAAAATGCCAAAGATGAGTTGGTGTCAAATGAAAAAAGCCAGATACTACTAGTTGCACAGGGATGTACCAGCAAAAGCATCAGCTGTATTTCAATGGCCATGGAGTGCAAAGGAAAATAAAGTGCAGCAAGAAAGTCTAAGACTCGCAACATCTTCTACACCTTATGGTGTATGATTTGTAGTTGGAGTTAAATGTAAATGGAATATTAAGATCTTATAGCTACAACTGATCTATGAAACTGACGTTGTGCACTGTTATTCAAGGTTTTATTGTTCATTAGCTGTCTGGTTGGTAAAATCAAGTGACCATAGTAACATGATTAAGGATTGATCATTTTATTTTAATCCCTTTTCTGATGATGTACTGCTCCTACCCTCCTTCCTCCAAATTGCATGGGTGCGTAATCCCATGCATGTATTTGTTTAAATTCCAAAATAGAGTGCTGTTAAAGGATAAAAAAATAAGAACAATTACAAAATACGATTAATTGCCAGTTATCTTTGCTGAAGAATCTTCATTCAACTTCCTTTGAGTTTCATGTTATGTTTTGCCACAGAAGATGGTTTGTTGACCTTTGCATCACAAAGCATGAACTATTATTCATGTCTGTTATTAACACTCCTATATTTCTTTCAGGTTCTATGCAAGAGATTCTGGTCTTCTAAAGTTTAAAATTCAAGCTGGTCTTCTTGGGCGACCCATCAACCACACAGTGCGTAGGCTAGTGGCCTTTACATTTCATCCCTTTGAGCCATTTGCAATCTCCGTGCAGAGGACTAACGCAGAGTATGTGGTCAACTTTCACATGAGGCACAGTTGTACTTAGCTGAAATATAGAAAGCTATTTCTTTTCTATTTTTAGGACCAAAGCAGAATGTTCATGCCATGCATGAGTCTTCAGAATTCAGATTATGAACGAATTGTTCAAACTAAAGTATGTAAATGTATTTTCTACTCTTAAAGTGAATATCTTACCTGGAATGGATTTTTTTGCATGTTTATGAACATTATTTACATGTAATCCTCAAAGAATAATTTAGTTGCCCTGCCTATCTGGTCATTTGTAGGGGCAGGCAAGACGTACCAGAAACGAGGTGTCTCTGTATAGGCAGTCTCACTGTAACTACTGCTGGTGTAAGCTTATTGCTTGCCAGAAATAGAGTACTTGTTCACTTCCTACTGACTGCTTGATCTCACTGATAGAGGCAATTGTACAAGCAGTTGTTCAGCTTGTGTTTGAGCTTTTCCCCAAGTGTATTCCATACACTATATTCTAATAAACTGCCACAAAAAGTCAGCCACATTCAAAATGCTTTTAGGGTCTCAAAAGAAGAACACGGGATGGAAAATAAAATGCTGTAACACCCCATTAATGACATTTGAAAATACTGCAAACTAAGCAAGTTGAGTGAGCCACATAAACTCAATGGTGCATGACACCTGCACACTCACCTGTAGATTCATGGTTCTTCTTAATCATATTGGTAGTCCGTTGGATAGGAGCTGTGCCAATGAGTGAAGAAGAGACAAAGCATTCTCCTTACCCTTTAAACCGTGCTGTCCTGACTGTCCTTTTCTACCCACTGCCCAACTCTGCATGTAATATAATGGAGGAAGGGATCCATGTTCTGCTCTTCCAGAGTGATGGCCAGAATCTGAAGAACCCATTCCTACCATATTAGTAGGGCTTTGCTAAAAGTGAATATGTTTATATGCATACAGCTGATAAGCAGTGTTCTTCCACCTAAATCATATAGAGTTCCATCCACCTTATTTAATGGCATTGATGATAATGAATTAAAAGTTTATCGTTATGGGGGGGTGGGGGTGTCATCTAAATCTTGTTGGTTTTTATAAGGCAGTAGTTTATTTTTTTATGATGAATGTCTATTTTCATGTTTATTTTATAGATAATATAGCATTACCTGAACACTCTTTCTGTATCAAAACACTATGTATCTTTGCTAATGGGAAAGAAAGCATTAATATTTAATTGTTTATTCTCAGTAACACAGATAAACTACACGTGTGCCTTTTGTGCCAGTGTTCGTGCTCCATTCCCGTCGACTGGCCTCTTTGGCATGTTTGTGTGTTGATGCATGGACATGTATAACAATGAATTTTAGATCAAGGAGGGCTGCTACCATGTAAATGTACAGGACTTTTTATGCAAGAAGATACACATTTCCACAGCTATATTTTGTAAAAAAAACTAAAACGTCATGAGATTTTCCTTTTGCCAAAATGTAAGTAGAATCTGCATTTTTTTTATATCACCATAAATAAAAGATCTGTAAAATAGTTTGTAAAGTAATGCTAAAGCTTTTGTCATTTTAATATTCACCATATCTGTTCAGACCTCATACACCCCAAGATACATATTGTTTATCTTCCGCGCAATGACTGCAGAGGCCTCCAAAGCAAATCTAATGCAGAAGTTTCACCTGTGCAAGGGAATGTGGGAAAACCTTGTAACCTTTTGTATTTAGGAGCGCTGTAAAAACAAATGCAAAAGTCTCCGGGAATGACACAATATATTTAGTACTATGCAGAAACCTATTTGCTGAAAGATATCTTCTATAGAGATTCTCACTTTGTGTCAGCCACCTTTCAGCCTCGAGGTTTCACGCAAGCTTTGTCTCTATTCAGCTTGTCTTTGTCTTCTGAAGGTGAAATCTGTCTGTGTAGGCGTGATAACTCTTAAGTACATTTTTATAAAAGGCATTTTCATATAAGCCTCTAACGATAGCAACAGATAGCATTTTCCATCCTGATCAGTTGCATTGCAGAAATTTCTAAGCCTGCACGCCTAGTTCCATAGAAAACAAATGATTTTGATTCTTGAAAACATACAGATGCCAAAGGCAGTAAATTTTTATCTGTCCTTTAAAGTAGTCTCTTTAAAAATACAATACTGATTTTTTTTCATAGACATTACTGTGCTTTTATACAAGTGTAAACATTTCTAAGATATTTATGTTTAATTTAAATAAAGTTTTTTAACGTAAAACACTTTGTGAGCAGTATTGGCTATTGTGTGTGCATTCATTTATTCTATACATCTTTTTTGTTCAACCCTATGTGCTGTAGAAATGTGGTTGTTATATATACCAGCTTGGCAAGGTAAGTATTTAACGCATAGTATGAGGAACTTTGGTTTGGTTTAGATATCATTTGGGGTGGAGCCAATACAGTAGGCTGGCTGTACCTTGATAAAGAATTGAATTATTACAAATTAAGTTTGTCTAATCACTGTCCATTATAAAAATTATTGCTTGATTATGATGCACCACACAATAGTATAGTGTGTCAATTAGTTTATTGTGTGCACGTTAAGCATTTTTTGTCTCATGATCAACAATAAGCAAGCTATTAGCATGCTACCGAATTTATTGCACTTTGTCTTATACTTATGCTCGCTGGGGGTAATGAGCTTAAAAATACAGCAACAGTGTTATAGGTCTTTCTGTTCTTGTACATTATAGAGGTTATTTATTACAGGTCAAGTTTTTGAGGTTTGTGAGGTTTTTTTATACCTCAAATGAACTCACAACTCATTGTTTATGATTTAAGAAAAAAATATGAATTAAATAGCTCAAATGAATTGCTACCAATTTCAGGGTTTCTTTTTTTAGTTACCCAAAAATTCTAGTTTTTGAATGAGTACTACCCTCGAAAAACTTGACTGTTGATAAATTTGCCCTATATGTAAAATAATATTAAACAAATAATAGACTGTGGTTTACAGGTAGATTTCTGCTCTGGAAATTGTTTTTAGTATATGTTATATTGACAAACATGTGAACAGATGAGATGAGTTCCTATGTTTGCTTATATTTGTCTTTGCATACATTTAGCCATATATTTATTAACTGCCACCCATGAACCCTCTCGCTCCAGTAAATGGGTTCTAGAATAACTGGATATCCAGTATATTTCAATATGTAACAGTTAAAGGGATTCTGTCAGTGGAAAACTTGTTTTTTTCAAAACATATCAGTTAAGTGCTGCACTAGCAGACTTATGCACTGAAACATGTCAAATCAAGTCAAATGACTGAAGGCACCTGGGAAACTAATATGTCTAAAAATAGTTTTCCAGTTGCCCTCAGTCATGTGATTTGTGCTCTGATAGCTTCCCAGTTGCCTTAAGTAATGTATTCCAAATAGAAGAGGGGGGGGGATGGTGGTCAGTATGAATTGAAATATGGCAAAATAACCGCCCCCTGGTAGATATGAAAATAGCACTCAATAGTAAATATCCAAGTCACATTGTGACTACTTTAGTTACATTGAGTTGGAGAAACAATAGCTTATCTGAGAGCATTTCCATCATGAAGTGCAGGCACAATGACCTGAGATAGCTGACAATGTACCAATATTACATCTAATATAAATATATCCGGAAATAACACGTAATATGGTTGAGTGAATTATTTGTAGTTTAAACAGTGTAATTTAGAAACCATAACTACACCCTAATAATTGCAACAGTTCTGACTCAATAAACTTTCAGAACTGAAACTTTCCTACAGTAGCATAAAGCATGTCTGGCAGAGTAGTCGGATGGAATTCATCACATGCGTGAGCAGCATGTATTATGGTAAGCATGTGGACTTTATAGTGTGTAACTTTAGTCTCAGACAATATACTGGTTTAGCTCATGCGGTGTCCCTTAACCTGCTTAAGTAGAGTGGGCAGTGTTAGCGGGTAGTACGTTGTTTTTTTCTGTAAAATGGACATTTTTTCAATGCATAGATAAATATGAAGTGGTAAAATTTAGTAATATGTTCAATTGCTGGGCTCATGGTTGTACTAGAGTTCATACTAGAATGAAGTTAATAGAGTTAGTAAAAGTAATTTGCACACATTCCTTTTATAGTCTAAAATGGAAAGAATTAAAAAATATGTAAAGTAGATGAGATAGGAGAGAGAGAAACAGGGAGAGGGATTTCAGTTGGCAGTTCTCTCTGGAATGTTTTAGATTCTGTTTAGCCTCCCACATATCTGAACGGCTTCCCATCTTGTCTTATGGCAATGAAGGATGCCAGGGAATATTGTATACAGTGTTTTCATTGACTAAATTATTATCTCTCAAGTCCTTGGAACTAAAGCGCTGGCCTTAAAGTTGTAGATCTACTTGTTGGACAAGGATCTGCATTTCTTGATGATCTTACCAAATCTGGCAACCTAAGTAGTTTTTGAAATCACTCCGATCCTAGCTTTGCCCTTGAGTGGCTCAACAATCTAATCACATGGGGGGGCATGAAGATCTGTTCAATGTGGGCTCCATCCGTGACTTGATGTTACCTTCACCCTACAGGATTTTCCATCCTTTCTAATTTATATCAGCCATATACTGATTAGGTATCTATCATGAAACCAGTGGTTTTTGTCCCTACACTTACACCAATAGTATAGGAGCTCTACAATCTTTAGTCATATATCATATAACGCTAGAAGTCACACTTTGCCAATAAAAAGGATAAATGAGGACCCAGTTGTGACGAGTCTTGTTAAACTGTTAACCCTAAAAACTACTTTTGAAGACTTCTTTAAGTCCACACTTCATTGAGATACACTAAACGCCTCCTCCCTTTATAGAACGTCTGTTGGATTAATTAGGAAAGTATTTGCTCCTATACAAACACACATGAAACACTGACAGTTGAAACAGCTAACAGTCAATCAAAATATATGATAATATCCATTATTAATGATACTTAAAGTAACTTTGCCATTAGGGTTCTCATATACGTATGAGTGAGTGGTTAACGTTTGGAATGATTACAGCACATTTACATTTCATTAAGCATTTAGCAGTATGCCAGAGAAATGGCTTTGAAAGCTGTTTAAAAGTTTTTTTACATGTCTCCTGACAAAAATATATTCAACCATGTTTTTTGTTCTGAAAAGATTCAGTGTAATGTCTGAAAAAGTTCAACTTCACAGGTTTTGTGATGTACAAACGCACAATTTCCTTAACATGATCGCAAACAAATATATTTTGGTTGTAATACCTTACCTTGCATTCTTTTTATACATTTTTGCAGCCCTTTACAGAGATGACGCATCAGTTTCTGTGGAGCTTACAATCTAAGGTACCGATCACATTCACATACATACAATGGTCGATTTTATCAGGAACCATTTAAACTGCCTGAATGTTTTTGAAGTGAGGGAGGAGACACGGAAATATAGGGAGAACGTACAAACAACTTGGAGCTCCAAGGCAGCAGTGTAAATTGTTCCAGAATTGTGTTGCAGGAAATATTCAGTATATTTGACCATACACATACAGGTATGGGATTCGTTATCTGGACCATTATCCGGAAAGCTCTGAATTATGGAAAGGCCATCTACCATAGATTCTATTATAATAAAATAAAATTATTTCCTTTTTCTCTGTAATAATAAAACAGTACCTTGTACTTGATCCCAACTAAGATATAATTAATCCTTATTGGAAGAAACCCCAGCTTATTAGGCTCATTTAAAGTCTGCATGATTTTCTAATATACTTAAGGCATGAATATCAGAAATATGGAAAGATCCATTATAAGGAAAACCCAAGTTCCCGAGCATTATGGATATCAGGTCCCATACCTGTACCAATAAAATCAATTGATGATCCCAGCTTATTTTCCTCTGTCAATGTATTCCATTTGTTCATTTATCAGGCTGTTGAAAATGTAATTGGACAGTGTGCCATGTTGTGATTGAACATTGTAGAGCAGGGGTCCCCAAACTTTTTTTGCCCATAAACCACATTCAAATGTAAAAAGACTTGGGGAGCAACACGAGCATGAAAAAAAAGCATGAAAAAAGTTTCTCCGGTGTAAAATAGGATGTGAATGGCTATTTGGTAGCCCCTATGTGGCAGCCTACAGGAGGCTCTGTTTGGCAAAAAAAAAACAATTGTTCTTTTATGCAACCAAACATTGCCTCCAAGCCCGGAATTTGAAAATAAGCATCTGCTTTGAGGCCACAGGGAGGAACATCCAAGGGGATGGGGAGCAACATGTTGCTCATGAGCTACTGGTTGGGGATCACTGTTTTAGAGCAGTAATTGACTGAGATTGCACCAGCAATAATTGACTGTGATTGCACTAGTCTATTTTCTCACGCATGTCAAAGCACTCTATCTGCTTTTACCCTATAGTAGTAAGCTATAGTAGCCAATTAGAGTCCTTCCTTCTAAACTGTACCAGTTTGCCTCAACAATGAAGCCCTGCTTGCCCTACCTGATTGCAAAGTGCAGTGGGGTTGATGAACACGGTTTAATTTTTCTCTCTAATGAGTTTGCTGACATTTAACATTTCTGAAGCCATTCCAGATCTAGTTTCAACTGCAAATGTTCAGTAGAAGTGATGATTTCATAGAGAAGACTAAGTTGCACTAGATAACACCTGCCATCCTGCTTCACTACTCAGCATTTTGGGGGCAGGTAGAGCAAACAGGGCTGTATTGGGTGGGGGGGACTTGGTGCGGTTTGGAAGGGGGAGGATGGCTTCTTCAGCACGGCATTGTATACTGAACTTTAGTTCTCATTTAAGAGCTCTACATTGCCATGCTTTCATCTTTATTGGATTCCCATAAGCAGCAATGGGGGTAAATTTGCTGTTTTGACATACAAATTAGGCACGCCTTGTTAACTCATAATGCATGAGACGGAATAAATCAAATTCACCTCCTGTGATTATATTTCTCTGTTTAGTAGGCAAAGTTATTTGATGTCAAGCACATTCACCTATATACAGTAGAACCCCCATTTTACATTTTTCAGGGGACCAAAAAAAATGTTGTAAAATCCAGGAAAATTTAAAATTCAGGGAAATGTATCCTGTATAATATATAGGCGGGACAACAAAACAGTGTAAAATAAGGGAAAACCTCATCGGGGGATGTAAAATTGAGGTTTCACTGTGTTCTTTAACTTTCCTTGCCATTGTATTCCATCCTCCATGGTTCAGTCCAGAAATACAAACCTGGGCTTGTTTCAGAAACAATGTGGTGACTTTTATTTCTCTTTTCATACTACTAATTACTCCGTATCATTATAGCAACGCTCCGTACGCAGGTTGTTCTACTGAATAGCTTATCCCATGATGGGAAGGCGATGTAATTGATCAGGAGACGTACACAAGCATGATCATTTTGTACATTGGGAAAACAGATGGTTTTTCCCTTTAAGCATCAGTTTGAAGTGCAGTTGTTTATAGGAGGGAGCCTTGGGGGGGGGGGGGGGGGGGGGGACGCATCTTGAAACTGGTGCAGGGTTTCTTTTGCCAGGCAGCTGCCACATTCTCTTCTTCCTCCTAATTATCAAGGATATGGAAGGGCAGATTAGATGTACCTGATGACCTTGCTTGCTATACATTGAGGTACTGAATGTCACCCCTCCCTCCAGACCGGCTTGATATTTTAGCCTTTGCTAATCACTGTAGCCATGACAACCAGATTGGCTGCGACTCTCAGAATAGCTATTAAGGAAATAAATTAGTTTGGTCTGTCCTTCACTAGGGGATGGATGCGGCGACAAAAATATTTTGTACAAGTATATTAACATGGGCGAAATGACTGCATTGTAGCCAGAATGAGGATAGCCACACCTTGTACATAATTCAATAAAGAAATGTAGCAGTGAGAATTGTCTGTATTCTGCCAGTTACTTCTCACCCCTCTGTAATAACTTCTGTAACCCAGTCTTACTGGCAATTCATTTTATAGTGCTTTTTTCAGCTTGATTCCAATTTACATAATGGGGTAGTATACAGATGAAAGGCAAATGTTTTTGTTAAAGGGATACTGTCATGGGAAACAAAATGCTTCAGTTAAGGTAAGGTCACACTGGGAGATTTAGTTGCTCGGTGACTAATTGCCTCTTCTTTGGGGCAACTAATCTCCACAAACTGCTTCCCCCTGTCCTCCACCTGCTAGAATGAAAAATCACCTGTGGCATGGCACTCGCTGTGCTTCGCCAGGCCACTAAATCTCCCCAGATCTCCCAGTGTGACCTTACCCTAAGGACTAGTCCACATCGGAAGATTCAGGGAGACTAATCGCCGTTTCTTTGGGCTGTCTAATCTCCCTGAATTGCTAACCAGTGTCTCGTGCCCACTAAAATGAAAAGTCTCCTGTGCCTATTAACACGTGGCGCAGCGTTTTCTTAAGTCGCTGAAAATTCCCTCGGTGAGGCGCTGGCGACTTTACATTTTAGCGGTCACGAGACATGGGTTAGCAATTCAGGGAGATTAGTCACCAGGCAACAAATCTCCCTGAATCTTCCTGGGTGGACTAGCCCTAACAGTGCTACTCCAGCAGCACTGAAATCCAATTCTCAGAAGAGCAAACAGATTTATTTATATTCCATTTTCAAATCTGACATGGGGCTTAGGGTTGCCACCTTTGAAATTGTTTTTTACGGGCAGTGGTGGGGATGCGGGAAGAAAAGGGCGTGTTGTGATGTAAAAGGGGCGGAGACACAACCACGGGAAAAATAAGTTTTTAGTTGGTTGGGGAGGGCCAGGGGTCTTTAATAGGGGTATTACATATTTACCGGCGGCTACATTGCCGGTAAATTTGACTGTTGTTCTTAGATCTACCAGGCAGCTTTTACCTTGTGTTAGGGAGCTGTAATCTGGTTACCTTCTCATTGTTCTGTTGTTAGGCTGCTGGGTAGGGGAAAGGGATGGGGGTGATGTCACTCCAACTTGCAGTACATTAGTGAAGAGTGACTGAAGTTTATCAGAGCACAAGTCACATGACTAGGGGCAGCTGGAAAACTGACAATTTCTAGCCCCATGTCAGATTTCAAAATTGAATATAAAAAAATCTGTTTGCTCTTTTGAGAAATGGATTTCAGTGCAGAAGTCTGCTGGAGTAGCACTATTAACTGATGCATTTTGGAAACAATATGTTTTCCCATGACAGTGTCCCTTTAAAGGGGTGGTAACTTTTCAAGTAACATTTAGTATGTTACAGAATAGCTCATTTTAAGCAACTTTTCAATTGGCCTTCATTTTTATAATTATTTGCTTTCTTCTCTTTCCAGCTTTCAAATGGGAGTCACTGATCAACTAAAATACAAATGTTCTGTACAAATGTTCTGTAAGGCTACACATTTATTGTAATTGCTACTTTTTATCACTCATTGTTCTATTCAGCACCTCTTTATTCATATTCCAGTCTCTTATTCAAATCAATGCAGGGTTGCTAGGGTCATCAGGACCCTAGCATTCAGATTTCCCAAATAGCAAACTGGGGAGGTGTTGAATAAAAAAAAAAAATGAAATAGAATTGCAAATTGTCTCAGAACTTCACTCTCTACATCACCTTTTAAGTGGAAAAGTAAAATGTAATTTCAAAGTTAATTGCATTTTTAATTTTAGGGGTATGAGTTCCGTTATCCAGAAAGCTCAGGACCTGGGGTTTTCCGGATAAGTCTAATTTGGATCATCATATTTAAAGTCTACTAAAAAAAAATATATCTTAGTTGGGATTGAGTACAAGGTACTGGTTTATTATTACAGAGGAAAAATGAAATCATTTTTAAAAATGCTAATTATTATTCTTTGTGGGGGGGTGCTCTCTGTAATTCAGAGCTTTTTGGATTTCCAGATAATGGGTTCCTTACCATTTTTCAAATATTTTTATTTTAAAAGGAAAAAAATGTTCCTGCAGTTAAAACTTTGGACTTTAAAAAAAAAAAAAAAAAAAAAATTGAATTCTAAATTGTCTGAAACCAGGATCATACCATGAGCGGTAAAGAAAAAAATGACATGGTTGCGAAGCAGTTATTAAGATGTCAGAATATTCCGGGATGGGGAGAACTAGCCAGTGAAACAAGTATTCGCACTCAGAGTTTCAATTCAGGTCACTTACTTTTAATATACCCTGCAATCGTTTTGTCTTTCCTGCAACACTAACTTCCCCTCTTTCCTCGTTAGAGTAAATCAGAGGCTGATCAGAGACGCTCACGCACCGTGGAGCTGTTCTTTTGGAGACTAGTTGCTTGATTCTTTGATATTAACGGATTGATTTGTCAGTGGTGACCCAGTTAAGCTCTTAATAGCACCTTCCGCACTGATTACAGAGAGAAGGTGAGATTGCCCTAAATTGCACAGAAGGTGCTTTTGCCAACCATAAAATAAGGCAGGAAATAGTTTCCTTTGATGTTAACTGGAAATGAAATACAGGCTGTACCTGAAAGAGTTCTGCCTTGTAATGAAGCTGTAATGCGGGGATGCTGGAAGGTTATCTGCTAGCACTGCCCAGGTCTCTACTGGGAAATAATGTTTATGAAAGGAAGACAATAAACAGTGAATTAAGGAAACACCCAAAAGTAGGAAATAATTGCAGCGCTGATATTTATAACGTTGATGCAAACAAGTAATCTGTCTGTATTAGATGTATAAAAGTAAATTGGATTAAATATCAAACAAAATAATAGGTATCAATATACCACTTTTATGGAAGTGTTGGTACTGGTATGGGACCCATACCCAAATGCTCGGGACCTGTGGCATTCCTGATAATGGGTCTTTCCGTAATCTTGATCTCTACACCTTAAGGGCTCTTACACATGAGTGTCTGAAGCTGTGCTCCCCTGCGTACCGGTTTTATGCGTTCAGCTGCAGGGAGTGCAGGAGCAGACGCTTTCAATTTTTTTCAATGGGGCTGTACTCACACAGGCGCATGTAGGTGCTGAACGCAGGAAAAATGCTGCATGTTGCCTACATGCACCTGTGTGAGTACAGCCCTAAAGAAAAAAATTGAAAGCGTCTGAACGCATAAAATTGGAATGCAGGGGAGAGCATGTAGGCGCCAAACACAGGTTGAGGCGTAACATGCTGCATTTTTCCTGTGTTCAGCGCCTGCATGCGCTCTCCTGCTTTCCGTTTTTATGCGTTCAGCCGCAGGGGAGGGCAGGAGCAGACACTTTCAATTTTTTTCAATGGGGCTGTACTCACACAATTGAAAGCGCCTGCACCTGCGGCTGAACGCATAAAACTGGAGCGCATGTAGGCGCTGAACGCAGGAAAAATGCAGCATGTTGCACCTCAACCGGCGTTATGCACCTACATGCACCTGTGTGAGTATAGCCTCATTGAAAACAATTGCTTGCATCTATTCCTGCGAAACAAAAAGGAATGCAGGGGAGCGCAGGGAGAAACGCTCGTGAGTAAGAGCCCGTACAGAGAAAAAGGAAATAATTTTTTAAAATTTGGATTATTTCATTATAATGAAGTCTATGGGAGATGGCCTTTCCGTAATTTATTGATAATGGGTTTCTGGATAATGGATCCCAGACCTGTATTCAATTTGTTATTAAACTATTTCATTATCAATCACAACAGTACCAGCCAGTTCAACTTCAGACTTCGTATTGGGCCTAGGGACGCACCAAATCCACTTTTTCGGGATGCGGACGAATACAAAACTGAATCCTAATGTGCATATCAAATTAGAAGCGGAAAATGTGGGAAAAATGGTTTTTGATTTCCTTGTTTTGTGACAAAATGTTATGTGATTTCCCTTCCCTTTGCTAATTTACATAAGCACATGCGGATTCGGTTCGGCCACGCACAAGGATTTGGACGAATCCTGATGAAAAAGGGCACATCCTGGATTTGGTGCATAATTGGATCACCATAAGTAAA
>CM044435.1:103875282-103886441 GCA_024363595.1 Xenopus borealis
CCAGCTTTCCATCTAAAAAACAGATGCTGTGTAAGGCTACACATTTATTGTTATTGCCACGGTATTATCTTCTATTCATATTCCAGTCTCAGTGCATGGTTGTTAGGGTAATTTGGACCCTAGCAACCAAATGGCTGAAATTGCAAAGTTGGTAAATTACTGCCCTTGCTGTGTTTATATTTCTGCCCTTTTTATAACAGTGGCAAAATGCATAATTTTACTGACTGTGGGTAAAATAGCAGCAGGTGTGCACCCTATGTGGATGGCTGTGTGCTTGTTTGTCACAAGGCTGGGGTGTTTGGGGACAGATGGGGCCAAATACACAGAAAGATGTGCTTAATGTATATGCTTATTTGCATAGTAAAATGTGTTAGATTTGGGATATGCTGGGTCTTTATACCTATGTGAGACTCAAGTAATGCGCACAAGATAGCAGCCAATGCAAGGGAGACATTCCCCAACTGTAGTTTAGGAGAAATTAACCAATGGCCTTTGAATTTATGTGACCGCTTACAAGTGCACTAGCAACCAATGAATTACATGGGGAGGGCAGTATCAATATCCAATAGGAAACAAGTATGGGCAAAGCCTGGGAGTGATGATGTAAGCATATAGGAAGTGCAGGTATAAAACAGGCCACTCCCATTCTTTAGAAAACTGATCAGAGAGACAGGAGAAGGACAGGTTTAAAAGGTATATAAAATAGCTTTTACAATTACCTATTTACTTCATTTGATGGAAAATGGATTGTCTTAACACAGTGAGCACATTTTTAGTGGTTTCATAAAATTTGGACATTGAAGGTGAACAACCCCTTTAAGATACTCGGATGAGCATGGCTTATTTGCCACATGTTCTTATGCAATAAGAAAAAAAAATCATTATTACTGCAGAAATATTGTGCAAAATCAAGTGTCTGCCAGTGCTTAATACTTCTCTAACTATAGAAGGAATGTGGTTAAAAAAATAAGTTTGGGTCTGATTTATTGAAAAATAAACCCTACAAGCCCTGCCCATCTGTTCCACTTCCTGCCTGTTGAATTTTCTCGCTGTGCAGGGAAGCCTGTGGCACTCATCACTATTGATTAGGAACAATCAACAGCTAGGCTGACCTGATAGGGAACTGAAGCCTGTCTTTGGCCTGTGTGACTGCAGGGCTTTGATTGATTGCCCCCCCTCCTACTGTGCTGCTGGGAGTGAACATTATAACATGCCTACCCCTCATGTGAAACCCAAATGGAATATAGCAGATCTATAGGGAGCGCCAATGAAGGGGCCATTTTGGAAGATATCAATTTTAAACCCCAAGTAAAACCAGCACTATGTATTGTGTCCAAAATAATTTTTTTCTTAAACACATCCTATATGTCTCCTTTAATTCCATGTGCTTGAGCAGTTTGTCCAATATGCACAGGGCACCCCTAGGCCCACTGCCATTCGTCACCCCCATACTCTGCCCTTTATTCACAAATTTTCTTTATCAGGCCAAGAGCAATGGGGACTGGCGCATTAGAAATTTAAAAAACGATTGTATTTCCTGCATAACCCCAGTGTTTCTGAACCAATGTGGGTGTGGCTGGGCAGCCTTCCGCCCCCTAAAATCTTGACACCCTAGGCCCAGGCCTAGGTGGCCTTTCCACAAAGGTGCCACCCCTAGGCCAGAGGGTCAAATACCTGCCCCCTCCCCTTGCAAGCACTCCCTCCCCACCAAGCACTCCCTCCCCACCAAGCGCACGCATGCACACCACCCTGTCGCGTCACCTCCCCCGACGTGAGCATGTTGGGCACGCGTAGTCCCAGCTCTACTTCTCCCGGTGAGGCACATTTATGCGGCTGGGTAGCATGCCACCCATAAAATTTGTCCTGCCCTAGGCCCGGGCATTAGTGGCCTCTCCACAAATCCGGGCCTGAATATGCATACAACTACTAAACTATATGGCTTAAGGAGATATAAAAATAGTTAGTTTTTTTTCTTGGTTGGTACTTGAAGTCCATTTGAATATGTATTGAAAGTAATCCCCCCCACGCACACACACATGGAAAACACACACACTTAGGAAAATAACACATTTTTCCAAAGTCAAAAACTGTTAGATGAAATTAGTGTTGTTTATTTTAGATTTATAAAAATTTTCAAAGCTTTAAATTTACAACATCTTATTTGCCTCATGTTTCAACTATGTGGAGTGAAGAGATCCCACAATGCTATTGTGAAATGTGTCTGTGTGTAGGCAGGCAAGCAGCTGATGCAAAGAGCCAAGAGCAGGGCTAACCACAATGGATACAGGAGAGCTCCTATTGGAAGGAAAACATCAGACACATGATTCCTACGTGTCTACTTGAGTGGAACCCAGGGGCCATGCTTCCCTTGCTCTGTTTGTTCTCAATAAAGTCATCCCTCCTCTCTCCAACCCACCACAGCTTCAGATCATAAAATGTATAATCGATGGCAGTTAAGAAAAGGAATGACATTATCCCATAATCAGCATCTCAATTTACTTGTTTAATCACACTTTTTTTTTTTTTTAAAGGAACAGTATGCATCCAAAAACTGCTGAGGTTTTGTTCTCTTCGTAGCATTTTATCTCAGCATCTCGACAATTAAGAGCTCTGAGGACTACAGTGCTGCAAACAATGGGTTCCACTGACAGACAGCAGTTTAGGAGTAATGCCTTTGGAACAAAGGAAGATTATGCATCCATGTGAGTTAAGAAAACATCAGCTGAGTCTAACAAAAAGTTTCCAGTTTTTAGTTAATCACTTTTCCCCATAACTTCTGATCTAAACACTTGTACCGTTATATTTTGTTGCTTGTGCCCCATTAACGTACTGTAAAAGCAAATATAGTCAAAGGTGACATGACTGAGCTGAGAATGAGAAACGGAAGAGGCAGAAATACGATCGTGACACGGCTTATGAGAGAGGCCGTGTTTATCAATGGAATCGTATTGATGGAAATGGGAGAGGTATTACAAGAAGCCTGAGTGTGCCACGCAACATGGAGAGATCCACCCATATGAGCGGAATTCAAGAGGATATAAGGGGGAATACCCAATCTTTTTTAGACGAACCAGGAGACACAGAGGTGGTAGGAGACACAGGCACAGTAAACAAGAGAGTAATACCCCCGAGGAACAAACGAGGCAAGAAAGGGAACAAATAGTGTTTAATATTTCCTCTATCCCCGTCGGAATTGCAGGTCGCAGTATTGGGAAAAGGTTTGAACTTTTGTATAACTACACCAGTAGACTGGTTCCAGATGGATGTGGACTTGTATAGGTTTTACAGGACTCGCCGCGTGTTGATAAACAAACAGTGGAAACTAGAGAGACTAATTTACTAACTCCTGATCACTTTGGTCTCCGCAGTAAAAGTAGATTTGTTCCTCCTACTGCCTACCCAGCTGTAGAGACATAAATTAATAACAATCAACGTGATATTGGGGAATTGTATCAGCTGAGGTCAAATACTCCTGATATGATACCTAAGTTGAAAAACCAAGAGAGAGAGGCTATACAAAACCTAATGGATGATAGCCGGATCACAATCAAATCCTCAGATAAAGGGGGGTGCAATTTTGATCATCGATACCACCTATTATGTGGGCGAAATTTTAAACCAATTTTCAGATGGTGCGGTCTATAAGGTGTTAGATGGGGATCCCAGCATGGGGATTTCACAGCAGATAGAGCATATGTTAAAACATATGGTAATAATAATTATATGATCTCAGAAGAAATTTAAGTATTTTTGACAGTTGCATTTCCACGTACACCCACCTTATATACACTTCCAAACATCCACAAGGACCCGATCTGTCCGCCAGGTCGTCCAATTGTGTCGGGCATTGATTCTGTCTTTTTCCCATTAGCCATTCTTTAAGATCATGTCCTGGGACCTTTGGTTACTAATTCTTCTTTTTATGTTAAGGACAGTGGACATTTTTTAGAGAGACTGGATGGTCTTAAATTGCAGGATAATGAAGAAGTTTTGCTAGTGACTTTTGATGTATCCAGCCTTTATACCTCAATACCTCATGAGGAGGGTCTGAGAGCATGTGAGTGGTTACTACGTGGACGTAATCAATATCAAGATTCGCAAATTGGGTTTTTTTCTGGAGGCCTTAGAGATTATATTGAGAATATTTCATATACTTTGTATTTCAGGAAGTGTTCTGTTTGCAGTTACGTGGAACCACGATGGGATCTAACGTCGCCCCATCTTACGCCAATACCTTTATGATTTGTCTTGAAGAACTGTACATATATTGTGATGATCTCTACCAAAAACATTGTGTGGCCTGGTGGAGATACATCGATGATGTCTTTGTTGCATGGCGGGGTGACGTTGGCTCCCTATCTCGGTTTCACGAACGTATCAATGTCTTCCATACCTCAATAAAATTCAACCAGACATATGATGCAAAAGAAATTTCATTTTTGGATGTACTAGTATATAGAGATGGATGTATTCAAACGAGGCTATATACTAAACCTACTGACCGCAACCAAATATTACAATTTGATAGCAATCATCCCAAACATACTAAGAGTTCTATCCCAAGTAGCCAATTTACACAGGTACAACGATTGGTTAGTGATCCATCAGTTATAGAAGTCCAAATTAAACTAATAAGAAATAAATTCAAGCAGAGAGGATATCCATCAAAAGTATTAGAAAGAGCTGAGGTGGTGATCAATCAGAAGAAGGTCAAGAGAGTAAAGAGTCCCAGAATCACGTTTGTAACACAGTATGGAGGGCTAAATAGACAAATAAGTGGGATTCTCCAAAAGCAGTGGTATATTCTACGGGGGGCATATCCCACTGTGCAGGAATTTATTTCCCCACCATTAGTTTCATATTGAAGAGGTAAAACCATCGGGACCAAATTGACCAGATCAATAGTACCAAAGAATGTCACTCAGAGGAATACATTTCTGGGGCCACGTAATAATGGCATGAATCCATGTCTGGATTGTAAACAATGTAGACATGTGATCAAGGGTAAATTCTTTGTACATCCAGGAACGGGAGAGACAATTGAGATTGAGGGATATCATTAATGCTTAATGCACCAATTTGTGTTGTATGCGATTATATGCCCATGTGGGTTGATTTATGTTGGGGAAACGATACAGAAAGCTAAATCACGTATATCCCAACATAAATCCACCATAAAATTGGGCAATACCGCCTTACCGTTGTCCCGTCACTTTAAAGAGAAGGGACATAAAGTCGATCAATTACGGTTTATGGTACTGGAGCAAGTACCCGTATTAGAAAGGGGAGGGGATCGTGAGTTAAAATAGAGGGAGGTTTGGTGGATTAAAAGTTAAATTCACTCCATCCGACTGGGTTAAACAAGGATTACAATGTATACAGTATTTGTTTTTATGAACTATATCTCTTTCTATAAGTCGGATATTTGTATTTTGCTACAATAATATTACAATGTGACAACTATTGATATTTGTCATATTTATAGTTAATGCAGGATACAGGGTGGAGACCATGCGTGTGCAATGATAACTATGCTGTCACTTCCATTGACAGACTTTAAATTACATTTACGGATTTTGTTCGATGTACATACTAGTGATGCACCGAATCCACTATTTTGGATTTGGCCGAACTCCCGAATCCTTCCTGAAAGATTTGGCCGAATACCGAACCGAATCCGAACCCTAATTTGCATATGCAAATTATGGGTGGGAAGGGGAAACATTTTTTACTTCCTTGTTTTGTGCCAAAAAGTCAAGTGATTTAGCTCCCTGGCCCTAATTTGCATATGCAAATTAGGATTCGGTTCGGCCAGGCAGAAGGATTCGGCCGAATCCAAATCCTGCTGAAAAAGGCCGAATACTGGCCGAATCCCGAACCGAATCCTGGATTCGGTGCATCCCTAGTACATACCACTGTTTCACATGGCGATAAAGAGCCTAGGTCGCACTTTCTACGTAAAAATGTGGAGATGTGAATTTTACTATTTAATATAATATAATTGAAGCATCTGAAGGGAGTGCTGTCCATTACTTTTGTCTACATATATATATATATATTTGTGTGTGTGTGCTTTATTGGAAAAGAAGGTCACTTGGCTCTTTTATACCCGCTGGTTTCCCATCATTATCTCATTTCTTACGTTTGGCCTTTTACAAATGCTTCTGATGAATTATCTGCCAAGGGATCATGTATGTAGACATGCAATGCTTGGTATATTATAATGTGACATTACAGACTCACTGTTGTACAGTTCGTGTGTTCAGAAGGCAGAAGAAGTGTCTGTGATAGTGTGTGGTGCAGTTCTGTCAGGACTGAAATTGGGTAATTGTATCCTTGACAATCAAGTTGCACATGATTGCTAAGTGCCATTATTAGTCTGAATTAGAGATGTAATATCATGTTATCCTGATCAGTTTCTGTCATGTACAGCTGCAGCAGAGGCCTCTAATGGGCACACAATTTAGCAGGATGCCTGGGAAATTGGGAAAAGTGGAGATATTATGCTTGCATTCTTATCTGATGAAGACAATTAAAGATACTGAATTTAAGAAGGGCTGATTTTAAGGTTCAGAGGAAGGCACTTAAAATAGGGGCTTGATATTCAAGGGAGCCAAGCATGTAGCATGGGGTACTTCAGGCAGATAGCCTGTTAAATTAGCCCCTAGATTAAACCCTTCATATGGAGAAAGTGCAGTGCAGAAGAGAAACTGAAATCTAAACTAAAAATCATGCAAGAGAATAAGCCATGCTTTGTACCTGATGGCACATATGTCATGTTCATTAGGAGGTTTTAACATATTGAAAAACTGATGGAAATTTGGGAAGGGAAGAATGTTTCTCTTCAATGTTCTTGCAATAACCTGTGGAGGTTCACCACTGGGTTTTAAAGAACAGACCGTTTAGAGACTGACCAGTTCCCAACTACAGATTGATTTCTGCCTACTAGTGGTTCATCAGTGTAGTGGAGGGTTTTCTAAGCTGCACACACAAAGCTTGGGAAGTGGTTCTACACAGGAGAGTGCGTTTGGCTACACATCAGAGATTCTTAAAGGAAAACTATACCCCCCGGACAAGTATGTCTCTATAAAAAAAATTGCATAAAACAACTCATATGTAAAACCTTGCGTCTTGTAAAAAAACATTTTCATAATATACTTTTTTTAGTAGCATGTGCCATTGGGTAATCATAAATAGAAAATAGCCATTTTTAAAAATAAGGACAGCCTCCTGGTATGGTAGGATGCAAAGGTGCACACAAACATACCAAACAAACTATAAAGTTAGGTCACACGAGCCAATTAACAGACAGAGTTATGTCTTTTGCTTCCACACTTCTTCCTGTTACAGTTAGAGGTGAAATATTTCTGGTCAGGTGATCTCTGAGGCAGCACACAGACCATCATGAAATGGTGGTTCAAGGAAAGAGATGTAAAAGGTCAATAATTACTTAAATATATATTCCAGTTTGGCAAGATTCTTTAATATGTCACTTAATTTGATATAAACTATCTGTTGCTCAAGTATTTACTTTGAGGGTATAGTTTTCCTTTAACATACGAGTCAGTCCCCCAGTGATATGGTTCACTATAAGCCTGTAATTCAAGCAGAGTTTATAAATGTCTCTAAACCAATTTCTGGGTCATAAAGCTAATTCCCCAACTTAAAGGAGTGCCTTGAGAAAGAGGGTTACTAAATTCCCAAGACCGTTTGTGGTTTTAAAGGAGAAGGAAAGGCTGGATACACTTGCCAAACATTAGGCACCCCCAAGTGATTATAGCGATGTACCCGGGTTATAGAAGTGAGCACCATGCAGAGATCCTGATTCCGTGTTCACGCAGCTGCGCATGCGCATTAGAACGAAAAGCAGAACTTTAACTTTTTTCATTCAAATGCGCATGCATCAGTAAGGGGAAATGCACAGCTGCGTGAAGACGGAAGTGTTGATCTCTGCGTAGTGCTCGCTTCTATAATCTGTTGCCAGTGCAGATTTCGCCTGATAGGAGCACCGGCCCTGGGTTTGAGGTACGTCGCTATAATCACTTGGGGGTGCCTAACGCTTGGCATCCCCAAGTGTATCCAGCCTTTCCTTCTCCTTTAAAGGGATACTGTAATTGTTCAAAACACATCTGTTAATAGTGCTGCTCCAGCAGATTATTGCACTAAAACCCATTTCTCAAAAGAGCAAACAGATTGTCTTATATTTAATTTTGAAATCTGACATGGGGCTAGACATATTGTCAGTTTCCCAACTGCCCACAGTCATGTGACTTGTGCTAGGATATTAGGATGGAACTGATTTCTGGCAGGCTGTTATTTCTCCTACTTAGGGGCAGATTTACTAAGAGTCGAATTCGAGGATTTAAAAACCCTCGAATTCGACCATGGGAATAGCTGGGAATTGTCAGGTAATACAAATCCTTCTAATTCGAATTCGAAGAAGTTTACCGCAACTCGATTGGTCGAATGAACGATCGAATAGAAAATATTCGATCGATAAAATCGTTTATGAACGATGAAGTTTATCGGAGCACAAATCACATGACTGGGGGCAGCTCGGAAACTGATACTGTCTAGTCCCATGTCAGATTTCAAAATTGAATATAAAAAAATCTGTTTGCTCTTTTTGAAAAATGGATTTCAGTGCAGAATTCTGCTGGAGCAGCACTATTAACTGATGCATTTTGAAAAAAACATGTTTTCCCGTGACAGTATCCCTTTAAGGAATATGTTGGTTACGTAGGTATGAAGCTTGAAAAGCTCTGCCTTGCTGTGATAATTCCTATTTGAAATCCTGTTATTGTGCACGTTTCCTAAGTGTTCCTCTGTATTAGTTAAGACAGTTGGGCTTATTTACTGCTGGGTGGCAAATTTACCATAGCTTCTGAAATCTATTCTTCCTGCAGTTGGCTAAGCATCACTAACTAGTTTCTACGGGTTACTTTCCAGGTGCAAATCTACCCAGTGTTCATAAATGACTCCCAATCCTTGTAACGTTTGCCTTCATTATTCTTCCCACAGCTAGCTAGCCCAAGGTAATCCGTAGATTGTTGCTATTGGATGCTGACCAGTTGTTCTATTTAATGCTAGCTTAAATACATATTTATACATATGATTGGTAAAGTCTTGTGATGGGAGGGTTAGCCAAAAATCTGTGAGTCAAGCAGGTTTGGGCAGACTCTGTTTGTAGAGATGTGATTGCTCTATCCCACACCTTTGTGACATCAGAGCTGGGGCAAGTGCAGGTCTAGCAAATATGCATCAGCTCACTTTTACCCATCTGTTCATGCAGGGCCGCCATTAGAAATCACGGGGCCCCACACAACAAAATTGTCGGGCCCCGCCCACATCAAAGTTAAAAGACCACAAAGACATTAGCGCTAAAAAAGTAACCCCCCGTGCTCCCTTATATGTTAAAAAAAAATTGGGATCCCAAAAAATATTTTTTGAAAAAAATTGGTGCCAGGGCCCCCCATAAAAGGTTTTTTTTTTAAATTGGTCAGGGCCCCCCAAAGAGTTAAAAAAAAATTGGTTACAGGGCCCCCTTACAAGTCAAAAACTAGGGTCCTCTTACAAGTTTTTTAAAAAAAATTGGGACTGCAGAAAATATTTTTTTTAAAAACGTTGTCGCCAAGGCCCCCCTTACAAGTTAAGAAAAACATTGGGGCCCCATAAAACATTTTTTAAAACAAAAAATTGGTGTCAGGGGCCTATAGAGAAATAAGATTCAAAAATGGTGGCCAGGGGATAAAAAAAAACCCTCATTGGTGTCAGTAGAATTGAACTTCAATTATAGCTGTTTTTGTGACTTTGGTTGTTTTCGCCTCTTCAGGACTTCTTATACAGTATGTTCGCCACTTCAGCATTCTGCCTCAGGACTTCATAAGGAGCACACGCTTCTGCGTCCTGGGCCCCCTTCAGCCCCGGGACCAGGACACTTACCCCCCCCCCCCTCTGTCCCCTCTGATGGCGGGACTGTGTTCATGTCAACAGAGATTCACTTGACAACAAAGGTTCCTCATCTTAGATAAAGGACATTTCTCTGAACAATCATTGAGGGAATGGATCAGGGTGTAGTTTGCTACCCCATGTGTCTGTGCATCAGCTTTGGGTCATGGGCTTCCTCCAAACAAACAGAAGCAACTTGCTGCTTTTGGCAAGAAAAATAGTGGGTTTAGAAAAAAGAAACAATCCGTTTATGCCAAGAATAACTCAGTGATAGTGTACCTGCACCTTCATTTTTTCTTATCAACAAGCACAGCTCTGTCGTTCAGTTGGGCATTATGGTATAAGGGCAGCAGAAGCAGACAGTTCTCCTAAAGTCATACCACAGGCTAATAATCCCTGCAGCTGTTTATTGCTTCATTCATGTTTAAATAACATCAGATGGCTTAAGGTAACTTTGTTTTCAGTAAAACTTGTTGCATCTATTCATATAATGCTGCTCACCAGAGGTCAGGCTATTTAACTTTATATGGCTGTTTCTTAAGGGCCATGGGGTACAAGCATTTGTGACTGCCTGGGTCCTATAATAGAGCACAGTAGTGATCATAATGAATAATGGTGGCCATAGACAGGGGGATCTGCTCATTTGGCGATATCTCTCCCTGATATGCTCACATTGAGGTGGGCGATATCGGGCTGATCCGATTGTGGGCCATACGATCGGATCATAATGGAGGCTGCAGGGGCGGTCGGATTGCGGGATTGCATACACGCAGAGATGGGCCCGTGATCTGACTGGGTTTTTTTAACCTATCCGATCGAGATCTATACAACTTTTGCCCAGATATCGATCGGTTGGCCCCGCACAGGGGCCAATAAGCTGCCGACTCGGTCTGTCGGCAGCTTTTTCCAGCCTTAAAGGTGAATCCAACCCCCTGGCGCTAACGTGTTTCATGTTTCTCTCCCCCTCTATTGGCTATACTGGTTTCACTGATAATAGAGGATATGCTGCTTTGAAAACATTGTTGACTTGACAAATGTAATTGTGTTATTATATGCTGTTCTTAAAGGGGTACTATAGCAAAACTTACAATATAATATAAGCTTCATTATACTGAAATAAGAAACTTTCTAAGTACAATCAATTAAATATTCTGCATTGGTTCGGAAATAATCAAGTTTATATTCTCTATTCTTCTCTCAGCATCTGTCTC
>CM044435.1:103904945-103919926 GCA_024363595.1 Xenopus borealis
CATTTACTGGTTGGTTGAGGTGGCAGGTGACTCGAGCCAAGGATTCCATATATTTTCAAATTTCTTTGGGCATCCTAGGGGCTAGATCCGTGAGCTTATACAGTTCCAGTTGCAAATTAATTAGTCCAATCCATCTACACAATGTTGGTGGTGTCAGGCCCATCCAGTGTAGGGCCACCACTTTTTTTGCATAGAAGAATAGTCTCATCAGATATCTAGTGTGTAGTCTTGGTATCACGGAGTCAAGGAGGCTTTATTTTAATTAAAGTAATTACTAATAACCTCCTTGTGTAACATTTTTTTGTATGGAGCCAAGCTTCCCTTTCCCCTTTTACTATTTAGTGGGTGATAATGGAAAAGCAGAAAAAAAAGTGCTATTTCCTATTGTTCCGTTCTGCTGGAATTACTGTGGATTGCTTTACATTAGTCAAGGCAACGCATTTCAACGTACACCAAAAAGGTGAAGCCTTCTGTTGCACTACATCAGAGTGCCCATGCTTTACTAATACGAGGTCTACTTTTAGACATGGTGTGATTATGATTTCCATCCATAAAAGCATTCTTAGCATTCTGTTCCATGGAAATTATTACTTAAATACTGATTTATGAGAAAATGTATATGGTTATATTTTACAAACAACGATTTCTTATGTAACATATTAACATAGTAAGTTAGGTTGAAAAAAAAGACACACACCCATCAAGTTCAACCATTTAACTGTATTTTAACCTGCCTTACTGCAGAGGAAGGCAAAAAAAAAAACAACCCATTTGACCTTGTAACCTTAATATAATAAATATCTGAATGAAAAGGGTGATTTAGACAATCTGTTTGTTGACAGTGTCTTGAGATCCACTGATCACCAGCTAAAGGTCTGCTGCTACGATCTACCTTTTGGGCACCCCTGCCCTACATGAAATAGAATGGCAGTGATACGTTTAATTCTAAGCAAAGCAAATGGAAACCAGTTATATATGATATATTCAAGTAACTAAAGGAAAACGGTCTCTAATATAATGTAGTGTTCTATTAAGGTTGGGAAGAAGTGGGTCATGCCGTGTTGATATTTGAAACCGCCTACTTGCTGTATTTTAATTAACGACAAATCGCTCCACGGAAGGGATTATTTTGAGGTTTTGCACAAAAACTTTAACCAAAGATGTTTCTTTGCAAAGGAACATTAAAAAGAAGAATATTCACTACTATATTTAGCCATTATGTTCACCCAATAATTGCAAAAGCACAGCAGAAAAAAACACACATTTTCCATATTTGAACCATGTGCATAATAAAGACCAGCACCTGTGAAATTTTAAATATGAAAGTAAAAAAACCTAAAATGAAACTACAATTACAAAACCTTTGCAAAGAAAGGGGAAAAAAAATCAGTGCAATGAAATGTTTTGCAAATAGGTAAACTGACAGAATGTGAAAAAAAAAAAACATATTTACAATGGTTTCTCTGTAGTACATTTTGCCAGGAATAACCTATTGTTTGTAAAAGCATTTTGCTGTACAGTCATTTTTATTACCTGTAATTTTTGAAGAGAATAAAAATTCTCATGTAATTTTCAAGGACATTGAAGAAAAGGAGAAACAGGCGAGGCGTGAACTACACAAAAGGTGAGCTCAAACATTTTCTGACATTTTCATTTTATTAGAGTGAAAAAAAAATTTGTCTTCGTAAAAATGTTCCAGGCATTCTTTTTCCCAGTGCACCAGATAACCCTTCCAGCCCCAATCTCCAGCCTCAGCATGTTGATGTAGCCTTTATGGCAGAACAGAAGTTCCCGATGGGAGTCCGGGCATCTTGAGTGGCTTGTTGTGTCCTATCCAAGAACAGAATATCTGTTGGGCTTGGTATAAATGCTACAAGTTAGACATATGGAGGATACGTCTAGTCCGCTCTCTGGTTCTCCTCACATTCGGCGGGCTTTGCGTGGGCGACAGCCATTGTGTGGAATAGGAGTGTCGTCGGTTATTGAAATCACTTCCAGTCCTCCCATTGTCAACCCTTTTATGGCAGACTAAAATGTGGAGAAATGTTTTAAATATACATTGCATCTTTTTTAAATATTGCATTAGAAGACCTTCATCATGCACATTCCCTTTATTCCATTGGTACAAGTACATTTTCATTTACAGTTCCCATCAACAATTCTTTTCAAAATGCTCTGAAGAAACATAGCTTAAACGGTGTAAGATATAGCCATTCAAGAATGCAATTTAGAGATTCACTCCCGCTCTGGGGTTCGTAAATAGGACATTATGTAAAAACGTAGAGGGCAACAGTATAAATGCCATTTATATACCCTGAAACGTTCCGTGACAATGAAGGCACCTGTTTGTTTGTGTACAGATTTTTTTGTTTTGTTTATTTAACAGAGAATCTGTTTCGTTAAATGGAATCCGTTAAGCATGTCTGTGTATTTGAACCCAAGTACTTAGGGACAAGGTTGTGGACACAATGAGAGAAGCCCTGACTTCTGATAATTTAATGGAATATTAACAATTCAGTGGAATTCATATATTACTGAGATGCAAAGCATGACACATTTGTGCATTCTACAGTGCTATATGCAAAGTGCTTAGGCTGGATCCTTGTGTGTAGTGTGAATGCATCTCTTGTTGCTATTACTTCCTTACTCTGGCCTAAAAGGCAATGTAGCCCTGTACTTTACACATGACATTCACCCATACGGCTTTCTTTGTACTTGTAACATTGTAAGCAATTGGCATGTGCTGCACACAAGAACATATGTTACAGCAGCTCCTAAGGGCACAGGCAAAACTATAAGGGGAGTTTCCATATTTACAGCTGGGGTGAATGATTGGGCCAACTGATGCCCATTATATTTCTAAGTAAACAAGCAAAGGTCTGCTTTGATTAAAGGATTTTAATATAAGCGTTAGAATACTTAAATAAGAAGTTTTTTAAACACAGGTATGGGACCTATTATCCAGAATGCTTGGGACCGGAGGCTTTCCAGATAACGGGTCTTTCCGTAATGTGGATCTTCACACCTTAAGTCTACTAGAAAATCATGTAAACATTAAATAAACCCAATAGGCTGGTTTTGCTTCCAATAAGGATTAATTATATCTTAGTTTGGATCAAGTACAAGCTACTGTTTTATTATTGTAGAGAAAAAGGGATTTTTTTTTTTTTACATTGGATTATTTCATTATAATGGAGTCTATAGATGGCCTTCTGTAATTTGGGTTTCCAGATAAAGGATCCCATACCTGTATACTGAATTAAAAATTCTTTACCGTTTCTGAAATAATAAAGTTTATGTTCACTATTCGGCTGTCTGCTTCTGTTTCTCTCCATTCTGTCTTCATGCAGCGGTTGGTTGTCAGATAATCACTGACAGATACTATATTTCTTATAGCAGGGCTCATTTTGCCTAGAAAATGTATTAGAGCTCACTATTAAAATCACCAGATATCCTGTCTCTCTACATGCAGAATTTGTACAAAAGGCAGTTATTTAAATTTTGTTTGTACTGGAATCAGTTATTTGAGTGAGCTCTAATACATCTGCTAGGAAAGGAAGCCCCCCTATAAGATATATTGGATCGAACAGTCAATGATTATCTGACACCCAACTGCTGCATGAAGAGAAACAGATGCTGAGAGAGGGATAGCGAACATAAACGTGATTAATTCAGAACCAATGCAGAATGTTTAATTGATTATATTTAGAAAGTTTCTTATTTCATTTAATGTGATTAAAGGGCACCTGTTGGGTAAAAATGTTATCCCCAACCAAAGGTGTTGGCTAATAGAGCCGCATTCCAGTTGGGGTTAACAGTAGAGAGCTCCCGGGGTGAGCAGCCATGTAGCATTACGTGCAAAATGAGCAATTCGGGGCAGATTTTCATTATGCGCATGCGAGTGACTGGACATGGCTGTTCACACCGGGAGCTCCCTCCCAGGGTGGGTAGCCAGGTGCTGGCGGGGGCATTTAAAAAAAAACTACTGTTATCCCCAACCGGAATGCAGGCTCTATTAGCCCGCACCTTTGGTTGGGGATAACATTTTTACCCAACAGGTGCCCTTTAAGACTAATTATGCATATCATATGCGATCATAGTCAGAAGCATATGTTAACATTTCTCCATTTATTTCTAACAGTTATACACCTTTTACAAATAAAATACCAGCCAGAGTACGCTGGGTGGGCAGGAGAGTGATGGGTGGGGTAATGAGATATAATACGGCAGCTCAATTCCACAAAGGGGCAGGGCTTGCCGTCGATTCCTGGATGATCTTGTCAGAAAAGATTTAACCAAACTTGAGGTAGATTGGGCATTGAATCTGTAAAAGCAACCCCAGCTGTGTCTGGGATTTTACACCAGTTGTGTCATAAAAAGGTGCAACGTGTGCTACAGGCCTAGTCACTAATAGCAACCATTCAGCAGCTAGAATTTATTGGTCACTTATTTAAAGCAAACATTATATTGGTTGTATGGATTACTTCTCATGTGCATTTTTACATATGGGGGTTGGCTCCTAATTCCATTTGATTTTATCTACAACCTGTCCCATACTCTTTCCAGCCTTATGTGTAGCAGAAGTGAACAATTGCTAAGCCATGTGTGTCTGTAAGTGGGAGATGCTTTCTCCTCTAATCACTATACACATTTAAGCTTCAGCCCTGTTCTCACCCTTTTCTTATTTTCTTCCTTTCATCTCAGTGCCTTCATGTACAAATTCCAATAAGTACCAATCTCGTCTCCGGCCCTGTTCTCTTCATAAACAGGTATGCGCTCCAGGGAGGAAGGGCGGGCATGCTGAAAGTGGTTGCGGCTGGGGCTGCCCCAATCTCTTCTCCGGCTGCTTCGAAAACAGGTAGGCGCATGCACTGGAGAGGGCAGGCATTTGGAGGGTGGCTGCGGCCGGGGTCCGGAGCGGGATTGGGGCAGGGTTGGGACTGGGGGGACCCTGGGCTAGAGTTCTGCGCGGCTCCACTTTTTGGGACCCGTACATGCAACCCGCAACCCGGACCCACGACCCGCATTCTTACCCGCTTGGACCCGCAACCTGAACCGTACCCGCGATCCGCGACCATCAAGAATCAGGAAGTGCTGTCATTGTAAACCGGAAGTTACATCATCGGAAGTAGCCGCAATCAGAAAAAAAAGTAGTACAACAGGAAGTGCTGTCATTGTAAACTGGATGGGACATCATCAGTAGTAGAAATGCTCAGAAAAAGGAGTAAAAATCGCTATAGCGACGATCCGCGACCCGACCCTCAACCCACCAACCTGCTTCTATACCCGCACCCAGAAATTCTACGAGCAACCCGCAGGGTACAGTGGGATTTTGCGGGTAACCCGCGGGTACCCGACCCACTGCAGGACTCTACCCTGGGCCCTCCAGTCTGACCCTGTATTTCACAATGGGCAGTGCCAGGCCACTATGAAGCAGACCATGTTGAGAAAGCAGATGTTATTCTTATATGTTCCTTTTAAAGGGGTGGTTCACCTTTAAAGTTAACTTTTAGTATGTTATAGAATGGCTAATTTGAAGCAACTTTTCAATAAGTCTACATTTTTTGTTTATATAGTTTTTGAGTTGTGTTCTTTAGTTTGTTTGCTAATTTTTATTACTCCTCTTTCTATTCTAGCCTCACCTATTCATATTTCAGTCTCTTATTCGATAATAATAAAAAATTAAAACCAATTGCAAAGTGTCTCAGAATATCCCTCTCTACACCATTATAAAAATGAATTTAATTTAAAGGTGAACAAACCCTTTAACAACAACAAAAAACAAATTATAATTTTGCTGGGCTATTTATCTCAGTCCTGTGCATGTAAAGTACTTTTGTTTGAGGCAGAATTTCTGGTTTATATTGAATAATATTATTGCATCACGGTTTGGTTCAGCTATCTTAAATGTTTTCTTCACAAAGCTCCACCAGCTTGCTTATAGTGAAATTTTATAGAATACGTATTTGTTGACTGCCCCTGAAAGCTGTCTAGAAAATCAATGTTTTTAGTCTAAAGTGGTAAACAGCCATTTGATTGAAACGGAATTGATTTAACAGGCCAATTTGAGACGTTCATATAAGACCACAATTTAATATTACCCAAAATAACAAGTGTTCAGATAACAACAAATAATCACATAAATCCTCTAGTACTTTAACATTATAAATAAACATTTCCTGGTGGTGCTGACCCACCAAGCTGAATGAGACTTAAAGGGGTGGTTCACCTTTAAATCAACTTTTATTATGTTATAGAACGGCCAACTCTAAGCAGACATTCAATTGGTTCATTATTTATTGTTTATGGTTTAATGATTTGCCTTCTTTTTCTGACTCTTCAGCTTTCAAATGAGGGTCACTGACCCCATCTAAAAAAAACAATTACTCTGTAAGGCTACAAATGTTTTGTTATTGCTACTTTTTATTATTCATCTTTCTTTTTAGGCCTTGCCTATTCATTTTTTCCAGTCAAATCAATGCATGACTGCTAGGGTAACTTTAACGCTAGCAACCAGATTGCTGGAACTGCCAATTGGAGAGCTGTTGAATAAAAAGCAACTCAAAATATAAAAAAGGAAAACCAATTGCAAACCGTCTCAGAATATCACTCTCTACATCATACTAAAAGATAAGTTAAATTTGAACAACGCCTTTAAACGTTTAGCTAGTACTGGGGGAATATTATATAATGGTATGAACATTATCCCAATTCCATACACATATTAACTTTACAGGTTTATACCATGCTAAGAGCCCTTAACTGTACTCCCCGCACCCTTTTACAAACTGCACACAACAGAAATAAGGTAGAGTACAAGACGAAGGAACTTACCAATCTCCCAGGTCCCAGTCCTTTCACAACAACACGCACATGGGAAACACCTTTACCAATAGCTTTCTGGAAAGAAACAATTGGTCACATGTTAAACGAATAAGAAAACCAGCAACAAGGGTTTTTTTTTGTTTTGGTTGCATCCGATGCCCAGTTCCCTGCACTTCATTGTGTGAACATGTAAACTTTCAAATATTACAACGTATTACCCGCCGTCTGCTGGAAATAAACACATAGCAGCAAATAAGAAAAAAAATGAGATGCAAGACAATTTGACTGGCAATTTGTCCAGGAGTGTGGAGAAACCACCCATCCTGAGCTGCCCTGCAATAAACAATTATACAACAAATACAGAGTGGCAAGAAGAGAGAAAATTGCCAAGAGAAAATCGTGGCTTATGAATTAAACCGCAGGGGCATCAGCTTGAATAAATGGAACAGCCAGCGCCTAATCTATAAGCAGAAAATGCTTTTTAAACTCCTAATGACCCACAACCTGAGAGATGCATTCTTGTGGAAAGGTTTAACTTCTTCCTCTCTGGGGCCCCGGCAAAGTCATTTGTTTTGCAACCTGTGCCAAAGCCTTTCTACTGAAGCAGCTCTTCCTTACAATCTGTACATTTGGCTCATGTAATTATATCTCGTGCGAGTTCCTTCCTGCGCCCTTTGCCTTTAAAAAAAAAAAAATGTAAATGATAATTTCTCCTAATCCTATTATATAAGATAGGGGAGTAGCTCACCTCAAACAGCTAGATAGGAGCACATTGTGGATGCCTACGATCAACCCCAGTGAATAGACTAGAGTTACACACACACACAGAGACTGGAGAAGCTTCCAGCACAGCCTGCATCTGGGCACTGTTTTCAAAGGGTCAACTACCTACTTAAAGGGGTAGTTTGCCTTATAATTAGCTTTAGGGACCCGATGTCAGTACATTTTACCAAATAGCATGCATAGTTACCACTCAGTAGATCCTTACTGACACTTTAACTATTCATTTTCTGTACTGAAATGAAAAGAATTGTGTGAATCTTTAACCCATGCAAGCAATTGGTATATTGGGCAGCAGGAACTTGCCAAGAGACGTGGAGCACTACCACTACATGGGCAGAATGACAGACGATCAAAGCAGATGAACACATTCATAATGCTGACAGTCAGCAAAGTTCTGATTAATAGTAAAGCAACAGTAAGATAGTAAAGTAAAGGAGAACTAAACCCTCTTGCCTATAAAAAAACCCTACCCTCCATAGTCCCTGCTCCCTCCAACACAGGTGTTAACATCAATAAATGCCCCTAAGTCAGTAATTACCCCTTTAACATTACAAGAGCTATCTTCAGCGCTTCAGTAAGTAAGTGCTGTATTGTCACATGCACAGTTGGAGCAGTCTTCCGCTTTTGGATAACTGTGCACCCGCCAAAAGTAACAAATTACCAAAGCAAAGAAGAACCGAAGCGCCAGTAAGCTCCGATGTGCTGACTCTGCAACAAGGGGTAATTACCAACTTGGGGGCATTTACCGATGTTACCACCTGTGTGGGGAGGGAGCAGAGAGGGGGGACTTTGGATGGTAGGGGTTTTTATAAGCAAGGGGGTTTAGTTCTCCTTTAACTGCTGGGAACTGCTTGCTTGCGAGGGGACATGATTACACTTTAGAAATACATTAGAGGACATTATAGACAAATATCAGGGGACCTTTTTACCCATAAAGAGGATCACCGCACCAGAGGCCACCCCTTCAGACTAGAAGAAAAGGACTTTCATTTGAAGCAGCGTAGGTGGTTCTTCACAGTGAGGACAGTGAGGTTGTGGAATGCCCTGCTGGGTGATGTTGTGATGGCTCATTCTGTTGATGCTTTCAAAGGGGGCTTGGATGATTTCTTGGACAGACATAATATCAAAGGCTATTGTGATACAGGTATGGGAACCGTTATCTAAATTACGGAAAGGCCGTCTCTCCTAGACTCCATTTTATCCAAATAATCCAAATTTTTAAAACTGATTTCCTTTTTCCTCTGTAATAATAAAACAGTACCTTGTACTTGATCCAAACTAAGATACAATTCATCCTTATTGGAAGCAGAACCAGCCTATTGGATTTAATGTTTTCAGGATTTTATATTAGATTTAAGGTATAAATATCCAAATTACATAAAGATCCATTATCCAGAAAGCCCCATGCCCCAAGCATTCTGGATAATAGGTCCCATACCTTTAATAAACTCTATAGTTAGTATAGATATGGGTATATATATTTTATGTGAAAGTATGGAGGGGTTTAGTATCATTTGGAGGGGTTGAACTTGATGGACTATGTTATTTTTCAACCCACTGTCACTATGTAACTTCTAGATACCCCACTACGATCTATAATAAGCCTGCCCTTGAGCATATTATAGGAAGGGATATACTGAAACCACATGCAATTGCTCTTTTTCTATTGCCTCTCTCTGTATGGCTTCTGAAGTCAGTGATCTGGCGACCTGCAATCCAATTCAGTTTGAGGATACATTTTTAGTGTTACTGTAAACATTTTTCTATTCCTTATTTTTCTATTCCGACCCTTGCCTTGTGTCTTTCAGTCTGCCATTCAAATCTCTCCCTGGTTGCCAGGGTAGGCAAGATAATTTACATTCCAAATCAGAACAAAAACCCAGAATATATATTTATAATCTACATCATACTGCAAGATAATTAAAACCCTTTATATGTTTTACAAGTATATATTTTACCCACCCCTGAGTATGACCACTCCAACTATTTGCATATCTGGCCATTAACCTTCTGACTAATATAAGCGTTTTACTATCCACCATAAAAACTTAACTTGCCTTTTCCTTGCATGTGACTTACTAAATTCACTAAAAGAAACACCCTTTGACTGGTGTACACACTGTGAGAAAGAAGACTGCGTTGATTGCAAATTACTGTTAATCCCCGAATTCAAAAAGATCACCAGTAAGGGCCTTCAGAGACAGAAGGGCAAAGGACGAAAGCACAGGAGCAATTTTAGGACTCATTTATGATTGCAGCCTCAAGGGTAGAATTAAAGAGGCTTAGCCTCCCCATAGAGGCCAATTGCTAAACATTCATATATAATTCAATGCAGCACTTTCTATTGGTAGCCTCCCTAAACAATTGTAAACATTCATATATAATTCAATGTAACGCTTTCTATTGGTAGCCTCCCTTAGCACAAATCCCAAAACATGTATTATCGCAATGGGTGGTTTTCAGTGTCCAACCAACTCTGGTGATGGCACGGAGTACATACTAAACACAAGGGCATAAATGGGCCCCTTTCTAAATTCTCTTTATCTGCTCGAGGGCAATCGGTGCACAAATATCCAGTAGCCAGTCATGGAGAAGAAAGATTAGAAGATCTTCACTGGGTAATTAATGTATGTTTAGATGGTGCTAGACAATTATTTTATTAAAGGAAAAAATAAAACATACACTGGTTTTCCCTTTCACAATCTTAAATAATTAAAAAACACTATTTATACAGACAGCCTAAGCTTAAAACAGAATGTAAAAAAAACCAGTGCAATAACTACAATAAATGTGCACATATTTAAAAACTAATTCAGATAAGACTGGATAGGTGCTGCCACCTAGTGGAAAAAGCTGCAACTGTTGTATTAATACAAAGCACTCATTGAGGAATACACAAACTGTCTATATTTAATGCATTAGAATATTAATTGATGAATTTCTGACTTCAGCCCTACTGAGCAAAAAATCCACACGCACATTTATAGATGCAACCAGCTCTTTTTAATTAATTCTATCCAAGAATATATACATGGCTGTGTAAGACAATTCAATACATTGCATTAATTCGTATAAACCCTTTATTGTACTCCACTTTAGATGCTTACTTGCCATAACATATATTACAAACCCTTATAAACAGGACCCTAAGCCTTACAAAGCTCTTTTGTTCTGCAGAATTTACAATTACAGATAGGAGACCGGTTATCCAGGATGCTCGGGACCTCAGGTTTTCCAGATAATGGATCTTTCAATAATTTGGATCATCATACCTTATGTCTACTAGAAAATCATGTAAACATTAAATAAACCCAATAGGCTGGTTTTGACTCCAATAAGGATTAATTACATCTTAGTTTGGATCAAGTGCTGTTTAATTACTACAGAAAAAAAAGGAAATAATTTTTTTTTTAATTTGGTTTATTTGATTATAATGGAGTCTATGGGAGACAGCCTTTCTGTAATTCAGATCATTCTGGATAACGGATTTTTGGATAATGGATCCCTGATTAACCCAAAGTTGAATTATTTTTACAGTATATACACACACATAAGTACGTAGCAGACACATTGGTAATAGAACAACTGACTTCAGCACTGGGTGTAAAGGCAAGCTTGGGCATGGAATGACATTAACTTACGGCTGCAGCTGAAATGCCAGCGGTCTGAGCAGCCACTGCAGTGCTCTTCTTGGCATTTTTGAATCCTTCTGTACCACAGGACGTGCGCACCAGAGACTGGCTCTCGGAACTGGTTACCTGGATGTGAGTACTGGAGAGAAGAGAACACACAGAGGACTGAAAAAAAGATATACAGTTACAAAGTCTTCCTGCTACTGCTCGAATGTGTTTCAGGAATTTTTTCAACTGGTCCGTATGGAGAGCCAGCATCCCCTCACAAGCAAAAGCATACCATGTGTTTTTTGTCCTTTTACTTTGAAGTAGCTTTTCCATTTGTATTTCACACATTCAGACCTGTTATACAGACACCAGTTATCCAGAAAGAGGCCATCTCCCATAGACTCCATTTAAACCAAATAATGTTTTTTTTGTTTTTTAAATAATTCCCTTTTTCTCTGTAATAATAAAACAGAACCTTATACTTGAACCAGTATATAATTAATCCATATTGGAAGCATCTTTCCGTAATTTGGATCTTCATACCTTAAGTCTACTAGAAAGCCATGTAAACTTTAAATAAACTATTTAAACTTAAATAGGCTGGTTTTGCTTCCAATAAGGATTATTATATCTTAGTTTGGTATCAAGTACAAGGTACTGTTGTATTATTATAGAGAAAAAGGAAATCTTTTTTTTTTAAATGGCCAAAAAATGCAGTCTATGGGAGAAATCCATTCCATAATTCAGACCTTTCTGGATAACTGGTTTTCTGCATAAGGGATCCCATACCTGTACCAATATTTTAATTTGGACGCCGTTGGTGTGCAGATTTACACCATTCATTTAAAGATGGAAAGGCTAACATGAAGTAAGCTTTATTAGAAAGGTAAACCCTTAAAGTAATGTTGCTCTGAGTCCCCTGACAAAAGAAACACCACATTTCCTTCCTTCTATTGTATATACATGGGCTTCTGTATCAGACTTCCTGTTTTCAGCAGAAACCTCCAGGGCTTGGGCTTGAGCATGCTCAGTTTTCTCCACTCTCTCCTGCTCCCTGCTGTAATCTGAGCCCAGAGTATACTAAGACATGAAGTGATGTCACAACAAGCTAATATGGCAGCTGCTATCCTAAATAAACAGAGAGAGCTTCTAGAGCGGTTTACCCACATTTGGTAAAGCATTCTGCGGAATAAATATAGTGTTATAGCTTGCACTATTGTGGCTAATCTATTGGCAATAAACTGCTTTGGTAGCTTTCCTTCTCCTTTACGGTACATACATTCCAAGTTGCTCCTTGAACTTCTACATAGTTGAGCATAGTGCCACTGCCGCGGTCCAACCTCCTGTTGTGAATTGTGCTTGAGAGTGCCTACTGATGCTGGGGAACCGTGGATGTTCATGAGTTTAGTATTAGTAGTATTTTATGATGTCTGTCTGTTTAGTAAGAAGTATTCAGATGGCATATAAGTTATGTTTTATTAACAGATCACATGCTGATTTTGTTTAGAAGACTGAGCATATGATAAGTTCCTATTATTTTATTGCCCTTTTATCATGCGGTTCTGCCACAAAAGGTAATATTACACAACAGTTTGCCAGAAGACAGATTCACTACAGCCGTTTGCATTTGCAGCTGTATTGATTGGCCTTCATTAGGCCCCTTTCACTTAACTGCAGCTCAATGGCTCGCACAGAAAGACAAGGCCAAGTTCTCAGCATGAGGCTGATAACGGATGCAAAACTGTGCGCATAATATAGACTTCTCTTTTTTTTTTCCAGAGGGGAAACAGTAAAATTCATTAGGCCAAATGGAAAAAGTAACAAATGGAAGCATTAGTATTTCGTATAGCATACGTAAATGGCATTATTCTTGTGTCTTGGTGTAGAGATTCTGCGGTACACATTGAACAATATGATAGGGTTTGTAGTATTTCCTTTTAATGCAAATCAATCAGTTCTGAGATTTCAGATATAAACTCTCATATGACTTATGTAGTATGGATCTGCACTTCACATTCCACGTTATACCAAATGTAAAGAGGCTTATACAGCAATAGCAAAATAATCAATATTAATACAATTTTATTTAGCAAGCCATACTACAGTTGTCACTTGTGTATTAAAGGGCACCTATCACTTAAAAAAAGTTACCCCCAACTAAAGGTGCGGGCTGATAGAGCCCACATTCTGGTTGGGGGTGCCAGAACATGGCGGCTCGCATCGGGAGCTCCCTCTCTGTGTGAGTTTGCCTGCGCTGGCGGGCGGCATTTAAAGAAAAAAAAAAGTACTGGTACCCCCAACCGGAATGTAGGCTCTATCAGCCCGCACCTTTGGTTGGGGGTAACTTTTTAAAGAGATAGGTGTCCTTTAAATGGGCTGCATCCACCTGAAGTATATTAAATACATGCCAAATTAATTTACAGACTACATTTATGTAGTCAAAAGCACAAACTGATCATTGCTTTGTTTTTTTACCTTCACTCACCGTCTGGAATTAGAAAAGTTTCTTAAAGTACAAGAAAAACTTATATTCACTTGGGTGGGTGCCAGTTTGTTAGACAACCCCCTATCAAATATACTCCATAAAGGAGAAGGAAAGTCTTATTTAGGCTGGTTCTCCCATCAGCAGAAAGCTACACAGGCCCAGGGTTTTACCAGTGAGCGATAAACTTCTGTCTGTTTCTATATTTGCATTTCCTGGGGAAATCGCATGTACAGTAGAATGAAAAAGCCGTCTTTCAAGTTCGGCTTTTGTTCCTAACATTTAGCACCCCCAAGTAAGTCTCTCCTTTAATCCTGGTATCCGCTATAGTAGGCTACACCAGCCCATATCTCCTTATGACCTGCACATTGGAATTTGCTTATATTAGTGTTTTTTGCAAATGCTATAGTCCTGAACCAGCAACAGACACATGGGAATATAACCCAACATGGTGCATTTTACAGTGAAGAGAATCACCGACGCAGGGTCCAAGGTCAGCAATTATATTCACTGGGTGATGCCTAACAATTAGCACCCCTCAATGAATAGAACTTTTCTTGTCCTTTAAAAAGAAAAATCAACTCTGTATAAACGGGCCCCTCTATCTACAAAACTTTTGCCTTTGTTGCAGGTTAACAGATACCTGGAGTGTTTTATACAGGGGTTTTAACTGTGGGAGGGACTTTAATGAAATGATTCTACTGTAATAGGTGTGTGATCGGTGTCTACATACATCATTACCAAACGTAATACTCACTTGTTGTAAGTTGCTTTTACATGAGCAATTGGTATTTCTTCAAACTTTTTACCTCCCCATCGTAATTGGCTGTTGTGTCCTGGAAGAGGTGGAACTGGACTGCAATAATCAGAAGGGGGAATAAGTTTGCCAATGTCAGGTTGTATTTTTTAAAAACATTCTAAATTAGCTAGAACCAAGGTTCTATTGAAAAAGATATATCGGATATACAGACAAAATGCAGCTGCTATATGGAGGAGGGCATAGCAATATAGGAAGTGACATACAGCTGTGAAAATATGTATTTAAAGGGGTAGTTCACCTTCCAAACACTTTTTTCAGTTAAGCAGTTTTCAGATGTTCCCCAGGAATAAAGACTTTTTTTAATCACTTTTGATTATTTATTTTTTACTGTTTTTCCAAAATCTAAGTCTTAAGTTGAATGTTGGTGTATCTGGTGTTTGAGTGCGACAGCTCAGTAATTCAGGTGCAGACTCTAAATGGTTGCAATTTTACAACATTCAGTTGATACATT
>CM044435.1:103954601-103966443 GCA_024363595.1 Xenopus borealis
GATTGTTTTGCCTCCAATAATGATTAATTATACCTTAGTTGGGATCAAATACAAGGTACTGTTTTATTATTACAGAGAAAAGGGAAATCATTTAAAAAGTTTAATTATTTTGTTAAAATGGGCTCTATGTGAGTTGTCCTTCTCATTATTTGGAGCTTCCAGATTACATGTCCCATTCTTTTTTATTCACCAGAATGGGGGACCTGATGCCCATGCACTGATTACAAAATTAGATAAGGAAGGGGGGGCGGGGGATTTGAGTTGTAGAGTGACATCTATAAAGTGCAGAATGGAAAGTGAAAGTAATTGACTGTCATGCCTCTATGCCTAAGGCACAGAGTTCCATGTCCAATTTGAGAAGGACTTCTGTTATACAGCGTTTTACAACTGGGTGATATGTTCATAGGGTGGTAAATATTTCAGTGTAATATATGTTTGTGATTCTTTATTTAGAATACTAATGTATAGTATAGTAAATTAGTGATGGGCGAATTTATTCGCCAGGGGCGAATTCGCGGCGAATTCCCGCGATTCGCCGCTGGCGAATAAATTCGCAAAACTGCCAAAAAAATTCGCCAAAAAAAATTAGCCGCGCAAAAACGAGTCGCGCATCAGATTGTCAAAACTCGAATCGCCCGTTTCGCCCATCACTATAGTAAATCACTGACAGGCTGAATTGAAACAGTTGATCAATGCAGCCCTAAGACAATACAGAGCAGAAGTGAAAAGTAAGAAGTAGGAAGTAAGTGGAAATCCTAATACAAGAGATAACTGCATTATTCACTACAGCATATAGAACAAACCATGGCCTAGGTGCTGGGTGGCACAATGCATTGGTTTGATGACCATATTGTCTGACTGGTACAACTAGGTTTCATCTGTAGTAGATTGCATCCCTCCAAATATGCTGCTTACTTACATAAAATTGGATTGAGGGTGAAGAAAAATGCCATGGAGTACCCAGTCCTCTAGCAAAAGTCAGGTGTCAATAATGACCTTAAAACCTATAAAGTGACTATAAAAGCCATGAGTTGGGTCTGTGCTTTAAAATCTGTCTCTGCAGTGTTTAGTACTATTCTATCTCTATATAAGTATATTGTAATACAGGTATGGTATCCCATATCCAGAAACCCATTTCCCAGAAAGCTCCATATTACAAAAGCCTGTCTCCCATAGACTTAATTTTATCAAAATAAACCAAATTTTTTAAAAAATGATTTCCCTTTTCTCTGTAATCAGTGCCTTATACTTGATAAAATAAAAAATAATCCTTATCAAAGGCAAAAAAAAAATTCTGCTGGCTTTAATTCATGTTTAAATCTTAGTATCTTTAGTAAACTTAAGGTATGAAGATTCAAATTACAAATCTGTTATCCAGCAAGCCCCAGGTCCCAAGCATTTTGGATAACCGTATGCTTGTTTATGGCATTTCCATTTAGTTACTAATCTTTGCATCAATGGCCACTAGATGTCACAATTTGATCTGAGCAGGAGAATAAACTGCAAGGACTATATATATACGTGGTATGCATCCGTGCCATTCAAATAGTATAATACAGATCTGTCTTCAAGGTACAATACTGAGTATACTGATGAGGAATAGAGCAAAAGGCAGGATAAAAGGTTGTTATACATTTCAGGATTTGCTTTTCCTGCATTTGGATAGCATTGGAGCTTTGAATTAAGTTGAAAGTTCAGATCTTCGAAAATATTGTCTGTGAAACAAAAAAGCTGACCAAAGGCAGAGATAATTTGTGAAACAAAAAAAAAAATCTGCATTTACAAGCAGGAAAAGTGAGTCTGCCAGGAAAAGCTAAGGCAAAGGGCACACTGTACATTTTGGTTATTTTACAATATTTTTTTACCACCACCTGAATGTTTTAACAGACTTCCACAAATTAAAGCATACACCACATCCCTATTTCATAGCCATGTGACCACAATTTTATTATTTAACAGGTAGCCTACAGTTACTAACTGCTATATTGGCCATCTTGGGTTTGCCAAAATTGGGATATTACAATAATATAGCCCAAATCTATATTGCTGCCTCTGCTCAGATTGTCAAACCTATTGCTCTCAGGTCATGTGATTTTAAATATAAAAGGTGTAAACAGCCACAGTACAAAGCACCAGCCTTTAGCAGCTTACGGCAGCCCTCTGGCATTTGCCAGGCAGGACCATTTCTTAAAGCACCAGTATGTTTATCAATTGCCTTTCATCATTCAAACTAATGATCACAATAATGTTATGTGTTAGGTAGTGAGTCATTTTAAATGATCTCCTAATACAATATAGTGGTCATCTGAGGTGGATAAAATGTTTGTGTTTTTTTTTATAATTTAGTGGTATATTCTACAGTGTTCCAGGTAGTGGCATAACTAGAGTGTGCCAGCCCCCCCCCCCCCCCCCCTTTGCAAAAAAACCTTCAGAGGGCCCAGCACACTCCTATCCCCATTATCCTGCTGCTTCCTGCCACGCCCCGCCCCGACTCCACCCACATACCGCCCTAACTTGCATCCCCTTCCTCACCAGTAAGAGAGCGACTGGGGAGGAGGGTGTTTTCTTATTGGCTATAGAGGAAGCAGACCCCACAGTCCCTGCCAACTGGGTCCCCAGGTAGCTGTAGGGGTCTGCTTCCTCTAGAGTTAAGCAACTGTTTCCAGGATCTGAACAACAGATCTGACATGAAATATGGGACAGGTTTAATTGAAAAAGAAGTGAAACAGAATATAATATACACTATAAAAATCTTAACTTGGTTATTCTGATTTCTGGGGCCAGTGCCCCCCCAGCAACCAGATAACATTTTAAAGTGCAGGCTGGAAAAAGGCAACTTGGGATATCCCCCTCCCTTACTGTCCTTGGCCCTACATCTGTCTCTTGCTGTGTCTGTTTCCAGTTCTTCTGTTTTATACAGTCCTTATTAACATATACTTCTCATACAGAGCAGACCTGCTGGCAGCCTGCTTATTAAACATAATTCTAGTTTAACTCTCTTTCACGTATAACTTTGAGCCTTTGGAACATTTGAAGCTGAACTGATTTAGATGTTTTCAAACAAGATTTTGATCCAACCAGTACAGCTTATCTGTAGCTCTTTCTTGCTTCTGTACCTCTTCCATGTCACACACCATACGGATATTCCTTCTTTCTATTCAGTTCTCTAAATGTCTCTGAAATGCTTTGTTTGCATTCCCTTAAAGTCAACTTCCAATAAGTCTGTAAATAAATAAGAAGCCTTTATGGTGCTTTTATATAGTTTTTCCCATCTTCACTCAAATCTGACACTGCCATCTGATATAGTGCTTTTAATGTTCTCCACCCCACCTGCACTATTTATTTTACATCTGTTATCGCTATTCTTTTGACCAAGATTTGCAGATTTATCTCCTCTGTCATAATGTTTTGTCTTGGAAATACTCTAAATATTCCATATTCTCAGAATTCATTTTAAGCTGTGCTGCTTTTAACTTTAATATCAAGAGCCCGGAGCTTCTGCTTTATCTCCAATGTCCCACTAGGAGAACGACATATTATGCAAATATATTTATCCCATTTAGAATAAAGCATTTTTAGTGCAGCCTTCTGTGCCAAAGACTTATTTACTCTCATTTTTCATCCAAGACTCAGCATTTTAATTTTTTTAAGTAGAATGAAGATGTTTCTAGAAAAGTTATATTAACTGTGCTTTTTTTTTGTATCTGGAATAGTACACTGTTTTCTGCTTTATAACATGATGTGATTTTTTTTTTAAATTGGACAGTTATGACATCTTTATATAAAATATAATCATGCAACTTCCCAACTTTGTTGCAAATCAAACTTTTAAAAACATAGCTTTTCTGATGTTGTTTCTCACTTGATGCCGAGCAATTCAGAATTATAATAGCTAAAGAATACTTGACTAGCACCAAGGGAATGTTGTGCTTAGGATTGCTACCTGTCTGCTATTTTTTAGCCTCAGCCAGTACAAATCAATTCCTTAGATACAACAACCTTCTCCAAACTTTTCTCCCAGACTCCCACCTCACCCCTTCAGTCAATTTTAAACTCATAGGCTAATGGCTCATTGTTCATTTTTGCCACTGGTGTGAAAAAAACAACCTGTCTGCCATTAGCCTTAAAATCCCTGGCTGATACTAATTGGTATGAACAAATCTATTGTTTTATATGCAGTTTCCATTTCATTTGTGTCTCAGTATTTTCATGGTTTCTGTAAACCTTTCTCTCGTGCTGCTCTTTACCCTCCAAAACTGCTCTGTAAGCAACGCTCTCTAAACTAACAATCGAAGGCCTTGTACGCATGTAAAATAAGAATTTATTTCAGTGTAAATGCTAAGGCAATTTCAAGTCATCCAACTCCTACAGTTGTCCTTTAGAAGAATTCCCTTGCAGGAGATTATAAAAGGGAGTGCTCAAGTAGGCACTTCCTATTTTGGCCTGAGAAGATCTGATTGCAGTACATATGTCTGGACCAGTCCAAAGGAAAGGTGGTTATATTTGGCTAGAATTAGAGTGAGTAGGCACTTGGGTGAGGGTCACCTCAGAAGTAGTCGGATAGCAGTAGATTGCAAAGGCAGACTTTGGCGCCAACAAAGAGGTAATGATTGGGGTTAGGACCCTGGGTGTCTGTGCACCAGACAGGGACTAAACATTCAGGGAGTAGGTTAGTGAGAACCTGCTGAATAAAAGTGTTCTGATGAAGTGACTAGTAGGTCATGAAATGTGTTAAGCCTGTTTCACCCTGCCTGTCTTATATGGGATGTTTGAATGCGTCTCCACACCCTATCTCAGCATTATGATCCCATGGTGAAATGCTTGATTTTTTGACTGAATAAAAGTCTGCCTGGTTCATTACATTGAAGTGCAAGAGGTTTGTTTGACATAGAAAAGGCCTTCTTTATACCTTTACCTGTGTGAGGAGCTACTGGCCATCAGGTCGGGATTGAGAATCAAAATAAGCCCTGGCATTTCAAGTACACAGTGGCTCAAACATCCCCCACCAGCCCAATTAATAAGGACTGTCTATCTATCTTACAACAGCCCCTCTGCCATTAGTCAGAACCCACAGATTGCCAGTCCAGGCCTGGCAGCCTTGGTTAGCAACTTAACACACTTAAAGGGGAATCCAACCCCGCCGGCACTAAACCCCTCCCCCCTGTAGGCCCCCTCCCTCCTCTCCCCTGTAGGCCTACAGCCCTGAGCCCTCCAATATCGGAGGCACCTAAACATCGGCCATTGTTAGTGCAGAATTCTCAGATACAGGAAGAATTCTATTGTTTCTACCTGTATAACTAACGATTCAGCTCTACACGTGTGTAGAAAAGAATAATCTTTCCTGGAAAGATTGTAATTGTAATCTCTATGGCCACCTTAAGACATCCTTCTCGCAACTCAATTTAATTTAATCGCTATAAGAAATAATAGTGTTCATCTTCACAATTTCTCTCTGTCTGTGACTACTTTCTTCCATGAACTGCATCTTTTGACTGCCCTCTTCTAGCACCCCAGTAACATACGTAGGTCACATGCCTTTTTATCTTTTCACAGCTCTACCTGCCTATTTCTTGTAAGTGGGTTATTAGATTAAATTAATAACCTCAATTGGGACTTAAACCACCATAAACCAAGAGCTCAAAAAGACAATGAAGTTATTAAAACTTCCCAAATATAGTGTGAACTAAAAAGCGATATTTATTTACCATTGTACCAATTAAAAACATATTAAAAAAGAAAAACAAGCAGTGCTGCATATGGACGAGGGATCCCTCACAATATATATTTAGCCATAAGGACCAGTTATATCAATCAACTCAAGCAAGGATCTTAAAAATAAAGTCAATTGGCCATATATGGTAGATCCAAATTCTATTATGCTATATATGCTCCATGAACCAAGGAGTGAATGAATAACTTTCAAGGCCAAGTAAATTCCAATATGAAAGGTCCTCAAGAGTTCTATATGTCCATGCAGTTTCAGAAATTGTCAAATAAATTGTAACCTATAAAGCCTACAAATCCATGATAATTGGGAAGTGACAGTTATAAATGAGCAAGCTTTTTATATTTTTCTTACAATGCTTCAGAATAATTACAATGTATCTCAACTCAGACTCGTGTTTGTCCTTGGCTTTGTGTTATCTATCAAAATTCTATATGTCATCTCATGTCATGTACTTCATGTCTCTTTTGAGAAGGGTACTAGGTGGTTGATCTCCACTGTTTCCTTTAATTCTCTCTGGAGCACTTTGTGATGGACCATCCAGATTCATTCCAGTATTACTGATACTGTGAGGGTGCTGAGTGGGTCTCATAATTAGAATTAGATGGGGAATAGTCTCTTGTTCATGATTTTCAGAGAACTCATGTTGAGATCTACCTAGGCAGAGTACATAAAACTGGCCACCTTCCATTAGATTACCATTTCAACCAGCACCATGATGAGAAAGATACACAGGTATAAATGGCACTTTAGAAGGATCTAATATGTTAGATAAAAAAATATCAACATGGGTTTTTCTGAAACCCACATCCAGATTTCTTTGTGTTTTAACTTTTGTTTGTTTGGCTTAGTAAAGTAACCTCGTCTAGCTGAGGTTAAACCTTAATGGACCTATGTCTCTATTCAGCCTCACCCAACCAAATAATGGCAGCATCTGTTAAACCTGTTTCACAGATGTATACCAATTAGTTTTTAATTGATTTCTTCAAACACCATGGTAACTGCTATGTGCACAGCCTAACAACATTGGAGAGAGCACACAAAATGCAAGGCATGTCTATAATAAGAACAAACATTAATGTATTGCAGAAGTGCCTTAGCTTGTATGCATTTTTAATAACCACTGTATAATAGAAAGGGTTACATTTTGCTACGGTAGGTAATAGAGTTTAATTATGGGCATTAATTGCTAATTACATGGGATTATTATTATTGACATTTCATAATTTTTCACATTTAACATTGCAAAAATTTAAATATGTTAAAGGTTTTGACAAGTTTCACAACTTGTCAAAGTTGCCAATTAGAATTCACTATTTCACACATGTACAGTATGGGCCAGGAAAAGATTACCAGTAGATGGCAGATGAAAATGTAACTTAGGCATAATTTCAAATACATGTATGTTTCCCTAAATATTGGGGGGTCCAACAATTATAATATAAAGGGAGATCAGTTGTTGCAAAGTGTTAGGCATTTTGAGTTTCAGCATACTGATGAAAATCATCGAAAAGGTATTTTTTTTAAGAAACAGTCTTAGGGCCCTTACACACAGCATTTTTACCTGCTTTTACCTTGCGTTCCAAGATACAAGATACAAGATACAAGATACAAGATTTCTTTATTGCCATTTGTACCAGGAGTACATAGGAATTATTTTTGCAGCATAATGCAAGACACATGTTCAGTTTACAGTATAGGTTGACATTTACATATTAGTCATAGTTCTGTTTGAACACACTCAGCCTCAGGGGAGCACAGGAGTAAACGCTTCTGATGATTCCGGATCGGCGCATACTCATGACTCCACATGTAAACGCAGAACGTAGGAGGAATGCAGCATGTTGCGTTCCACCTGCATACATATGCGGCATCATGAGTATGCGCCGATCCAGAATCATTAGAAGCGTTTAGATTTGGGCTCCCCTGCAGCTGAGCACATTCAAATGGAACGCAGTGTAAGCTCAGGTAAAACCACCCGTTTGTAAGGACCTTCAACATTTATGTTGTTATATTTTGTTTGTGCTGGATTCGATTATTTGATTGAGATCTGTGGTGTTTATATAAATGGCCTGCGGGTGTCACTGTGCACATTACTTGTACTATGCATACAGGGCCGGATTTACATAGCCTTCGCCCCTAGGCCCAATGCCGTTCGTCGCCCCCATACTCTGCTTTTTATTCGCAAATTTTCATCATCAGGACCAGAGCAATGGAGATTGGAGCATGGGAAATTTAAAAAACTATAGTATCTCCAGTGTAACCCCAGTGTTTCTGAACCAACGTGGGTGTATGCAGATACACAGTACTTTCTGTAATGCCTGAGAGTGATAGAGTGGGAGGTTACTGTTGTGTAATGGCTGCATGAGCCTGCTAATAAAGCCCTGTTATACTCTACTAATTCTCGGCCATCAAAACACAACAAAATCCAGAGTCGGACTGCTCTCCCGGCCCCAAAGGGATATTTGCACATGCACACCGCACGCCTGCGTTTGCACATGTGTGCAGGAGGCCTCTGGAAGTTTGGAACCAAGAGGGCCCCTCGTGCTCCAGTCTGACCCAGTTGAGAGCTAATACATCTGCTAGAAAAGGACCTCCCAAAAAGATATATTGGATCTGTCAATGAAAAGCTGACACCCTGAATGAAGAAACAAAGATGCCGAGAGAGGGATAGTGAAAATAAGCATGATTATTTCAGAAATGGTATATATTTTTTAACTGACTACATTTAGAACGTTTCTCATTTCAGTATGATAAAGCATTTTTAATGTTTACAATTAGTGATGGGCGAATTCCTGCGATTCACCGCAGGCGAATAAATTTGTGTTTTGGACGCGTGCCTCGTTTTTGACGCCGGCACCCATTGACTGTGTTAAAAAAACGAGATGCGGCAGCGTTCCGCGTATTTTTCGCGAAGCGCCGCTGATTCGCCCATCACTATTTACGATAGTTCCTCTTTAAGAATGACATAATATGAAATAATATATAGAATCTCATTGTGATTGGGTCAGTAGATGTAAGGGCTGGCTTTTGAATACGCCTAAAAATGTCTTGTAATTATATAATTATACACAATATTTGTGAATGTCACCCACTCAAATTTTAAGTCAATGTTAAAAACAAAGATTGTAAGCACATAGAGAATCCTTTGATAATGGTAGTATGGAAGTCTTATCAAACAATGTACAGGATCTGTTATCTGGAAACCCTTTATCCTGAAAGCTTCGAAATATGGAAAGACAGTCTCTCCATGTTATCCAAATAATCAAAATTTTTAAAATATATTCTTCTTTCTCTGTAATAATAAAACACTACCTTGAATACATGTCCCATACCTGTAAAAGTATTATATTATATTCTCCTTAATGTTAAAACCAAATATTCTAGTGTAATATTCTTTGTTCCACTCACCTTGATTTCTTTTTGGGCAAGATATATCTTATTTGTTAAAATAACTAACCTGTTTTTTGGCTCCTTAATGACATCCACAATAAATCACTCAAGAAACATTACATACAGTATATTCATTCCTGAGTCCAAACATTTAACTGAATCTTGTCAGTTCTCAGGTTTATGAAGTTGATCCAATAACAAAAACTTTCAAATTATTAATAGCACTCAGATCCCTTAGGCAACATACTATGGCTGCCAACATACCCCTTAATGTTGATGCCTATGAAATATACATAATACAGGACTGCTCCTATTTCAGTATCATCCACTGAGAATTTTATGGGCCAGTATTTACATAGGTATAATGGACCTTTAAGTAGAGAATTCAAATTGTGAAATATTAACTAAACTTGCATGTGCTACCATACAAGTTGCTCTGGAACATCTGAATTAAATCTGCAAGCAGTGGCCATTCTGTATTAAGCAGCGTATTGTGTTTGTGGTTTCAAATCCAAAACTGTGGCAGATCACTGTTATTTATTTCTTCCATGGACTAGGCAATACATATAGATTTATTTTGGTCTGTGTCTATTATGGTTGTGAATGCAGACACAGAATTATTTTTGACTATACACAACATTGGCATGGTTTTTATGTAGCATTATGTAGGATCTGCAAGGATCTTAATGACTGGAGGCACTATTAAAGGGGTGGTTCACCTTTACGTTAGCCTTTAGCCAATTCTAAGCAACTTTTCAACTGGTCTTCAATATTTAATTTTTTCAAGTTTTTGAATTATTTGCTTCCTTCTTCTGACTCTTTTACAGCTTTCATTGACCCCATCTAAAAACAAATGTATGTACAGTAAGGTTACATATTTATTGTTACTTTTTATTACTCGTCTTTCTATACAGGCCCTCTACTATTCATATTACAGTCTCTTATTCAAATCAGTGCATGGTTGCTAGGGTAATTTATACTCTAGCAACCAGATTGCAAAACTAGAGAGCTTCTGAATAAAAAGCTAAATAACTCAAAAATCACAAACAATAAAAAATGAAAACCAATTGTGAATTGTCTCAGAATATCACTTGCTACATCATACTAAATGTTAACTCAAAGGTAAACAAATCCTTCAACAAAAAGGAAAACCGAACCTGATTAGGGTGAGAAGGACTGAAAGGAGCCAAAAAGCCTTTCACAAGCAATTACATGCAAAGTGATATTTACTTGTCTCATGCCATACACATAGCATTGCCTAGATACCAAAAATTTGAGTTCTAATTCTCCCATAAGGCATCATTTTATATTTGATTTTGAAATCTGACATTGGACTAGACACATTGTTAGCACCCAGGTGCCCACAGCCATGTGACGTGTGCTCTGACAAACTCCAGTTACTCTTTGTTGTTGCACTACAAGGTGGAGTGATAGGTGTTGAACTTAATGGACATTTTTGATGGGTATTGTTTCAACTTAACTATGCAACTAACTTATTAACTAACCAACTAACAAACTAATTAACCAATTAATTCAATATAAGTATATGAGGGTAGTCACTCTAAACACTCAAAGTGCTTACAATGATGGACAAGGGTTATTTGGGCTAATGCTGCTAAAAGCATCTGCTCTTGTTTCAGAGTTAATACAAAAAAAATATTTTTTTAAATTATTTTTCTATCTGAACAACTCCAATTCAGTTTCAGCAAAATATTTAGGATCTCCTACAACTGTCTTAATGAGCTGTTTGACTATAGACTTAAGTGGCATATTGTTTGTGGGTCTTCTTTGTGACAGTTTGTACAAATGGTATTTTTGGCAGATTAGCCTAATGCCCCCATGGCAGCTGTTACAACAAGATATTTTACATTTTTTTAAGCAATCTGCAGATTTTAACATTAAACATAGAGAAAGAACATAATGCTTGGATTTAGAAATGTAATGTTGCATTATTTTAGCAAAACTTTTAATGCTGCTATTTCTGAGCCATTAAACTGAGGAAATGGATCATAGTTTGCTTTTAAATTACTTTTCTCTCCCTGGTATCAGATGAGAGAAACACATAGGGGCCGATATACTAAATTCACGTAAATAGATTGAAGTTCGATCAAATTTGATCGAATTTCGAACGTAGGATTTCGTTTGGTCGAATATGCAAATTTTGGCATATTCGATCATCGAATAGCGAATGGTCGAACGATCGAATACATTCGAATAGATTCTAATGAACGAATATTTGTTCATTCGATCATTCAGTCAGCAAAAGATTTAAATTTTAAAGTTTATTCGATTGCCTACTTCGCCACATTGGACCTACCGGATTGCAATAGAAGCCTATGGGAGCACTCCCATAGGCTTCTGAGGCTAAGGGGCAGATGTACTAAATTCACGTGAAGGATTCGAAGTTCGATCGAAGCTCGAACGTAGGATTTCTTCATTTGGTCGAATATGTGAATTTTGGCATATTCGATCATCGAATAGGGTATGATCGAACGATCGAGTACATTCGAATAGATTCCAATGGACGAATATTCAATCATTCGATCATTCGATCAGCGAAGGATTTTATTTTTTAAGTTTATTCGATTGCCTACTTCAGCAGATTGGACCTACCGAATTACAATAGAAGCCTATGGGAAGCTTCCCATAGGCTTCAGAGTCATTGGGTAGATTCATCAAAGAGTGAAGTAAAGAGTGAAGTTCCGCCACTAGAGGGAAATTCCA
>CM044435.1:104014566-104051783 GCA_024363595.1 Xenopus borealis
ACAGACAGTTACACATGCAGAATCAGTGCACATGTTGCACAGTAATTAATGCTGATTATAGATCTTTTATGTTGCCAGATATATAGCCTACTATTTTATAAAAGCAACACTATTATATTTATATGGTTGCTAATTTTTATTTTTTAATTCTAGAACAGTGTTGTCATTTCAATGACAACTAGGTTCATATCAAATCGTTTTATGACCATGTGGAAGATGTCCTAGCAGTATTAAAGCATTATCAGAAACATGGAGTCAGGTTAACTATCACAAAGTCTCAACTTTGTAAGGACCATGTCAGATTTCTAGGGAAAATTGTGTCAGAAGATGGTCACTCCATGGATCCTGCAGAAATTGCAGCTGTTTTAGCACTTAAAGAGAAAAATGCCAGAAACTATTGGAGAACTTAGGAGAATCCTGGGATTTAAGAGTTCTCCAGAATTGTAAGACCACTATATGACTTGTTATCAGCAGACTTAGTACCTACATCCAGTTCTAGGTCTGTGGACAAATCACGGAAAGCATCTCGACCTAAATCAAAAAGTAATGGTCAGTTACCTTCCCATCACCCCATGATATGGAAACACTACCCTCACCCCCATCATTCGGACACACCAGCACAGGAAGTGTTAAACCAGCTGATTGAAGTATTGACTCATCCACCAGTAATGAGTTATCCAGACTTCTCAAAACCATTTGTACTTCACTGCGATGCATCACAAGAGGGACTAGGTCCTGTTCTTTATCAAGAACAAGATGAAAAATTAAGGGTAATTGCTTATGGATCAAGATCTCTAACACCAGCTGAGACAAACTACCATATACATTCAGGAAAGCTTGAATTCCTAGCATAGAAATGGTCAATAAGGGAAAGATTCAGAGACTGTCCATCTTCTCTGGTGTACACAGATAACAATCCCCTAACCTATGTCCTGACCACAGCAAAACTCAATGCAACAGGCCATAGATGGGTAGCAGAATTAGCTGATTTAAACTTCACCATCAGATACCCTCCAGGTAAAAGAAATACTGATGTAGATGTACTTTCCCGCATGCCATTAACTACTGAAAAGTATGTACTGTATATGAAACAATGCTCCAAGGAAATTGACCCAAAAATCATCCACAGTAGAGTACAAGGTATTTAAGCGAAGCGAAAATAAAGAATGCCATATTTGTGTCCACTGACAATAAGCCAATGTGGATTTGTGGTCTGTTCCAACAATGGCTCAGTTTTCCAAGGAAGTCATAACAAAGACACAAACTGAAGATCCAGTAATAGGGAAAATATTGCAATTTAAAAAGAAGAACAGATTGCCAATAAGAAATCAGAGAAAAGAAGAATCCCAGGAACTTTTTGCACTTATGCGACAATGACATAAACTGAGATTTTGAGAAAAATTAGTATTGCCTGCAGTATAGCACAACTTAGTGTACAAAGAGCTACATGAGGAAATGGGACACCTAGGAGTGGAGAACTGTTGATTTGGCAAAAGACAGATTTTATTTGCCACACATGCAGCGTGATATAGAAAATGATATTACCTATGAGTGTCGTTGTTTGAAAGACAAGCATCCAAACAGAGCACCATTGAACAAAATAGTCACAACATATCCATTTGAAAGGATTTCAATACACTTTCTACACCTGGAAACTTGTAAATGAGGCTATGAATATATTTTGGTTGTTTTAGACCATTTTACAAGGGTTGTTCATGCTTATGCAACCAAGAACAAGCCAGCAAGGATCGCTGCAGACAAAATATTTAATGATTTGTACTGAAATTTGGATTTCCAACAAAGATTCGCCATGACATGGGCAGAGAATTTGAGAACCAACTCTTTGCCGCTTTAGGAGAATATTGCCACATCCAAAATTCTCATACTACTCCATATCATCCAGAAGGAAATTGAACACTTCTGTCAATGCTTCATACTCTTTCAACAGAATCAAAGAAGGATAGGAAAAGCTCACTAGCAAAAGTAGTTCATGCCCATAACTGCACAAGATCGAAGCTACAGGATATTCACCTTTCTTTTTGGGAGATCACCCAGACTACCAGTTGACCATATGTTCGACACCCCAGCAACAGAAAAGTATGGAAACTATCCAGAGTATGTAAAAACCTGGACAAATAGATTGAATGAGGCTTATGAACTTGCTTTAAGAACTGCAAGTAAAGGAGCTGATAGAGGTAAACACCATTATGACAGAAAAATTCATGCATGGAGCTAAATTGACACATGGTAGTAAAGTGTTGGTAAGAAATGTCAATGAAAAAGGAGGTCCTGGAAAACTAAGATCATACTGGGAAGAAACAACCTATGTTTTTACCAAAAGGAAGCATGATGACACCCCAGTTTATGAAGTAAAACCATAAATTGGTAAAGGCAGAACAAGACATCTACGTAGAATTTTTTTACTACCACCATGTGACTTTCCACCAATAGAGTCAAATAATGTAGTAACACCAAATAACAAAACAAGAAAGCATAGAGTACAGAATAATAAGCAATTTGTACTAAGACTAAACCAAGATTCAGACAGTGAAGTAGAACAAGAACAATGGAGCTCACTGATTCCTCTAACTCAGGATGATCAACCACCTGAAGTTACAGCAGAGTTAAACCTAGAGGCAGAAGAGTTCTACACCTGTGATACAGAAATAAAAGAAGCCCCACAGAGACTGCTATAGAACAAAACTCAAAGCAAGAAGAGATACATCCTGAAGAGGTACCTGATAATCTTGAAAGTGACCAAGATGAAGGTGATGATTTTTGTGATCCAACACCTCTAATGGCCATACACGGGCCGATAAAAGCTGCCGACAGACTGTGTTGGCAGCTTACTGGCTTGTGTGTGGGGCCCTCCAACGGGCTTCCCTGATCGATATCTGGCCGAATGTTGGCCAGATGTCGATCAGGCAGGATTGAAAATCCCGTTGGATCACGGCCGCATCTGTTTGTTGATGTGGTCCTGCTATTCGACCGCCCATATCTATGCCATTCTGATCCGATCTTTGGGCCCTAGGGCCCACGATCGGATCAGCCCGATATCACCCACCTCAAGGTGGGCATATCGGGGAGAGATCCACTCGTTTGGCAACATCGCCAACCGAACGGATCTCTACGTGTATGGCCACCTTAAGAAGGATGCAGCCCAATTGAACCAAGAGACAGCCAAATACAGCCAAATACAAACATATGATACATTGGGTCAACCAAGTACTGTATATAGAGATACCAAAATACAGAGTATGGACTGTTAAAAGTTGACACAGGTCACTTCAATGTGGTACCTATTGCCCTGTTATTTTTCAGAGGACTCTAGAAAGTGGTGATACAACTGACAATTTTATGTGAACAGATAAGTATATATATATATTGCATCATTTGATCTGCATTTGAAATGTTTGATATGATATGGAATGTTGAATGTTGATGATGCTAGGAAAGATTAGGTAAGCCGAAATTAATATGGTGTGGGTGGAGATAATATTTTTGGATTTGTGCATAACTATTTCACTATACACAAAAGGAACACAGAGATAGCACATATGTGCTCCCAAGCTTCCATCGTCATTGGGTCTGAGTATTATAGTTTGCACACAACTTGTGTTAAAGGGTGACCCCTTGCAGGACCCCTGTTTGCCAGGACCACTTCATGCCCTGCTACTACAGAGCACAGCCAAGCTAGGAACTTTTACATGATGCACCAGTTCCCATGTGCAGGACAAAGAAAGTGTTCCTGTTGTCTTTCAGGTAGTGTTCCTTAGATTAATGTTTTACAAAACCTATTGAAAACTGTTTGTATGCCACTGCAAACTAGTTCTGTAGTGTCTCCAGCACATACAGCCTGCAGTGAGCTACAGCAGACAGACAGTTACACATGCAGAATCAGTGCACATGTTGCACAGTTATTAATGCTGATTATAGATCTATAAAAGTCACACTATTATATTTATATTATTGCTATTTGTTATTTGTATTTCCAAAACAGTATTGCTAGAACAGTATTGTTATATGACCTGTATACTGAATTACTTGAATAGAAGTATATATGTTTACTTAGTTTAAAAACTTTTACATGATGCACCTGTTCCCATGTGCAGGACTAAGAAAATGTTCCTGTTGTCTTTCAGCTTCCTGCAATAAATCGAATTACCTCTCTCTTACCCTACCCTCGCACTCTGAATTAATGTGCAATATTAAGGTCCTTTGGTCCCCTGGCAGCTAGATTGGGTCCTTGGTTATTGAAGGGAAGCTGTTTTCTTTTTCTGGCTAAAGTATTCTGCTGTCAGTTCAGTGACTGGCCAGTAGATTTAATTTTTCTATTTTATAAAAGGGGAGGCTCCCATGTGCTCAGCAGGGTTGCTAAGCTGGCTTTATTCCAGTCAACTTGGGCTACTAATTTAAAGCCCAGACATGGTTTGAAAGTACAAACTAGCCAAGGTACAGATTTGGGTTACTTTTTGGGCCTTTGGCTGGTTTGTACTTAGGAAACCAGACAACGTTTTTCTAGAGCTAATGTGCCAAGCCTGCATCTCCCAATGCCTGTTGGGTAATACAGTTTTTGTTTAACAATTTGCCAACTGGCAAGTTTTATGTAAGACTACAATACCCAGCAAGCAGTGAGACTGACTTGTGTAGAAGAAGGGAGTTAACAGATTTTGGCCTCTGTACCCCAGTCTCCTGTCCCTGCTTCCTTGCATTTTCTGGTGACTCCATTTCAGACAATTTTGGGGCAAAAAACTTCTGGCAACCAAAATGTCTAGAGGTTGACCTGCTTTACCAATATTTTTTAAATTGTATATGTATTAGGGCCTTATGGGGCCCCTACACTTCCTGGGCCTCCCTCTGTAATTATGCCCCCTGGTGATGTTTGACTTTGCTTTACGGAAACATTTGCCAAATTTTTAAAAGTTGTATTTTCACATATTTTCAATTATTGACTTTTTTTTTCACTGTGCATATTGTGCTTTTTTAAACTACTTTTGAAGTGCCTCTTCGCTAGTTTTGGGCTGGTTTTGTAGCAGACTTTGGCTGGTTTTGAAAATTAGACCTGGCAGCCCTGCTGCACACTTGCTGGAAAAAGTAATGTCCTGCTCCATAGGGCCTGGAACAAAGGAAGATTCCAGGATAAGTGACATAAGGACAAGGGCAGCTTTGTTACTCTAAGAGTGAAAGACAGGGCCAGGAGTCATTTATTGAGCAGCCAAAGGCTCTGACGAGGAGACCAGGAGGGTTAGTATTGTGTCAAGTGGTCGGGCTCAGGGATAGAGAGATCCACGAAGCATGGGACCCCTGGGAGATTAACCTTCAGTGGGGATTGTTCACCAAAGGAAGGCAATGCTACCTTTGGAGTGGTGATCTAATCCTGAAAGTTGTGAGTATGCACTGTGTGATTATTTGTGGGAAGCACTTACAGATCATTTGTGTAACTGCAAACATCACCCATCAGAGAGAGACTGTAAAGTCCATATTCTATATGTGATACCCCAGGGCAAATGTCAAATTCATCCCTGTGTGTGATTGTGGAAGTTCCCAGGGAGGGGTATTACAGGCCAGTCTGTTCTGACCCTTGGTAAAGGCACACACCATTTTATATGCTCTACAATGTAGCAGACTCACAGGACTCCTGTAGTGCTACACACAACAAAATGTGTGCTAGATCTTGTGCAGTAGCAGAAAAGGGCAACATTAACAATCAACTGAACTAATGCTGACTCTCTCCAGTGATGCTTCATTGTCTTACTAGACTGTACAATTGAATTAGGAGCAGACAGATACATTCCAGGTAGGGATGCCACCTTCTCTTAAATTTTTTACCGGCTGGTGGTGGCGGAGCCATGACATAAAAGGGGCGGGGCATGGAGACGGAAGACGGATAACTAAAGTAAGTTTCCAGGGGATTGGGGGCGGGCCGAGGAGGTCTTTTTTAAGGGTATTACAAATTTACCGGCAGCTACATTACCAGTAAATTTGTAATACCGGCCCCAACCTTGGCAGGTGTTTTACGGGTTAGGCTGGTAAAATACTGGCCGGGTGGCAACCCTAATTCCAGCGTGAGTTGTTAGTCTGTCCAGCTCCACTTTTACTGTCAAAATTTGCAGAGCCATCCGATTTGCTGTGTGAGGTTAAAATGCTCACAATTTATTTCTAATGCATTTGAATTTATAGCTTTGTAGAGATGGGCTGCATCTGTGCTAGTGTACAGTAGTTGACCACAGGGAATAATAGAGTAATTTGCATGTGTTTTCTTGTGATTCTTTAAATAAAAATTAAAACCTTCAATTTTTGTTTTTTGGGAAATGCTGTGTGGGCATGTGAATAACTCCCTATAAAAGAATTAGATGCTTGGTATGAGCCTGAGATGAGGATTATTTAAAGTTTTCATTACAATTGAATGGAGAAAGGAATCAATTTCAGCTTCAGTAAGTGATAGAATACATTCAGAGAGTCAGTCACAAGTTATTATATCCAAACTTTTACAATGTAGGGAAAAAATGACTATGACTCTTTTTTTTGAACTATGATGATGGGAAAATAATACCTACGGGCCCTCTGTGCCTTGATATGTTCCTTTTATAGGTCATAATAACCCAGAATTTTCTGAAAATAGTGAGCAATTTCCAATAATTGATCAATGGACTGTATATTATGTATAATAGGGCAGTTAAATGCTGCTTGAAAAGGCTTACTTGACTTTGAGAATTCATACACACGTTTGAAGTACTCATTAAATGTGAGATGCAGCGTCATGTCTAGAAATGCTTATGCTGTATGTTTGTTCTGCAGTGCTATTCCAAGAAGGACTTAATTGATTTTTTTTTAATTTGATTTTATTTTGCTGACACAAATAGCTTTCTCTATTGACACTGCAAATGGGGTCAAATGACTCACCCTGGGAGATGCAATGCTGCAAACCCACTGGTCACCTCTAAGGGTGTCTGCATTGGGCTATGCCACATACACTTCTGTGCTCTCTTTGGCCTTGTCTGCAAACTATTAGCTTGAATTACATTGTGATTGGTGAATTGTAATGTCACAGTGCACTGTTTGGATAACTTTAAAAGGCAGCATCATAGAGGAAACACTGCTCCCTCCAGAGAGCCTCCATTCTAATGCCTGCCTTATACGAGAAGGAAAGGTTAAAAGAAAGTAAGCTTTATCAGAAAGGTCTATATAAATAAATACACCAGTAAACCCTCTGTCAACCCAAACACAGCATTTGTTCCCTTCTATTGTGTACACATGGGCTTCTGTATCAGACTTCTTTCTTTCAGCTTAAACCTTCAGGGCATGGTCTTGAGCATGCTCAGTTTGCTTCTCACTCCCTTTCCCGCTCCCTCCCTCCTTCCCTGCTGTAATCTGAGCCCAGAGCTATGAGCAAGAAGGGATGGACAGAGATAGGAAGTTTTGTCACACCAAACCAATATGGCAGCTGCTATTCTAAATAAACAGCTGTTTACTCCATTATTGTAAATCATTCTACAGAATAAATATAGCATTCTGGCATTCTCTATTGTGGCTAATCTATTGGCAATAAACTGCCTCAGTAGCTTTCCTTCTCCTTTAAGTGCATTTCAGAAAAGATAGGGACTCCTAGAATTAATTCTACGGTCTAAGGGAATTTCCCTGCCTCATGGCTGAGAATGGGGTTTCTACCCAGAGTTTCCAGGGACTGAGCCTTTTCATTTTGTGTGAATTGCATGTTTTATTTCAGTAACCATTGTACCTGATAGTTCTCTGGATAGACTACCAGAAGAGTGATGTCTTTGGTTTTGAAATGTGCTTATTAACATTGTCGGGATGAAATGGTTTTACTGGGGGGAGAATGTAGGGACTTGTAGAGTTAATTCTACAGTCTAAGGGAATTTCCCTGTCTCATGGCTGAGAATGGGGTTTCTACCCAGAGTTTCCAGGGACTGAGCCTTTTCATTGGAGCGTGGCTGATCCCAAGAGCAGCCACAAGGTGTCGCTGTGCTCTAATAAAAAAGGGAATGCCATGTGCTCAGATTTCAGATCCATTACTGTTACAGAGTTGCTGACTACATTTTCACTGTGGAGATGAAACCACCGGCAAAATGTAGGACGAAAAGGGAGTTCGATAGGCCTGCCAAGGCTGAGGCAGGATCTTTCAACGCCTGGAAGCTCCACCATGCGGGTGTTGAGTTTGGAGATGCTGGTTGGTGTGCTCACCTATGGAGAGGGTGAGAGCTGCAGTTCAGAAATGGATCTTGTGCTCATGCTAGGAAAAGCGTTGGGAGCTGGATGTGTGTAGTTCAACAATGGAACTCATGCTCACACTATAGACAGGGTCGGGAGCTGGATGAATGAAGGATAATACAAGCTGCATGTGTGCATAGAATGGATTTATCGCTGTGGATGCCTGCTCCAGCTCCGTATGAGCCTACCCATTTGTGTGAATCCCCAGGGTAAGGTGTGCCTTTGGGGAGGGTAGAAAAAGAGAGGATCCAGGATGGTTTTCATTTATGTCAAGGGCTTTGTTTTATGCCTGCCATGAGGGACCCAATATTAATCCGGAGTGAGAGGTTTCTTTATATAAAGTTGTGTTTTTTTATTATAATAAAGTGTGTGGGTCACGTTATTCCTAATGGGACTATATTTAGGTGTAATCTGGAATCCCATTGGGTGGAGGCACTGCCAGAGAAGAATTCCCAGTACCCTTTCATCTAGCAAAGGGGACTAATGACCTGTAAGTGGGTGAAATGTTGTGATGTACCACTTAGGCACCAGGGGGGTGGCCAAAAATTGGTTACAGTTGTAAAAAGTGTATACTTTTAGTAACTTGTAATATTACATTCCAAAAATACATCTCTAACTATCCATGTCCTGGAGCCACTCAGTCTTCAATGCCAATCTTCTTCTGTTCCGAGTTTTAATCCCAGTCTTCAATCTGTTTTGGTTCCTCCAGCTACTTCAGTTTCCACAAAAAATATACAAGTGAAATGCTCCTGATAAAACGGCAGCTAAAAATTACCAAACAAGGCAGGTGTAGTGGGGAAATACCCTGCACTTTTACTAAAGTCATGTGATGTAATGTTTTATAGGTGTGCCCCTTTGTCAAACACAAAGGGTCACGCCCCAGAAATGTTACTTCACATGACTTTAATAAAAGTGCAGGGAATCTCCCCACTATACCTGCCTTAAGGGGCAGATTTACTAAATTCACATGAATAGTTCTAAGTTCGATCAAATTTTAATAAAATTCGAATCTAATTAGGAAAATTCGACCATCGAATATTCGAATCATTCTGAGAAAATTTTATTTGACTATTCGATGGTCGAATTACTTCCCCTTTAATTTTTTATTCGACCACCTACTTCGCTAGAACCAAGCTACTGAATTGGGAATCATTATTTTAGATCGAATAAAAAAAATTTGATCGATCGATTCGAACGATTGATCGATCGATTCGAACGATTGATCGATCGATCAAATTTTTTCCGAATTGCGGTAAAATCCTTCAAATTCGATAGTTGAATTAGAAGGATTTTACTTCCATTTTATTCATATAGTCGAATTTCGAATTTTTTTTTAATTCGGAATTCAACCAGTGATAAATCTGCCCCTAAGTGTTTGGTAACTGGGCACTACATTTTTGGAGAGGCTGGGGGAAATAGGAAGACTGCTTACTCCTAATAAAACTGCCCATAGTTAATGTGATTGGGACCTTAGATCACAAGCTCCACTGGGACAGGTACTGATGGGAATGTGTTACAATATCTGAAGAGTATCTAGATTATATATTCCCAGTTTGTTTGTTGACCGTGATTGCAGATTTTGGAAGTACAGTAAATGTTTCTTTTTTATATCTCTATAACAGATGCAGTTCATTTAAGACTTTACCAACTGGAGGAATGGTCCTTCTAATGACTACCAGTCCCCTTTTTACCTTTTCCATTGTGAGTCTTCCAGATGTGTTTTATCTTTTAGTCTTACAGAACTACCTTGACCAAGATTTCTTGTGGAAATGTGTATGAGAGTTCTAATTCAGTTTCAATACCTCCACCTCCCTCTGTCTGTGAGGGCCAAGCTAAGACAAAGAGTCATATGTACCAGATGGAAAGCAGTACCCCAGTATCTGTAGCATTACACTCATTTAATTTGCCTTTTGAAAATCTTGAATCATTTTAGAAAGTGTGCCATTTAATAAAAAACTGTAGTTTGCGTTGACAGGCTATTCAGGGAAGATCCTATATATTTAGAATCTAATGCCAATGGGTTAATGTAATGTAAGGGTAATGTAGCTCATACCAATGTTTATACCAGGTCTTTTAGCGCATACCAAGCATCTGATTGCTTTTAAACAGATGAGCAGTAAATTCTATGCCATTGACTACAATGGATAACTATGTACAGTTTGGGACTGTTACTAAATTAATAGATGGTTGAACTCTGATAGAAATAAAGCCAGGAATTCTGCAAAATATTATCACATGTATGGGACTGGAATAAATAATGGGAAGTTACATTAAAATGTTCTTTTTTTATGTTATTGTCCATTTAAGACAGGATAGAAACGTATTATAAGCTCTCTGACTCAGGTTATGAATCTCACAGTTTAATTGTAATTAAAAATGTTATCTTTGGTAGAACCTTGCTGGTGAAAAGCTTTTGATGAATATTCAGACGAGAAGTATTCCCCTGAGGAGACGAAGTACAGCCGTGTGCTGGCTCAACTCATTTTTCTATACAAGAGCAGCATGGGCTAATTATTCCTGCCATTCAACAAACAAAATGCTTGTTTGCAATAGAAACCAAGACCCCAGTATTTAGTAATGATTTATATAGCACTTAGGGGCAGATTTATAAAATTCACATGAATTCACATGAGTGATTCGAATATTCAATCAAATTTTCAAAAAGATTTGAATTTCGAATATGCAAATTAGGCAAATTCGACCAAATTTGACCATTGAAGATTCGAATTCGAATATTCAAATTTTATTTTATTTGAATATTCTAAAATTCGATGGTCGAATACTTCCCCTTTAAATTTTAATTCGACCACCTACTTCGCCAGATTAAACCTCCAAAAAAGGGGATTTTCCCTAAGATCGAATATAAAAAATTCAATTGATCGCTTAAAAATCGAGTGATCGATCGAATTTTCTATATTTGATCGTTCGATCATTCGAATTGCGGTAAAATCTTTCGGATTTGATAGTCGAATTCGTAGGATTTTACCTCCCCACTATTCCCTGGGCAAATTTCGAATTTTTTTATCATTCAAAATTCGACCTTTAGTAAATCTGCCCCATAGTCTCCAAAATAGTGGGTTTCTGTGTGCCAGATGCATCAATAAACTCTGTCTCATCTGAAGGCGATATATTTGTAAAATAAGGATATTATCAGACTAGTGATTATGTAACTGGGGAATCTACTATCCCTTACTGAAAAATGCCATGCTGAAATGTTTGCTTAGCAAAACAGTGGGAAGTGCACAAACTTGTGCAAAACTTTGACAAAGAAAAATGGAAAGTTACAAATTACCTGCAGAAATTTGATTTATACTTGTCTGATATTGTGATGCACAATTATGGCTGCCATTGTGTGCAATTTAAAGACCACCAAGAATTAAAAAAAAGGTCAAGATATCTTTTAGATACCAGGGGACATAAATCCCGTCAACTATCCTTGTAACCTGCATGCTCAAAAGAACAAGCAGCGGCTCGAGTCAACCTTTCTGCCAGCATTTTGTGATTGAGGTGAAATGAGCATTTATGTGGCTGACTAAACCATAACATTGTGCTACTTCATGCAGTAAATTACCTTTCTCTTCTTCTCATCCTTTTTTAACTGTTGTTCTGCCATAAACAAGAACCCTTCTAAATCCTGCAGAACATCAGTACAAATATACATATTAGGCCCAAACCGTGGCAGGCTACACATACAAATTTTCTCATCAAAGCTTATTGATGAATGTATATTTGGAGATTTGCTTGAATTTAGTAGGTTGTTTGCAGTGACCATAACAATTGCTGTTTTCCTTTTGAGTCCTGCTTGATTTCAGTGATGATCTGCATTATAATGGAGGTGGTAGTATTCTGCTCTGATGGATAAGTTGTTATATGTTTGTTCTGTGAGATGTGTGTTTCATACTTGTTGGGTATTTAAAAGATAAACCCAATGACACAACACGTGGGAGGAGCTCAAGGATCAAGGCGCATTGATGTACCTCTTGGTATGGTCTGAACTCTGGATTCATTTATGATTGATTTTTGTGCTCCAAAATAAATGTTTTCACGTGTGATATTGCCAACAGTTTATATTGTCTATTCAGGGTCTAGGGCAGTATTTTGCACATGTATCAGGTGGCCTCCCCCTAGGTGTTTGCTGTAATAATTTTTGAAATATTTCAGAAATCTTAGTTAGTTCTATCCAGGCCACTATTATTTTTGAGTGCAAACACATTTTGGTAATTCTTGTATGACTGATAGTATTGCACTCAAACCCACCTCAGTCCTGCACAACTAATAACTGAGTGCTGAAAATAAATGGTGGTGCAGATAACTACATTAACATTTTTGCTCACCGGAAGGGGGTGACTAAGAAATCTATTCATTTGTCTACATTAACAGATATTTTGTTCTGCGTGCATGCACACAAACATCTGCATCAGGCACATACTGTATAAAGTAAATGCTAATAAATCAGGTGCAAATGAGATATGAAATATGGGTAAGCAAACCTACTGTTTATCAAGAGTAGCTCAGAAGTGTCCCTGTTCTGATCTATTATAATCTTACTGATACAGTATAAACACCATTCTGTGCAATGCAGATGATTTGGAAAAGGGGAAAGGTACATTATTCTTAGGGTGTCAGCAGTGAAATAGAAAAGGCTTTTTTCACCATCTGATGTTCTCCCAACATATGGTATATCTAGATGAAAGACACGTTACATTCCTCACAGTTCCTCACATTCCTGCAGTTCCTGCACCAATTCTTTCCTCCAGCAGCATCCTATCTGAAACCAGGGAAAATGTGTTCCATAGATAAATAATAAGAATCCAACCATGCTTTATAGATACAGGTATGGACCTTTTATCTTTCCATAATTTGGATCTCCATACATCATTACTACAAAAAAATAATAGATACAGTAAATAAACCTAACAGGATAGTTTTGTCTCCAATAAGGAGATCTTATCCAATAATGATATCTTAGCTTGGATTAAGTACAAGGTAAAGCTTTATTATTACAGAGAAAAAGGAAATAATTTATATAAATCTGAATTATTTGTTAAAAATGCATTCTGTGTAAGATGGAGTTCCAGTAATTTGGAGCACTGTGAATAACTGGTTTCTGGATAAAGTTCACTGTTAAATTAAGTTTTAGTATGATGTATACAATGATTTTCTAAGACAATCAACAATTTTTGGAATTTTGTAATATTTTTGTGTTTTTAAATGATTTGCTTTGCTGGAATTTCAGCATCATTATGGTTTCTAAGGTCCATTTAACCCTAGCAACCAGAATCACAGACTGTAAGATGAACAGAGGAAGGATGAAAGAAAGATAATTTATTAAAAGTTACAATAACAGCCCTCACAGAGCAATATATTTATACTGTAGTTGCCACAGTGAGTTCACTCATTTGGAACTTGAACAATCAGGCACATCATTTGAAAAATTATGAAAAAATAAGAATGAGGACCACTGGAATAGGATATTATTTAACATTTTAAACGTTAAAGGAAAACTATACCCCAAAAATGAATACTTGAGCAACATGTAGTTTATAGCATATTAGGTGGCATATAAAATAATCTTACCAAACTGGAATATATATTTAAGTAAATATTGTCCTTTTACATCTCTTGCCTTGAACCCCCATTTCGTGATGGTCTGTGTGCTGCCTCAAAGATCGCCTGACCAGAAATATTTCAACTCTAACTGTAACAGGAAGAAGTGTGGTAGCAAAAGACACAACTCTGTCTGTTAATTGGCTCATGTGACCTAACTTTATAGTTTGTTTGGTATGTTTGGGTGCACCATTGAATAATACGATCCCAGGAGGCTGTCCTTTTTTTTTAAAATGTCTATTTTCTATTTCGGATGACCCAATGGCACATGCTACTAAAAAGTATATTATTATGAAAATGGTTTATTTACATGAAGCAGGGTTTAACATATGAGTTTTTTTATGCAATATTTTTTTATAGAGAACTATATTGTCCGGGTGGTATAGTTTTCCTTTAACTTAGATCTGAAACTATATGGTGTCAGTGTTTGCTTACTACACTTTGAAAAACACAGAAAGTCTTATGACATTTCCTAATGAAAATATAGATAACCAATGGATACTTATAATGTGGTTTTATGCAGACAAGACTCCTTTTAAGGCAATGGGGGTAATACAGAAGTTCTCAAAGTGAAACTTCTTTTGAATTGATAGTGCAGGAAGAAAATTCTAGCATTGTTAACCAGATGTAGTGAAATTATTTATAAGAACTGCTCTCAACTTGTAAAATAAAGACGAGTTTCCAGGCTTGATGCTATCCGCTAATTGAGTTCTGTTCAGCCCAATGTGCACCCAGCAGAAGTAAAACCCATATCAATGCTTTTTTACAGCAATGTCAGTGATAACATTTACAATAATTGGATCTAGCATTTAATTATCAGTGTTTGTGTTGATAAAGAGATGGTGTGGGAAAATAGTTACTTTCCAAAATTAATATTTGTGTTTTCAGATATCATAAATGCTGTTTTACAGCAAGATTCTCTGGTGTTTCTGTGTAAGGTATCTTTGAGAGAACAAAGTCACACCCCGCTGAGAATTTACCGTTTTTAAAATGCAGTCTGTAGGCTGAGAGCTATACCATTGGGCTTAGGTTGCATGATCTACGTACTGTTACTACACAGGGGGCATCTCAAATGATCTTTCCCCAGCAGCCCTGGAATAGTCGCCTACTATGAGCCTTCTCTAGAGGAGCCATACTCAACTTAACTGTGTGCGCAGCAAAGCAAGACTATTATTTCTTTTAAGCTGATTATATATTTTTATATGGCTTGATCGTTGATGTACCAAGCACTGACCCATTTGATCTGGAAGCCTCCACCTCTGACAGGTTTATAATTGAGAATTTAAAGAACAGAAAAGGCATTAAACTACCAGGTGGGGTGTGTTACCTTGATGGTTTTTAACCACATTGCAATGTTTTTCCAGCATAATTGCCACTGTAAGGGAAGTTGCACCCACTGCACTATGTGGATTAAAACACCATTTGCATGTGATTTTCTTTTGAAAGCATATTACTTTTGGGAAACTACCATCCTATGCAGGGTGGCAGTAGGGCTGTATTGACCATATAAGCACTTGAGAGCCTGTGCTTTGGGAAATCTTCAGGAAGAGAGAGGCGTATTGGTGCATGCACAGTTGGAGAAATTTTCTGGTTCACGACAACTGCACATGTGCCGAAAGTCACGGAAAGTGCCAGAAGAAGACACAAAGATTTCCAAAGATAAGAAGATGGCTGCTGTAAACTGATGCATTGAATTTACACAGAGGTAAAAAGTTGGCAGCAGGCCTATGTAGGGTGGGGGAGGGGTAGGTGGGTAGGGGTTGAATTCTACTTTAAGTGGGTGGCCCTCAGATGCCAATATGGGAAAAAAATCCTGCCCCAAAAACAAGTTCTCGACACCACCACTGAATACTTGTCTACAACGCTACAAAATAGCGTAATAATAATCATAATAATACTATTAAATCTGGCCACAGAGGAGGGGCATACCTGGAGTGCCATGGAGCAATGTGGTGCGCGTGCATGCGTATTATGTTACTCTAGCACACATGCACTATATCACGTCCTGTGTAATGATGAGCGAATGCATTGAAGTCAATAGACATCAACATTTTATTATATGCTTCAATTTTTTACCCGCACAACAATTTTTCACACTCCATTTCATTAAAGTCAATGGGCGTTTTTTCTTAGGGAGGCATTTTTTGTCTCGGCAACAAATTTTTTGCATGGATTTTTGCTGCAGTTTGAAGAAAAAAATTGCAGATGGCAATGTGAGTTTAGCTGTGAATCCATGTCTGGTGAAAAAAATAGCTCATCACTATTCCTGTGTTTTCTCATTGGCGCTTGGGGGTGGGTGCACTGGGGTTGAGTGCCTAGGGCAGCAGGGGACCAAATTACAGCCATGGGTGGCAGCAGCTCAAGGATTTCCCAGATTCAGTAGGCATACTAGCACACAGTTCATCAGAAGAGACTGGACAGACACCATGCCTAAAACTTAGGAAAAATGCACAAAAATTAAAGCAGTGTGTTTTGGTACGAGTACCTTTGATGTATCCATTTGCATGTGTAGTGATTAGTCATTACAAGAGAAGAAAAATACAAAAGGCTAAGTGGCTAATGGGGAAAAAATGCATTTCCATTGGAAACAACTGAAATTGCTGGTGGAAAAACCAACATATAACCAAGTCATCCAACAATTTCAGTTATTTCCAATGGAGACTCGTGTTTGGGAGATTTGTTGCCCGCTGTCACGCTAAATAATAACGGACGATAAATATTTCCATTGGCCACTGCCCTAAAATTTCAGAGACAGACATATAAAAGTGTTTTACTTCTCCGCTTATGGAAAATGCTCCTACAGGGACATTATATTGTGAAAAAGCAACATGCAGAAATAAATAACGTGATCTTTGCTACTGAGTACCAGTCAAGCAAAAAGAAAGTATTTATACTGTACATGGAATATAGAGAAGGGAAACATGACATTGTAAGTAGAAAGATGTATGCATATAATTCTGTTTTCTCTCATATTCTTTTAACCCGTGTAGAGCTCCAGGGTAAAATCCTACTGCTGCCTGAGCTTGGAAGGTCTAACATTGCCCAAAGAACAGAGATTTAGTTCCGTCTCAGTGCCAAGCTCCCTTCCCAAGAGACAAGCTGTAGCATTTGGTATGACTTTCATAGCCACCCCCACAGCCCATCTGCTGTATGCATATATCTAAAATAATAAACGATCACTTCCATAACAATGTGTGTTACTAATTAAACGAACTGTCCATAGACGAGGATGATTAATTAAACCTTTGCAATGTCTTTATAAGTCAACAGAGGTTAAAGCTTGAAACTGGGCCTGCCTGGGATGCCTGCGCTACAGGAGTTAGAGGATAATTCTTTAGTGTTTGTCTATGGCCTTTGGTCATACCAAGTCAGGAGAGAATTATTGTACTTCACAAAGGCATGTGGCGTTCTTATATTCTTTTTTTTCCATGAGAAGATAAATGCTGCACACTACAGTTTCTGAGCATCTGACATGAAACTTCAGGTATGGGACACATTATCCCAAAACCCATAATCTAGGACAGCATCTCCCATAGACTATATTTTACACATAATTTAATCTCTGTAATAATAAAACACACTCTCTTTTTGAATATTGTGGTCTGATAAAGTTACCTTCTCGATAGTGTACATAGTTAGTTTAAAGGGATCCTGTCATGGGAAATTTTTTTTTTTCAAAATGCATCAGTTAATAGTGCTGTTCCAGAAGAATTCTGCTTTGAAATCCATTTCTCAAAAGAGCAAACAGATTATTTAAAATTTAATTTTGAAATCTGACATGGGGCTAGACATATTGTCAATTTCCCAGCTGCCCCAAGTCATGTGACTTGTGCTTTGATAAACTTCAATCACTCTTTACTGCTGTACTGCAAGTTGAAGTGATATCACCCCCTCCCTTTCCCCCACCCAGCAGCCTAACAAAAGAACAATGAGAAGGTAACCAGGTAACAGCTCTCTAACACAAGATAACAGCTGTATGGTAGATGTAAGAACAGTACTCAATAGTAAAACCAGTGTCCCACTGTGTACTTTTCAGTTACATTGAGAAGGAAAAACAACAGCCTGCCAGAAAGCAGTTCCCTCCAAAAGTACTGGCACAAGTCACATGACCGGGGCAGCTGGGAAATTGACAAAATGGCTAGATTTCAAAACTGAATATAAAAAAATCTTTTTACTCTTTTGAGAAATGGATTTCAGTGCAGAAGTCTACTGGAGCAGCACAATTACATGATGCGTTTATAAAAAAAACATGTTTTCCCATGACACTTTCCCTTTAAGGGGACCTGTTACCCAGACATAAAAAGCTGTGTAATAAAATTCCTTTCCAAATTAAACATGAAAAGCCAATTTCTTTTTTCTTTATTAAAGCATTCATAGTTGTAAACTCATTTAAAAATCTCAGATGTCAATCAAATATTGTCTGCCTTAGGCATAAAGGTGGGGCAGGCAATTACTAAATGTCACTGCACTCCCCTCTTTATTCACCATTTAATTGTGTAGCCAGTGCATAGGGATGAACATCAGATTCTCCATTCTGGCGCGCAAACAAGACTCTGAGATTACGCAAGCCTTGCCTTAATAACAGTGCCCACAAAATGGCTCCTGCCTCCCTGCTATAATTATGAGTTCTCAGACCATATAAGACAAGATTCAAATAATTTATAGCATGTTCATTGGATTTGGAATATATTTTGGGTGTTACAGGTCCCCTTTAATAAGCATGGCCTTACATTTACCTTAAAGGACAAGGAAAGTCTAAAATAGAATAAGGCTAGATTGCTGTAAGTTGTATACTAAACATAAACATGAACTTACTGCACCACAAAGACTAATCAAACAAATGATTTATGTTTTCAAACTTGAGCACAGGGGGCTGTCATCTTGTAACGTTGTTAACATCTTTGCAAGACCAAGACTGCGCACATGCTCAGTGTGATCTGGGCTGCTTAGGGATAGTCATAAATGATCAAAACAGCACAAGTCAAATAATATCTGCCAGAAGCTGATACAGCAAGACTGATTAATAATCAGAATATACAGACTGCACTAATGTGTGTTTTATAGTTTTTATATTTTTTAATACAAACTTTCTCCAACTCTGCAGCAGAATAATCCCCAAATAGAATCCCAGTTTATCTGATTAAATCTGGTTCCATGATCTTTGTCCCTGCAGCTGGAGTTGGAAACAGTAAAGGGGATGTAAAGGCAGAAATTAAATCCAGTACAAATCTTTACACAGTCGCCTATTGCAGGGCCACTTTAATAATACAGGTTATGGGGTGTCTACCCAGGGCCCACTGTTTGTGGGGGCCCACTGTGCTGGGGGGCAGGGTCAGATGCAGGGAGGAAGACAGAGGGAGGGGACACACACAGGGAGGAAGACGGAAGGAAGGGAACAGGGATGGAGGGAGGGGACACACACAGAGGGAGAGGACGCACACAGGGAGGAAGATGGAGGGAGGAAACACAGGGAGGGACGAGAAGTGGAACCGGATTTGAAACATTTTCTGGCATGCTGCGTGCACCAGGGTTGTTGGAGGGCCCACTAGTTGGCTCTTTGCCCAGGGCCCACCAAGGCCCTGGCCAACTGCAAGCTGCTGGAGTTCTGCATGGCTGGGAAGTAAGGAGGGGGTTCCCCCTGCTGTTTATAAGTATGATTGTTTCCCTGCCCAGCATTAAGGGACCGTTTGAAGATTCCTATCGTAGTAAGGAGTAGTAAATGAAGTGAGAATATCACTGCATACAGTCAGGTTTCTTATAAAAACACTTTTTTTTATTAAAGTAAGTATATTGGAGATAGGTTTCTTTTTCATTAAAGAATTATTTTTTTTTTGGCTTTCCTTGTCCTTTGATTTACTTGCTGGGATTCCCCACAGCCGCACAGGCATAGGATCCATTATCTGGAAACCTATTATCTAGAGACCTTTAAATAATGGGAAGGCCATCTCCCTTAGACTCCATTTTAATCAAATCAAAATACAGTTTTAAAAAAAGGATTTCCTTTTTCTCTGTAATAAGAAACCAGTACCTTGTCCTTGATCCCAGCTTAGATATAAATAATCCTTAATAAACCAGTCTATTATATATTACAGCCCCAGGGCCCAAGCGTTCTGGATAACAAGTCCTACAGCTCTACAAAATATGTTGGCGCTATATAAATACGTTAAAAATAATAATAATAATCTAAAATTATGCCATCATAAAATAGATGTTCCTTTATAGTAATCACAATTCTGCTGGAAGCTATGAGGGCATAGAGACAGTAACATTATTGCTTCTTTAAACCCCATGCTATGACCATCCACAGATAACTAAAATCTAAAACGGATCAGGTAATTCCAGACCTTCCTGACTCAACTGGCTGATCTATTTACTTGGAGCAAGAATTGATGTTCCGATGTGTAAAATATATAGCAGCACAAGAACTCCCAATGCTAATATTATTTTATTTCTGTGTGCCCTCATATAAATATATACTGCAGCCAGAGGACATTTTTTTCCTTTTAGTACCAGCAAATTATGTACAGTATACTGCTTGATACTGCTTGTGCTTAAAGAGATGAGCAAAGGCACATTTAATGCAATGATTACAAGACACTGTAAGGACACATTCATGTAAGAAGCATGCATTCGCCGTTTTGCCATTTCTACATGCACAGTCAATTTATCCTGCATAATGTTATGTATAAAAGGATATTCGTGCTTTTTGGATGTATCAGGCTAGTGTTGCCATTTTACAGGTCACTGGCTCATAAGGACTTTTTCCCTGGGTAAATATACTTATGTAAAATAACAGTTCAGGGATGTGACATTATTCATCTCTTTATCTAAGAATGTGTAGAGCAGAGACAGCAACACCAGCTCCCTTCTTAATGCTCAGTTTATACTTCCACAACACTGCATACAGTGGCTTAACCCTTTCATGAAGGCCCATAAAATTAACAACTAGGTTAAAAGCCTGGTGCAGATATTCTGATTGCTGCAGACTTTTGGAGCAGCAATTTTTTTATGCAACAAAATGCTACAGGTATGGGACCTGTTCAGTGTCCCATTGGAGGGTCCTAGGCCCACTAGGACTTCCAAAACAGGGCCCCCCCCACCCACAACCCCCCCTACAGGTCCCCCCATGCAGCTGCTACCCCCCCTCCTGGCACCCCACACTGCTGCACATACCTTTTCTCTCAGTTGGGTCCAGGAGGGGGGAAGATCAGGAGGCAGTGCGAGCAGTGGTGCAGACAGCAGGTGGGTGCAGATCTGGGTTGGCAGGGACCACAAGGGTTGGGGCCCACAGGGTTTTTACCCAGTGTCCTGCCATCTCAGTCCAACCCTGGACCTGTTATCCAGAATACCGGAGACCAGGGGGTTTCCTTTCCATAATTTTGATTGCCATACCTTAAAAAAATTATTTTAACATTCATTAAACCCAATAGGATGGCTTCACATCCAATAAGGATTAATTGTATCTTGGAATCAAGTACAAGGTACAGGTACGGGAACTTTTATCTATAATTCTTGGGATTGGGGGCTTTTTGAATGGATATTTCCATAATTTGTATCTTCACACCTTGGGGTAAATTTATCAAAGAGTGAAGTTCCGCCACTAGAGGGAAATTCTGCAGCTCTCAATTCATTTCTATGGGATTTTGAAAGGCGTATTTATCAATGGGTGAAAATGAAATGTCCCTCTAGTGGCAGAACTTAACTCTTTGATAAATATACCCCCTTGATTCTACTAGAAAATCTTTTAAACATCAAATAAACCTAGGCTGGTTTTGCTTCCAATAAGGATTATATCTTAGTTTGGATCAAGTATAAGGTACTGTTTTATTATTATAGATTATTATTATTTGGATAAAATGGAGTCTATGGGAGATGGCCATTCTGTAATTCAAAGCATTCTGGATAACAGATTCCATACCTGTACTGTTTTATTATTACAGAAAAAAAGGAAATCATTTAAAAAATTGGAATTCGTTGATTAAAATGGAGTTTATGGGAAAATGGACTTCCCGTAATTTGGAATTTACTGGATAACAGGTTTCTGGATAATGGATCTCATATATCCCATCATAGGTTTATAGGAAAAAAACAGAAAAAAGATCTGGTTAGCTAGCTTTAAAAATACAGAGACTGAGATCTTTTCAGAATGCCCAGAAGTCTAAGCTATGGTTCACTAAACATTTGGGCTGTGATCACAAAGATAATATTTATGAGCTCACTTACAATGACTGGGGGTATGGGTACTAAAATGCCAAGGAGTAAGATTTCACCTCTTACAGCTTATTTATATAGCACTTGCACTCAATTCCAACTGCTGGTGTACATCAACACTTATCTGATAGCAACTGAGCCTTTTTGTCTTAAAATGGAAACACCCAGTTTATTGCAAACACATGGAGGTACCTAATGAGAAATGACTCAAGGAGTGGAGATGGGGATCTTGAAACAAGTATATATATATCCTCCCCATCCCACAAAAATATAGAAATATATAATGCATCAAATATATATCATATATCTTTTATGGTTAACAGAACAATGTTCCTTTTCAGTCCCTCCTTTAGTACTTACGCTGATCACTGTTTCCCAAGGTTTTTCTTTGAATGGTGTTTTTCTTGTGGGATACATTTTGATTAAGATTTAATATTCCTGTACAGCTCCTGGTTAATGAAATAAATATTTATAGTTGACACAACTGGCGTTGCCATGGTTACATTAATCTAATAAGTATGCTGTATAAAATTGGTCCACTTGATATTTTAATGGCATTGGAGTTTCATCCCAGGCATGTTGTTTACAGTTGCTAAATGCATCTCAAGCCATTTCCAGAATACTGAAGAAAGGGCTCCTACCTGGAAAAGCATTAAAACTGACTTCCTCCTCAGCAAAGTGGCAGATTTGAAAGACTGCATTTACACTGAATTTGTTATTGGAAAGGAGATTTAGTCCTCAGTAGAACAGTCAGATTATGCAAAGTGGAAAGTAAATGTGTTAGGGGCACGTTTTGACAGCAATATTGGTTGGCAAAGGTATTTGCTGTTGGCAAAGTGTGACAGCGACAGAACTGTGGATTTTACAACAAAATTAAAATGACTTATGATAATGTATTGCATAACCAATGTTATCAAGGAAACCTGTGGGCAAAAGAAAGAGAATGGAATGAGTGGCAGCTTTTTCATGTATCTTGCGGCAATTTAAGTGAATGCTTAGATGCAAAGGTCAGTGGCCTTGGCTACCAAATTTCAGGTGAAATGCCAACACTGAGCTCTAAAAAAAAATACAATTATTAAAAGCAGCTAAATATAAAAATAAAGACCAGTGGAGGATTGTTGCCGTAATACTGTTTATATATATTATAGGTCAAGCTTTTAAGGAGGAGCCCTCACTTAATATGTATTACATATATTAAAATACATACTTTAAATAATCCTCCAAATGTAATTAGCTATATAAGCAGTATAACTATAGAGTTTTTAATATGATAAATGATCAGAGCATAATATGCTACACAGTATTACAAAAATAATCTGGGACATCAAATATTTAACCAGCAACTGCTCAAATCCTTGAAAGTCTAGTAAGGCCAAAAAAGTAAATGAACCATTTGAGTTGACCCATTGTTTATAACTATGTTATACATTTTCTTTGGTCTATAAATCTGTTTTATAACCAATGTTGTTGTCATGATGAGTTTATAATAACATTAATGAACTGCACCCTCCCTCAAAGCCAGACCAGGAAAGCTACAAATAAAATAACATTTTCTGGAAATAGTATTATATTGCACAGGTACAACAGAGTTATTCATTTTTGTATTTGCAATCATGATGTTTTTCCCTTGATTGTATGGATGCACCAAATACACTGTTTGGGATTCAGGCGAATACCTGAATCCTATGTGAAAGTTTTGGCCAAATACCGAACCTAATCCAAATCCTAATTAGCATATTTGGGGGGGGAATTGGAAGAAATTGTTACTTGTTTTGTGATGAAAAGTCATGAAATTTCCCTTCTCGTCCCTTATTTACATATGTAAATTAGGATTAAGATTCAGTTCGGCCAGGCACAAGGCTTCAGCCGAATACTAGTGAAAAAGGGGGGAATCCTGGCCAAATCTTGGATTCAGTGCATTCCTACTTGATTGCTGGCATATTTATGCAAAAACCTGGAATAACTTGGTCAAATTAAGTCACAGAAAAAACTACAATTGCTGCAAAAATCACATTGGGTCCTTTCATTTTTATAAATTCAACTATTGCTTGTAAATATAAATACACATCCAAATGACTTCTATAGAAGACAGCATACAGATGCCTAACAGAAACAATTCAATTCAGCTTTTAATGTACCGTCACTTTTGGTAAATACAGTCCTTGCTGGGGATCAAGTTTTGAGCTCCTTTAATGTATACTGTTCTAACAAATCTATGGTGTTTACAGAACAGATATGGGATCCATTATCTGGAAACCTGTTATCCAGACAGTTTCGAATTATGGGAAGGTCATCTCCCATAGACTTTATTTTAATCAAGTAATTAAACTTTAATACTAAAACATTGTGCTTGATCCAAAATTAGATATGATTAATGCTTATTGGAGGCAAAATAATCCTATTTGGCTCAATTTATGTTTAAATTATTTCTTAGTAGACAAGATATGGAGACCCAAATTATGGAAAGATCCCTTATCTGGAAAAACCATAGATCCTGAGCCTTCTGGATAACAGGTCCCATAAATAATCTTCTGCTAATTCCTGTATGAAAATAATATAGCTTCTAGAGATGTCAACTAATCCCATATATTTAGATTGATGGTACGAAAACAGGCGGAAGATATGCAAGACAGCAAGAGCTTCTTCTTTTGGTCTGGCTGCAGTGGTTACCTCCTGCTGTAATAGAAAATAGAAAGCTTCTGCAACACAAGAGGGCAGTGTACAGAGTAATGCAGGCCATAGACATAACAATTGCGATCTTTCTCGGAAAAGATCTTTCCAAGAAAGATTGTTTGTTTCAACACACACGTAAAGAGCTGTATCGTCAAATATACAGGTAGAAACAATAGAATTCTACTTGTATCTGACGATTCAGCACTAACAATGGGCAATGTTAAGGGTGCCTTCAAAGGCATCTGATCAAAATTTTCCATCCAGCCCGATCAACCAGTTGACCGATATCTAAATCTTCTGACGATATGGGTTGGCTCATTTCCCATTTTGTTTCGTACGATATTATCTGTGTGTCTATGGCCACCTTAACTGCAATTTGCTCAGCATCTTGGAGGTTGTAAATGAGCCCCCCCAGTGTAATAAGATCTCACAAAAAGATCAGAGTGGCTCATTATCACCTTAATGACATGGGGTTAGTTGTATCTGAGCTGCCCGCTGATTTATGATCACTTTATGCTTTGTGGGCCGGTCTATTCGTGTTACACTTCAGCTGTTTTGTTCAGTATATAAAACAGCTCCCATCTGCAATAAAATCCCCATAGTATAATATTAGAAGCTGAAATATGTCTCAGAGCAGTATCATTATCTAACTGATGTACAAAGTAGATGGTAGGAAAAGGAATATCATAAGTGGAAATAAAACCGAACTTCAGGCATATCCTTTATCATTGGCATATGATTAATTTTTTACAAACTTTCACTACATTGTACATTGATCATTGCATATTTTACAGTAAAGTAATAATCTAAGTTCCATTTGAAATTGCTCAGAAATCTCAGTACATGCCGTTCTGCATGATGAGTCGGAGTGTGCACGGAATAAAACAGAGGCCCACCGCCACTTCTCTTTTTTACTGATGCCGTTTTACATCACAGGAGGCATAATACCATTTAACAAATGTTTTCACTGTGGGAAAAAAAAAACAATTACGGATATATCTCATGAACCATCCAGATTAAACGCTCAAGTTTATACGTGCAATTTTCATGACTAATAACTTTGTAAAACCTCACTTGTACAAGGAATATTTAAGTGATAAATTATAGTAGCAAAAATGTTGCAGTCACATTTATCACGCCAAGAGAAGGTTTATGTTTATCCTTGGCATTTATATAGCCGAGTTAAAGCTAAGACTTACTAACACTCTGGGCTTTAGCTTTATGAGCTAAAATATCTGGATTTGGGTTTGCAAGCGATTGGATTTGCTCCAGTGTATATTCACCTAATTTTTCAGACTTGGGAGCCTATTTATATATAAGTAAGTTCATAAAAAGGTTGCAAATGCGACAGATATGTTGGCTAAATATTTGCATAATTATAAAGCAACAAACAGACGTGTTGCATAGTCAAATAAGATCAGAACACTTGCAAAATATCTTTTTGCCAATGTTATATGTCAGATAAATTCTCCTGAACAAAATAGCAGGAATAGTTTCTAAACATTATCTTGTTGATGGTTCAAGCAGGCAATTATAGCCTCAAATTCAAACATTTGTGCTGTGATGGCAATCACCTGTCCGTGCCAAAACTATGTGATTACTAATGTTTCCTGGCAATACTTTTAAATCAGGGTTGTATTTACATATAGACATCTGAGGGCTCATCCCTATGCCAACAGCTTTAAGAGGGCATAGCACAGCATGCAAAAACAAGTCCCTCCCACAACCGTAAGCCAGACCCATTGTTATAAAAAGCCGCACACACCAATACTTTCTGGTTTCACCCACTTTGAAGCAAAACAATTTTGCTATTTCATTTTAGGTAGTTCCTTCTAATGCACAGTTTGATGCCCAGTATGCAAAGATTTACCTAAGCATGTGACCTGTAGGAACCCCAAAATGAAAATCGTGCATATGACTTTTCTTGGCTGCTTATTCAGCTACTGCAAACACAGAACTTTTTCTGTGTAATGTGTGTCATAACATAACACAACCCCATAATGTTCTACATTACCCAAGATTATTTCATATATAACATTCTCTCACTATTCCTTAATCTGCTGCTGTTTATTATACCTTCATTTTCTTTTTTTCCCATTTTCTTCTTCTCTCCTTTTCTATATTACCCTCTCTAAGTGCTCTTACACATGGGCGTTTTTACCTGCGCTCCCCTGCGTTCCGTTTTGCTGCGTTCAGCAATGGGGCTGTACTCACACGAACGCATGTAGGCGCCTAACGCAGGAAAAATGCAGCATTTGAGTAAAGCCCCATTCACAGTAATTGAGTGCGTCTATACCTGTGCTCCCCTGCGGCTGAACGCATAAAAACGGAACGCAAGGGAGCGCAGGTAAAAACGCTCGTGTGTAAGAGCCCTAAAGAAAATTTTGGGATTCAAAACTCTTGCATCCCCACTGAGGGGATGCTGTTTCACAGAAATAAAGACGTGAAGGCCATGCCTGTGCATCCCTCCCCTATTCCAAGATAAACTTAGGGTTACACTCAGAGCTGAGGGGTCTGAAAGTGATACACATATTAAAGGGAATGGAGATTGCATAAAGAACTGTTTATCAGGATGATAAAACTTTCAGAATGCAGGTGGAAAGTATAAGGGTGAATCCTCCAATGTGAACAGTAATGCAATAAAATGCCTAGCAGCATTGCTCATACAATAACCTTCAAGATGACTAAAGTGCTCCTTAAATGCTGATGTTCTCCAATTTGAACATGTCAGCATAATATCATTATGTCCTTACTGCAGTATCCAATTTTGTTGACTGAAGTACTACATCCAGTACTGCTGCTGCAGTTACATAACCAAGGCATCATTTTAGAAATGGTTGTCCATTGTCCAGTAATCTCTGAAATGACAACAAACATAACAACTCTTATTAACTCAAACTCTTGCTCAGTCTGAACTGGTTTCTCCCTTAATTTTGCATAAAACAGCTCCCTCTGACATATACATGAACTTGACATTTTTGCCACGAAAAACCTCATGGTGAAAAGACAAATTTTAATTTTTATAATTTTGCCCCCTGGATTCTTGTGTTAAAAATGTTTTCCCACTGTCCAGTAATCTCTGAAAGTACAACAAGTAAGAACTCTTATTTATGCAAAATCTTGCTCAGTCTGAACTGGTTTCTCCCTTAATTTTGCAGGAAACCACTCCCTCTGGCAGCTTCACGGTGAAAAGTCAAATTTGAATTTTTATAATTTTGCCCGTGGGGATTCTTAATATATTTTGAACCAGCGATTAACATTTGTATAATTGGTAACAAGCTTCTATATTTTTTTTATTTCACTCCCCATCTCCAAAATTATTTTCTGAACCTGAACAGCCCTTGCATGATCTGCTTCCCTATTTTAGACACTAACACATCAAATTTCTGTTTGACTGCATACTAAATTAAACTGTATACCCAGAACCAATGAACTGCGATAGCCAACAAAGTTTATCAAACCATCATGAAGACGTCATCTCTTGACATTTCAGTTTTTGGGTAGCCTTCAATAAAAATTGTTTCTGTTCAACTGTCTGTAACACTACCCAACACAAGCAAGTATATTTTTCTTATTTTACACTGGTGGACTTGCATTTAGAGACTGTTACTACTGCCTTTGCCATTGATCAACATCACAAGATATTTTGTCAAGAGTCATTGAGTATCTGTCAGTCATTATGTGGCTGAGTTGTCTTTGACAAATGAATCACAAAGGCTTGCTAAGTGCCCTGCATTTAAGCAGACAGTATGGTCATTTCCTAATATTAGCAATCAGCAAGAGGTGAGGACCTCTGTGATCAATCTAGTAATCATTCACATGATCCCTAGGACCTACTTGACAGACAGTCCCCATAGACATGGCTACAAATGGGAGGTGACTTCTTTGCTTGCCTAATCCATGGCCTCTGCTATGACAGAAAAAACAAATCTGTTGTTGGATATTTGATAGCAAAGTACTGTATCTAAAAAATGCTACATTTAGATAATATTACTCAATAATACCATACAAACACTCTGCTATTTTATTGATAATATGGGGACATAACATCAGCTCTGTATTCATGGAATAAAAAATGACTAGATGTTTTATAGGCATTACAGCATGTGCCCAAGAATGATAATGCATCATTTCCCTGATATACATTAATATTTATGTAATTCATATTTTTTTTACTTATATGTGGAATCTTTTTTGGCAAACATAGCAGGCTGACTGGCTATCTAAGTGTACAATAGGAACCTGAGTAATTGTCTTAGATAACGTATACTAAGGTCTATGGTCCTTTATTTAAAGCCCCTTTCAGCCAACCACATAGGTGCTACGTTTCCCAGATCACATTACAGGAATAACACCTTGTGTAGCAATGCATCTTACAGAAACATGGACAGGCCAAGGGGTAGGCAGAGTAGACATTTGCCTAGGGCGCAAAGCTGGGGGGCGCCAGGCATGTACCTGCTCTGTAACCCACCCTCCTCACTCACATCTTCTTCTTGCACCTCAGTACATGCACGCATGCCGATTGCCACTTCTGCACATGTGTGACAGCGTCACTTAGGGCACCTGGCCATTGTGGCCTGGCTTTGTACAGAATGTTTTGAAGACTGCATTGCTGCACTCACAGAAATCAACAGCTCCTCCTAAATGCATGAATACTGATTGAGACCAAAGTAGGAAGCAATATGTCAGGCTTCTCTAGCTTTTTGCTATTGCATTATATCAAATAATCATGCCATTGTTTACATCAAGCACAGTAGAGAGCCATAGGCTTTAGCTGTGAAGCAAATAGAACCTTCATTGCTTTTACTATGGTTAATTATGACATAATGCCTTTCCTATTCTATGCCCACATCTCTTTTGTTTTTACCAGACTAGAAATGGTTCTGGAGGATTACTTATCAACGTGTGATTTTTTTTTTCCTACAATTCATTATGAATGTGAATAAAAGTTTAAAAAATATGCATTTTCAATATTTATTAAACAAAAAATAACAAAAGAAACTTGAATGTGAAAAATTTGACATCTAAAAGCATGTGAGGTCATGTAGAAGTCAATGGGAAATGTTCAAACCAAAATGCAAACTATTTATTCTATTTGAGTTTTTTGAATTTTTTTATCTTGTAAAATCACAAATGAAGTAAAATGCTTATCACCAAATAAAAATCACCAAGACAAATTAATCACTTGTGCAAGATGGAGGAAGTACTTCTAAACGGGTGACACATAAATCTTCATCAAAATGAATACCAGTGAGGATAAAAGTTTCTAATAAAGCTAGTAGGAACTTCACTGGCATTTTGTTTGGGGTGGAAATTTTATTTGAGGACAAGCATTAGGCAGTAGATAGGTGGAAACGTCTAACATGATTAATGGCTGACTTTCCTTGCAGCTTGTTAGAATAAGACATGGCTTAACCTTCACATTGCTTCAGGGTCTAACACAGAGTGTTTGAAATTTCGCTGTTGAATAACAGCTGCTAATAATATGGGTAATTGTTCATAGGCCAAGTATAGTAACTTGTATTGCAGCAATTTACAGTGTGGAAACATTGTGTTGTGAGGAACAATTATTTAGTACAGTATTTAAGAAATCCTGGCCTAGCATACTGATGGGTGAGGTTCTAGCTCCATAACATTGTGTATTAAGATATCGTTGTATTCTAAAGAATTTTTTTGATGTTACTGTTCCTTTAAATGTAATATGACTGCTGAGCAAAAAAAACCCCAAAAACATTTGCAATTAAACACAGAGACCATTGTCTGTAAATTCATGCCAATTCTCACTTGATTTCAGATTAACAGCATATCTCCCAACTGTCCCATTTTTCTTGGGACAGCTCAGATGGCAATCCTGGATTGTTACTAAAACTTTAGGGAGTTTCTCTTTGATCTCCTGCACTGACGCCATTAAAAAACATTTCTAAAACTAAATTGAGGAAGAAGCTTTTTGCAGAAAGCCTAGAATACTCAACAAAGATACAATTGTAACTATTTAAGATAAGTTCTCTGGGAGAACTGACACTTGCAGCTTAAAAGGCAAGTATTAGCAAAACTGTAATAACACATAAAATATGGCCCTAAAACCCTCAAACTTTCCATAACCTGCCAAATGTTGTAAAATAGACATTGCATTTAAGAGGTGTGGTCACAAAATGGGCATGGTCAAGCATTTTTGCCGCCTTACAGGTGGCTTAATTTTTTGTCCCTCTGATTTCTTTTGTTTCTGATGTTAGGAGATACTGGGGCTCATTTATAAACTTTGCGTGGGGCAGATTGGTTCACAAAGTGAATATATTTGCCCTGCGCCATTTATAAAGCTGAATAAGAGTATGCAAACAGATTTGCTTATTTGTTTTTCACATTGTGAATGTCCATAAATGCTTTTTAAATATGGCAAAAATCACAAATTGTGTGCACACACTGCGTTTGAGTTACGCCACAACTTTGGTGGCGGAGACAATATTTGCAAAACAGTTTTGCAAATTGCGAATTTAAGTTATTGTCAATGCTATTTTAACACTCAACAACCTAGCAAAGTGCCTGTGCTCATGCAAAGACCCGTCTCGTTTGTGAGTCATTTGCGAAAATTTATTCATAATGCGAATTCACAAAAACCGGAAAGACGGGAACAGCAGTACAATATTTTAGCGTTCAGAAAAAAGCATGGGCAAAACAACCATTTGCGAACAATGATAACCGTCACAGTATTTAATTGTCATAATTATTTAGGGGCTAATTTGTTAACACCATTGCATTCTAATCTCATGATTGTGCATAATAATGAAAAGATGTCTTTGTCTTTTATAAATAAAAGTTGCACCACCCACAACCTGTCATGATGTCAGAAAAGTCTTACAAGCAAGCTGAATATCTAATTTTTTAGATTTTCTATGATTTTGTCTCAACTTGAATATGAATGCATAAATGCTATATGTGACTTCCTGTGTTTTTTTACTGGTAACTGAATGCAATTTACCCATGCAACAGGAACACTGAAAACCTTTAGCGCCTGGCTTTTCGTTTCTACTTTTTTTTTTTAGTAGACTGTCACCTGTGAGTGGAATCAGCCAAAGGTTAACATACATTTTACCAGACATGTTTGGAGATCAGGCTCTAGATTCAAAACATTATCAAATTCTGATGTTCCAGTAAGTGGTAGGGGGAAGGAGTTTTGGTGTCATACAATACCAAAGGGACAGAAAAGGCTAATGGAAGATATAGAGGGAAGAGAAATAATAGTCAACAGCAATCTACAGATGCAGTCACTTGGATTTGTAAGTTAAATGCGTCGTGACTCAGGGCACTGTGTTATCCAAAGTTATCTTAACTCATTTAATGCATTTAACCTTTTCATTAGCATACCAAAGCACCATTGTTTTCAATGGTGAACTCTTTAATTGGATGGGATACTGTGACACAATATTCTGTGCTAAGTGGGATAAATGGGATAAATGAGTTAAGTCACGACGCATTTAACTTACAAATCCAAGTGACTGCATCTGTACATGGATTAAATAATTATTAACAAAGAATTTCCACAAATATGTTCAAGTACATGTAACTCAGCAATTTACAGCTAGTAAAGACTCTTTGTACAAACATTGTATGCTAGCACTGCCAGAATACCTATCAATGTCATCACAAGCAGAACAATTACTGCACATAAGCTAAAATGAAAAGCAATGTGTTATATAAATCAAATTGCTGAAATCTTGAAATAAGAGGTGATAGATACCTATGAGCAGAGCCTATGCTCACAGAATAACCAACCTAAGATAATTCCTCAAATAATGTACTCTGTTTAGCCTTTCAGAACCTGGAGCTAGTCATTAAAAATACTTGTCCTGATGTAATTGATTTCCCATTCCCAAACAGTTTTTCTAGTAATGAAAATAAAATACACAGTGTAAGATTGCAGGTAAAAGATCCAACCATAAAACATGTGACTTTGTTAGACCTTCTTGGCATTGGGTTTTTTATAACAACTAAACACTATAAAACATCTCCTTTTGAAATCTGAAGTCTGAAATTTGAAAGGGTCTGCTACGTATACATATAATTAATATAGACCTCTCCCTTGTGCAGAAATAAGAAATACCATGCACAATGCCCAGTGTAAATAAAAGCAATAAAGGCCAAAAAACCCCTCTGGTACACTAACACCACCATGGACTTAAAGTAAAATATCCTTCTTCTTTTGACATGAGCACATTCAGTTGAGTTTATGTGGAAAAGGTGTAGAAAAACTGGCTGAACTTCTAGAAATAAATATAAAATAATTTTTTTCACAGATACCCAATTCCACTTATTTAATCCATGTGAAATGACAAAAAATTATGGTTAATTGTAACCATCACACTGTATTAAGCAGTACAAGGTCAATATAATAAAATTCAGAAGGGAGAGACACAGAAGTATACAAAGAGCAACTTTAATAATCGTAATTTAGCCTTCAAAGAACATATCTGGGACTTCAATGTAGTCCTAGCTTAATTGTCGAGTAGATTAGGTTATGCTCAAATCTAGATCTCTAGAAAGGAGAAAGAATATAAGAGGGAGTGAAGTGATTTGATCAGATTGTGCCCTTTAACAGAAAACTAGCCAGAGAAAAGTTAATGTACTGTTAAATGTGGATCTTCACTATATCTAGCTAAGAGAGCCGATGGAAACATATTGGAAAATTATTGGAATGATAAATTAATTTGATGGACAAGAATGGAACTAATACTATTCTCCATGGTAAGCTATTACACAGAGTGGAGTTAATTGACAGTGGAGTGGAAATATTGTTTTTCTAATAAAGCAGTGGTTCTGTGCAAGTACCTGTCTAAACTGTAACATGGTCACCAAGGGGAAATAAGGTTTAGCAGTTATATTAATATTACTACCCTTTTATTTAAATAACACCACATTTGCACCATTGGAGTTTTTCATCTGTCACCTTCACACGCACGCACGCACGCACACACACACACACTCTCTCTCTCTGGGCAATTTTATCAGAAGCCAGTTCACTTTCCTGTATGTTTTTGGAATCTTGTGCAAATTACAAAATATCTAACTGTGGATAGTCCAGAAAGAGTTATTAATATTTTTATGACTAAAATTTCGAAGTGGAAAATGCTTTGAAATTCAACAATCAAAGTGAAATACTTTGACTTTGAATATCAAAGTCAAAGTTTTTTCACCGCATTTGGCAATCCTGTGGTCGAAGTAAAATCGTTCGATCAATTTGATAAAAAAAACTTAGAAAAATGCTCTAGGAGGTCCCCATAGGCTAACATAGTACTTTGGCAGGTTTAATTTGGCGAAGTATAAAAGTTTTTTTTTAAGAGACAGTACTTCGATTTTCAAAGTCGAAGGATTTTACTATTCGACCAGTCGAACTGAATGGTCGAATGGTTGAAGTAGCCTATTCGATGGTCGAATTATCCAAAAAATTACTTCGAAAATCAAACTTTTTTTCACCAAATTTGGCAATCCTGTGGTCGAAGTAAAATCGTTTGATCGATTCGATAAGAAAAAAAACGTAGAAAAATGGTCTAGAAGGTCCCTATAGGCTAACATAGCACTTCGGCAGGTTTAATTTGGCGAAGTATTAAAATTTTAGGTGTTTTAAAAAGACACTGCTTCGATTGGTCTAATGGTCGAAGTAGCCTATTCAATGGTCGAATTATCCAAAAAAATTACTTCGAAAATCGATTTTTTTGAATTGGAATATTCACATCAAGCCACGTCGACCCTTAAATCATAAGGTTTCATAAGGTTTCGACAGAGTTTGAACTAGAGGAAGGCAGAAGAAAAGGCACATGCCTAGTGCACAACTGTGTCTACCTCTTTCTGTGTAGGCCATTAAATCCTGTGCAGGATCCATCTGACAAGCATCCCTTGACATCTACTAATCCCCAAGTTTATCAATAAGGTTGATGACTGTCTTGGGCCTCCACAGGATTCCAAGTTGCTCTGTTTCTATGTGAAATTTGTGGTGACATGTTGCAATAAAAGGTCGAACAGATTTGGCATAGAAATTAATTAAAACACAGTAAAATGAAAAATGTCTAGGTTGACCATTACTGCTGTATTGCAGTCTCACAGAGTGTCTGACTGGACTGCCAGGGCATTAGGACTTTTCCTGGTGAGCCCTGACCTTAGTGGGCCCTTTGTCCTTTATCGAGCACAGAGCAGTAGCTGTTTTCTACCAGGTTCTGTTTAAGTTTCCCAGCAAAGGGAAAGTTAGGAAAGAGTTAGTTTAGGAGTCTGTATTGGGGTCAGAAAAACTGAAGCCAAATTTGTTGTCACAGATAAGCAAGAGAATCATGGGAAGCTGTTGATAGTGAGTATCTCAAAAAGAATTTGCACAGTGTAAATAGTAGTGCCAGAGCTGAGGGACCAGTTTGCCCTTGATATCAGGTTCTCTGAGGAGCCCTTAAGGTGGCAGATAATGCTGCCGATATCAGCGCGTGTATGGGGGCTGCCGGTGGGTCTTCCCGATCAATATCTAACCGCAATATCGATCAGGAAGGTTAGATTTTTCCCTGACCAACCTGTCGGAACCCACTGTCCTCGTTCGAACATAGGGCCAATGTTCGGATTACCCTTGATATAGCCCTGCCATTAGTGGCAAATTGGGGAAAGATCTGCTCGTTTGTCGATGTCGCCAAATGAGCAGATCTTAAAGTCTATGGCCAGCTTTTGTGTCCCAGTCTGACACTGCCGATAGGACCACTGAGAATCCCAGAGTCAGCCACCAATTGACAATAAAATTGTCTGTAAACAGAAGCATGAAAATGAAATTAAGAAACGCTGTGAATTTAAAGAACATCCTCCTGTCTGAGAAATGTGAGATTAGAAACACATCTCCCAGAAAAGCACTTTGTGTTTCTTTACACGCATAAAACTGACACTTTTATAGTGCTATCTATGGGAATGTTTCTGCAAGTTAAGAATCAATTTTTTTTATTATTTTCTATTTCCCTTCCTCGGTGCCAAAGTGTACAAAAGGAAACTCCATTAAGAAATGGTATTTTGGAATTTATGCTTTCTTACTTTCATACATCCTTTGCTTGTAATCATTTTTTTCTCCTTAATTCGTTTTTATATATTTTCCTTCACTACCATTTAAACCACGGCATCTTTTTATTCAGCACTTATATTTTCCAGGGAGAAATAAAAATATTCTCATCAAGTTAATGTTGAATCAAATTTAGCACTAACTAGAGGCTTAATACAAAGTATCATTGTCTCCCCCAGTCACTACCATTGTCTTCATTCCCACTATCATACTTGGGGCAGATTTATCAATGACTGAATTTCGAGTTTATGAGAATTTCCTACAACTCCCATTAACTCCAAAAACTTGAAATTTGAATAAAACCTGACTGACTGAAATATATTAAAAACTGCAATTACAGTGGAATTAATGAAACATACTGCATTGTGGGTAAAAAACATGGCGATTTGGTTCAGAAATTGCACTTTGTACACTGTGCTTGCAATTGTAAATGACCCTTTTAATTCTTTAATAACAACGTAGGAATCAGGTCGCACTCACAGGTCTTACGAAAAGATAATCCAATTTTATTGAGGCAGAACTTTCTACTTATGATATATATATCATGCCAAGGAAGAATCAACCACTAAATAAGTCACCATTATACCAATTATCAGATATAGGTGATTTTTTAAAGGGGTGCAGAATCACAAACATGCCTAGTGCTTGTAGACCTTTATGTACAGTGTCAGGACAGCACTGTGCATATTATGGGATAGCACAAATATTGGTCAGCAAGACAGGGGAAGAGAAAAACACATACATGTCTCACATCTTGTCTTGTGTTATCTAGGAGATGGTTGAATTAGGCCACAGCACGAGAAATGTAAAATAAGCTTTTCCAAAGGATTTATTCCTTTGACTTTGCATATAATGTACAACAGGCTTGATAATCTCATTCAAGAGTTTAACCAGGGCGACCTATGAGCATGACTGCTCTGGGGTAGTGGGGTAGTCAATAGAAGAGAATATAATTAAGGTATATGAGCCTAGAACTGAAAGTATAAAGATAAGTCAATAGTGTGAGAATTCTGACTCAAAGCTTCTGGCTGAGCATTCAACAAGACAAGAGTGGTGTGAAACAGAAAAGAGGACAAGGTGATGATTAGAAAGAGAACATTGCAATTAGCACAAAGCATTAGGTTTTTGTGAAGCCCAGATGAAGTATGTAACTATCCTTATGCGAGGCTGTTTTGTCTACTGTCACCTGTAAACAATTCCCATTGGGAAAGTCTTCATTCGTATATCTGTCATTTACAGCCATGCTTTTATGTGCCTTGAATGAATGCCTTGCCGTGTGGGTCATTTCAATAAGATTCCTCAATTCACCTGTAGACTGATTAACGAGCAAAATGATTTGGCAAGTACTTCAAAGGGGTCCCAAGAATGCAGAGATTCATCACATGGTCTAAGATTTTAATTCTTAACTTTCTGGTCATTAAACCAT
>CM044435.1:104052667-104066577 GCA_024363595.1 Xenopus borealis
TGATCTGGCCGCTGTCTGTTAATAAATAGACTTTCAAAGGCTGTATCCATTGGGCAGTCTCTCTCCAAAAGGCCTGATCTAATCAAGAAATGTTGTATTTGCATCCATCGGAACTTATTTATCGGGACCCATAGATCTTCAGTTAAGATTTCTTGCATTGGTTTGATGTCTCTTCCATTCATCAGTTGGAATGCGAAAAGGGATTCGCCCTTGAACCAGCCCTTGAAGTTTGACACCTTGAGGCCGGGAACAAAGTCAACATTGTGTAAAATAGGGTTAAGCCTGGATTTAAGACTACAGAGCCCCAAATTGCGATAATCCCTGTCATTATTGGGCCCAGGCTTATCGCTCGTGGACGTTTCCCTTTGGCCAGCCAAAAGAATGTATCCAGCGGGATAGGACAAAGTTTTATTTATTTTATTTGTTAAATTTACTTCCACGTTCTTGAAACTTAAGCAAATAGTAAGTGCTGTTTAAACATGCAATGGAATAAAGGATGTCTAATGAGAAAATGTAGCAAGAAGTACCTGCATTTTCTTACTTGCAGGATCCTTGAAAAAGAAAATCTTTCTATTGAGCTGGTAGAATTTCAAACAGTTATAAGTATCTGTCTATGTCAAGTAATTTTAGCAAAATCAATATTTTTTTTATTTAGAAGCTTGCTCCCACAGATTAGCAGGGACACTAATGATCTTTTAATGTGTGAAATTTCAGTTTCCTGCTGGATGATTTGAAGAAGAGCAGTGTTTAGCAACCAGATCTTGTAGTGATAGTAAATGGAAACAACAGTGTCAGGATTATGTGACTCAATCTCTATAACAGATGGGCAAGTATAGGTAGTGAGTTCTTCAAGCAGCATACTTAAAACCTATAACGCAGATTTTAATTTTCTCACATACTATGAATGTTAGCATAAGAATAGATTGAGAAGAAATGGCTTCCACTACATTTGGAGTCTGAATGAATTAAACAGAGGAGTATTACTAGGAGTGAGCTAATGCACTCTACCATATTTAATTGCCCACCTGCCTCATGCCATTCTATGCAGATGATAAAAGGTTAGCGGAACAAGATGGTAGCAAGTAGGTAGGGCTATGGGAAATTAAAAGAATGTTTGTAGCCAGACAACCTGAGACAAAGGCAGTGTTACAACCTTAAGTCAGGATATCTTAACAGTACATTAGCTCCAAGAATATCTGCAACAAAATAAAAATGTCTTTCCCTAACTGACCTTGAAAATGTGAGCTTTCAGGCGTTTTTAATAAATCAGATAAGCATTTTCCCCAAAGCTCCCCCAAACTAACACGAGGCTGTGCTTCCCCTGCCTCTTCTCCAGTCCCCTTGGTGGTGAGGGAATTGGGGCAGTTCCAAGGTCAAGGGGGGAAAAAGAAGCAAAAATAATTATACATTCATAATAAAAAGATAAAGGTATTGAAAAGCTTTAATATCATCAGTAGGGACTTTAGTGCCTTGGGCATTATGGTTATTAATGATAATGATGAGCATATGAGCAGTTTATTATGAGATCTGGTAAAGCAAAAACAGGCAATTCATCCAAGCAGATTCATGTACCCTTCTTAATTAATCTTTTACGTATAACAGTTCTACTAGTGTTGATAGTGTTGATTATTAATTGGAAAAGTAATGAGGAAAGCAAACAAATTAAAAAAGTCATTTTTTTTAATAATAATAAACCCCTCTAAGGCTTTTTTTGTTTTATAATTACAACAATGAAGCCCTGTAAGTAAAGAGAATATATACTGCTATTTGAATGATATTACCTTGATGTCAAAAATGGCAAATAGCAGAGTAGAAGTGAGATGAGATTTAAAAAAAAAAAAAAAAATGTAATACCTTTATAATTACTGCTAAGAATAGACCCCCTATTAAAACATATTTATGAGGGGGTAGTAACTACGTGCACTGTGTTGTATTTCATTCAACATTAACAAGAAATAATATTTTTTTATGAATAGAGGCCAATGAAACTGATGAAACTCAAAAAAGGGTAAGGTGCCCAAAACGGGCACACCTTGAAATTGCCTGATACTGTCCTGATAGAATGGAACAGAAGGGTCTTACTCTGTATGTAGTGGTGATTGGATGTATCAGATCAGATGATCTGTCCCACAATTCCCAGTGGTGGTTTACAGCTGTAATTTGCACAAATACTTTGTTAAATGTATTTTGCACATTGCTTGCAGGAATCATGCCTCACCTGAATAATAATATATTCATGAAAAGTTGCAGCTGATTTCTAGAAAGATCAGAACCATTGTCATGTAAAGAGGTGGACATGGGGAATTACTATTATTATGCTTTATTTATATAGCACTGATATCCTGCAGCGCTTTACTGTGATTCATATGAAGCCGTAACAGCAGGCTGTTAATCATAAAGGGTTTAGAATGCCATCTCTGGAAAGAGAATGCACAATGAAATCTCCCATTTTTAAATGATTATTGATTACTTTATCGCTTCACCTGCCTAAATTGAAAATTTATTACAGCGGCGTTAACAAGAACACTTCACAGCCCAATTTTCTGTAGCCAAGAAAGCTGAGAGACATCCATCTTTTAAGGGCCCAATATATTTGGAAATTCCAAGAATTATCTTGAGCTGTTGAGGACAGGATAACCTGACTAGTCACATCCTCAATTATCCAATTATCCAATTGTTCCTTTAGTTGTTGGATACTACTGACACATATCTTGTGTAACCTGTCATAGAAATGTACACATTTCAGCACAGCCATTTATAATGCATCTGTTATAAATGTTAATACTTTAAGATTAAAATATTGGAATGTCAGGATGCTGAATTATATCATGGATCCACTGAGGTCTCAGGGCAGTTCCTCAGATGATACTTACCAAATTATATGGACTCAAGTGCCTAGGACTCATGTAAATCTTAGTGTAATCCTTTGGAGCACCCTCTGAGTATTAGGCACACAGGGAGAAGAAACGTTTGGTGTGAGTAATATCCCTTGTGGTGTTGGTATGTGATGTGATATTTTGCCCCAGAACACAATCACCTAGGATATTTTTAATACTTATTTATGACAAAACAGGTACAAAAACTAATTTGTAAGATCGTGAAATTAATAGTTTTTTATAGGTATAATAAATTACATACATATTTTTAAATTATAGGGATTTTGTCACGGGAAAATAATAATAATTGTAGGAACTCGTGGAAATATTAGGGGCAGATTTACTAATAGCTGAATTTTTGAAAAGAAAAAACTCAAAATTCGACCATCAAAGTTTTTTAAAGGGCTTATTCAATCAAAATCGAACCTATTTCAATCGAATAGGTTCATTTTCGAATCTAAAAAAAATCGTTCAAATCGAACGATTTGATTAATTTAGCTCAAAATCCTTTGAAATTTTAGGACTTAGAATTTTCAGGTTCAAGGAGGTCCCCTGCCAGAGACTGTCACCTCTCCAGTCCATAATGAACACAGCCACGAGGCTCATACACCTCAGCAACCACTCCTCCTCTGCCACACCATTCTGCCAATCCCTCCACTGGCTTCTACTACCCTTCAGAATTAAATTCAAATCAATGACCCTGACATTCAAAGCACTTCATAACTCTGCCCCTCCCTACATCTCTGAACTCATCTCTATATACTCACCCAACCGCTTACTACGCTCCTCTACTGACCTGCTACTCAACACTTCTCTCATTACCTCCTCACATGCTCGGATTCAAGACTTTGCAAGAGCTGCTCCCCTCCTCTGGAATTCTCTGCCACAGTCTGTCCGACTTTTTCCCAACCTTTCTGCTTTCAAGAAATCTCTTAAAACGCACTTCTTTCGAGAAGCCTACCCTCACTCTTAACTACCAAATGCAACACTACATACAGTACCACATTTCTCACCAAGTTAATTTGACTTTGCCCTTTCCCACATCTTATGTATAACTCCCTTACCTTTAGATTGTAAGCTCTTTCTGTATAGGGCCTTCCTCACTGGGCCTACACAAGGGAGGGGGGAGGATTTTTCCACTTACAGGTTGAATACTCCTTTAAGAAATTTGCGAGCAGACACATGTAGAGTAATATCCATTGTGAACTTGCTGTATGACGGAATATTGACCTTAAGTTTTGGTCTCTCTACCCGAGAGATCAGCTGGAGATTGGTAAATATATTGCCTTATATTTGGTCTTATGTACCAATCTGATAAGATATTCTGTTATGTCAAACTGAGACAACTCCCTAAATCTTCCCCAATGTAAAACAGACTTGGTAATCTGGATAGATTGAGCACTATGTTCTCTCTAAGGTGTCTATTCATGTGCCCAAACATATGTAAACAACCAAATGTGGCATTACAAATATTATATTTAAAATACTGTATAATTCAGAACTTGTTCAGACCTTTCCAACAACATTCTATAGTTTTTAAAAAGTACACACAAAAGGAAATTTCAGCAAACAATAGTAATATTAAAACCCCCAGGCACATCAAAATGATATAATGCCATAACTCTAGCTCCATGCTATTCCTCTGTTATTTTTTGTTATCTTTCTTGTTGTCCAATAAAATGCACAGCTAAAAAAAAGTTACATTATCAAATAATCTAATTTATTTCCTCTAGTATAAAACACATTTACTAAACTAAATATTCAGCTAAACCAAATGTTTGGACTAATTAAACATGAAGCAGCTTAAATAACATAGTACATTTTTTGCTCAAGCTGTTATCATTTATGAACATCTCAATACTGGTTACTTTACAAGAACTGAATAGTATTTTCTATACAAAGGTGCCATCCGAGCCAGAACATAATATCTTTGTGAAAAGATAAGGATTCATTTGGAGAACAATTTCAGCTCATTATGGACATACTGTTTCAGAACGTGACACTCCAGAGACAAAAGACGAGCTGCACAAGCCATATGAATGCAGCAACATGAAATGTCCTCAAGATTAACAAAGAAACCAAGGATACACTGTGTTTTCATGCTAACTAGATCCCATGTGAGCCATACGAATTTTTTAAAATTAATTGCAATGTGTGCTGCTCACAAAAAAGCAGCAAATGTGCACAGGTAGAATCAATGAAGTGGCTAGCTTGTTAGATACAGTATACAGTACAGCTGTGACAGAGAGAGCTGCCACTTTAATATCTTAATATATATATAAAACATAAACATAACATTGGTCCTAAAATTGGAATTCTGTGTAAGCTGGGACGCAATGCTGTGTTATTCAAAATATTAATTTTACTAACCATGTAGAACTAAAGACTATACAACAAAAATTATACCTCTCATTCATTTCCATTTGTAGATCTCAGTTTGTTTAATATGTCTTAAGATGGCCTACAAGACTGATACATTGTCTTACTAGAAGGAATTGCAACAATAGGAAAAGCATTTCAGTACAAGGATCATTGGACTGGTGCCTAGACATAGAGCTAAAGGTTTGCCAATTAGTTCTAAAGGCCTCAGGGCTATTTAAAGGTCAAATATGACAATTACATTTTAAGACTGATGTGATACAGCAATACAAAATAGTACAGGGTATGGTGTCATTTACTCTAGTTAGTTGTCTGAGTACCTTATGTGAAAGGGCAGCTATTTCCTTTAAATTAAATAAGTCTATGTTTTGAGACTAAATTACCATCAGAACCAGTTTGCAAAAATAATCTATAGACAAATGGTACTGCGAACATAGCACAGATATATTAAAGATCAAACTGGGTCATTTAGAAGGATTTTCCCAGCTTATTCAACATAACTGATTATAATAAAACCTTCCCTGACAGTCTGGAACATGTCAATGAGTACATATTTACAAATACCAATACATATGTACATCTCAGGATCTGCCAGTTATCAAACTCTGAACTATGTGATAACTTGGCAGTGCATTACCTTGTGAAGTCTGGAGACTTTTGGGATCTAGCTTAGCAATGTTTATAGGTATTGCTCTTTGCAATCCTATACTCACACTTCACTCTGTCTCCCTCATTAGGTCCAGATGGCTTCAGTATGTAGTTAAGGAGCTTTATTAGCCTGCTTCTCACAACCACAGGTGCTTGATCATTGAAGCCTTAAGGCCCCCATACACAGACAGATAAAAGCTGCCGATTAAGTCAGCAGCTTATTGTGCAGAATAGGCCCTCCATCAGGCTTCCCTGATCAATTTCTGTCTGAAAGTCAGCCAGATCTCGATCAGGTAGGTTTAAAAATCCTGCCAGATTGAGGACAGCATTGGTTTGTTAATGTGGTCCTAGATCTGACTACCATAATCTTCTCATAGTGAGACCATAGGGCTCACGATCGGATCAGCCCGATATCGCCCACCTCAAGGTGGACATTTCGGGAAGAGATCCTCTTTGGAGACGTCACTAGAGTAGCAGATTGCCCTATGTATGGCTAGCTTTACAGCCAGATCTAGCAATATTCTGTTGTTGTGTGATTTCTGCCTGTGTCCTGAGTCCCTTCTTGGTTCCCTGTTCCTACCCATGTTCCCGCCCGGTTCTCTGTCTCGTGCCCTTTTTTCTCCTGCTCCCCCTACCTGTTGGCTTTCCTGGTATTTGACCTCAGCCTGTTTCTCTGACCACTATCTGTCTCCAGCCTGCCCCTGACCTTGGTTGTTTACTGACCTCTCCTTGTTTGTCACCAGTCCTGACCTTCTGTCAGTTCATCGGATGCTTCTTCTTTGTCGCCCCTGACCTTTGGCCTGGTAATGACTTTTATATCTCTTTACCATTGCATCATGCCTGCTGTATTGTTTTCTTCAATAAAACACCTACCTCATATAACATATTACCCACTTTACACAGCACACAGGCTCCATCCTGCAAGCCACTCACCTGTGGCCAAACCTGACATGAACAAATGTCAGCAACCAGGCCCGGACTGGCAATCTGTGGATTCTGGCAAATGCCAGAGGGGCTGCTATAAGGTGCCATATAAAGTCAGTATTTAGCGGGCTGGTGGGGGCTATTTTGTCCTCTGGGTGGGCCTCTATAAACCTGAAATGCCAATGACTATTTCGATTCCCAGTCCGGACCTGTCAGCATCAGTGATTAGCTAAATTTTTCAACAGGTTTGGATTTGACCTCATAGGCCATAACCCCAATGGGAAAAAATACCCATAGGTGCCAATTTATTTTGTGAGGAAACAGAAACTGCCACAGAAAAAAAAGTTGTAGCAAAACATGCCCAACGTTTCCAGTATATTTTGTGCTAAAAAAGTTGCAGTAGAAAAAAGTTGCACTGAAAAAATGCAAATTGACTGTAAGGGCTGAACTCCACAGGACAATCCAGAGCGATGCATTGAGCTGTGAGGATGCAACAAGTTGGAGGCACCAAATATAATTTGGAGTGATATCAACATTGCGTTTACAAACTATACATAACACAACATTTGGACGAAGTCACGATGGGGCAGATTTACTAAGGGTCGAATTCGACCATCAAATTTAAGTCGAATTAAAACCCCTCCAATTCGAATTTTGACTTTAAGGAGTTTTAACGCAATTCGATTTTTCAAACGATCGAATAAGAAAAATTTGATCGATCAATAATTTTTTTTATTCGATCAAAAAAACTTGGGGAAATCCTATGAGAGCTTCCCATAGGGTTATATAGCCATTCGGTAGGTTTAATCCGCCGAATTGTTATATCGAATTTTTTTTAAAGGGCAAGTACTTCCACTATCAAATTCGAATTTTCAAATTTGACCAATTCAAATTGAATTTTTGGCTATTCAATAGTCGAATTTTGCAAATTCGATGGTCGAAGTAGCCCAAAAAATTTTTTTAATTATAATTTTTTCAATTCGAATCCTTCACATGAATTTAGTAAATCTGCCCCAGAGTGTGGCGTTCACTTCTGACCATTGTATCTGTGATGTGTCTATCATTCATATTATATTCTGAGCCTCCGACTTGTTGCATCCGTTTCCACTTGATGCATCAAACCGGATAGTCCCATGGAGTTCAGCCTTAATGCACAAATTTTTGCCATTTTGAGAATATTTCTGCAAAGTGAAATGGAACAGATTTGCTGACACTAATCATCAGAATTACTGACTACTGATACCAGTCCAATCCTTAATACCTAATATTGAACAAGGATTCAGACATTCCTTTTCTGCACAGGAACAAACCATCAATGTTGTTGTTAAATAAGTTAATTATTGTAACTAGTGATGGGCGAAACGGGCGCGTTTCGCTTCGCCGAAAAATTTGCGAATTTTCAGAGAATTTCGCGAATTTTTTGCCAATTCGCGAAACGAGTCGCGCGTCGTTTTCGGCGCGTCAAAAACGACGCGCGACTCGTTTTTGGCGGCAAATTTTTGGCGGCGAATTTTTCCTGGTGTTTCGCAAATTTATTCGCCAGCGGCGAATCGCAGGAATTCGCCACAAATTCGCCCCTGGCGAATAAATTCGCCCATCACTAATTGTAACCCTATTTTGGCTTAATTGGTCTTTGCTAGGTGGAAAGAGCATGTGAGGGTGTTGATGAATACCCTCTATACTGCCAAAGATGTAAAATAAAGGAAAATAGATGCCAGGGGTTCTTTGCAAACAATGACAAACACAGGCTTTATTTAATATAAAGCACCACAGGGTTGCAATACTCATGTATATGATCCCCACAATAGATGTGGAACAGGGTTAGAACAATAATATGTTTTCCCTTGTCAGTACTGTGGTCCCTTCACTTCAGGAAAGCAGAGTCTGGGGGGGGAACAAAAAAAATATATAAACATATAAAATAAAATCTGAGGAATGTTCCTGCAAACATACTTATTGGTTCCCATAGCAAGTATATTCCTTTTAAATAGTCCATAGTCTATAATTACAGTTCATCATGCCTACATACTGTAGTTTGGTTACTCCATTCTTCAGAGAAACAGTTTTACCAGTATTTGGGATCAAGGCAGACATGGTCCTCTTGAAATAGGGTATATGCAAACAAATCCCCTGATTTTCATGATAGGACAAGCTTGAGCTTTTCCAGCAGATCCTTTGACAAGCATGATGTGGAACAGTTAGAATACAACACTCATGATGCAAAAGAGGAAATTCAATTCCCTTAAGTCAGTGAATTACAAAATGTAGCTCACCTGATACAGAGTGGGACTCGGATGTAGAAAACCCTGGGTCTATCGTGTCCGGGTGCAGCATAAACCAGTTTACGGCATGTGGTACAGTAAAATATTACACAAGACATGGAATGAAATATCTTCCATACTCACTGATGATATTGAGTGACCCAGGTGCAGTGCCCCGAAACCCATAGTTGGGGGAGTAATAGCAACAAACTGTAGAGAAGCACACTCCAAGAGCCTGTCAATTGGGCATGGAGTCTGTGCGTCTCTACAGTTTGTTACAACATTCATGAAATTACAATAATACTCAATGCTGCTAATTAGGAAGCTCTTGGATTGAACGTACGTTGAGCTGTGGTATGTATTAGAGAAAGTAGCTGAAACAGGAAAGAAATATTTAGCAAATGTGTATTTCACTACATTGTGGAAATCATTAGAAGGGTGTTCTGCTACTGATCCCCATGTAAGGAAAAAGGGAAGGATAGGGGAAATGAAAAGGTCAAGGTTAAAAGAATGTAAGGATATAAAATCAATATACAAAGAAAAAGGACCAAACATAAAATGTAGACATGGCTGAACACCAAAGGTAGATTAAGTAGATTAAAGTGATGGTAAGAAGGCATGAGCAGAAGACAAAGCTGAGAGGATATTTGGAGGTGGTAGGTATGGGGAATGCTGATCTATAAGGGGATATAATTGCAAAACAAAATGGGAAAATTTAATTTCACATTTGCTTAGTTAATTGCTAAATGAGTGTAGCACTCTTACTTTGAACATTAAAGGAAAACTATCCCCCCAAAATGAATACCTGAGCAACAGATTATATCAAATTAATTGTCATATTAAAGAATCTTACAAAACTGGAATATATATTTAAGTAAATATTGCCTGTTTACATATCTTGCCTTGAACCACCATTTCGTGATGGTCTGTGTGCTGCCTCAGAGATCACCTGACCAGAAATATTTCAAATCTAACTGTAACAGGAAGAAGTGTGGAAGCAAAAGACACAACTCTGTCTTTAAATTGGCTCATGTGACCAAAAAAAAAATATGATTACCCAATGGCACATGCTACTAAAACGTATATTATTATGAAAATGGTTTATTTACATGAAGCAGGGTTTTAGATATGAGTTGTTTTATGCAATATCTTTTTATAGAGACCTACATTGTTCAGGGGGTATAGTTTTCCTTTAACTAAATTATGGCTGGCTTCACTACATTTGCAGGTAAAAACAATGATCAAGCAACAAATCTATACAGAAGAAATATGTAACATGGGACAACAATCATGCCAAAGACAAAAGCTGTATTTATTAAACCATCAGTCTTGAGATTTTAACAGAAACTATATTTGTTCTGTCTTTAAACAGCTGCTTCTGTTATCTGGAAATGTTATGTTATCCTTTCATTATGGGAAGAAGAGAGGCGACTGTCTGCTGCCCAGGGAGATGCTGAAGTGTTATCCATCATTGTTAAATATGCAATGTAATTTTCGGGGGTCTTTATCCCATCCCTCTGTCAGAGCTGTTTTTATTGATAGTCTAGAGCTAATGGAACATCTTGATGGAAAGGGCAAGTGGGGCATGGGAGCCTTACATGTTCAAACTAGGAAATTAAGTTGAATCAGAAAACACTTTGGCTAAATATTCCACCTGAGACTAATATGTAAGGACTTTTATATTAAATGCACTTTAGTGATTGACTTTCACTACATTAGCTAAACTCAATGTATATTTTTCAAGATCATATTTTGATATCAGATTAATCTCTTTATAATGTAACCCTAATTAATGAATAGATACTGTAGCTACTCTGTATATGGGTGAAAAATAGTGATGCTATTAATTAACAAATGTGACTATTTGTCCTGTTGTCTATTATCGTTTATTTATGTATCAATGCATCTATTTATATCAAATATTTATTTCATTTAAGGAGATACTGAAAAATACATAATAATTCTACATTTTGTTTAGGTGTTTGGGAACATGTACTTCTCTCTCTCCTCTGACCTACCACTAGGTGTAGCTGTTATCAGTTGTTTATCAGAACACATTATTATTCCAAGCGGTAGTGGTTCTCCTGTCACCCGTACCATCCTTAGAAAGAAGTCTGCTATTTTTATTCTGTTATTTTATACCCCCTATTAACAAAACACACTATTCTGAGGGATCATTGCAGTGAAACCTTCCCTTGAATTACAAGCAGCAGTTATACAATGTGATGGTAACCTCTTTGTAATGCTTGCTAAGTAAACTGCAAACAAATCAACAACCATTTCATGTAACACCACTTGATCAACTTAAATGAGCAACTCATTTCCAAAATAAATGCTATTTTGTTCTATTGTGAGTTGCAGGTGTAAACATTTAGATTTAAAGCTCACTCTTTCCAGATCCTTAGCTTTGAGCTGAAGTGATTACATCATCTTCTGGTCACCCTTTGTGAGTAAAATTAATTTTTAATACAATTGTTATTGGGATACAAGATTGGATTATTGCAAAGACTAAAGACTAAAGCTCCGTGGAGGTGCATCAAGAACATCATTACAATGTTTGGTGTATAAAACAACTAAATAATAGTGATGGGCGAATTTATTCGCCAGGGGCGAATTTGCGACGAATTCCCGCGATTCGCCGCTGGCGAATAAATTCGCGAAACGGCCAAAAAAATTCGCCAACAAAAATTCGCCGTGCAAAAACGAGTCGCGCGTCGTTTTTGACGCGACGCGCCGAAAACGCGGCCGTTTCGCCCATCACTACTAAATAATTGCACACCTGTCACAGTGGGCATTTTCCAAGCACCACTGTGTCTGCCATTCCTGCCTCTGAGGAAAGAATGCCCAGATGTTGCTGCATTTCTGTTCAGACCATTTCAGGCTTAACATTTTCCAGCTCCTAAATAAGTCCCAGCTGCCCCCCACCAATGTTCAAAGGTAGATGTGTTCCTCCACCCAAGAATTAGAATTGGCATATAAATTGATGGAGTCAGTATACCATATACAAAAACTGCTACTGTAGTTCATATCTGTAGCTCATTTTCATTGAGACCAGGGCCAGCCGGCAAGAGAATGTTCAGATGGGTTCTACAGAAGCGTTTTCTGACCAAGGATCGCAATTCCAAGGATGGGAGGTCAAGAAAGCCAAATGCTAGGAAGACAGCCTATAATTGGTTCTAGGTCTTAACAGTGATGGTAGCTGCTGTGACCATAGCAAGTACTTTGCTTCCATTAAGCAACAAAGGGGATATGACTATGGCAACTTTATTCAGTGCAATAATGATGGGGATTATTTGTTGGTTGTCAAAATAACTGCAAATCAGTACTAAAATAACTGAAAATGTGTGGGTCTTCCAGATGCATCCAAAGTGGTTTGTTCAAACCAAGATAATGACCATGGCAGCTATGAAGTGTTCATACACAGAAATTAAAAAGATTTAAGTTTTCTAATAAGCAAGAAATAAATCACTGTGAAGTGACACTATAACCATGGGAAATAGCCCAACAGATTGTAGAAATAATAAATGGAATTACAAAAGAAACCACAATTATACAGATGCTGCAGTAGGACTGGGAAGGAGGGGAAAGAACATAAAATCACACTGCTGAGAATTCTGAGAAGGAATTAAAAGACAATATTAAAATGATCAGACTTTACTGCAAAAACAATGTAATGACAATGATAGAGACAGTGTTGCCCATCTGTTGCATTACTGTGCATATGTTCAGATGGATCAGCCTTTCATGATCCTTTGTGTCTCGGTGATGTGCAATATTTTTGTGTTTATTAAAATGGAAAAAAGGAGTTATATTGTGCCATGCTGAGATATAAGAATCCTTAAATCTTGTCCTGCCTATATATATGGAACAACACCAGTTGACCAGAGAGAATAGCATTTCAGTGGCCCTGCTAAGTCCCACATTTATCATCAGAGGAGTATGCTTTTCTGAAAACTAGATTTTGTATCCAGCAAATGTCAATGATCAGCCATAATAATGTCAAAATACCACTGAGAAATGTATCACAGAACCATTCAACCCATTCTGCATTAAAGAGGAAATTATACCCCGCCCTAACTACAGGAAATAATAAATCGATTTCTCTATGACTGGAAACATAACTTTGCTATAGAATGTCTTATTTTTAGGAACTTTTCAATTGGTCTTAAAATGTTTTTCATCTATTTGCTCTTTCATTACTTCCTGCTTTTCAGCTCTCTTGATTTTCACTAACAGATTACCCTGGTGACCAATCAGTAACCAATCAGTGAATTCAGGGTTAAAAAAACTGGAATCGCTCTATTTTTGAGCTAAACTCACGAAAAAACCTAAACATCACAAAGGCTAGTAACATCTTCAAGGTCGAAGGTACTGCCATTGACTTCTACATGACAGTGACAGGTTTTAGCTGGAGTATTTTCAGATTCAAGCTATTTCCAGCTTTGGGGTATAATACATCTTAAAATTTTTTTTTTTTTATAAAACTCCCAAAAATAAATAAAAAATGTAACCTGAAAATTTGAGTTTTGACTGAAAACTAACCTAAAAAAACAATTTTTTTGAGAAAACACAACTAGACCTTTGATAAATAACCCTAACATCCAAGTTAGGGAATGGATAGGTAACACAATTATGTTTGTGCTTGATGAAAATCAGGTGTCTATAATTTTCAGAATGGCAATTGCATCACCTCTGGAATTCACTTCATCTTATTCCCTTGGAGCAAATCTGGTGCACCTGTTCGTGCAAATATTCAGTGCAATTGCATTCGATTAAATCAAATTGCAACTACTTGAATTTTGATGCATATGGGGTAATTGCA
>CM044435.1:104075614-104123265 GCA_024363595.1 Xenopus borealis
AATGAGTGTTTTCATTATCTGCCAACATTGGCAAGTGCCAATGTCAAAGCTACAATTATTCTGTTGGGGAAGAAAAGCTGCATTATGACTAATAAATATAGCGTGCACTTTGCACACAGCTAGGGTTGCCACCTGGCCAGTATTTTACCGGCCTGGCCTTTATTTTTGATGGTTGATCCCAATGTTATTAATAGGAAAAAAAGAGAAATATATAGGAAGGCTGGTATTTTTTTCAAGAGAAGGTGGCAACCCTACACACAGCACTTGCATACTGATCCTTCATGTGAGTTGGACATGCACTTCTCTATCTCTTCCTATAACTCTGCTATTTTGTTAGTGTTCCCTTACAAGAGGCCATGCTGGGTATGGCCCATTCAATAAATGCTAAGTGAATCTGTTACGTTTCACTTTTCTGAAAAACTTACGAAACTGCAGGAAAATCCACAAAACTTTTTTGTTGTGCACATTTTGTTGCACAACAATTTTTTTTGTTCCGTGTCATTTTTGTAGCAAACTGTAGTAGAGTCTATGTGTGTTTTTTTGTGGCACCTTGATTCTGCTCTAGGAGGGCAAAATCACATGTATTTTTTACACACATGCCCTACATTGCTAGAGAAACTTCTATCCATTGTGCTAACTAATTTTCAATAGAAAGATAGGCTCCCATGTTGCCAATTTCTTAAACACATATGTGATTTTTGACATTACCTCTGCTACACTATAACTAAAAACTAATAATAAATCTGACCACAACAGATAATATCTAGGTGCTTTGTATCCCACATTAATATGAATAAACTATATACTTACAGATGAAGCCACTTTGGTTTGTGTGTTTAACACAGTATATCTTAACACATTTAACCCACTTATCCCATTTAACACAGAAAATTGTGTCACATCATCCCATCTAATTATTAATTAATTGTGAACAATGGTGCTTTGGTATGCTAATAAAAAAGTTGAATGCATTAAATGAGTTAAGATGACTTTAAATAACACAGTTTCTCCAGTTTATCTTGGGTCAAGACGAATCTAACACACAAATCCACATGGCTTCTAGTGATGGGCAAATCTATCCTGTTTCGCTTTGCCAAAAAATTCACGAAACGAGTTGTGTCTTGTTTTTTGACGTGTTGCGTAATTTTTGACTTGTGTCACATTGTATTTAACGATTTTTTTGATTTTTTTTTTTTTTTACACCAACGAATTTTCACCAGGTGAATTTCCACTGGCATTTCACGAATTTATTGGCCAGCAGGAATTCACAGCTAATTCGCGCTTGTCAAATAAATTCACCCATCACTAGTAGCTTCATCTGTATGTGTGAATGTCCTTATATAGGCAGTGGGACAACTCAGATCCCGTGAGGGGAAGGATAAAATGACATATGCATTTGCCGGACGTCTCTTTTTTTTGTCATGTCTCTTATTTTGTTGCATATTTTTTTAGTGCCTTTTCTTGTTTTGTCATGCAAAGCGAAACAAGCCACTGGGTGAAATTTTAAAGCAGTTTTGTGAAAATATTCGCCACTGGCGAAATAGTTTACAGGGAAACTGAATATGGTGAAAATTTTTAATCATCACTAATGGCAAGCTACATTAATACATTACTGGGACGTGTCCGATTGGAAACACCCTAACAATACATTTCCATAGCTACTGCATTAGCAGTAAGAATGTCTTATGGGGTAATGTAATAGAAGTTGCAAAGAGAAAAACAATAAGAACCAATAAGAATAAAAATTAGCATTTTGCAATGTAATATTCCGAATTTTAATTATGCATTTTTAAGAAGTGCTGGAAGGTATTGTTATCTTTTGGAGCAAACATAACTTTTTCAGTAGGAAGTTTTATTACATTCACTGTGCACTGAAGCAAATTGTAAAATTCCCAAACTTTCTTTCACTGTCGAAAGATGTTGAGAAGGCATAACTTTTCGCATTGAGACTAGTTTTCCCATTACCAACTTTTTCTTACATTTCCCCAAAAAGTCTTAAATTTGCTCCTATATTTCCTGTATAAAAAGATCCTGATGAAGGGAGGTTGTACCCCCCGAAACGTTGAAGTTGGTGGTTGAATAAAAGGAAAGGGGATTTCCCCCACTGCAGAAATAAGTGTGTGTGGATCCATTATTTGGAATTACTGTTCCTAAGGGACCTTGTCGGGTCAACGGACTACCAGCACCACTGAAGCAGTTGAAGTGAGTAAAAATCCGGATGTGCAGTGTAAAAATACCATATTACTGTATAAAAAGATACCACAGACCGTTATAGGCATCATTTTGCAGAAAAACATAGGTGGGTAGTGTCCCTTAAAGAAACATCATTTTAGAATTTTTCTGTATATGATTTTTTTTTTTAAATCTCTCTTTATTGGTTTTATATAAAAAATTGGTGGGGGTACAGAAGGAAAAAAAGGGGAAGGGAACACATTGACATACATTCGCAACCAGTACAAATCTCATACAGAGTCTTGACTTCTTAAGTTAATCTTGCGTCTCTACATGACCACCATATCTTAGATTCCTATTCCCACTCGTTATTGTGTTATCCTTCTTTACGGCTACACCAAGGGGCAGATTTACTAAATTCACATAAATTCACGAGTGATTCGAATATTTGATCGAATTTTCAAAAACATTCGAATTTCGAATATGCAAATTAGGCAAATTCGACCATCGAATAGTCGAATTTGAATAATTCAAATATTCAAATTTAATTTTATTAGAATATTTGAAAATTCGATGGTCGAATACTTCTCCTTTAAATTTTAATTCGACCACCTACTTCGCCAGATTAAACCTACCGAAATAGGGATCATTCCCTAAGATCGAATATAAAAAATTTGATCGATCGCTTAAAAATCGTTTGAATATTCGATTCGAATATTCGAATGATCGATCAAATTTTCTATATTCGATCATTTGATCATTTGAATTGCGGTCAAATCCTTCGAATTCAATAGTCGAATTCGTAGGATTTTACCTCCCCACTATTCCCTGGTCGAATTTAGAATTTTTTATCATTCGAAATTTGACCAACAGTAAATCTGCTGCCAAATCTACTAATAAATTAAAATTCTCTAGCCATGGTTTCCATGTCTTATAGTATTGTGCTGTCTTATTATATATTAAACTCGTGATTTCCTCTAATTTTCTGGACTCCTCTACTAGATTCTTCCATTCACTTTCTGAAGGAGGTGCCTGTGATTTCCACTTTTTTGGGAACCCGGCCAACGCTGCATGGAGGAGATGCAGGGTTAGTCTGTCTGTTACCACGTTATTCCTCCTACTATCTATATGAAATAGTAATAAAGCAATATCGGCATGCGGATGTTTAGATCCTGTTATTTTATTTATCCTCCCTACAACACTCCTCCAGTAAGGGATAATCTCGGGACATGTAAACTATATTTGCTTATAAGATCCCACCCCCATATTATGGGGCAAATTAAAAAAATTCGCGTGAAGGATTCGAAGTTCGATTGAATTTGATCGAATACCGATCGTATGATTTTTTTGAATATGCAAATTTGGCCTCTTCGATCATCAAATACCGAATTATCGAATAGATCGAATGTTCGGATATTTGATAATTCGATCATTTGATGATCGAAGGATTTAAAATTTTAAAATCCTTTGAATGCCTTTTTCGCCAGATTGAAGCTACCGAATACCAATAGAAGCCTATGGGAACCCCACCCCCATAGGCTTCTTTTGCTAAGTCCTGCTCGAATACCATTTGTACGATCGAATGCCTCGATCGTTCGAAACGTACTAATTTTTTGGAGGCTCGAAGGAAAAAAATTACAATTTTTTCATGAAATCGAACAATAGGTATCCGATTGTGCGATTTCAGCGAGAAATCGAATATCGAGCAAAAATATAGCCTAAAACTATTCGATAAGCATTCGATAGTCGAATGCTTATTGAATTTCGAATAGATTCGTAGGATTTTTGGGTGAATTTTAGTAAATTTACCCCTACATTTCTCTGTGGAGGAAGTAAAATATGATTTTGATTAAAATGAACACCAAAGCAGAAAATGCAGAGTTGAGCTAAAACAAGGGCCATTCAGGGACACAGGGACAATGGTCTTTTAGCAAGGCTTATTGTACTAGAGCTCCACTTTGGAAATAAAAACTACAAGTTAATGAAGGGATTTTGATTGTGCTTGTTGCCTGCAGGGAAACAAACTATAAAATATAATTTAGAGATGGATTCTGTCTGTTTATTTAACTGTGTGTAAAGTACTGATAATGAGGCTGTTCATCCAGAAATACAATTTCACCTTAAATGCAGATTTACAGAATGTTATTCCTTGATCTTTTGTAACAAATCAATTATTAGTTTGCTGGAAAATGGCTTCTAGCACTGCCTTGCAGTGTTGGAAGAACAGCATGGCACCTAATATGTGCTAAAGTGAGAGCAACAATGCATCAGGAAACAGTGCGTACACGTGAGACCACTAAGCTTGCTAGTAGGTATCATCACACTGCTAAACTCTGATTACAAAACAGAGATGATTGCCTAAAAAGATCCTGCTTAGCACAATAATTTAACCTTAATTCTGGGATGCAAAACAAGCCTGTGATGTTTCAGCAGGGGAACATTCTGTTCTAGATATTTACCTGACAGCATTCAGTGGCAGATGTTCAATATAAACCCTGTTTGTTTAGTGTACACTGGGGAAAGAAAGATCTGAAAATGCTTTTTAATTGTCCTTCAGCTTTTTCCACCAGCCCATAAACATTTATCAATTCCTGTGTGTGGGATTCCACAACTCTACTGGTAAACATGTCTCTGCTCTTGTATCTCGGTGCATTATTTATATTTGCAGCTCTGAACCATGTGAATAAATCACGAATTCTTATCAATATACAGGTATAAAAAGATATATAATGCTCCACTGATTTGAAATGGATTTTATAGATATCAAATGAAAGTTCTATATCTATGAAATATGGCCGGAATGAAATTATTATGCTGCATGATGGATGAAACAAATACCGTAATCATTGTATTTATTTGTGTTCAAAAAGAACAAACAAAACTAACATATAAATGCATAAAAATAGACTTAAATACATAAATGGACAAAACCAGGGGCGCTCCACCAATGAGGCGAGTTGAGCCACTCGCCTCAGGCGGCAGCGCCCCCCAGGTTACCAGGGGTGACAAAAATGCAGCTCCTGGTAACTAAGAGTTGAATTTCCTGTTTCTAAGCCGAAAATTGTTGAAATTATAAACTATATCATCAATTTAAAATAATGCTTTAATTTCTTTAGGAGTAACTGTAAAAGCAAATTGACATGACGAAAATGGTCAATCAGCTGTAACTACATATAGAGCAGGAGTAATTGATCATACTGTACCATGACTCAATGATCAAAATATTCTGTAACTCTGCTCACTTTCTTTGAAGAGCTAATTAACCTTTTTCTGTATGCATTTAGCTACTGGAAATATAAGGTGCTCAGAATATGCTATTTTTTATTTTCTACCAAACACAGCAACATCGGGAACCCCTTCACTTTTCTCTTAGCCTAAACCATAAAACCATACCATAAAAACTATGTCAAGACTAGGTATTTTGTTGTCAGAATTTATCTCAATATTTTCTGTAAAAAACTCAGATCAAATCCACACAGCTTGTATTTGCTTATTTATTAATACTTTTTACCGAAAATTTTGTTTGCTGGAAAAATCTGAATTTTAGGAATTTTTCAGATTTTCCACCATACCATATTGCAACCTTGGCAGGTCTGAGATGCCGGATTTTCAGATTCTGGCTTTTTCTATTCTCAGAGTGTAATAAATTCCAAATAATTCCTGTTTTTTTAATTACGATTTTATACTAAAAGAACCACAAGTTTTTTGGATTTTCTGTATTCGGAGGTTAGTCGATAACCCCCTTAATATCATTAATGACCTAGGCATTGACTACCAATATTTATACAGGTATGGAATTCATTATCTGAAACCTCATTATCCAGAAAGTTACAATTATGGGAAGGCTGCAGTCCCATGGACTTCATTTTAATCAATGAATTCCAATTTTAAAACGTATTTCCTTTTTCTCTGTACAGCTATGTTATCTGGAAAACAGTTATCCAGAAAGCTCCGAATTTTATAAATGCCCATAGACTCCATTTTATCCAAATTTATAAAAATTATTTGCCTTTCCTTGTATCAATAAACCTTGTACTTGATCTAAACTAAGATATAATTAATACTTACTGGAAGTAAAACCAGCCTATTGGGGTTATTTAAATATTTATTTTAATGTTTTCATTTTATAGTAGACTTAAGGTATGAAGATTCAAATTATGTAAAGCTCTGTTATCCGGAAAACCCTAGGTTCCGAGCATTCTCGATAACCAGTCCCATACCAGAAGTAATAAAACAGTACATTAAAATTTATTTCAACTATGTAATTAATACTTAGAAAAGACATAACAATCCTATTGGGTTTGATTCATGTTTCAATGGTTTTTTAATCTACTTAAAGCATGGAGACCCAAATTAAAGAAAGACCCGTTATCTGAAAAACCCCAGGTTCCAAACAATCTGGATAACAGTTCCCATATCTGTGGTTTTGTACAAACCATAGCACCATTGGTTGAGCTGCCCTCTGTTGCTTCTAAATATATATAATTGATAGGATCACAATTGATGGCTAGTATTACAACAATACTAAAAAGACTCTCTAATGAGGTTATACTGCAGTTAATTAGTGTAGTACATTATGTTTTGCTTGCTACTATATTCCATGAAATAGTAAAGTCCATTTGTGTAATGTGATTAAAACCACAACATTACAGAGATGATTGGGTTTGGCTGGTATTACCCAGCTTGCTGTTGCCACAAATTGCTGCATATGTCTCTTTCTGCATCACACAGGGCTATTTCTGTAACTGAAAAGCCTACACAGCACAATAATCTGACTTATTAATGAGACATGATTGTTTACTGAATACGATGCACAGTTATTTCATAATATTCCCAAATCACATTATCACATTTGTATCTTGTTGACAGCTTTTTGTTGAACTGGGCATTAAATATTAGGTTTCACATGAGGCTTCAATAAACTGAATCACAATTCAATACCAAGAAATGAACCAACAATGATTCTAAATAGAGTAAAACAGGTGATTCACAAGTTGAGTGTGTTAACCAAGTCCAGTTTAGAAACATCCATAATGTCCTTTTGATTTGAAATCTCATTGACTGTCTGCTGGGATAGCACCCAGATTCACATTCACACAACGAAACAGCTCACCCCCACCTGCAATTCTATGTATGTGATTTGAGAGATGGAAAATGAAGGAAATCTGTAAAAACATAAGGGGAATAATGTTGTTTGAAAACTGCATGTTTTAGCACTGTGGTTACTTTGCTCCACATGTGAATATGCAGGGTGCAAGGGAGTTGATTACTTAATTACACTGCTCTTCGGATTGGTAGGGCTATATGTGCTTAGCTTTATAGAAATATGCTACATGTTATATCTAGAGTGAGTGCCACATGGTACACATGAAAATGTAACTTTAATATTTCTGTAAAATTCTGTTAATGCTGTTAGCGACACTGGCATAAAAAATAATTCCCAGTAAACACATGGGGGCAGATTCACTAAAGAGTAAAGTGGCCGTCGCTAGCAGAAATCCAATCCACAGGGACATCACTAATTCACTAACAGGCACGATTTGCTAGAGAAATAGACCATCGCTAGCATTCTTTCGCAATCTATCGCCAGACGACTTTTCACTCTGGCGACTGGTTGTTGCTCATCAAATTCACTAAAGTGCGGATTTTACTGAAAGTTACCCCTTTCACCAGAGTTTCCTTTGCCACCTTATACCAGATAAACCCCTGAAATGAGACTACATCCTCCTCAATCTGATGTCAGTCACACTATATCCTGTATGCCAAAGTCATAAAAAGTATAAAAAACGCTGGCACTTTTTTTTTAAAGCGGGATTGCCTTCAAAAGTCCTTGCTATTAAAGATTTTTTTTTGTGATCTTTTTTTTAACATATTTGAGGGGCATGTCACATATATTTTAGGGTGGGCTCATGTCTAGGGCATTAGAGGAGCTTTTATGTCTTTATTAAGTTCCCTTAGACATTGGTAATAAAAAGTGGCCAGCATTTCCACCAACTCTAAAAAAGATGTGTATGCAGCTTTTATGCACCTCCCCTATTCATGAATTTTTTTTATCTACTATCAACTTAAGCTTTTTCTCCTTTGAACAGCTGCGCCCATTGCTACACAGAAGCAAGCAGTTTTACTAGTGCAGGGCAACACTGCATTATATTTTATTACTTTAAAACAATTACATTTTTTGAAGTTACTGGTCCTTTAAAGGCCAGACTTGCATTTTGCATGCATTGATTTTGAAGAAAGAAGGGAGGAAGAGGATTGCTTGCTCTGGGATAGTGCAGTTTTCTGCTATCAGGAGCACCAGCCCAGGGTATCAGGTAAGGGTTAAGTTCCCCTATGGTATGAAAATCTCCACATGGTTGGAAATCCCCTGGTGTGGCCAGCTAAGTGTTGGACCTAAATTGGATATGGGAGGGGGAATGAGTCAATTTCCACAGTGCAGTGTTCCCTGTCAGCCACATTTGGCCAGAAGGTGTCACTGTTGTGCAATTTCTTTATAAAGCAGAACCCTTACACAACAGTTTGGTTTTAGATGTGACTGGAGCAGAGAGATGCATGGTGAGGCCCTTGGTAGGCTTGTGAATACTGGGACCCCAATAAGCATGTATTAGATTGGTTAGGATGAGATGTCTGGAGCTCAGAGGCAGCACAGCAAGCAAGAGAACTGTCTGCTGATGGATTTCTGTGAAAGAGGCTTGTGTGTGCTCACACTCTGGATGAGTGTAGGAGCTGAGCCTGAAGATTGCATACTTCTGTGAGACACTGTGGATGCCTGTACCAGTTCTGTGTGAGCCATCAGTAAGTCTATGCCTGAGGAACATCCTGAATTTCTAAAATACATGCACCCAACACCAACTGCCTCCTCTCCTGACTTGGCCACACAATCCTAACTCTCTTCCCCCCCTCTGGGTGTCCCAGTGAGTAGCACAGCATGCTGCCCCTAAATATATGCCACCCTAGGCCCAGGTGTGTGTCCCCTGTGTGAGGACAGTTTTTGCTCAATAGCCTGCTACGTGAGAGCTACTGCCTCTATCCAAAGGAGAGGTATTTTGGGCAGGTAGATCTACCTAGTACAAAAAGCTCTTGGGACTGTGTTTGTCTACCAGGAGTGGAGTGTGGGACTGTGACACTGGGCCAGGAGTTGTAAGCCCACATGGGTTCCTCAATGCAAGGTTTATATTGCTTGTGATTTAATCCTGCCTTTTCTTTCAGTTATATTAAATTACATTTGTTTCTGCACGTGTGTGTTTCATTATTGTTCTTAGTGGGGCAACCTGTAGGTGCTTCCCTGGATCCCACTAGGTGGAGGTACTGCACATTAAAAATTCCCAGTATCTTTAATATATACAGTATCTAGTAGAATTAAGTCAAAGGCAACTGGACATTTTTTTCTTGAAAACGTTTCACAATTGATTCTTTGACATCCTTACCCAACAGCTTCACAATAATTCACAGTTCCAGTCATACACATTGAAAGATTAACACCTGTCTCCATGAATATTATGGTACCATTATGACTGGATCAAACACATATCTGTGAGTTTCAGCCAATTCCTTATTGAAGTTCAATGGAACCATTGTGACTGGATGTCTGTGAATTTACTACCTTTAAGGGTTTAAATGCAAAGGAATTCTCTAACACTTCAGTTGAACTGAAGAAGACACTTGAGATGTTTAAAAAAACTTGAAATATCCAGTCACCTTTGTGTGGTGTTTATACAAATGGCTTGTGGGTGTCACTGTGCCCATTAATTGTACTATGCAGATACACAGTACTTTTTGTACAGCTTGAGAGAGATAGAGTTCAAGTTACTGCTTTTGTTTAATGGCTGCATGAACCTGCTAATAAAGTACTGTCATACCCTGCTTATCCTCGGCTACTAAAACACAACACTTTGATGTAATTCTACTAGATACTGGATAAATGAGAATCTTCATAGACATATCATAAACTTCTCACTGTTTCTTGCCTTAAATCGTTCTTCCTCGCTCCTCCTTTTGCCTGGAATTCTCTTAATATTAACTCTATTGTCTACAGACACACTGCCAAACTGCAATTCCCCCCCTCAATGTAGCTATCCAGAGACTGAAAAAGCACATGGATGCAATGCAACATGGGGGTATCCTGCTGTTGTTAATCTGTCAAAAAGTGGATACACAAATACCTCTGGAATTCTATACCTGAATATCTTCAAAAAATACTACTTTAATATCTTACAAGAAATATTAAACATTGCATACCACTTGGATCAGTGACATAACATCTGACTCAGTCTTAGCACCAATGGAGCAATAATAACCACTGTAAATTGGAGTACTTTACATCCTCCAACTTGTGTCTATAACGTACCTACTAAATTAAATAGTAAGCTCCTTGGGGTAGTGATGTCCTTCCTCTTGTCGTTGGGGCCTATTTACTATCATTCTCTATAAAAATTCAAGATTTATTGTGTAAACACCATAAAACAACTCTAATAGCAAGTAAAAGCAGTTGAGGTCTATACAAGTCAATGAAAACTGCCCTGGTCCTGCTGAATTTTTTTAGCCAGAATTTTAGTTTTTCAGATTTTTTTATCCGCTTGTAATTTTCCAAATCTTTAAAGGGCTTTAAAGCTATTCATATTTTTTCCGGTCATTCAGCATTTCTTTCCTTTCCTACTTTTTATAATTGGATTTTTTAATAACTTTCATGACATTCGGGGTTTTAGAGTTTAATCATGGTTTCAAAATGCTCTAATACCACTAAAATTCTACATTGAATAAATGGGCCTCTAAATCTTGAATTTAATGATAAGTTTGCATTTCTTTATTGTCTGTTATTGTATTACTCCAACTTAAAATACTTTTGAAATGTACAGTGCTGTGTTCACAACTAGAGCTACACTATATGAATTAAAATATACATACAGCACATACAGTATAAACATACTTGGCACCTTAGGAAGAAACACCTGGGGGAAATTCACTAAAAGCACGAAGCATATAACTCTAGAGCTAATTTGCCAGCGTGACGTCAAAACATAACTTCGCAAATTCACTAACACCGACTCTGGCGAGTAGACAGACTAGTGCATCTTCGCACCCTTACGCCAGGCGAAGTTGCTCACTGACGAAGGATCATAATTACGCAAATTCACTAAGATGACCATTTTACTAAACGTAACCACTTACGCTAGACGTTACTTTGCCAGGTCAGACCTGGCGAAGTTCAATACAATAGATAGGAGTTTGAAAAAAAATTTGGAAATTTTTTCTAAGTTCCAAAAAACCGCTGGCGTGTTTGACCTTTTTTAGGGCAATAGGACAACTTTATTTTTTTTTATTAAAGGCTTCCTGGGCTTGTGTAGTGGCTGTAACATATACTTCTATTAGACTTTGAAATTCGCACCGTATGCAAATTAGGCATCGCTAGCGTAAATGCGCTTTCCCTGGCGAAGTAACACTAGTGCAACTACACTAACGTTCGCCGACCTTAGCGTCACTTCGCACTTTAGTGTATTTGTGTAGCACTGGCTAAATTCATCTGGCGAAGTGCGGTGAACATTAGCGAAGGCAATGCTAGAGAATTTTCGCCACTTAGTGAATTTCCCCCCTGGAGCTTTTTTTAAAATTAATGTCAAACCAAATTTTTTTTTTTCCTTAGTAAAATAAAACATAATTCTAAGCCACTCTGCAATATGCATTCATTGCAATTTGTATGTCTATTTCAGTTATTTGTATATGTATTGCTATTGAAAGTGTCTGTTTTCCTCCCTGGTGGCTGAGACTACAATGTAAGAAAAAGGAGATAAACAAATGCTGGAAAAAAACACTGAAAATTTGTATTTCACTCTATAACATACATTGGACAGTTGCTTCATGTTTTATTTTAAAAGAGCATTGCACATTTTTAAGACCTAACTTACTTTTTCTGTATGTAATTTTATTACATATACCTTGTGGAGGAGGGAAACATTGTGATGTTGAGAACATTTTGGAGTGGTTATGTCATCCCTCTCCTATTCCTCCATCTATGGAAGCCAGCAAATAACAGCAAGATTTTAAGATTTTTCATAAAAACTTCTGCCTGTTCCACCTGATTGGTCACCTGATTTTTTTTTTTTTTAACCTTAAGTAATCAAAACAGGGATAACACTGCCATGAGCATGTGACTGCTTTTACTGTAATTGATCCTTAAAAAAATCAAGGTGATAATGTGGTTTATAATCTTTCAGAGTATTTTATGTTTCTTACTGGAAATATGCTGTAACTAATATATAATGTCATTCTAATGGTCAGTGCTCAGAATATACATTTCCTTGGAACGTTACCCTGTCTATAAATAAATATATTTAATATGATATGTAGTACCATTTAACACTTATTATATCCAGAGTCCTGCAATATGTTGCAAGGCCTGCAGGCAAAATCAGAAATTTACTAAAGTAAATTGCTTGAAAATGCATTCTTTGCTATCTACTTATATTCAGACACATACCCTCTGTTTGATGACGGAAATATCTTTGATTTATTGCTATTACAGAATGTCCTAGGAAAAATTCAGTGACTAGCTGACCAAACAGTGTCTGACTGAGCAACTGGCATAATTCAGAGCACAGAACACATCCTACCTGGGGCAAAGTTTAAAAAAAAAAAATGGAATGACCAATTATGAAAGGCCATGGCATGTCATTTATTTGACTCAATTATCCACTCATAGGATCAGATGAAATAATATCATTACCATTCAGACCTTTGCCAATTAGCCTTTCCCACTGGCTGTTTAATAATCTATCAAGCTTGCAGGCTGCATATCATTATTAGGGCACAGATTTATGTTAAACATTTAAGGCAGTCCAGTGGGAAGGATTGCATTTTTTCCTTCTGTGTTTCCAACCACATAACACCCTGCAATACTCTGTGATGTGAACTGGTAGTTTTAACATGCCACATCTGAAACATTTGGTCTGCAGTAGTAATGAGCAAAACCATGCCAAAAAAATTTGCCATGCAGTTAGTTTTGTGAGCGACAAAAATGTTGCACGGTAGACAAAAATGTTGCATGGTAGACAAGACTTAAAAGTAAAGCAAAAATGTTTCATTGGTAACCCCAATGCAGAGAAAAAGGTGCCATGAAAAAAACGCCCATAGACTCTATTTAGTTGCCTACAAAAATATTGTGCAACAAAAAATCTTACAAAAGTACGATTTGCAAAATAAAAAAAAATTGGAGCGACAAAGTCAAGACGCTTCAAAAAAAGTTTCAAAAATGTTTTGCGAATTTTTCAGCATAGTGAAATGAGACAGATTCTCTCATCACTTGTCTGCAGCTTTGTGTAGGGCCACAATTTTAACCACAAACATTTTATTTTTTAGGTTCAATCTCACAAACAGATTCTCTGTTTATTGGACATTGCTGGGATTATCCAACAGAATTTAAGAAAGGAAGCTACAGAAAAAATATGGCCACTTCCTCTTTTTAAATTAATACGTAGCAAAAGGTGATGTGTGCTCATCACTTAAGTTATGAATGAAAGTCAGATCACATATTTGTAAACATTGTAAGAATATTATATTTGTTTAATTCAGGCAATCACACCCTTATTGCACCCCAGATTTTGCATGTAAGGAGTCCCCAATGGCGCTCCTCTCCTCTTCGGAACTGTCTCAAAGATGACCCATAGCCATTATGTGGAATGCGGTGTCATTGTGGTGATGTAATCGTGTAGATGTGGGATGTCTTTGTACTGCATTTAAAAGCTAAATAGACCTGGGTTCAATCCCCAAATATAGGTCTAATTTCAGTGAATTCCTGGGAGTGCTATAATTACTTTCTATATGGATTTCTGGTTCCTGACCCGTCTGCTTGATTCTGACTATGCAGATGTCCTGCCTTCCCTGACCCTTTTGACTGGACTTGGACTTTTATAACGAAAACTATATTTAGTGATAAGCTTAACTTTTTTATATGAGAATGCCAGGTGTAGCATAGGGCATGAGAGAAGAATGCTCTGCAAGGGAAAGTAGGAACTCGAAAGCATTGGCACTTGCTACCCAATTGAGAAAAGTAACAACAAAAAATTTAAGCGTTTTAAAATAAAGAAAATATCATGTAGTGTTGCCCTGCACTGTTAAAACCGATCTGTTTGCTTCAGAAACACTACTATAGTTCATATAAAAAAGCTGCTAAGCAGCAATGGTGGAAATTGAAAAACAGCTATACGGCACAGGATAAGTAATGGATAACAGATAACATTATGTTCTACATAGCTTATCTGCTGTGTAACTTGAGCCTTTTCTCTTTTGAATGGCTGGCCCCATGTCTACACAGCAGCTTATTTATATAAACAATAGTAGTGTTTCTGAAGCAAACACTGCAGTTTTACCAGTGCAGGGCAACACTGCATTATTTTTTATTACTTTAAAACAAATTAATTTTTTGATGTTACTGGTCCTTTAAGCAGTGAACTAAATGTCGTGTCTGGAGACCAGAGTTCTCCTAGAAGGACTGAAGTGTTACTATACAGTGGCTGATATAAGGATCAGCAATTAAACATAGCAGAAAATCTCATTACAACTGCTTAGATGGACAATGCTCCCAGGTGAACCTGCAACGAATTAACCATTTCTGTAAAGGAAACTTCTTGTACTTCTTTTGTTTAAAATTATATTTAACCATTGTTAAAAACAATGTAATAATGTTTGTCTCTCAAGATATGAAAATGTTTATATATACATGTAAAAAAAGCATTAACTTTAGATGCCTTTCCTAATAGCATTTTTTTCACATTAGATATACCTCATTCAGTGCATTCAGAGCAGCAGTTAGGTACTTGGAGTTCATATGCTGTTACCTTTAATTTTGTATGCAGGTGATTGAAAGCAGGGAGTAGCATGCATAATAAAGGCTTTAGTGCTCATGAATCTAATTTCGTATGGTCTGAAGCACCGCAAGAGAAACACACTTATGCAAAAAACATCTCAGATATAAAGAGGCCTCTACTTTCATGCTACTTTAATCAAAATAAGGTTTTCTTTGTTTTCTGTCTCCTGGATTTAAAAAATCATATTTTTACAGTTCTCATAAGTAACAAGGTTAATTAGAGATTGTGAAGAAATGGGCAGCAAAGCACTTAGGTTTCTTCTTAACTGCTTCCCTTTGATTAATGAAATGCCCTACACTGGTAACAATCTAGGTTGCTAGAAATACTAGACAACTGATCCATTAATTGAGTGACAAATCTTATTTAAAACATTTTCTGTTTGTAGCATCATTCTTGCCATCTTTTATTTCCACAGGACTCCTTTGCCACAGGCTACTGGTATAGGATCTCTTATCAGGAAGCCCAACATCCATATGTCATTGTATCCCACAGTGGCTTATTTAAAGATGCAATTCTTCTTTTTGAGGGATTTGGTGTAATAATAATACAGAACTGTTTAACCGAAGACAGCTAAACTTGTAAATCCACATTGGTGGAAAAACAATGTTTGGTAGCCTTGAGGCATGTTGTTCCACATTCCAAAAACAAACCTTATCTGCAAAGCACCAGCTCCAAAGAATGTATGTGCAAATTGTACTAAATAGTTTACATGAACTCTCTCTCAGAAGCATAAGGCTTATGGCACATAGAATTTCTTGGCCAATGTTTTTTAGCCTGGGTCGAAACAAAAGAAACTACCCCCTCTCATTAATGGAAACAGTCTGACAACTCTCAAATGTAGGTTTGAGATAGACAGAAAATCACCCATCATAAGAGACAGAACATATGTTAGGGACATTTCTTTACTTTACTCTTTTCAGCTGGTGAATCAAACAGCTGCACACTGTCCGCTTCACTGCATACTGAATAGGGTTGCCACCTTTTCTTGAAAAAAATACCGGCCTTCCTATATATTTATCTTTTCTTCCTATTAATAACATTGGGATCAACCATAAAAAATACCGGCCAGGCCGGTAAAATACCGGCCAGGTGGCAACCCTAATACTGAATAGTAAGGGCTTCACCTTGGGACGGTAATTCATTTGTGTCATCAGACATGTCAGGCAGAACAATATTCCAGGGCCCTTCACTCTCAGCATCAATATCAGGGGGAACCCAGTCAGGATCTATCTCTCTGGGGCTGGCTATAAGAACATTCAACAGGACCCTGGCAGAATCTCGCCGTGATCAGCCACCCATGGGCTGTTCTGTTCCCCATCTAGAACTTGGTAAATAAATTCTTCTTTCACTCTGGGCACCATGGGCCCAACAGCAGCAACCTTTGGGGGGTTAATTTCCAGTACAGTACACCACTGGCGAACACTTTGTGGAGTTTCAAAGGCAGACATATTTTCATCAAACATCCCCAGCTTCCCAGTCGACATCTCAGCAGTGCCTACACATATAACCCTAATAGAATCTTCTTTGGCAATTCAGGGGCCCTGAGTCCCTTTTGCATATAAAAAGTAATGGGAACTTGGAATTACAGTGCCTCCACCTGAGGAACATACCTCAGGGTAATTCCCTAAGAATAATAAAACACAGTTTGCAGATGAAACAAATATTAACTTTATATAAAACAGTAATAAAGAACTAATACACAGTTTACTCCTGCACAGGGATATGTGGGACACTACCTAAATCACAGTCTCAATCCTCTGAAAGGGTTAATAAGCATGCAGTTCAAATTTGCAATGTCCCTTCCCCAGAGCTCTTATTCCCCCAGGTAGCACTACTTTCCCCAAAAGTACCTCTCCTTTGGAAGTTAGCAGCTTTCCCATGTAGCAGGTAAAAATACACAAGACCTGTCTTCCTTTAGGCTCACAATTGTATCCATGTCAGAATCCTCCCCTTGGCAGATCACACTGTTGTGCCCAGCCAATCAGGTTGTTCTCCAGTATGTAACTGGGTTGGATGATGTCAAAGACAGAAAAGCAGGGGAAGGATTTCTCTGCTCCCCTACATAAGTATTTGTGACCATATACACAGTTTAAAAAAAGACTTATTTCTATTAAAGAATGAGAACAAAATATGGTTAGAGCACAAAAGGATGGCATTATATTGCAAACTCCATTCTGTAGATCTTAACAATCATTTGGTCTCACAAATATATAACCTCCATATAACATGCAATTATGTTAAAAGTTACTTACAGAATAAATTATGTGAGAAAAAAACTTGGACAGAATATTTAATAGTGTAAATAACGAGTGCTTGCCAAGTAGGGTTGCCACCTTTTTGTACAGCTGAGACCAGGCAGGAGGTGGGCCATAACATCAGTGGGTGGGTCTGTGACATCAGGGGTGGGACTATGATGCAGTCGGCTGATCGCTGTGTCAATCAAGGGAATCCTGCCCGGTTTTCCTTATTTGGCAGTCCTTAAAAATACTAGGCTGTTCTGAGTCAAAACTGGACAGGTGGCAACCTAGATTTGAATGACAAAATAGATATGTGTGACAGAAAACAATATTTTACAGTACAGGATTGATTTTTTCAACAAAATAAAAGTTTCACAAAACAAAACATCAGTTGCTTTACTGAACCAATAAGAACAAAGCTTACGGATGAAAAGTTGTCAGCACTGCTCCACATGGCTGCATCATCCCCAAAACATAGGATACTATCTGGCCTGCTATAGAGGGCACCCTCTAATGTCCCCTGTGCTGCATAGTAATAAATATAAACAAACATTTCCTAAAAGAGCTGCTCATTCCTATTTGGAAGTTCTTACAAATGACTGAGAAATATAATGCTGCACTGATAATGATTCTAGAGAAAGAAAATTAAGCAAAAAAAAAAAAAATATGACAGTCTTAGGTGATATGACTATTCTTATTGTAGGAACCTGCTTGTGTAGAAACCTGTGCTTGTGTGACTACCCAAACTAACACAGCAGAATCATTTAATCCACTACCATCCAGTTTGTCACACTTATTATCTTGCAGTCTAATTCTAACATCATTAGTATAGGCCTAATATCTCCTCAATGATGTCTAACAAATGCTCAGAGTCAGTTATACTTTTTTTATATGATTGTTAGGCTCCAGTGTCTCCTCCTAGCTGTACTCTTGCACCGGTTAACTTTTAGCTCTCTTAATAATGTGATTCGCTGTAGTTCAACTACATAATAGGTTTAGCCAAAGACGTGGGACTGACCATGTACAGCCACTCCTGGGTACTGTGTGCAAACAAAATGGGTCATTTAGGCAGGGGCAATTTTAGGGGATCACAGTTTATTCACTCTAAGGAAAATACTGGGGAAGGAGCTGCGCAGTTTAGATTTGGCAGTATTAATTATACAATGTCCCTAATCAACAATTGTACTACAAAGACTTTAGGGGTTATTTACAACTGCAATAGCCATGTTTTTTAAACCACAATTCATCACATTCCCCATAAATTGCAGTTGCCAGTGCAAGATGTGGCTCGGGTTTTGATATGGACAGCCCGGTTATTTGAAGAGCTGCCCAGGTCAAAACTTCCTGCCCGGTTTTCCAAATTAGGAAAACTGGGCAGTATTCCCCACAATTGACACGGAAATTGGCCAATAACCATGTCATAGACCTGCCCCTGATGTCACGGCCCACCGCATCACTACCTGACCCCCTCTGCATCATGGCCCCATCCCTCCACATCACGGCCAGCCCCCTGCCAAGTCTCCAGTTGGAGAAAAGGTGGCAACCCTATGGTTTTGACTCTCTCTTTGACATCTCGGATTTTTGAAGGGCTGTCAGGGTCAAAACTGCACTCTAACTGGAAAAAAAACGGGCAGGATTCCCTATGTCTGACGTGGTGCTCAGGCAATTGCCAAGGCATTGCCTTCACCCCTGACATCATCGCTCCAACCACATTGCAGCAAGACCCACCACCATTACAGCACGCCCCTGTCTTGAGTTAGACAAGTCAAAAGGTGGCAACCCTGACACAATTCCGTCAATGCACAATACCATTTGTGCTTTGGCACAAAACAGACCCAATTTTTAATTCTGGGTGTTGTAATTTCTGATGTGACGTGTGTGACATGCATGGAGTTGTGTTCTTTGCACTTGTATTGTGCCCCCCTAAACCCACTCTGATGTGAAGGGGTAAGCACTGGGTAGATAAGGGGGATGGCATCATTAGACCCCCTTTGTTATAAATGAACGTAAAAAGGGAAACAGGAATATGAATCACAAGACAATGGCAAAACAGCAGTAATGCCCTTAACCAAAATGTCCACACAAGCAGGTTACTACAATAAGAATAGCCATATAACCTAAAAGTATAATATTTAAGTTTTGCATACTTTTTCTTTCGGTAGAATCAGCATTATATGTCTAAGCCACTTGTTAGAACTTCATTTAGGAACCTGTAGTGTTTAAAGGAACAGTAACACCAAAAAATGAAAGTGTTTTAAAGTAATGTAAATATCAAATAATGTTGCCCTGCACTGGTAAAACGGCTCTGTTTGCTTCAGAAAAACTACTATAGTTCATATAAACAAGCTGCTGAGCAGCAATGGCGGAAATTGAAAAAAGGCTATATGGCACAGGATAAATAATGGACAGATAACATTATGTTCTACAGAGCTTATCTGCTATTTGCTGTTTAACTTGAGCCTTTTCTCCTTTGAAAAGCTGCCCCCATTGCTACACAGCAGCTTATTTATATAAACAATAATAGTGTTTCTCAAGCAAATACAGCAGTTTTACTAGTGCACAGCAACACTGTATTATTTTTTCATTTTTTAAAACAATTTAATTTTTTTATGTTACTGGTCCTTTAACAGCAGCCCATTCAGGAAATGTTTGTTCATGTTTATTACTATTGAGCACAGCATTATAGGGTGCCCTCTATAGCAAGCCAGATAGTATCCTATGCCTTGGGGATGATGCAGTTGTGTGGAGCAGAGCTGGCAACTTTTAACCTTGTTTGTTATATGGCAGTAAGCTTTGTTATTATTGTTTTTGTGAAACAAAACTTTAATTTTGTTGAAAGAATGAATCCTGTACTATAAAATATTGCTTTCTGACACAAATATGTACTTTGTCATTCAAATCTAGCTTGGCATGCACTAGTTAGTTACACTATTATATATTCTGTCCAAGTCTTTTTTTACATAATTCACTCTGTAAGTAACTTTGCACATAAGTGCCTCTGTTACATGGAACTTATATATTTTGATTGTTAAAATGTACAGAATAGAGTTTATAATATAATGACATCCTTTTGTGCACTAACCATACAGTATTTTGTTCTCATTCTTCAACAGAAACAAGTATTTTTTATATTTTTTATCTGTGTATATAGTTACAAATACTTATATCCCATGAGAGACATTCATTCTGTGTATTAGGGATAGTTTTGTATACAGAATGTATTTGGGACAAATGGCAACCCATAAACATCTGAAAAATGTGAGCTTTACAGCACAAAGCACCAAAAATTGAGATTATCAGGTTTTAACCAAAACAGATTAAACTGAGCTTTTTTAAGATAAAATCAGGTATGGGAGTTTGGTCATGATTTTTTATTTAAATAATGATATAAAATCAGATTTTAGTAAATTTCCTTAAATTTAACTAAACAAATAACTCCTACTATGTCACTTAATCTTGCATATTAAAAATTCAACCTCTAATAAGCAAAGAGAATAGGATATCAGCTCTAACAACCAGAAATAATGTATCTAATTAAACTGCCAGTTACAGGAATAAAGCTGAATACTAACCCTTTATGAGGAACTGCTTCTGTCTAATGCATCACTTAATGGTAAAGGCATAACTACTAAAGAGCGTTCCAGTAAGTCCTTTATGAAAAGGGCCTAACACATTATGCTGTTTCACTGGGGAGCTATAGAGGTATATAGAGGATATAGAGGTTCTCATGATATATTCTATATTGCATAATATTAATTAATTCATATAAACAAGCACAGAGATTTGTGAATTACTCAAACTGGGCATTTGGATGATTCTTTACAAGAAAACCTTAAACCGAATAAATAATGAAAATAAAATAAGCACATATTAAAAAATGTCGCACATAGATATTTAAAAGCTTTTCTATAGTGGACTAGAATCTACAGAATTACAGTATGTCACTTAAGAATCTTCTACTGGGTTCCAGATAAGTGTTATTGATGTACTGGAGTAAAACATACTATACCTAAAATGTTTAAGATAAATATTGCTCTGCTCCAGTTTGACTGAATTGGAAGAAGAAACATTTTGTGAATATTATCACTAGTAATAATACTTCAGGTATGCTAATGCTAGGCTGGCAGCCAGGGACACAGGGCCTATTTTGGTATTACATGGTGTGTACAATAATTAAAATGATAATTAATTTGCTGTACTTAAAAATATTCTATACAGAGGCCTGCCAAGGGTGAAAGTATTCCAGGAGGAGAGTGTATAAAGCCAGAAACTGTAAGGAGATCAGTTCAAGGTTTAGATATGCAGAGAGAAAATACAATATTGTAGATATGCAATTTAACTTTAACTGGTTAAACACAGAGGCAGACAACCCACTCACAGCACTCCATGCTACCATACTTGACTTTCTTAGAATATAGCAAAATCTGTGACATTCCTGCTGCCTCATCAGTTCTTATTTTCTACTGCAAAAATATTGACAATAATTAAAACAAAATTCTGGGTATCTGCTAATACTGTGCTGATAAAATTTGGGAGGATGTGTATTGTCCCAAAACTCACCTGGTTTTGGGATGTCCAGAGATTATAAATTATGAAATACTATCATTATATTCTAACCAAGTGGTGCTCCTTGGAGTACTCTCTCTGGAAGTATGTCTCCTAGATGTGATTGACCACTTATATCGTTAAATAAACTAAAACTGTGCTTGGAAAAACTCTGCTTTTTTTTCCATGCAAAAAAACCCAAATTGTGTTAATTCTGCTATTGCTACTAGGTTGTCAATAGCTGCTCTGTTACACTCTTAATAAGAACATAAACCTAGAATGCTTGACATCTGAAAACTTGGAAATCCTTGAGTTTACTTTGTTCATTCATAGCATGTTAATAGAAAATTTTAGTCTTGTTAAAAAAAATGTAATACAAAGTGCTGGTAGATGTTCCATTTATAGTCCATGAACTGCAAAACATATTCACACTCCCAGAATGAGCTAAAGATTTCTCGTAGACACTGTAGCTTTTCTTATTTTCCAAGATGATCTGAACCTTCTTCACTCCACTACCTCTATTAATCCTCTAGACCCAAAAGTCACTAATCTTCCTTGTGGGTCTATATCTAAGATTGAAATGTATGATTTTTGTACAATTTCTTTCCTTATTATATATCAATAGCTGAGCTAGTAAACTTTTTATCACACAGAAACATTCATTTAAATGTTTGCTCTCATTCAACACTTTTTATGGGGGACTAACATAAGGGAAATTCACTATACAGGAATGGGCATCCCACTGCAAGCTTACAGAAGGGAAAAAAACATTTTGTAACATATGGAAAGTGTTGGATTTAAAGGGAGAAGTAATTTCCAAGATATTCTGTAGAGCCTGAAATCAGTATTTTACAAGGTATATTTATTTTTTAGTTGCAGTTTAGTTTGTTTTGTGAAAAATATGGTTCTCTTACCTTTCTTCTTTTCTTTGGCTCTCATTTGGAATCCATTTCCAACCTCAGTAATAACACAGAAATTGTTTCTTTGCCTTGCTCTCCTGTGAATTAAGACACACCACATTAAAAACCACTGCACTCTGAGTGGTTTGTAATGGTTTAAAGAGCAGCAAAATCTCCACCGCTAAGCCTCTAATATGGGCTTCAGCAGACAGACAGAGCTTTCAGGAAACCTCACAATAGGCCCTGTAATGACCCTACTTGCCAAGTCGTCCATTTTGGCTCTTAACAAAAGATGGATGTCTTTTTAAAAAAATTGAAGTTATCTATCAAGGTGACCTGCATAATTTGGGATGTGAAGCACATGAAAACTAGAAATGGATTTTTCTTGACTGTAAGTAGTAAGTTCTATGTGGTTTAATTATTTATTTCTATCAGATAAACCACTATCGGACTTTGTAACGGTAAATGTTATGATGGCATAAAAAGCATCAATTACATTTACAAATTTACAAATACCAGTGCTGTTTGTCATATACACCATGGCAAGGGGATGTATGCAAAAAGAAACATTATGTTATCTCACTCTAAAATACAGCAAAATATTATTTTGTTTTCAAATTAGAATGAGGTAAAATGTTATACTGTATGAAAGCTAATACTAGTCACACGTTCATTATACACTTCATAGAAATCAGGCAGTTTCCTATCAATACTGGATCACAAATGAATACCTTATTCTCTAATGTTTTGCTGTCTTGCTCTCATTTATATCTCCTTTCTTCGTTGTCACATTATCTGAATTTTTTTTGTGGGGGGGGGTTTAATGGTAGCTTCAGTATAGATCTCTATCATTCCTGGGTAGACATAGATACTCTGTATTCCCTTATAAAAGAGATTAATAACTGTAAAACATCATTATAAAAGAATGTTATCTAAAACAGTTTAAGATGCAAATGGAATGCTCAGTAATTGAAAAATGGTAAACAGACTATATTTTGTCTTATTCAGTTTTATACTATTTTATTCTACCATAATTTTTCAGCCTGTCATACATGCAGGTAAATAGGAGCACTTAACAGCAAACATTTGCTGGGCCTCATTTGCCAATGGAATGTCATTTTCCATTTAAAAATTGGCAGCTGTTCCTGGGACCAAGCTATAACAGTGTCACAGACAGCCACTGCTATGTATCTGGCAGGAGCTGTGTTTAATCAAGATTATCAAGTTTCAATTTGAACTTAAATAATTGTATTGCTGGTAAAACAGGGCATACCTGGTGCTTGCAGAATATTGGAATGCTTTAATAAATAAAAATTGAACAGAAGAATTAAATAAGAAGCGACCTGTGAGCTAAGTCAATAAAGCAAACTAATGGTCAGAGCAGGCAGCAAACAGAAACCAGTCCATGAAGCAGACGAGATGTCTAGGCAGGTGGTAGGCAACATAAGTCAGTGAAAACAGGACGACAGGAATACAGGAACAAAGTAGGGCCATATGAATCAGGAAGGGACCCAGGAACACAAATTCGAGAACTTGGGAGCTAAAACAATGGCACAGTGATCCAGCAATAGGGGATAGGAAAAGGCTGTCTTAACAGACACCTAGCCTTAATGAAGCTGAGGGTGGAGACTGTGATGACAGTGATGTTAGCAAGTGCTTGTTTGGTTAGCTGGCACCAATGGTCTCAGGATAGCAGGATAATACACATGCAGACTACCATAAAGGTTTAGAGGCAAGATTGATTTCTAACAACTCACCAAGTTGTTAAAATTAACACAATATTAACAGGTGATACCCAGTGAGAGCTTGTAAGATAACATTATGTTTAAAAAATCAGTTCCATAGCCGCCAGAACATCATAGGCATATAAAATAATGTAATGACAACACTGACTCCTAGGTATTGTGAGCAGGATCAGGTGGACAGACAGTTCTTTAGCATGAAAATGTCCACTTTATTATGGTATATAATTCTAGGCTTGTGCATACAAAATAAAACTAAACAAGCACCTTGCCAAAGCTGGGTTCTTAATAAGATTCAGGGTATTTCCATCTCTAATACCAGTACCCTACTGAGATTCCAGCCACAATATAACTCCACATAGTCAATGTACCTTCTGTCCCCTTCTTTTGAAAAACTAGTAGTACTCCATGCTCTCTACCCTTTCAGTTCTCTGCTCTTACTGGACTCCTTGCAAATCTAAACTTTCTAAATATTCCCTAGGTGAGTTAACTCTCCCTGGACTGCTGTACTTAAAGGAGTAAGAGATTAAACTAGGGGAAATATATTCTCTGGTTAACAATATCCAGTATACAAATGGCGTCTGGTCTTGATGCAACATACAGTTCCCATATTAAAAACTCCAAATGTTTTTTGGGGAAAAAAGCAGTTGCATTGCAAATTAACTATTGAAAGTGTCTGTCGTTTTTTTCAAGGAAAAGATAAATGGCTCACTGGATACAGTTTTAAAATTGCATGAACTGGGCCTTAACTTGGCTTGCTGATGTATGTGTGCATTCCAGCGATGAGGCAATTCAATAAAGCAGTATTGGCAATATCATAGTGAAGGCATTAGCAGAGGTTGCAGAAATGTTGCAGTTTCTGCAAAATACAAGATAAATCAAACTTGCTGATCACACTATCATATGGTTAGAGTCCAAAGCTGATGCTCTTGGGAGTACATAGTGCTATCTGCCACACATTTAGGCATAATACTTTCAGATTCTTTACAGTGTGCATTTGTTATTATTAATGATGATAAATCACTCAAGCCCCAAATGGTTTAGTATGTGTATATGCTGCATTAGGTCAGACCTAAAGGGGTCACATAAAATCAATTTGGGTAATCAACGTGATATTGACTTTTTCAGTCAGTTAGACAAAAAAAACCTTTATTGTAGCTAAAATCCAAACAAATGTCACCATATTTTAAAAATATTACCAGAATTATTAAGCATTATAAACAGTAAAGTTACCTAAGGTTACATTGTACAGCTTCCATGACTAAAGTCTTTGCAATATAACAAAATTATTTGACATAGTTTCCTTTATTAATTGTGTTTGCATAAAAGTGCTATATGATTTTACACGTTTTAAAATTCTAGCAGGGTAATTCTAACAGTTCACCAGTAAATACTTCTGATTGGTTTGCTGTGGGTTTTATATACAGTGGCAAACTTTTCTTTACAGCCTTATCATTTTGGTGGTCACTTTCAAAACAATATATACATTTTGACAAAGACAGTTGTAGCAGTATATATATATATAACCTAAAATGCATACACTTGGTGAATGGCTCACAAGGGAGTGTTATTTTTAAAGTACCAGCATATTATAAAAATAAATGACAGATACTCCAAATGTATTCTGTCATGATTTTTATGGTGTAGTTTTTATTTTTAAATTAAACAGTTTAAACTGCAAATAATTCAGTCTACCATATAAAAATGTTATTCCTGCACCAACAATTATACGTTTTGAGTTGTAATATTGGTGTGCAGCCAGCCATTTCGGATAATTTTTCCTGGTCATGTGCTTTCAGAAAGAGCCAGCACTTCATGATGGATTTGTTTCAAGCTAAGCTATTGTTTCTCCCACTCAGTGTAAGGGAGTCACAGTGGGACTTGGATTTTTACTATTGAGTGATATTCTCATATCTACCAGGGAGCTGTTATATTGTTACATTCCCATAGTTCTGTTGACAGAATCCCTTTATTAGAAATTCTTTAAAAATAAGTCAAATCTACCATTTTTTTTTTGAAGTAAAGCAATGTGTCAATAATAAAATTACACACATTGTTTCCAGATCATAGCATATTATTTTAGATGCAGTATAAGAGTTTCCAATTAATTATTTATATTGCGTAATTTACTGTACATACAGGTGCAGAAGGCTCTTGTCATGAGAACAAGCAGTTTAAAATAATGTGTTTTTTCCCATGGACACATTCTAAAGTCATGTTTTACTGAGCATGTAACAAGGATTACACTGATTTTACTTTCAAGAAACATTCCTTCATTAGAGGTAATAGAGCAAATTAACTATAATTTTAAAAAAGTTGTATTTTAAAGATAAAATAAAAATACCTGCATTTTGATGTTCGCCTTTATACAATTACATTGATTTAATTTCTGTGCTGTTTAATAATGTGATTAAATCATATTTTGCATGCAAAATTATATGCAAACTTGTAAACTTAGCTCTGCTGTATGGCCCCAAAGGGGGAATACTGCACGTCATTAAACTCAGTCTACTATGAAATAGTGTCATTTTGGAACAACATTATCAAATGCTATGAGTGTATATCATAGCTGTTATCACAACAGGATTCTATGTTTTCAGCTTAATGATGGTAGAATGAAGGAACGCCTAGATGGAAGGAAACACAGATGAATGGCAAATAAAGAGACAAATGTATATGTTGTACAATCTTGTATTTGTGGCTATTTTGGTGGCGTGTGGCACTATAAATGAGGAAAGCTTGCTTGAAATGTAAAAATGTAAATTGAAATAGAAAAAGGAATAGATCATGATAGTAAGCAGTTTCAATAATTTATGTGCTGTGTTACTGAAATTACACTGGTACTAGCCAGGCTTATAGTCAGAACACAGCCAAATAGCAGTACAAAAGTTCAGTCAATGGGCACAATGTTATTCTTTAACATATCAACATACTGGCAAAACTTTAGCTATAAATGTTTAGAAGAATAACATTCATTTATTTTACAGGCATAGAATTGAATTGGGAAAGTTTTTAGGTTCACTGGTATAGTGTACTGACTGAATGATGAGCGCCAATGCCACCTATTCTATTAATAAGTAAAACAGTTCTCGTAAGGGGCTAGCTGCAAAAAGCGTAAATAGGTTTATTTTTAGAGCTTACAAATTAAGCAAAAATAATGAATGCATTTTATGTGTATGATAAAGCAGTTCATAGTAAATTTCTTTGAGAATTGTATTCTAATTTACACCAAGGGGCAAATTTACTATTACTCCCAGAAATTACAGTAGCTCGACCAAATTCACAATTCGACAAGTATTCGACCATCGAATGCTTATTGAATTGTTTTAGGCTATCATTTTGCTCGATATCCGATTCTCGATGAATTCGTACGATCGGATACCTATCGTTCGATTTCACACAAAAAATTGTGAAATTTCATTTGAGCATCCGAAAAATTCGTACGATTCGAACGATTGAACGCTCCGATCGCACGAATGGTATTCGAGCAGGACTTAACCTCAGAAGCCTATGGGCAGCTTCTATTACAATTCGATAGGTTCAATCTGGAGAAGTAGGCAGTCGAATATCTTTAAAATTTAAAATCCTTCAATCATCGAATGATTGAATTATCGAATATCCAATCATTCGATCTATTCGATATTCGATGATCGAAGAGGCCAAATTTCACTTTACAATTTCACGAAAAATTTGTACGATCGTTATTCGATTGTATTCGATCGAACTTCGATCATTTCATGTGAATTTCGTAAATCGGCCCCCAATAGTTCGGCTGTAAGTAAAGCCAAGCACAACTTGAACTCCCGTATCCTCGGCGCTAATCGAAGGAGAATCGTCACACTTTCTTCGTTAATAACTCTATGGCTTTATTAAGGCACACACATAGTGTTAACAGTGGGTATAACTACACAACTGACTGATACGGGAGTTCAAGTTGTGCTATACTGAACCGCGTGAAGCAGCTGGCACTACATATCGGCAGCAACAGAGGAGACGCACAGCAGTCGAGTGAGCTCGGCCACGGACCGCTTCTATATATATATATATATATATGTGTGTATAAGTAAAGCCAAGTAAATAATGCAAACACATTTTCAATGCCTATTCCTATAAGTCAAACAGTTCTTATAAGTGTCTAACTGCAAAGGAAAGTAAATAAGTTCATAGAGCGTAAGAACTAAGCAAAAATAAAGAATTGGATTTATGAATAAGATAAAGCAGTTCACAGCAATTCATACAAATGTCTATCCTTTCAGATGACACTTTTCAATGCCATCTCCCATTCTATAAAAGATCAAAACAGTTCTTAGAAGTGGTTGGCCACTAAGGAGAGTAAATAGGTACATCTTTATAGTTTTCAAGCTAAGCAAACATATATATTGGTTTGATGAAGTTAATACAGCTCAAAGTAATTTATATACATACTGTACAAAAGCCTAGCCTTTGAGAAGGGCAAACTAGTTTAACCTAATAGATGGGCTCTAAGTACAAATCATGCTGATGGATTTCTAAAAGTGAGCAGTGAGGTTATAAAAATGGATGCCTAGAGCAAAAGATGTTGCACCATTCATGGATGATACTTAAGGTATCTAGAATAGTTTACCAGTAGCAAGCTTTGCATCTTGTCTATTCACATTTAACTTTAAAGACATATCTAAAGCATTTTGTAGTATAAGATTTCTTAAAATGAAATACACTGTCAGTGTTTAGTGGTGAATATTTTCTTAAAAGTTTTACAAAGATAGGCAACAGTGTCTGATCCCCTCAGGACATCCTATGATTCCTTTGTGCTCGGAAATTTGCTCCCCTTATGCTTCTAGCAATATGTGATTTTCATTGTCAGTTACTTTTGTTTTTAGTTTCTGCATATTTCTCTCTCTCTTTCCTTAAAATACAGGTTTCATGCAATCATTTATTTTAGTTATCTCAATCTTACCCTCTCGGTAGTGTCTGTTGCATTTTGCTGTACTTTTTATTTACATCCCTGCTTGTTGCTGATGTTTTTCATTGCTCTTGGCTGAGCATGCTTGGCTAGACACAGAGAAGACCAAAGTTTTTTTTTGCCTAAAAACACACTAAATTTCAAGTGGCACTTGACAGTTGACACTTGATGAATTGATTGAGCCTGGAAACAGTATGTTGCTTGACAAAAAAATAAATAAAGAAAAAGCAACAGGAGGTTGTGAAATACAAATAGTATCACTGTTTTTTTTTTTTTGCTAGCTCTGTATTTTACTTTCACACTTCATCCTGTTACAGCTAGAGCTGCATTTATTTCCTGCCAGTTGATCAATGAGGGAGCATGCACACCATCACAAAATGGCAGTTTAAAGTAAAAGATATAAAAGGGAAATAATTATTTAGGGGTACAATATTCTTTTAAAGGGTGCATTACCAGGGACTAGGATCCATATGATACTATTCCCTTCCATTCTGTTCCAAACACCTCCCAGTCTGCTCCCTTACAACAACGCAAAACTCCCTTTTTTCCTGCCCTCCCTTTTCCCCATTGCAACACCCTTGTCCTCATCCCTATCTTTCCTCCTTATCCATGTTTTTGCCTTTGTAACTGTCCCTATCCCTAGCCAAGTCAGTATCCCTATCTTTGTCCATGACTCCTTCCCTGTTCCTATCTCTGCACTTTAGTCTTCCCAACACAGTGCTGCACCCAATGTAATAACTTATTTTCCTACTTACATTTCCATTGCTCCATGAAAAAGCCCTCTCTCTGTTAGAACCCCAATTCTTTCTTGATTTGTTTTGATTTTGTCTTAATTTGAAATCAGTTCTCAGTATGTCGACTATTGCTGTTTCTTTTGCTTCACAAAATACTTTTTTTCAAGCAAGCTTTCAAGATTGTTTTGAATTCAAATGAAAACCAAAAAATTCAATCTTTAGTACATCTGCCCCAAAGTGGTGCTTCAGTCAAATTATACATGCTTAGTAAAGGAAAACTGACCCCCCCCCATACAATGTAGGTCTCTATAAAAAGATATTGCATAATAAAGCTCATATGTTAAACCCTGCTTCATATAAATAAACCATTTTCATAATAACATCTTTTTTAGTAGTATGTGCCGCTGGGTAATCAAAATAGAAAATTGCCATTTTAAGAACTCCCACTGAGATCCTAGGATTCACGGTGCACACAGACAAACCAAACAAACCGTACATGTTAGGTCACATGAGCCATTTAATGGACAAAATTGTGTCTTTTGCTTTCACACTTCTTCCTGTTACAATTACAGCTGCATTATTTCTGGTCAGGTGATCTGTGAGGCAGCACACAGACATCACAAAATGGTGGTTTAAGGTAGGAGATGTAAATGAACAATATTTACTTAAATATATATTGCAGTTTGTTAAAGGAATTGTTTTGTTTTTTTAGGCGAAATTTTGCTTGCCGAAATTTCGCTGCTGATTCGCGAATTTATTCGCTAGCGGCGAATCGCGGGAATTCGCCGCGAATTCGGCCCTGGCGAATAAATTCACCCATCACTAATAATAATATAAATAAATAATTTAATATAGTTAATTAACCAAAATGCAATCTATAAAGGCTGGTATGACTGGATGTGTAACATAATAGGCAAAACACAACTTCCTGCTATGCAGCTCTCTTGGTTTCCACTGATTGGTTACCAGTCAGTAACCAATCAGTAACTTGAGGGGGGGCACATGGGCCACAACTGTTTGCTTTTGAATCTCAGCTGCTGCCAAGGCAAATTGCAAATTGCAAACTCACTGAACAGTTATGTCCCATGTGGCCACCCTTAAAGTCGCTGACTGACTCAGAGTTAGAGAGTTGAAAAGCAGGAAGTTGTGTTCTGTTCTGCTCTGGTCACTCCAGTCTTTATAGATTACATTTTTGGCTAACTAACTATTTTAGAAACATTTTTTTATTTTGCACAGTCTATCTATGTATCTATGTATCCAGTTTATATTTTTACACTGAACTATTCTTTTACGATTCTTTAATATGCCACTTACTATTATATATTTTATCCATTTCTTAAGAATTTGTTTCTGGGATAAAGTTTTCGTTTACATTTTATTGTCAATCAATAGATATCTGCTCATCTTCCCTGTGTTTTTCTGAATGAATGTCTGTTCCAGGTGATGCCCAAGTATGCTGTTCTGACAGGGTATGCAGTCTCATATGCTGAGAGAGACCCAACTCTTCATTCTGGTCATGTAAAGCATGGAATGTATAGAGGTATTCTGGGGAGCAAGGTGTTGGCTAAAAATAACATGGCAGCTGGTGCACCTTGCACCCCAGTTGTAAATAAGACTTATACATGCAATCATAGACCTCTACACATTTATTGTAATTGGGCAATAACTACCTTTTGATCTATTACTTGCTAATGCTTCTGGTATTTTATTTCAAGGTTCTGTGTTGCTGTAGGCTATGTTTTATACTTATGAAGGGATGCAGAATCCATCTGTATTATCTGCTAATTTGTGGATCAGCTGGCAACTCTGCTTGGTCATTAGCTTAATGTGCAATAGATTAATGAGCAATTACTTTCTAGAACTAAACAGCATAGATGTTTCCTCTTATAAAGACCTCCTGGGATCCTTCTAAAAATGGACACATAAAAAATCCACATGTTGAATGGTCGATCCATTGTCAGCAAATGCAATAAGCATCACACTTGATTATCAATAGTACCTGCACCATAAGGAATATATATATATATATATATATAGATACAGATTTAGGCAGTAGCGTAACTACCAGGGGAGCAGGGGGTGCAACTGCACCAGGGCCCGCTCCCTCTCGGGGCCCAGTGGAGAGGCTAAGAGAACTCCCACTCATAGGGGGAGAGCCCAATAGGGGGGCCCCGGTGCCAATCCTGCACCAGGGCCCACCAGCGAGTAGTTACGCCACTGGATTTAGGGGGTTACTAGGTTCTTGAGTTGAGTTTTCAAGTTAGTTTGCGGTAAAAACTTGAATTTTTCATGTTATTTTTTTTAAAAAAGCCTTGAATTTTTATGATTATTATACCCCAAAGCTGGAAATACGAAAATACTCCAGCTAAAACATGGTAAAGTCAATGGCAGAGGTCCCTTCGGTTGTTTGAAGATGTTTGTAGCCTTCATGATATTTGGATTTTTTCAGTGGTTTTTACACAAAAGCTCGATCAATTCAAATGAGTCGAGTTTGTTTTCACTGAAAGCTTGCTCAATTTAAATATTCAAGTTTTTCACCCCGATTACATTGAGGTTTTTAACAATCAAGTTTTTCATAAATTAGAAAACATTCAAGTTGTGCGATAATGGAAACAGTCTGAATTGTTTTATTTATACATTTTTTTTTATTTTTTACTTTGTAGATATCCTGCACAATAATCACATCATTGATTTTATCCTTTAACACCGGATGTGCTGACACATTGATTATAAAGTAGTAAGTTCACTATATGCCTATGAAATGTACTTTAAGTAATACGATATGGAAGGTGTTAATTGAAATCACAATGCTATTGGCTTGTCTATGTATGCAAATTTTGATGTCACTTATTGCACCATAAGCTTTTTTTGTATGTTGTGTATTTAAACCCACACCAAACACTTGCACAAAATCCTTAATAAAGGTCCAAATGTGGACCGAAACGTTGGTATGCACAGTGGAATAAATGTTTGTTGACCAGTATATATATTTGACTGTAAGGCAATCTCCAACAAGTGGCACATGAGCAACCCCTTGGATGTTGCTCTCAGTGGCCTCAAATCAGGTGCTTGTATCTGAATTCCTGGCTTGGAGGCAAGTTTTATTTGTATAATACCATGTGTAATAACAAACAAAGCCTCCTGTTGGCAGCCAGTTCACCAAATAGCCAATCACAGCCCTAATTTGACATCATAATACATAGTACATAGTAAGTAAGGCTGAAAAAAGACACACGTTCATCAAGTTCAACCTTTTGACTTTTTTTTTAACTGCCTAACTGCTAGTTGATCCAGAGGAAGGCAAAAAAACCCATCTGAAGCGTCTCCTTCCTGACTCCAAAATGGACTAGGAATTTGGCCAGTCTTTCCTCATAGCTAAGATTTTCCATACCTTTTACCAGCTTAGTTGCCCTTCTCTGTACCCTCTCTAATACAATAATGTCCTGTTTGAGTGAGACCAAAACTGTACTGCATATTCTAGATGTGGCCTTACAAGTGCTCTATAAAGTGGAAGAATGACCCCCTCCTCCCGTGACTCTATGCCTCTTTTAATACAGCTCAAGACCTTATTTGCCCTTGATGCTGCTGACTGGCATTGCTTGCCACAGCCAAGTTTATCATCTACAAGGATGGTCCTTTTCCATAATGGATTTGCCTAGTGCAGTCCCATTAAGGGTATAAATGGCTTGAATATTTTTACATCCCAGGTGCATGACTTTACATTTATCAATATTGAATCTCATTTGCCACTTAGCTGCCCAGATTGCTAGTTTGTCAAGATCCTGTTGCAAGGATGCCACATCCTGGATGGAATTAATTGGGCTGGATAGTTTTGCATCATCTGCAAACACGGATATATTACTTACAACATCCTCCCCAAAGTCATTCATGAACAAGTTAAATAAAAGTGGACCCAATACCGAGCACTGAGGGACCCCACTAAGAACCTTACTCCAAGTAGAGAAGTACCATTAACAAACAACCTCTGTACCCGATCCTGAAGCCAGTTTCCCATCCAGGTGCAAACGACTTAATTATGACCAACAGTCCTTAGTTTAGAAATCAGTCATTTGTGGGGCATGGTGGGGACACCTGCTCTACAGTGTGATAACCTGCCTGGCATTGAATCAGGGACCTGGTTCTGTGCTGTCTGCATTATTGCTGCTCTATGAGAGCAGACACTAAGGCCAAGGCTCACTCCTATGGCTGTTCTTAGTAATTGCTACTAAGCATGGCTTGTTGCACCTGTTGCCAGTCTGGCCACAGGTGATTTGTGAAAGCCATTCGTCTTGCTATAAAACCCCTTCTGCTGTTGTAACTCATTTCCCAGTATATATCTATACCTATACCTACCATGTGTTACATTATACTGGGCCTGACATGAACACTGAAGGAGCAACTGCTTCCTCTGCTTGCATGAAAGCAACCCTGGCAAATCTCCTCCAGCATGTCGGGGAACAAGAATCAAAGCATGAGCAAGTTGTTCAATGTTTCCAACAACTGGCTGCAAGGCTGGATGTTATTCAGCAGCAACCGGCTGCTCCACCCTCGCCAGGCACTCCTGCTCCAGCTCCTCTCCTGGGTAACTATGCAGTAGAGCCCCAGATTCTATTCCCCGAAAAGTTCACGGGGATCATAGCCATTTTTTTTTAGGTAGCAATTGTTACAATTATTATAAATACAGTTCACATAAATATAAAATATAATTACACAGTGTTGAGGAGACAAAAGGATGGAGGACCCCATGGGGCTTACAGTCTAAATGGGAGGGTAACTTACGGACACAATTTGGAGGGGTAATAAAGTGCTGTAATTTACAGTGGGTGAAACTGTCATATAATTGCCAGTTCCCAGTTCAGGTGTTATCCAGGTGCTCCCAGAGGTAGTCTCTGAGTTTTGTTTTAAAAACATTGAAGGAGGATTCTCTCCGGAGAGATGCAGGAATGGAATTCCAAATATAAGGCACTGCAATGTGCCTATTTCTTATATAACCCTAATGTAATAATTATCTAAATGAAAAGCATAAAGCAGGAGGGTGATTTAGACAAGCTGATTGTTGGGTCTTGAGATCTACTGATCACCAGATAAAGGTCAATTGGTAGATCCCTGTCTACCATTTGGTCACCACTGGTGTAAGAGATTCTGTAGCCACCTTGGATTGTGCTAGGCTGACTCAGAACAGATCTCTTACAGCAAGAATGTCTCTGGTGTTATTGTGAGCAGCATAAACCTCACAGTCTGAAAGCATAGCATCAGAAACACTACATAGAGTACTTACATTTACTATAATTATCTAATAAACTAGTAATTGCTTCTTTTCCATAAGGAGCAAATTCAGAAGACGTTCTGCTTAACTAAAATGACCATAGGTTTCATGTCTCTGTATGGTTCCAGTATGTCTCTTTGTTATTCTGTACACATTTCTAGTCTATGGCAAGATGAGGAAGATGAGAACAAGAATTAGGATTTTTGCTGTGGACTGATAGAAAAGAATAATATTTTACGTTTATTTTTCAATGCAAATTTATCCTAGAACCATTCAGCTAAAGCAGGGTGACTTATCTGTAGCCTTTGGATTTTGAATCTTGCTGAGAGCAACAGTTTAGAAAAAAGCTGCTGGCACAAAAGAAAACATTACTAGCCTAGAGGCTACAATACAAGAAGCAAACAATAGGAATTCTAATGAATAAAGGAGATGAATGGATTTATGATTAATATGATCATTAATAGAGAATAATTCTCCTATTTTCTGCAAAGCCAGCAACAAAGTTTACAGCAAATGCGTCTTTTCAATATGTTCTCATTGTGTATTTTGCTCTCTATATCTATCTGAGATGCAACTTCAAGATGGTCTCCAGCCAACATCTTATTTCTTGTCAAAGATAATGCAAAGAGATCTTGGATAGCTCTGTATGAAAATGGTGCTAAAATAAAAATATATTGGCTCACTGAAATTAAATTCACTAAGACTTTGCTTTTGACATTATTAAATGTTTGTACTCCTTCATTTGCAATAAAACCTTAAATTGTAATTGTAATGCTGCCCAATTGTAGCAAAGTAATCACTGTTGAAATGTTTATAAGTTGACCCAAATTATAAAAAAAAACAAACCCTACCCAGAAAAACACAGGTCCCATACCTGTAGACCCAGGTCCCATATCCATAGATCCAATACCTACACCATATTTTTAAAACATACTTGAATACAGTATTTTTTATAGTTGTGAAAAGTACATTTTTAGTTTAAAAAAAAAAAAAAGTGTCCATATTTGTGACTCTTGTGCTGTCATTCCTTTCAATTATAAAAGTTATATTATTATACTGGCTCCTCACAAGAGCAGCGAGTTGAACATGAGCACCAGAATGTGAGTGTACTTTGTAGTCTAAAGCACACAATTAAACAAACAATCTTTTATTTCCTCTACACTGTCATTCCTTAACATTACATAACATTAAGTACACACAAAGTAAAAATTTAAATGAAGGAAAATTATTCACCTTACAAATTTTTTCTTGAATGACTTTTCTTACATGGTTTATTTATTTGTTAGGGCTGAACAATGGCACTTCAGTGACTAGCTGCATTAGTTTTAAACACAAGTACAATGTAAACAAATCTGATTTTTATTGAAAACCCAGGAATTCTCCCTTCACCTCTGGAAGCATTGCAGAGCTGCTGCATATTGATTACAAAGCACCTTTGTAATATGTTTATGGTGTGTTTAATCCTTTAAATAGCAACACAATTGTTTGCAGCTGATCAGATTTAAGCATATGTGTGAATTCCTGCCTAATTTTGACAGTCTAAACAAACAAACAAAACCCATTAAAAAAATATAAATGAATCATATGGCTTACATAAAGAAATAGTGATATCAAAAATACAAAGATATTTTTGAATAGCCCAAAATTCGATTTTGTTTAATTTCAAAGTACTTGCTCTTTAAAAAATCCTTCGACTTCATTATTCGCCAGATTAAAGCTGCTGAATTGCCATTTTAGCCTATGAGGGACCTCATAGAACCTGTCCTGAAAAATTTTCAAAGTTCCAAGAATTAGAAGGATTTTGTGGAGAGTTGTTTGATCTGAACTACACATTCAGAATTAATTATTCCAGGGATCCCCAACCTTTTGAACCTGTAAGCAACATTCAGAAGTAAAATGAGTTGGGGAGCAACACTAGCATGAAAAATGTTCTTGGGGTGCCAGATAAGTGCTGTGATTACCATTTGGTAGCCCCTATGTGAATTTGAAACCTACATTGAGGCTCAGTTTGGCATTGTACCTGGTTTTATACAACCTTAACTTGCCTCCAAGCCAGGAATTCAAAAATAAGCTCCGGATTTGAGGTCACTGGGAGCAACATTCAAGGGGTTATACATGTCATACATGTTGCTCACGGGCTACTGGTTGGGGATCACTGAATTATTCTATATATTCTTATTTATATATATTTCTTATTCTTATTTATTGTAAAGAGGTGAAGGTGTAACGCTGTTTCTTTCCCAAACATTGAGATCTCTTCCACATACCTCAGGGAATCGGTGGCTCTTCTACAGTCATATTGTCAAGAACAATGCCCCTTGCATTGTGCAACTTGTGCCTGGCATATTGGGGTATATTCAGTGTGGAACATCATGAACATTGACTGTTCTTCTCATTCTAAAGGCAATAGATCAGATTTCTGCACTGCATCTGCTATAAAACAAGAAAACACATATTTATAAGGTATTTGCTTTGTATTACAGCTGTTTATATACTTAAGAATATATAGCAAAGAAATTGTAAACACCAGTTTACATGCTTACTTTAATGACTCTTTAATAATCATTAAACTAGTGGGTAATGAAAGAGTCAGTTTTACTACATATACAAAAAATCCATTTGAGTAGGGGTCCAGGTTCACATGTCCCAGACCTTCAGCTTAAGTAACTGCAGGCTGCCACAAAACTGGAGCACCACAATAAAATGATACAGTTAAAATAGTTTTATACACACTTAGGGGCAGATTTACTAAGGGTCGAATTCTCAAGGGCTTTTAGCCCTAGTACGATTTTCGAAGTAAAATCCAACAAAATAGAACATCAGATTTGAAGGATTTTACTGGTTTTCGATTTGTCAATAAAAAAATCGTAAAATTTCATTCGATTTCCCAAAAAAATTGCACGAATCGAACGATCGAAGTGTTCAATCGTACGATTTTTAACTTAAAAAAAAGCGTACGGGAGCTTTCCATAGGCATATATAGCAATTCGGTAGGTTTAATCTGGCCAATTGGGCCATCGAATAAAAACCTAAAGGGCAAGTACTTTGATCATCAAATGGTCGAGTGATCGAATAGATTTTTATTCGATCTATTCAAATCATGCGATACAACTGAATTTTGCTAATTCGATGATCGAAGTGGCCAAATTTAAAATTCGAAAAAATCTTAATTTTGCAATTCAATCGAATTTCGAATCCATTCGAATCCTTCACACAAATTTAGTAAATCTGACCCTTATATTTAATACATTTTGGGTTCAGCAGATCCAGTATATTAGTATTTCCAAGGTTCCTCAGCACTAGTTGTGCAAGTTCATCAAAGGAGACAGAATTGATACAGTGACAACCACAAGGTCTTCTATAGGCTAAAACATCAATTTGTCAGGTTTAAGGTGGAGAATAGTCAAATTCGAGTTCCATAGTGCAACACATTGGCTCTTTCCAAAAGCACATGACCAGGCAAAATGACCTGAGATGGCTGTCTACACACCAATATTATAACTAAATACACATATTGGGTTAGGAATTACATTTAATATGGTAGAGTGAATTATTTGCAGTGTCATTTAGAAATAAAGACTACATCATAAAAATCAAGACAGAATCCCTTTGAAATGAACTTTTACTATGACCCAGAGAGTGATATTCTAAGACAATTTGTAACTGGTCTTCATTTTTCTATTATTTGTGTTTTTTTATTTACTTTGCATTTTGTTCAGCTTTCCAATTTGGAGTTTCAGCACTGATCTGGTTGCAGGGGTCTAAATTACTCTAGCAACCAGAAATAAGGATGACCAATTGAAAGATTGCATGGCCACAGACAGTACCCAATGAGCTTGATCGCAGCTGAGGACAGGTTAAGTTGGCTGCCTCCTGCCTCGCTGCCTGAAACATAGAATTACAAGCAGGCGCAGTGCAGCCAACCGCTATGGACGGGTCCGATCATGTGATAACAGGATCCTCGGCAGTACTAGCATGCAAGCAGCTGTGGGTGGAAGCAGAATGACAGATGTGGCCAGCAGACTGCAGTGTACCACCCCTGCCAATGACTTACCGGTGCGATTGCAATTTTAGAGGGGCCCACTAGATGCATTTGTGTCATGGTACATGGACCACATAGTATAAAATGAATTATTTTATGTTGTGATTGCAAAAGGGCCCATGGACCCACCAAAGCTGGGGCCCACCGGGGTTTTTCCCAGGCCACCAACAGGCCAGTCTGACCCTGTCTAGGATCCAAATTGCCCCAGCAACCATACAGTTATTGGAACAAGAGACTAGAATATGAACAGGAGAGGGCTTTACTAGAATGATGAGTAATAAAAAGTAGCAATAACAATATAGGTGTACCTTTACAGAGCACTGTTTAGATGGGGCCAGTGACCTCCATTTGAAAGAATCAAAAGAAAAAGGCAATTAATTACAAAACTGTAAAAAATAAATAATGATGACCAACTGAAACATTGCGTAGAATTGGACATTCTATAACATATTAAAAGTTAACTAAAAAGGTGTAATAAATCTAGAATATTTGAGTTTTGAAAACTCAAAATTTAATTAAATTCAACCTTAGCTCTATCTATTTAACAACCACTCGATGCATCTGGCTTCTTTGTTTTTAAATTGTACAGATCTGTTGCATCTTTCACATCACTCCCTCCACCTATTCTTGTTTACTTCTACCCCTCCAACTGACCTTGGTATTAGTTGTTGTTTTTTTTATTCCTGCCTTCATCCCCCTGGTCCCTGGGGGGAGATTGTGCATACAATTCAATTTTCACCTCTTTTACAATTACATAATACATAATGGTTAATTCTTTTGACTGCCCCTCTAGTGACCATTGTATCCATAGTAACAGACTTTGGTTTGCAAATCTAAACCTTGGCATTGCCATTTTTTTTAGTGCTTTAATATTTAGCATCGTCTTTTTGAATTGCAGTCTTTTGTTCCATGTGATGTTTTCACAAACATGAGCCATCAGAACTATAAAGATAAACTGGAGGGGAGGGGGGGGACTTGTGTGTAACAGACATAGAGAGTGAGGAGAAGGTTGGGCCAAAATAAAGAAAAGGATGTATTTACATATTACTTATAATGTAACTAACTCCAGGATGTATGAAGCATCTACTTAATACTGTATATTAATTTGGATGAATATACTCTTATTACTTCTGTATGCATTAATATAATACAGTTAAAGGATCTGTTATCCAGAATGCTTGGGACCTGGAGTTTTCCGGATAACAGATCTTTCCATAATTAGGATCTTCATAGCTTCAGTCTACTAGAAAACTATGTAAGCATTACATAAACCCAATAGACTGGTTTTGCTTTCAATAGGATTAATTATATCTTAGCTTGGATCAACTATAAGGTACTGCTTTATTATTTTACAGAGAAAAAGAAACAATAGTAATGAATCCATGAGTCGCTATGAACAGTGTTTTCAGCTTTTCATATGATGATAGGAATGCTTTGCAGGCTTCTTCCACAAGGTGGCAAATGAGAATGATTTCTCAGTGAAGCTAATTGTTCTGTGGTCTTCCCTAGCAGTGAGGGACAATGTGTAATTGTAGATATAGAGGAAAAAATTATGTTTCTACAAGTGCTTCCCCCTCCTTCTTGTCACTAGAGAGACTGCATTGTACTGGGTATCAACCTGATGCACACCATAAACAGTCTGCTGCCGTATCCTGCTGTCCGCATTGTATCCTATATGATTAGCTGAATTCACTATACCCAATCAACCTGGCACTTAAAGCACAGACACATTCACAGTGATTTAAAGTGCAGCATAATTTATGACTCTAAATAAAAAGACGGTGAAAACAAGCCACAATGCATTAAAAGGACTTATTAAAATTTGATGCACCCATTTAACACTTATTAGCAAGTGAGATGCCCTTTTTACACAGACAGGGAGAGTTGTAAATGGATACCCAAAGCGCCAATATGGCTTTAAGTGGCTCTGTTTTTATTTTATTGTACCAATTAGAGAGATGTTAAGGCAGGAGAATATTACATTTTAGTATGGGTAATGCCTATACTTTGTAACCACTGCAAACTAGAGCCAACAAGTTAAAGTATAATAGGTTTCTATGGCTAAAGTTGTGCTGCTGTTCTGCCATCAAGATAATGCAATAAAATGCAGAGAGTCTGATTTTTTTCCCCTTCCTTTTTTTTTAAAGAATTATTTTCTCCTTAAGCTGTCAGTCATTGCTGATGTGATTTGCATAGCTGATGCTACAGGAGCATAAAAAAGTTTTCATCTGTTTAGTGTCAATACTTTATCAAGCTTATCACATTTGGCACTGGAAACACACAGGGTGCATAATGTAAAACACTTGTGTATATCAGCATCCAATTATGCCAAAGTTTCAAGTCAATTTCAAGGAAAAAAGGGAATCAGGAGTGGCATGAAACAGATGTCATTTGCATAATTTACATCACGGCTGATTTGTGTTTATTTGTCGAGTACATTCCTTTTGATTTAAAGGTATTTTGGTGTGATTAAACCAGACTGTAAACTCAAGAGTCTGTGATGGATGTTACTATTTTTTTGTATGTTTGAGCTGTCATTTTACAGTAACAGTCTCCGGTCATGTTGTACAAATGTGGTGGAAAGGAATATTTCATTACTATGGGTGGGCTTGGTATCTTTGATGAGAAAAATCAAGCTTTTCTGACACATTGGGGAATGCCAAGTACTTCCGTTCAGAAAGTGTTCCGTGAGTTTTTATGGTTATTCAAAAACATTTTTTCCCAAATGGAATCCCATAGCTAGTCCTGGAATACAAGATTTCATTACTATTTGTAGGAACAGTAATAGGCACACAAACTTGAGCACATCGCTGTCAGTAGAAACACTAAACGCTTCTGGCAAATTTACATTGCTGCATTGCTAGTGCTTATTAATAGGTGCACAATGTTGCCGAGGGTGAAATACTGCTGGAATTCTTGCACAAATATACTGTATTTTTGTAAAAAGCATGGCAGGTTTCCCACAGTTAGGGGTTATTTATCAAAATCCAAAAATATCTGAACATTTTCTGAAAACTATTTGGACCAAATCCGCATGGGTTTTTTTCACCTTATTTATCAATACATTTTTCCTGTGCTGTGAAAAAAAATCTAATCATACAAATGTTTCCGAATTTTCAAACTTTTTTTCATATTTTTGCCTGAAAACCACAACATGTTTGGATTATTGCATATAACCTAGTGCAGATCAGGATATCTTTGGAACTTCACCCATTCACTTCTAGTAGAGGTTGGGGTACTTCTTTATTCAGACTTTTAACACCCTTTAGGTTTAATAAATTTTATATTAAAAAAACAGTTTCAATATCTGATAGTATAGGGAGACATAAAGACCAAGTACACAGTTAGTATCTAATCTTTTAGAGTGACATACATACCAAATAGCGTGAAACATGATTTGGTAAAGTCATGGTAAAGCAAACTTGACTGGTAGAAAAAGAAATCTGATTAGCAATACCTAGGGTTTTATGGATAACGGAACTTTCTGTTGTTTGGATCTTCATACCTGCAAGAAAAGAATGTAAACATCAAACCCAATAGGCTGATTTATCCAATAAAGAATCATTATATCTTAGTTTGGCTCAGGTACAAGTTACGTTAAAGTATATGCTAACTTTTCTACAAATCACCATATAATGATTTACTGATTACCACTTTGATTGGGCCCAAAACACAATTCCCTACCAAGCTTTGCTATTTGGGCCCGTCAATAAATTAGTGGCCAATTAAGCAAAAAACGTATTAGAACAGCTCACCCAAAAGTGATTGTGACCCGGGTCCCGCTCTTAGTTCACAATGCCTTAAACAGTTTTGAGGGTAAATAGCCTGAAGGAACTCCCCAGATCCAATGGGTGGCCCGGGTGCATCGCCCCAAGCACGTAGCTGTAGGTGAGTCACAATAACCATTCAAAAGTAGACGAGCACTCCGTTTTCACCTGTGCAGGTTAAAAGGTAAACTTTATTCAAAACTTGTTAAAACCATCAAATCCCTGATGCGTTTCGTATCAACAGTTACTTTACTACAGTTACGTAGTCACAAGTTAATGCTTTTTACAGAGAAAAAAGGAAATAATTTTTAAGAATTTGGATTATTTGGATAAAATGGATCTATGGGAGATGACCCTTCTGCATTTCAGAACTTTCAGGATAACAGGTTTCCTCATAATGGATCCCATACATGTACTGGCTATCCCCTTATCTTATAACGAACGACAGCACAAGAGCACGGAACAAGAGAAGGACAGTCATCAAGATCAGACTGGACAAGGGGGTAGGAAAGGCAAAGGCGTGTCTGCCCCCCCCCCTGCTTTGCGCCCTAACCATGTGCCTACTCTGCCTACCCCGTGGCCCGGCCCTGCCCAGGTGCAGTGACCATTTGATACTGATTTATGATGAACATTTATATTCAGGCTAAATATACAATTTTTTTTATGTTTGTTGACTATTACTCACTTAATTCAAGTGGGTTGGTTGCTATGGGTTAGAAACAAGGGCACCCTTTGTAATATTGCTCTGTTTCTAACATCATGTTACTCATAATTAAGTTGCCCATAAATAAAGAGATCAACTTTTTTAAGGCCCATGCAGACTTCATCCAAAGCCAAATGCAGTTCTTATTTGATAGGATTTAGCAACTTTTGCAAGTGATATCTGACCAAAACCCAATAAGATGATTGATTGGGAACTCCATCAGTTTGACCCATACGCTGGGAAATCAACTTACAGCTCATTCAGGAGTAGCTGTTTCAGCAGTCAACATTGACCTCTGGCCAACTTCACTCTATAAACTGTATTAAATGACACTCAAAAATGTTTTTGTATGGTTGTTCGTAATTTCAGTAGTTTCTTGTGTTGAGTGAACTCAGGGTATGTTGTGTACAGGGCCGTATTTATATTAAGGCACCCGAGGGCCTGTGCATAGGGAGGCAGGTTTTGGGGGGTGGCCCTTAGGTGCCTATAAATGTATTTTTAAATAAAAAAAAATCGCCCAGCTACTTCCACAGATTTCCTTAGGAAATCCAGTGAAAGAGCTGGGGGGTGGGGTGAGGGGCAGGGACTGGCTGGTTTGAGGAAGTGACGTCACTTCCATGCAGAGCGCAACATCACTTCTGGGTGGCATGTGACCTAAATACAGTTATGATTGCGTAACAGTTTTCAAAAAGGCAAAATATATTTAAGTCAATGGGAAGTTGAAATTACTTAGTGAGTAAGGCATTTGAGCTCTTCCATTGCTTATAATTCACCAGTGGTGGTGAAACCATAAGTTTTGCTGCAAGACTGTACAGGGCAAAATTGTTCATTCATCCCAAGTTGTTGATACTTAGTTTTATAGATACTGCAAGCCTTTGAATATTTAACAGTAAATAGTGAACATGAATATATCAGATAGTACAGCTCCAACAATTAAATGAAATAATGAGGAAAGCCACACTAACTAATTCAGACATCTTTTATAATCAGCTGCTGCACTTTATCTCCTCCAAGTATTATAAAAACAGGTTAAATATCTCATTATTACTGATTTCTAAAAGGTCTTCTTTTTATTGACCTTGAACTGATGGAAACTGATTACATTTAATTCACATTTTCACCAATGATTATGCAATTACACGCAGGTCATCTGAAAATATATAAAAAAAAAACAACTAATGATAAAAGCAGCTGTCGTGGCACTAAGATCTAAGCATGCTAAATCTCAAGGCATAATAACAGCCATGAGATAACTGGTGCCTTCATTTAGACAAGTAGACAGCTTACTGATATGCCCAGCTCGGAGCGGAGAACATTTTAAATAAGAAAATGTGAAATACTATCAAATGTGTTATCTGCTATTGTTGCATTGTGAAGATTGCTTATCTGCTATGTTTGCTTAATATGTTAGAGTTAATAATCCATATTTCAGTGAATACAGTGAGCTTTTATTCTATTTAAAATGAAACATGAAGCATACATCTATAAACAATGACTTGTGGAAAAGCACAGGATGTTAACTTAGCATGGGTGAGAGTTCTACCAGCCACAGAAAGGACTGGGCAGCTTTCCATTACATTCAATTATTCAATGCACGCCAATATATATATATATATATATATACAGATCTTGAATACTTGGGACCTGGTGATTTCCGTATAAGGGATCTTACTAGTGAGTCTTCTAAAAGTTTTCTAAAAGTCATTTAAACATTCAGGATTGTTTAAATTATACAAGATACTGTTTGATTATTACAGAAAAAAGGAAATCCTTTTTAAAATGTGAATAAAATGGTGTCTATGGGAGATGGCCTTCCTGTAATTTAGAGCTTTCTGGATAATAGGTTTCGAGATAACAGATCCTATATATACATATACTACAGCAATGACCCTTACGGGCAGAGTTATCAAGGCTCGAATTTCGAAGTGCGAAAACTTCGAATTCAAAAGACAAACCAAAATTAATTCTCATTTTTTTTTCAGTCGAATAGGTCAGTTTTTGATCAAATATAGTTTTTCCCCAAAAAACTTAGAATTTTCAGTCCACCAATTGACTCCAGGTTCTAGGAGGTCCCCCATAGGCTAAAAGAGCAATTCGGCAGGTTTTAGATCGGTTTAGAGTGAACGGTCGAATTTGAATTTTTAAATAGACAGTACATGATAAATTTTGAAATACTAATTTTTTGCAAATGTGAATCGAATGTGGACTATTCCCTAGTCAAGGACCACAAAAATAGCTCAAAACTTCACTTTGACCTTTGATAAATCTGCCCCTTAGTCTATGGAGTAGTTCTTTCCTTCCTAGTTCTTGAGTCAAAGCACAACCTCTAGCTTTAACAAGTCAAGTTTGGCCAAAACGAGGCAGTGTGCAACAATATGAAAAGGAAAACCATTCGGCTCTAGAGGCTTTTTGACAAATACAAGAGTTCCTTGACGTAGTTGGCCAGCTTAAATATATTGCAATACAGACAAACAATCCCTGTTTTGTTTAAAGGGTAAGGCATTTTTTAATAGCTGTATGCACAAAATGTCTCAATGTCTTAAATATATTGATAATGGGTTGAGTGCAGAGGACCTCTTGTATTTATCTATATGTATTATGTGGTCACAGCCTCATTGCAACCCCACCTAATGGTTTTAAAAATTAGTGGTGAGCGCAACTTTCCCTTGTTTGTTATAGCTCATATAGGAGCAGTGACCAGCTCCTTGTTGTAGCTCCCACCCCTTCCAGTGATCCCACTGGTGTCTAATGAAAAGGCAACCAAGTTTGGGAATTTTACTTTGAAAGCAGCAATTAAGTTACAGATAACGTTACGGTGGCCATAAACACACAGATAATATAGTACGAAATTAATTTTCGTACGATATTCAGTGTGTGTATGGTGGGAAATAAGCCGACCGATATCGTCAGAAGATTTAGATATTGGTTGGCTGGTTGATCGGGCTGGATGGAAAATTTTGATCGGATGCCTTTGAAGGCACCGTTAACATCGGCCATTATTAGTACTGAATCGTCAGATACAGGTAGTATTCTATTGTTTCTACCTGTATATCTGACGACTCAGCTCTATACATGTGTGTTGAAATGAACAATCTTTTTTGGAAAGATATTTTCCGAAAACGATTGTAATCGTTACGTTTATGGCCAGCATTAGTCCCTTTGTAAAATGTATAATAATAGTGTCTGTCTCTTTTAGAGGTGTCCCCCAAGGAAGCAATAGAAGCTCTGGGTGGACTGACGCTACCTCTCTTTCAAGCTCTACTGGAGGGATTACTCTGCTAGTGTATGTACTGAGTATGCAATGAATGTGCTCTGTAACGTTGCTACAGTATATTCTGCTTTGTGAGTCTGTTCTAATAACCTATTTCTGGTTAATGTTCCAAGAAACACTGGAGCCCATTCTTTAGAAATTCTGCTGATTACAGTTGTATTGTACCCTCCACGTGGTTGTGAGGGCTCACTCCTTGAGAAATATAGATCTCATCCTGTGTAAATATAGGTGTAGGGATGTGAAAATTAGACACCCTTGCATATTTCTAACAGGCACATTCCTAGTAATATGGACCCTAATAGGTCCTAATGGGGACCTTGGTGCTTATGTAAACCCTGTAGTTCTCACAGTGTACACTAGATGGCACTGTGTAAAAGTATAAATGTAATGGGAATCATGTGGTCTAGTCCTTTTTGCTTCAGTCAGCCCTGCAGGCTGAAAGGAGAAGTATTAACCTTTGGGAGTTAGGCC
>CM044435.1:104128879-104140210 GCA_024363595.1 Xenopus borealis
TAAATAAATAACACTACAATATTCAATACATTTCCTTAAAAGAGAACAAATTCCTTTTTAGAAATTCACCCTTTATATGTGTAATATACAGTAATATAAGTCTTGGTGTATTAGTAAAGAAAAGCCTTAGCTGATGTCCCTTGCTGTTTCCCCTTCTGATTGCCTGGCCAGTGATCGGAGACATGCACACTGAAGGCTTCACTTGCAATGCAATGCAAATCAAAGTACAGATAGGATCACAACTAAATGTGTGAATACAAATAAGTTGCATGCCATCAATTTTCCATTGCCCTGCTACCAATGAGTCACCAATAAACTTTTGATGGATTGGGAAAGGCAAAGTCCAACACGGTGGCCACTAATGGCTGACATTTCAGGTGGGGGAGACTTGGGCTGCAGCATGCTGTGGCATTAAAAAGAAACATGGCTCTGGCCTTTGTTTACCAAGAACACAACTGAGTTGTATTTAGTGGGATGTTTAGAACTTCTTCATAGGGAATTCATTAGTGATGTGTGGGTTGACCTGCGTGTTTACCCTAGGGTCGGTAGATTTGGGCTTTGGAATGCTGGTGAGTTTGCTTGAGTGGTTTCTTTTGCTCTTCCCAACCAAGACATAACACTGATGGCTTCTGACTCCTCCAGTTATAGATTTGTGCCTGCCCCACCCCTTTGGTGATATAACTGAGGGGCAGGTCTTTAAATGAAGTAGCTGAGTTGGGCCAAGTGCAAGTCAGGTTAGGGTGGGTTATGGGTCTTTAAATGGAGGAGAAGAGCTGGGTTGGGCTGGATGCGGGTTGGGTCAGGTGTGGATTGGAACAGCACATCACTAGAATGCATACTTGGAATGATCTGCTCAATTGTGTGGACAAATCACGGTATTCAATGATTTGTCCTTTGGCTATCAATTAGAACACATTGGGACCAAGAAGATTTTCTGCCCAGCCCAATGGACCACCGGGCTCATTTACAGGGTATCAGCATCTAGCCCATGCACCAGCATCTAGTTCTTCTAATTTAGAACTGTCAGACAGCAGCCCCTCTACTCCCATAAGCAGGGGATATTTATGACAGCTGGTATTTTATAATCTGTAAAACCCTTTGATGTTAACTTAAAGAAATAGCTTATTTCTACCCTGGGACTCTACCTTTTGCATAGTCTGTTTTCACTTGAGCAGCCGTACTAAAATTCTTTAAATCTGCTCATAAAAATGATGCAAGGAAGATCTAAACAGATACCACTTTTAATTGAGTTTATTTCACAATAGCATCATCAATACCTAATTAAAATATGTTTTAATTGTTGCAAGGCTGAAGCGGAGAAACATAATACATTATTTTTCTTTTATCTGATAAATTAACATTGCCTATCTTAAACAGATGTCATTGACAGGCTTTTTAATTAATGGATGTTAAAATTACATACCATGCATGACCAGAATGCTTACTTATTCAAACAGTGCTTGTTATCCCAAATTCATTTTGTCACTTTCTATGTTTCCTGAACTTTCATGTGGAAGAGTTTGAACATTTTCAATTTTCAGCAAGCTTGCGCCTCAGTTATTCCGCAACGTTATGGTAAACTCATCTTCTAAATGTCCAGTGGAAGTGGCAGTGGCACCCAGGAGGTCAGTTAGTGTGAGATTTAGGGGAAATGAAAATTGTCCTAGAAATTATGAAAAATTACTGATTTATTGATATTTTCTTATATATTTATCTGGGTAAAGGGGGTCCTGAACAAAGGCTGGACCCTCAGGGGGAAATAATTAACAGGTTAGAAACTAGGAGGTTGTGCATTGCTCCTTCCATAATAACAAAAAAAAAAGGCAGCACATTCTCTGTAAGTCGGAAAATGTTAAGATATTAAGATATATCTTTATTTGGCAATTAGCAAATTGTAATGAAAGAAGTTAATGTAAAAAAAATTGTGCAATGTTAAAATTCTTTCTTTGCGGAAGTATTTTTAAATAATAAAACTTCAATTAAAAAAAGTGGTTATTTTAAGCAATAGTATAATAAACCTTCAGTTAGATCTAAAATATGTTCTGTAGGAAATTCAAAGTCACAATATGATGACATTTTTGTTTTTCATTTTGGGATTTGTTTTCCTTTTATAATTTTTGCTATAATATCCCATAAAAGAAGTGAATGTAATGATGATATCTAATGGTTGATATTGAAATAATGTGCTGGAAGAGGATCTACCTGAAATAATTCAAGTATTGTCATTGCACTAGCAGTAAAGAGTTTCTATCAGTTATGAGATGTATAAACTAGGAAAAACTATATACTAAATGAACAATGATAACAAACACTATTGGGACTCTTGTTTTGTCTGTACATATTTTGTTTGAATTCTGCCATGTATAATTGTCATTGGTGGCATAAAATCTATATTTTCAAAATGTGCTTGGACTGAGAGAATACCTTCAATGTTCTACTTCTACTACCCTACTGGTTTTCCAATGTTAGAAAAGCATTAAAGAAAGAAATCTCCAGTGAATTATTTGGTTCTTTAGAGGAAAATGAGCAGTTCATTAGCATACATTTTATGGCATACAGAGAGTATTCAGTCTTACACAATGTTCTCTATCCCTGTGGAGCTTGTGTTCGCTACCACAAACACAGACACACATATGCTAGAGTCATTTTAGTTAGAAGTCAAATTACCTATAAATATGTTGTAAAACTGTGGGAAAAATTCAGAGCAAATTGGGGAAACCCTTGTCATAGATCCTATCTTTTACAATTCTTTTATGAGAATGGGGGGCATAATTCTGCCCAAAGGTACTGTTGTGGAACTTCACTTACCGGAGACCACTGAAGATAAAAATATAAAGTTTATTTGACACAAGCTCAGTTGATTCTGAAATGAGTCAGAACCCTGAACAAAGGTTTGGGGACTTGGGACTTATTTTAAATGAACTTACGGGCATAAAATGGAGTTACCAGGAGAGCATAGAGATATTATTCCACATTACAGAAAAACAAATCAGGTGGTTTTCGCTAAAGGTCATGGTATTAATAACCAAGACTAGCTCTGTCAGGTGGGGCTCCCTGGGAAATCTGCACACACACAATTTTATTCTTTCTCACTTTGGAAGGATATCTTACCATTCACTCACTGTCACTGGCTATCACTTTGCTACGGGGCGTAACAGTTTAAACAAGAGAGATTACATACTGTATGGTTCTACAGATGTATTTCAGCCTCATCATCTGTGGGTTTAAGCTTTTAGAACAGTTGGGCTGGGAGAATATAAAGTGAGTCTGTTATACTCCCATTTGCTCCACATCCAGGGCTAATCACTCACTTAGTATCTTTTTACACTATATAATCATAAATTGTTTACTGGTGACTGGTTTACTTGCTGTTGCCAATATTCTGTTTTACTGCTTCTTATTTGCCCAGCAAACAGCCTGCATTACCAGAGTTAATGGGTTCCTTGCTAAGGAGTACAGAAGCAATCAAAATAGTTTCCCCGATATGTTCAATTCATCCTAACCAGTAATTTCAATTAAAGGGCCATTTCTGTGGAACCTTATACATTATAGCTTCCATTTGGCAGATGGAGTCTTTCCTTAAGTTTTGTTTTGTGGTTATCTCTTCTCAACTTAGCATCTCTCTAAAAGAAAGCAGCTTCAATTAACAAACTGGGATATTGATCAAGGCTAATAAAGAGTGGCATGAACTTAATTTATGGGCTGCAGATCCTAAACATTGGTGAAGAAATCATTAGCTTGTTTTGTGTTGTGTGGGATGTTCTATGAATTTTGTTTCAAACAAATAGCATAAAAAGAATTTCGGTCTTTGTTGTGCTAAAACCGTTTCATGTTACAGTCTGCGAAAGAAAAGATGGTTTGTTCTTGATAGGAATAATTTGAATTGAGTTGTAGATATTCATTCACTCTTATTACATTGTATATGATACAAAGTAATTCAAGCTACATTCAAATTGGACTATAACAAATCTCCAAAGTAATATTATCAGTCTGCTTTCTGTTGATCCGGTTTAATATATTTTAAGATGTGAATACTGTGGATACTTAAAAGATATTGACCTGTTTATTAGGAACTCTGTACTTAAGATGTCAAACAACATGGACATACAGAATAAAAATACTTGCATTAAAGGCATAACATATACAAATGAGTAAAAGATGAAAAAAAAATTCTAAGATGGTTATTCTACTTAGCCATCAAGTGTGTAGTAAAAAAGTGCAGAAGTATAAAAGTGGATAATGATTTTATAAGTACAGAGTTTTAAAATTGCTATAAAGGTATGGGATCAGTTATCCAGGAAACCGTTATCCTGAAAGCTCTAATTAAGGAAAAGCCTTCTCCCATGGGGCAAATTTACTAAGCGGTGAAAATGCGCTAGTGATGGCTTCGCCACAATTCGCCGCACTTTGCCAGGCAAATTTTCGCCAGCCCGCCGCTAATTCACTAAAATGCGAATTTGCACTCAAGAAGTTGCGCTACCGTTAGGCAAAGCGCATTTATGCTAGAGATGCCTAATTTGCATATGGCGTGAAGTTAAACGTATAATAGAAGTATATGTTACAGCCACTTCATTACACCACACAAGCCCAGGAAACCTTTAATAAATAAAATAAAGTTGTCCTACATGTGCCCACTGTATAGTTGAGTTGCCATATGTTAGGAAATGTAGGGGAGGAAGGAGGGTAACACCCAAAAAAATTATGCTATTTTTCAGACTATCTCCCTGAAAAAGTAAAAGACGCCAACATTGTTTTTGGGACAGAAAAAATTTCAAGTTTTTTTTTTCAAACTCCTATGTATTGTATTGACCTGGCGAAGTAAAGTCTACTGCAAGAGGTAACGGTCAGTAAAATGGTCATCATAGTGAATTAGCGTAGTTACGTCCCTTCGTCAGTGCCCAACTTTGCCTGGCGTAAGGGTGCGAAGTTGCGCTAGTCTATCTACTTTGCTAGCGAATTTTCGCCAGGGACACTGTTAGTAAATTGGCGAAGTTGCAAAATGACGTCACGCTGGCAAATAAGTGATAGCGTTAGACACTTCGTGCTTTAGTGAATTTGCCCCATAGACTCAATTATAATCTAATAATCCACATTTCCATTTTCTCTGAAATAATAAAACATTAACTTGTACTTAATCCAAACTAAGATATACCTGATCCTTACTGGAGACAAAACCAGCCTATTGGGTTTATTTAATATTACATGATTTCTAGTAGACTTAAGGAATGAAGATCTATATTACTGAAATATCCATTATCCAGAAAACCCCTGATCCTGAGCATTCTGGATAACAAGTCCCATACCTGTATAGTGAATGTGAGCAGTAAACCTCATCTATTTTTACCGAGTAGCTAGTGTCAATATACAGCAGAGAAGCATACACATCTGACAAATAAAGCAAGATGCATGGTACATTATTTCCAAGTAAAAACATTCAATAAAAACCTTCTAGAGTCCGGATTACCTGCATATACTGTAAAAACATTTTTGGCTTTAATATAACAGTGACAATGTAATATGCATTCCAAATCTGATCAGTATTTGTATTTTCTAAAGAGATAGACTTTCCATTTGTTATGCGCACCCCTTGTGATTCTGTAAGCCCCTTCAGAGTGTGATTCTGAAATATAATTGTAAATTGTTGACTAGACAAGAACTGAACCCTGTTGTATTAATGCAAGCATAAATTCAGATTTGCACATAGCATTATTCCCACTGTACATTAATGAGGCCTTTTATATTTGTCAGAATTTCCCACCCTGCAGTTCCGGCAGATATAAGCCATACCTTGCAGTGTATTTATTTTAACAGTTCAGTTCCTCCATTCCCATTTGTTCCATAACCAGTCTCATAAATATACTGCTTTTTGCCCAACAAATCTATTTTTAACCTCATTAGTAAATTTTTCCTTCACTATACACATTTTTTTTTCTCCTCTTCTTTTACACAATAATTATTCATCCACCCCCTCCTAGTGGCTATTTCTTAACTCACATCACTGAATGTATTTAAAAATAAGCTAAATAAGGGATTTAGTTAGGACCACCTATAATCAGGCAGTTTTAATGGATTTTTAATGTCTGCAGAATATTTATATATATATATATATATATATATATATCTTTTTGGCAAGCCAATCAACAACTCAGAGACAGATGGGAAGTGGACCCAGACTCTTTAGTTGATGACACATAGGACAAACAGTCTCTGTTGTCAGTCTCACCTATAGGGACAGAATTACTCAACTATACTTTGTGCATCTTCACTCAAGAATGTTTATAGTGGGCTAAGAAACTTATTACACAAAAATGGAAAGATCCACAACCTCCTGGATCAAGGGGGTTAAACACTTCTGTATGGTGGGGAGTCTGAAATATAAAGCTATATGTAGCTCTAAAAAATAAAAAAGAGGGTAAATGGCTAGAGTAGTCAGCATAAGGGTCTAAAGGGGCTGTTCACCTTTTAGTTAACTTTTAGTATGTTGTAGAATGGGTAATTCTAAGTAACTTTTCAACTTTTTTTTATTTTTTATCGTTTGTAAATTATTTGCCTTCTTCTTTTGACTCTAGCTTTAAAATGTTTGTCAATGACCCCATCTTAGGCAAATATTTTGTATGATGCAAATGTATTTTTATTGCTACTATTTATTACTCATCTTTCTATTCAGGCCCTCTCCTATTTATAATCGATTGTCTTATTCAAATCAATACATGGTTGCTCAGATTACTGAGCTTGCTACACGGAGAGCTGCTGAATATAAAGCTAAAGAACTCAAAACCAGAAATAATAAAAATGAAAACCAATTGCAAATTGTCTCAGAATATCACTCTCTACATATTATTAATAGTTCATTTAAAGGCGAAAAAACCCTTTAAGGTAAACTATTCCTCATGATTTGCTACATTTTTAATGCATTGACTATACAATTTCTTGAGTATTTAATAGCTAGGGGGTTCAATCTTGTTTCATTCCTGTATTAAACTAATCCATGTTTAGTCCTATGCCCATGACTTTGATTGTACTGTATATTAGACACAGTTGCTGTAGTATTTGTCTTAATAATTTAGCATTTAAAATCTGAATAAACAGCCTAAATAAATAAACAAGAACTGGGTGAATTTTCTATATCAGCTTTATTTAGAGCATATCCAGCCAAACGTATCTCTAACCTCTATTAGGGTTTTAGCCAAATGAGTCACAAAAAGAAACATTTATTATTCTCATTCCCAAAGGATCAGTCAGATTTTTCAGTTGGTCTATAATCATATGTTTCCATTAAACAGTAACCTAGAACACCTTCAACAACTAATACAATGTTTAATAATTGCTACAAAATTAACCCTTTACTAACTGCTTAGAGAAGGAAGCTTAAATTACTTAATTATTCATATTACCTTTCCATTGTTTGCTTACCTCTCTTAAAATACACTAGCAAGGGATGGTCCTATGTAATTGCTTTATTCCCTCGAAAGGTCCTTGAATTGACCCTGGATTTAATTATACACATGAACCCTTTCTCCTTAAAAGTGCATTTTCGATAGACTAACAAGAGTATCTGATGGTGAAATCTATGAAGTTTAGCTTTGCACTCACCCTGTTTATACTGATACAGAGCAAGGCAATTAAAAACACTAATGGGGTATTAGCAAACTAGGCTTATAATAAGGAGAAATAAATCCCTTCTTGAGTCCAACACATCAATGATGTTTAAACCACCTTTTCTCCATTCACATTTTACTTGTAATGGTCTTGGAATGATTCCGAGGACAGATCTCTAAACTGACCTTGGATATATTTATATATTTATGCAATACTCAAGAGCCATGAAAAACCTGTAAAATATATCTTTATAAACAGCACTTATTGATGTCATCCGTTTTGGTGCTTAGGCCTGTCAATCTTGTCATCTGACTCATTGAAACTTGGGTATTTTATAAAATAATGGATTCCTGTTGTAAAATATGAAGGTATTAGAAGTCACCTTGCAGTTCTTTGACCTTATAAAAACACTCAGCATGTGGCCTCCTTATTTTATAGGATCATGGAACTCCATAGTTACAATAGGGGATACAGTATTCCCTTTATAACACTCAAGAGACTTTAAGTCATCAGTAAAATATATTACTATAAAAAGTATTAAAGGAAAACTATACCCCGAAAATGAATTTTTGAGCAACAGATAGTTTATATCAAATCAAGTGACATATTAAAAAATCTTACCTACCTGGTATATATATTTAAGTAAATATTGCCCTTTTTACATCTCTTGCCTTGAACCACCATTTCATGATGGTCTGTGTGCTGCCTCAGAGATCACCTGACCAGAAATATTTAAACTCTAACTGTAAAGGGAAGAAGTGTTGAAGCAAAAGATAGAACTCTGTCTGTTAATTGGCTCGTGTGACCTAACTTTATAGTTTGTTTGGTATGTTTGTGTGCACCGTTGGATCCTAGGATCCCAGGAGGCTGTCCTTATTTTTTTAAATGGCAATTTTCTATTTATGATGACCCAATGGCACATGCTACTAAAAAAGTGTATTATTATGAAAATGGTTTATTTACATGAAGCAGGGTTTTACATATGAGTTGTTTTATGCAATATCTGTTTATAAAGACCTACATTGTTCGGGGGGTATAGTTTTCCTTTAAGTGAACTCATCTTGTTTATGGTCAGCTAATGTCTCCATATCTTTAGATTTTATAACATAGGATACATTGGGGGAATATGTTTCACTAGCGAAAAAAACTGTGCAAAGACACATGCAAACCATGTTTGAATCCTTTTTGACCTATTGGAGACCTCAACGACTTAAAGGAGAACCAAACCCTTGATTAAAATCCCCTACCCTACATAGACCCCCCTCCCAGACCCCACCAGCCTAGCTGTTACCCTGGGTAAATGCCCCTAACTTTTTATTTACCCCTCATTGCAGATTCAGGGCATCAGAATTCACAAAGCCATCTTCTTATCTTTTGGTAATCTTTGGTAAAGAGAGCGGCATATTGGTGCATGAGCAGTTGGTGCAATGCTCGGTCCCGAACAACTGCGCTTGCACTGAAAGCCACAGAAATTGCCGAAGAGCTGGAAGAAGACCTAAAGATCACAGAAGAGATGAAGATGGCACCATGAACTCTGATGCCCTGAATCTGCAATGAAGGGTAAGTAAAGAGATATGGGCTGGGGGTTCTATGTAGGGTAGGTGATTTTAATAATAATAAGGGTTGGCTCTCCTTAAATCACAAAGTTTGTGACCAAATAATTTCAAAGGATTTCTGGAACTTTCATTCAATATATTTAAAATATCTAAGAAGAACATATACATTACAGGTATAATATCCATTATCAGGAAACCTGTCTTCCTCTGGTTCAGTGAGGCGTGTTAAAATAGAGTGAAAAGGTTGAACTTGATAGACGTTTGTCGTTTTTCAACCTAACTTACCATGTTACTGTGTTACAAATTACGGGGAGGCCATCTGCCATAGATTCTATTATAATGAAATAATTCCTAATTTTTCCATTTTTCTCTGTAACAACAAAGCCTTATCTTGTACTTGATCCCAACCCAGATATAATAAAATTTTATTGAAAATAAAACAAAAGTATGGAGATCCAAATAACAGAAAGATCCCAGATCTGGAAAACCCCAGGCCCCTAGTATTCTGGACAACAGGTCCCATATATATCATATCAAGATATCATTTACTCTATGTGAGAGGAATGTTTTCCAAAATTCAGCCAAAAATTTTAGCTAGTAAATAAAAACAAGCACCCCGCTCATACATATATCTTTGTGAGAGAACTGCATTTTTCTCATAAACTACCGCGGAGATAATGGCACATTTTTCATTGCAAATTTCCTCGAGACCTGTGTATAAACTTGATCTATTGCACTAAAGACATTATGTTATGCTGAGTGAAAAAGCACCCTATTCCTTTGCTTATTTCCTGTAGGTTTGTAAAGAAAAAAAAAAGACAGGACTTTCATTTTCCATATAGCAGAGAACCTGTATAAAGTAAAGCAAACAGAAGTTAGAATCTCAATGTAAAATATGAGCTGTTTGTAACGAGTACAATATAGACCCCACACTTTTCAGTAGAAATGCTATACAATAGCTGTGATATTGGTTATACTCACAGTCTGAGATCTGCCTTGCTGAACACCATTCATCCAGAGAAAACACTGAACAATGGATAATGCTCTGAATTAAAGGCACTAAATGCTTTACAGTTAACCACAGTTACAGTTAAACAGTTTTTCTGCAGTGCTTGCTTGCCTGTTTCTCAATATATCATTTAATGTCAATTTAGCCAGTGCTGGTTGTGGGCAGATATATTTTACTACATCAATGTTTCAATCTAATTCAAAGAATTTTAATAATAAAAATCTATTCTAGCATGTATGTATTATATGCATGCACATTACATATAGGTGTTCCCTTGACAATCAGTCATACCTGAACAACTGCAAAGTTGACCAGGGTATAGGAATAAGCTCTATCCCATCAGCCAAACCATTACCTTTGCAAATACAAAGTGCCAGTAATCACCTTATCTATATTCCCTGTAGGGAAAATCAATTGGTCTGAGCTGACTCATACAACCTGCCTAATCTGGAAGTGTTCAGATGCCTCCAGACACAATGAATCCATGAACAGGAATTGTATAATAAACATGCATAAAAACACAGATGCTAATTTGATTGTATTTTAGTAAAAAAAACAACAAATAGATATAAATACTGACATGATAAAATGTAATTGATAAATACGTTGAAATGAGATGAACATTGAAACAAAATAAATAAATAATCAGAACATCTACTTGTGGACCCCAGTCTGGAAAAAGTCCCATTAGACCTTACTTACTCACCACCATAAGCCTTTAACCACTATACAATTTAGCATTTTCTCTAAACTTTTACTTTTAATTTATTCAATTTATTCTAATGTCTCATATATGAAACTAGCCTGTATTTTATCGTAGACACTATCACTGCCATCATTGTAGTTGCAAAACTCTTTTGGCAACAGGGGTTATTATAGGTGGATGCTTTAATACCCCTTCTTGTCACTATCTTTTATTATATATGTATATATAAGAGTGTTCTGATGGGGGTATATATAAACAACTCACTTGTGATCCCACAATAAAATTTAAACAAAAGGTGGATAATCTAATTAACATGGCAATTGAATGTAAAGTGATAGATAAAACATTATTTGAATTTTTAAAACAAGATTTCCCTAAGTGCCCTGTGCTTTATACATTACCAAAAGTCCACAAGAGTTTGACCCGACCCCCTGGTCGCCCCATAGTGTCTGGTCGCGACT
>CM044435.1:104162459-104186631 GCA_024363595.1 Xenopus borealis
TCCATCAGAATCCTCTAAGGATAAAAACTTAAATATCTTCCCACTGACTTGACCTTCAACCCATGTAAATATTAGGACATACTCTTCTTTTATACTGGATTTAAAGTCTGTTCATGTATAATAAATCTAAAAATGGCATACAGCTCCTTGAAACAACACATAGTCATGTTTTCACAATATGTTGCCTAAAATGTACTTCATAAGATGGCATAATTATGAAGTCATTTTTAAAAAGAGAATACAACAATAGGATCTTTTATCTGGAAACTCATTATCTAAAAGCTCCAAAGTACAGGGTGCCCATCTCTCATTGATTCCATTTTAATGCAATAATTCTAATTTTAAAAATGATTTCCATTTTCTAAGATATCATAAATGCTTATTGGTGGAAAAATAATCCTATTAGGTTTGATTCATGTTTACATTATTTTTTTAATTAAGGTATGTTGATTTAAATTATGGAAAGACAAGTTATCTGGAAAACCCCAGACCCGAGCGTTCTGGATAACAGGTCCTATACCTGAAAGTACTACTATCAGATCCACATACTAGGGTCAGTTTCATCAGGGGCCTTCCTGTATGGATTTAAAGGGTGGGATGGAAACCAATGCAGACACTGGGATAACATACAAACTTATTGCAGATAGAACAGACTACTGATAGTATTACTATCAGATCCACATACTGAGGTCAGTTTCATCAGGGGCTAATTAAGATGACTGTATGGATTTAGGGGGGCGGGAGGGAAACTAATACAGACATTGGGATAACATGCAAACTTCTTACACATTGTACAGAGAGTCTGACTGTCTCAGATTCTCATGTTATAGTAAATGAGCCCTATATTCTTGCTATATAAAACATGCAATATAAGCCACTTTGGTTTAGGAGAGCATAAGGATTATGGGGCTCAGCATTATAAAAGGGAAGGGCACTGATTGTGTTAGGAAGGGTAGGCGGAATGGTAAAAGGGCTTGATTCGTTAGTAGGTAGCAGGAGGGGAATGGAAAAGAGAGATCAGGATGATAGGGCAGTTGAATATAGGAACAGTAGAAAAAGGATATACCTGTGTTTTCCAGTGGTGAGCCAACTGGATTATGGGTGGTGGGATTTGTTTTGTCACAGCTGCGGAGGAATCGGGGCAGATTATACCCACGTTTAAAGCACAATTGTTTTTAAAGTTGACAGTGATCTCCAGGGTCCCAGGACAATTGTATTCCAGTTGTCTGCTCCCACTTGCCCACCTATAACTCTCATGGCAGGTAGCCCAGCTTGTGGTGTTTTTTTCCTGCAGGCAAACATTCCATGTGGGGTGAATAGTTGTTTATATTTGTTATATTACTGATATGCTTATAATGCTATTTATTAAAATGTAAAGCATTGTTGTTAATAAAGATGTGGCCTGTTATATCCAAAACCGGCTGACCTCATTGTCTTTATATGTTGAAAATAGAAATACTAAATCTATAGGTGACTATTTAAGAAAACCTTTTTTTTCCTATAATGGTTTGACTGGTTGGACTACAGAACACAGCTAATAGCCATTTACAGTTTCTATTCTCGTGTAATAAAATATTTTTCTATGAAAATAGCTAATTTCCCCAAATCAGCTGTTCTCATTTCATTATCTTTAGTCATTATCTGGGTATTTTTAGAGCTTGTGGCTACAATGTTTGATTTGCAATTATCTTTAGAAACATTTTTATTCATTTCTCTGAATGCTGTACATTCTAAAGTTCTTCAGCACCCAAGTGGTAAATTGCTAACACAGCTGCAGCCCACAACTGATTCTCAAGAAAGATTTCAGATTATTTTTGTCTTTTTTTCAATGGGTCCTTGGTTGATGATGGTATTAAAGCCGAGGAACGCAAGATGGTGTACAATGTTGTTGATGCAGCAGAACTTGTGATCAGACTTCAGGCAATTACTTGTTTTGGGAACTCATATCAAAGCAGCTGTGAAGCTATTTCCTCTGCACTGACCATGTTTTTATTTGTAATGTTGTTTTTTTTTTTTATTGCGGATGTCAAGTAAGATAACATCTGTGTTTTGTTTGTGCAAAATAAAGCAGTGTACAAGGGCAGGGCTTATGCTAAATTGTACTTAAAACTCGACTTGTGTCTATTTATGCTCTCTGCATCTTGAAGCACACGTGCCTTGTGAAGGTGTTATCTTCAGGCCTCTCTTTGTATTTTGCATCTATGCATGCACTTTGCATTTAAGGAATTGAATGCTAACACCATTTCTGTTGGCACATGCACCCACAAGCTCAAATTGAATCCATTAGCTTCCAGATTCACTAAGAAAAAAAAGTAGCTTGCACTCCTGTTGATTGTGCATTAGTTGTGCACATTTTGCACCAAATGCTTTGTGGGCACCTGATATGACACAGGGAATTCCCTGTATGTTAAAACTTTACACATAACAATTGTGGAAGTAAAGGATCCCTGAAGTTATTTGGAACGCAGATTTCACATTTCACATGTGAAATAAAAGTCTTTGGTCCTGTGCTGTCTTGGCACAACCTTGCCTTGTCTGACACTTCCACTAACCTGGACCTGTTATTTTTCTTGTTGCTGCTTCTCTGGCTTACAAATTGTCAGGGCTGTCTGCCCTAGACCTTGCTCATTCACATTCTGAAAGGCCTTGCAGTTCTGCCTACTCATGGGGTTTGGAGCATACCTGCAAGGAATACAGCAAAAGGGCTGTTACACATTTTCAGAATACTAATAGAGATTATGCAAACCAACGGATGAATCAGAAATGTGTAGTAGCTTTGATTGTCAGATAATATACAGGAACAGTTTTCTTGGCAAAAATGTATGTCAGTCAACAATCGCTTACCAGATTTTTTTAGCAAAATAAGAACATTGATCCTGGTTAAATTCTGACTTCTGAACCTAATAGCTCTGGGATAGTCCTCTTATCAGATAACCAGAGCATTCTGTGCCTGTATCCAGAGCCGGGCCATGGAGGCCAGGCACCCTATTCAACCTAGCTGGACATGGCGCTGTCTGAGCTCCCAAATTCGCAGTTGTGTGCACATGCACACCTTTGCACTCATGCGCGAAAAGGAGCTTGTTCATGCGCACACGTGCAAAACGAAGCACACGCATGTGCAGAAGCGAAATAGACAAAAATAGCAGCAACAGTTGGGGAGAGCAAGGACCAGACAAGGGGGGTAGGCAACAGAGAAAAGGTACATGCCTAGCACCCCCCAGTTTTGCTCCCTAGGCACGTGCCTACTCTGCCTACCCCTTGTTCCGGCACTGTCTGTATCTCTAAGGCAGAAACACTTGACCATGCTTAATTTGTGAAAGCTTTTCTTATATTGGTACTGCTCTGTCATCAAATGGAGAATGCAAGTCTCTTATTATTTTTCTTGCTTTGATGTACCTGCACCTATTCATGCATAATCATACAGGCAGTTTCACATTTATGCATGTGGCTACTTGCAGGACAGCATTGTTAGTTTATAAACATGCTCATACACAGCAAAATCTGAAAAGAAACTTAATGCATCCCTGCCCATAGAGCATGTGAAACACAGGGAAAATGAATAGCCAAGGACTGAAGAGGTTGACCTGGGAAAAAAAAGTTACTTGCCTAAGAGCACTCTACTATATTAGCATAAACGTGCCAGTATATTGTTAGATGTGGCAAGAATTGCAAACTTTCACAAATACATAATACAAACAATAATAATATTTAATTCAGCATCAGCAGCTCTGCAGGGGCTCAGTGCATATGCCTAGTGTATTCTATTACTCTAAGGACGTATTCTGCAGCTGTAAGCTAGTATAAAAAGAAGTGCATAATGCTGTAACACAAAGCATCAAATGGATAATCTCTCTAGACTATTTCCCCCAGTCCTCAATAACTTGATTCTTGCTCTGGTTTAATAATTTTATTTTATATTCCTTTGCATCTCCCACAGCCCAAAGCCATTTTACTATAGATGTTTTCAAAGTGGTACTGAATAGAGCGCCGTACCAGTTAACATTATTATCCAGAGTCTTCAGATGTTACAAAACCACGTGAGACTGGTGATTATTGTGACGATGGAAGCAAAGAACGGGTGCATCAAAAGCAAAATTAATAAGTTCCAGCAGAAGGAGAATGCAGCTTGAAAATGTTAAACGTTAAACGTGACCTAGCCGTGTTATTTCAGCTATCAAAGGAAACTTTAGTATTATTGCTGAACATTGTCGAGGCTTGAAAAGAAGCTTTTTTATCATACAATCCGGTGGTTTCCCAGTATGAAGCATTATGTCTGAGAGGAAGCCATTAAAATACCATATTATGTAGCCCTTAAAAACAGATTTCATTCAGTTGTGTAGTATGTCAAAAGCCATAGCTTAGCTCGCAACTCTTTCATGGCGGCAAATAAAGTGATTATGGTAATTTTACAGCCAGCTATTAGTTACCTCCCGGTCACCACCTATTCATAGCAACAATGACTGACAAGCAGATTTAAGTGTGCCATTTCCCCTTCATACTGTGACATATTAATTAACAAAACTACCTACAATAAATGCAAGTCGTGCAGTGCATATTTTTAACTTTGTAAAGCATTTTACTTTTGGGAACATGAATAATAAGAATAATCATTTTCAAATCATTCAATTCGCATCAATTTTAAATGTTACTGTTTACTACTACTGTTTATCCTCTTTTGCTCATAATGGATGACTGGGGAGGCAGTTGAGATTGAGATTAAAGACTTTCTCTCTGTTCATAACATAATGACTGAGCACCCAGAAGTCGTTTGTGAATATTGATGGGGGAAGTTGCAAAAGTTCTATGTTCTGACCTCCAAAACCAGGGTCCCTTCAATTCAAAGTGTGGAATGTTCTCTTTTACTTCCTAAGAGTTTGTTTAGAATGTATCTGATTGTTAATAATCTACAAAATTGGAAGAGACGAAGGGAGTTAGTATTCTCTTGGCTAGGGTCTTACAGATAACTATTAGGGATGCACCGAATCTAGGATTAGGTTCACGATTCAGCCAGTATTCGGCTTTTTTCAGCAGGATTCGGATTCGGCCGAATCCTTCTGCCTGGCCGAACCGAATCTGAATCCTAATTTGCATATGCAAATTAGGGCCAGGGAGGGAAATCACGTGACTTTTTGGCACAAAACAAGGAAGTAAAAAGTGTTTCCCCTTCCCACCTATATTTTGCATATGCTAATTAGGGTTCGGATTCGGTTCAGTATTCGGCTAAATCTTTCAGGAAGGATTCAGGGGTTCGGCCGAATCCAAAATAGGGGTTCGGTGCATCCCTAATAACTATTGCTGCTGGAATTGACCTTTTTATAAGGTAGAAGTACTGTGCCAAAACATCAGTCTTATGCCCCCAATACCTGTTGCAGAACAGGAATCCTTACATGTCTATAATAGTACAGGTATGGGACCTGTTATCCAGAAACCCATTATCTAGAAAGCTACAAATTAAGGCCTTCTCCCATAGACTTAATGTTATCCAAATAATCCAAATGTTTAAAAATAATTACCTTTTTCTCAGTAATACTAAAACAGTACCTTGCTCTTGATGCAAATTAAGACATACATGATCCTTATTTGTAGCAAAACTAGCCTATTGGGTTTATGTAACCCTTTTGACACCCCTTTGTCGGTGTTACACTCCACATGTGATGCTTACCTGATGGCACAGGATAAACCTGAGCCACTCCGCAGTGGCATTGGGAGAGACTGGTTACCTGGTACTTACTAGCGCAGTGCCTCCACCCAGTGGGAGCTGGGAATGAACCTATGGGTGGCCCCACTAGTAATACAGTAATAAAACACAAAGTATTGGATAAACTGAATAACGGTTTATATAAAATAACTGGCCAACTATTACATGTAGCACTCCTAACCAGTTGCAATATGGTCTCACTAACTAACTTGCCTGTGCCAAGCTGTCTAACTAACTAAAAAAGGCAAAGACCTTTAAGAAAACAGTCTCTTTATCTTCAAGCGCTTCTTTAGGGTACTGTCCCTTTAAAAAGGATACTCAAAAATCCTCTTTGGATGCTTTAGCGCTCTCTTCAGGCGAATCCAGCAGATTCTGGCATACAGTGTCATTACCAACCCCTTTGGATGCTCAGATGGGAATCTATTACTGTTTGTTCATCCAGAATTCCTTTCACACTCTGTCTCTCCAGGAACAGTATCTGGCTTCCCTATGCCAGCCTGATCCAAATGAATGCTTTTGGTGCAGCCTCTCAGCTCTCTGGGCCCACCAGCTTCTCTCTGACTTCCTTCTCTTTCCACCATGTGGTTCTCTATGCCAGGCTTTCTTCTTTTGCCAGTATCTGTGGCTTCCTCTTCCTGCCAGCCACTCACTAGCTACTGTGCACTGAAATAACTAAACAGCTGGTTGCGGGATAGCTTACAGCACACAGACACAGGCGCTGTGCTTCTGTCCTTAGATGGATAAGTGCAATGATTTTGCACAGATTCCCTACAAATGTTATATGATTGTCTAGTAGATTTAAAGTTTGAATATCCAAATTATGGAAAGATACCTTATCTGGAATACCTGTATGATCACATGAGAGGGAATCAAACACATCACACTACATATGGCTTACATAGGAAGGGTACAAATGATGGATCTCATGGATAGATCTCATGATGATCTATAGTTTAATAGCAGTAAAGTAGTATAATTTAATAGTATAGCATAATATTGGCTGCATGTAAAACTATGCTGAGGGACTGTGAGTTTGAAGGCCCTGAGTACATGTATAAAACCTAGTTCTGCCAATGTGCAATAATGATTGATCATAAGAAAATCATTAAGGTTTAACATAGATAAATGGAAAAAGTGCTGACCTTAAGACCTTTCTACTTTACTTTAGGAAGTCCCTGTGTTCTGCTTGGATTACATGAATGTCTGTGTAAAGTCTGTAATTTCATCCTAAAGGCATGGCCACCTGAAACGGTCTATTGCCATGGCTCAGTAATACTGAAAGCATTGTTGCAAATCCTCTTGCATGATGATTCAAGGGGACTCTAAAGAGCATTAAAAAAGAGCTCTAAAAGCATTTTAAAGTAAGGAAATAACTGGAAAAAATTGATACACCTTGGGACTTGATGGGATTTACAGCAGGAAAGAGGGGGCGTCCCATGGGACACTTTTACCACCGGATTGTAGACCACCATGCTTTTGTCTGAAATTCTCATCAAGACCTTTTTTACCTCTCTACCACAAACTGAACACACTTATTAAGGTCTCAGCTGATTGGCTTGTAGCCTTTTTAAACAATCATACAGAACATCAAACCAAAGGGAGTTCAGAGAGGGAATTTATCATCAGAGGGTGGGAGAGAGAGGAAAAAGCTAACTCTGTACATAGTGCATGTGTATTACAAACTATCAAACTATCCTTCTGCTAAAACAAAAAGAAAACAAATACAAATAAGAAAAATATTTATCTTGGGAATGTATCCTTTCAGCTATGCTTATTTTATTCCTTGTTCATGTCTAATGTCCTGTGAATGAATGTACAATGCCAAAATACATCTGGATGTTGAGTGTTTAGAAGATATGACCATATGCTGTAAACCTATTACTGTAACAAAAAAAAAAGACCAAAGGGGAAAAACATATGATATTGGCTGTGTTTTACAGTTAGTATGCAGAAATGTTTATATAACCTGGTAACTGCATACAGGATACAATCTAATGACACATCATTATGTCCTGGGCCTCTGCCTATGTTGGAAGAGAAGGGTACTGTAATTGCACCGCATAATAACAGGTCTAATGTTTGCTCCAGTTCTATTAACCTACCGCAGCCAATCAAATATTTGATTTTGAACAACGGGACAGTATTTTTAACTAACGTTAGGCATTGTTCCTCTCGAAAACACTAACCTGTGCTTTTTCATAATACATAGTGAAATAAGTAGATACAGGGTGTCTATTCATTTGTATCGAAAGTGAATAAATAGTAATGTGTAGGGATGAGCAAATTATTTTGCCAAATGTGCAAATTTTTTAACGAAACTGTGGCAAAAATTTTCAGTAAAAAAACTGTAGCAACTAAAAAGTTGCAGAGACAAAAATGGAGCCGAGACAAAAAATTTGCTATAAGAAAAAACACCCATTAACTTGAATGCATTTGGACAAAAAAGTTGCCATAAGAAGTTTTTCTTATGGCAACTTTTTTGTCCAAATGCATTAAAGTTAAGACCCATTGACTTCCATGCATTTGGACAAAAAAGTCACAGGGACATAAAATGTTGCCACAATAAAACACTCTTGTTGACTTAAATGCACTTGGAGTGATAATAATTGTTGTGTGCATAAAAAAACTATCGTGCTTAAAGAAATTGATGCCCAGTTGTGCCTTTACCATTGGAGGTGGAGACTGCACTCTACCCCTTGCAACTATAGGTATAGGTCAGTGATCCCCAACCAGTAGCTTGTGAGCAACATGTTGCTCTCCAACCCCTTTGATGATGCTCCCAGTGGCCTCAAAGCAGGTGTTTATTTTTGAATTCCAGGCTTAGAGGCAAGTTTTGGGTGTATAAAAACCAGGTGCACTGCCATACAGAGCCTCAATGTAAATCCACATGGGGCTACCAAATGGCTATCACAGCACTTATTTGGCACCCGAGAACATTTGTCATACTACTGTTGCTCCCCAACGCCTTTTACTTCTGAATGTTGCTCACGGGTTCAAAAGGTAGGGAGTACATGTCTCTTTTTTTATAACTTCCCCTAGTGCCTGGGGGGGGGTGTGTTGGAGAGCCTTGAGCATCAGGTCTTAGTAGTAAGACTTGTGCTCTAAGGAATGTCAACCTCCACGTAAAGTTTGGGGAAGCAGGGATCCCATGAATGTAGTGTAGAATGTGGCACACTGTTGAAGAAATGCTCTACAAATAACTCTCAGGGACAATACCTTGCCTACATTGAAGGGACAATCATTTAGAGAATTAATATTTAAATCTTCTTCCTTATGTTTCAAATGAACCCTAAACTTTTATATGTCAGCTTGTGAGTAGGGCCATTGGATCCTATTTTTTTCTCGGTAACACTTGTTTGTAAACATTTTTGCAAGACCCCTGTTCATTATAATTAAGGTAAAACACTATGTAACTTGCTGGTATGATATAAATAAATTATGATGATTAAATCTGTGAATGGCTTCCACTGGAGGGTATCCAGATTACCATATAACAAACACCTAATTTTAGGTAGTCCTTTGTTAGGTTACTAACTACACAAAGATTTAAGGATGTCAATGAAATTACATTATTGTTAAATGATTATCGACTGGAACACTTGATTGCAAGCTGACCAGTTCTTCATCACACAGTTCAAACAAACTATATTTGTTAGGGCAAATTATTTTCAGCAGAAAAGTTCATGTTTAGGTTCGTTACTGTCACAGATGGCTTGTATTATGTAGATGATGAGATAATGTCACAAAGTAACGCAACCTCAACTTCAGTCTCTAATATTTGGGGACTTTGCCCAAGTCAGGATATTAATATAAGTACAGTGAAGATTCAAGCATAACCATGATGATGGCACAATATACACATATTCAAAGTAAGAAACCTGAGGGACTGCATAGGGTTGGAGGGATACAAAGTAGAATATTTGAACAAGGTACCTACAGTAGTGGTCTCCTATCAATTTGAATACTGCAGTGACCCTTTCTGAAAGAGGTGGAATTAGATTCAACACCTGCAGTGCCTTTTGGCACTATATCATAGGCATATTATTCATATGTATGTTCTTCAACTTCAGAGTAGATTGTGTCATCAATGAAAACATTTTATTTGAAACACATAAAGAACTCTCAGTGGAAAAATTATTTCAAATTGACCTTGAAGTGTGGCTTCAATAACCAAAGGTATAATCTGCAACCTTATTACAATATTAATTACCAATGTATATCTATCTGTTTATGTGGAAGCCCAAAATAGCATTAGATGGAAAGTTTATATTATGAATTATCTACAGTACATCGATGAAAGAGAAAGTCTAGAGGGTGATTTTTCATCTGTGGGGATGTGTGGTTGTGAAGGAAATTATTACTACTCATTGTTCTCAGATGCTTCTCTGTGTTCTCATTCTTTCCTAACAATCATGTCATTTAAAATCTGAATATATGGAAATAGCATGGCATGTGAGAAGCTGCTAGTGGTAAAAGATATATTGGCTCAAGAATCAAAGATGAATGTAAGGACTAATGGAGCTTGTTTGCTATAAACTTGTCTGACAGGACACATCACGCATGCCATAGCATGAAATTAAACTTCTTCAAGGGCATCGTTTTCAAACCAGTGCTTAGTGTTCCTTGTTATTGTAAGCCAGTTACAAGAAATGAAACTACCACATCGTATACAGCCTTATATATCACACATGTAGATGAGGCCATACTTGTTTAAAATGCTGGTGCAGAAGCATAGTAATAGGATTAATTGGCACTGCAACTAATACCTGGTAAGGATTGCATCTGGTCTACCACAGTCCTCCAAAGAAGCAAATAATGGCAGCCACAAGAGATATGAAGTAAAGCTATTTGTATGTGACCTAAAGGCCGCTGTTACATGTAGTGATTTCACTGCCTTAACATTTATCAGCCCTGTTGGCAAGTGCCAAAAAGATCTTAATTGATTCCCATTCATTTCAAAGAAATTGCCTGGACCAACACAGTGACCATGGGGGACCAGCAACTGTTGTTCAAAAATGCTGAAACTTTCAAATGACATGCAGGTACACCATGCTGTTCCAGCTGAATGCCATTGATGAATGGGAAGCAAATCCAGGGCTTTTGCACTTGCCCTTAGAGAGCTATAATAACAGAGAGGCAGGGGAACTACACAAGATAGTGGGAAGAGGGCATAACTACAACTTGTAAATTTTCATATTATCACAGTTATATTCTTTTTCTTCAGGTATACGTCTAGACTGTGTTTTCCCAGACCAGTGATCTCCAGTGGCTCACCATCCTTGTATGTTGCTCCCAGTGGTCTTTATAGCAGGCACTCTGTTTTGAATTTCTGACTTGGGGGCAAGTTTTGGTTGCATAAAACTAGATGTACTGCCAAACAGATCATCTGACATATTCCATTTAAGGGCTACCAAGCAGCCAATAAAATCCATGATTTGTTCCCCCAGGAACGTTTTTATGCTTTTTTTTTGCTTCCCAGCTCTCATTGGTAAAAAGATTTGGGATCTCTGTCATAAACTATAAATTCTCTCCTGCCCTTCTTTAATATCTATATGCTTGCACTTCTTTTATGACACACTGTACTGTGAAACATTATGTTTGCAAAGAGAAATTGCCAGTTTGTTTCTGCATGGAGATAATGGACTAGGCTTGATCCTTAATAACAGTAAATGCTGGGGGAAGGCATTTTCTATCAAGACAGGGGACAATGATTTAGTGTAGTGTATGAAGGGTAGATGGACCACATAGCTTTCTTATGAGTAGTTATCTTGGATACCACGCAGGACTGAATAAATATACATTATGTATAAGTACTACATGTGGGGAGAACATATTTCTACAGTTTCTCTATAATATCTGGCCCATGATGAATTTTGTATAATTTACATACTAGGTATTATCTTTAATAATTATAAGTCAGTGCCAAAAGACTGGTACATATGCTGCTAATTCCCTCACTAACAGAACTTGTGAGTGCACAATGCATACCTAACAATACATTAATATTTAGTATCCTTAAAGTGATACCAGTATATTCTTTTTAATGGTAGGGATGATTTTGAGACAGGCCGAACTTCTTTAATAATCTCTCCCTCAACCAGTCTCCCCAACCAGTGGTTCACGAGCAACATGTTGCTCACAAAGCCCTTGGATGTTGTTCCCAGTGGCCTCAAAGCAGGTGCTAAATTTGGGCTAAATTTGGGATTCGAGGCTTAAAGGCAAGTTTTTGTTGCAAGGGTACTGTCAAACAGAGCCTCCTGTGAACTGACATAGGGGCAGCCAATAGCCAATCACAACCCTTATTTGGCACCCAAAGGAAATTGTTTTGTATGTTTATGTTGTTTATGTTACTTTTTTCTCTCCAACTTCTTTTACATATGTGGCTCACATGTAAAAAAAAAAAAGGTTGGGGACCCCTGCCCTAGACCATTACCACTGGAGGACCCCAACATGCTTAACTCAGATATCCAGTCTGTCAGGAGGCAAGATCTCCTATAGCACAGAGCACAAATGAAAACATGACTTCAACCTATAGAAAGCTGGAACAAACCCAACTCCAGCATGACAGGGAAATTTGATTCTCCCTGGATTGCTGCTTTAGGTACTGTATGTTAAAGTGCTTGAATACTCCAGTTATACTTGTGTAATGCTATAGTAAACTGAGTGGCACTGTTTCTCTAACTATGAGCTTTACCCCAATAATGTGCTCTTGATGAGAACCTAACTCCCAGGGGTTGAGACCTCATAACATATGTGGAGGCAGTGTGTTGTATAACTTTAAATGAATGCTGTGCACAATAACTGGGTGCCAGTGGTTCTAGCAACTTGACCAGAGAACAAATTTATTAAAGAGAATAATCCACATGGAAGTTCACATAGAGATGAGCAGGAACATGGAACACAGGAACAGTGGCTAGACATATACTCACACATACCAATGAACAGGGAAGAGAGCATAAACAGCATCTATGAAGGTACACTCCGCTTTCAGCCTTTACCCTAAGTTGAGCGCACTCTAATACTTAGTCCCTACTTTTGGGCAATTGGTGCCCAAGATCATTATTACACTCACGCCTTGGAGGAGACTCAGATACTTAGCTTAAATATCTGTCACTCTTACAGTGACCTATGAAAGTTAGTTAGCCTATCCTTATTAGACCTGACTTTGTCTAGGTTCCACTTCACCCTTCTTGATGGCTCAGGTAAGGGGATTAACAAAATGGACCCTGAGTACATGTGCTCTCTGTTTATATACTTTAGAATAGTGGACTGGACACTTATTGAACTACAGGGGGTATAGCTAAATGCAGGATCAGGAAACAGTTCCCCTTCCTAACTGTATTTTAGGGCCCAGTTTAGGTGCCCATAACACTAGGGGTTAGGATAATTTACCAGTCCCCTACACTTATCTGGGTGGGGGATAATTTTTAAAGATAATTGTGCAGTACTTCTGTGGTTGTGCTACTGACATGATTCTTATCACTGAATGGAACAAGTCAGCAACATTTTATTTGTTTGTGATGGGACCTTTTACAAGACAAGAACTCTACATTTCTATGATGGATGAAGAAAGGGGAATGCTATTGTGTTTTCAGCTTCTTACAATGGTTGAATAATGGTTATATCTGGGACTTGTTTATGCTGTTTAAACTGGTCCTGGTTTTCATGTAACCATCCCTGAATTTGTTCTGATGTGTGTATGGGGGAATTATTATCCAAGCATGCATGAACATAATGATTTAACAGTATTTTGTACCATAAAATGCATCTGGTTCTGTATAATGGCCTCATATTCCTCCTTATTACATGACCATAAAGACTAATCTTCAGACTTAATGATCCCCATGAGATAACTGTCCATATCATTATGGATCCACCATCATGTATAACAGTTTGCAATGGACAGATGTTTGTGTTCCCTTTTGCAGGTTATGTGTTGGTGTGAGTTGATCTCTTTGTCATATCTCAAGGCTGAAGCTTTGTGGAGCATAAGTAACTTGCGAGTAATCCGTGGAGATGTAATGTCATTTGATATATATTTCATGATTGTGTGTATATGTGTTAGTGTGCATGCAATACAACCCCATTCAGAGTTACACTATTGCTGGATACAGTTATACACACACACACACACACACACACACATATACAGTATAATCCAACTTCACTTTAGCTTGTTTATACATGTAATTGCTGTGTTTGTGTTGTACACAAATAAATGTATCTTCAGTTACATAATGTTGAGAAACATCATGTATGTGGTTGCTAGTAATGTCTGCTAAATCAATGTCTAATCCATAAATCTATAAAAATATTACTATCATATTTTTAGTAATTTTTTAGAAAAAAAGACTGACACAAATGTCAACCACAGGGAAATCTAGTCAGTGATGGGTAAGAATACTGTCAGGGCACCTTTTAAAGGACAGGCCAGACTGGAGGAAAATTAGATGTTCAGACTAATGCATTCATTTATCACACAATCTTGCCCTTGATGTCTTTTAGTTTGCTTCTAGTTAGCAGGGAGGTCAAACAACCCAAGTAATGTGTTTAGAATATCAATTTTTCTTGGCAGATTAAGATAGCAATGCATGTTACATACGCAGGGACATTTATACACCCAATACAGCAACAAACAAACCAAAAAACTCTTAGGGCAGAATGCGGGGGAATTCCCTACCAATTCAGTAGAACTGAAGAAGCTACTCGGATGAGTGGTGAAACATTTAAAAACAAAAACGTTAAATGGCAGTTGCCTTTGACTTATTTCTAATAGATACTGTATTCATCTAGTTCTGGCATTTAAGGAGCAATGCCTTTACCTTGTGCACTTTTTCTTCTCCAATTTGTGCCTGTATGTTATCCAACCACTGTGGATGTTGTCCCCACCAACTGTGGATAGCATACAGGGCAGGGGCCTCCTTCCAACTGTCTCTATTACCACATGGTGTGTGTGTGTACTGGGAAAAAAGGCTGAAGCACACCAGTATTTTTCTCAAAAAAGATAGCTTGTTTATAAAAAAAGCTATCTATTTTTAGAAAAATCCTGGTGTGCTTCAACTTTTTTTCCAAGTGGATATTCCTTTACTGAATTGCACCCAAGAATAAAACTCCATAGGTGTGTGCTACTGGCACTCTCAGGATTAAGGTCAAGCAGTTAATGTTGTGAAAAAAAGTTAAGGTTTATTAATCCAACGTTTCAATTCCTCACAGGAACCTTTCTCAAGGACAAACAGTGTTCAACAGACAAATGACAGTTTCAATTAAAATAAGGTGCCACACTTGTTGCATGGCAACCAATATCTCCACCCCCAGCCTTAGTGGTTTACAACAAAAAAGAACTCAACCGGTGTGAACCAAAAAATGTAGACACAAAGTGTCACAACCGGAAAGATAAAACATGCAACGAGGTTGTAACACCGGGTCCCTAGTTATTTGGCTTACTATGTAGGCCCACTCAAGCATTGTGTACAAAAACAAATCAAAACCTATGGTGGGTTACTGGAGTCATGTAGTTTGCACTCAGACTGTCCATTCATGTTTACCAATGGTATCATAGAGGTGGGTGGGCTATCTTTTTGAATAAGCCACAGGTATTGGCAACAAACTCTGTTCTGTTTAGTTCTGTGTATATTCATCACAGAGACTGCTCAGATAATTACTGTATTCCCCATCCAGTTACCCATTCACCACTATTCAGAGTAGGTGTACAGCATCTGGATCCTGCCCTCATGAGGCTCAGTGCCATTATGGACCAGGAACAACCATGCCAGTGCTGCCCAGCATAGCACATGTGAACTCCTAGTGGCACATCTCAGGGTTTGGGGATATATGATTATTTGCCATCTACCACTGCCCACCTAAATGAACCTATTATGGTAATACAGCCGACCACTACCAGCAGAGCCATATAATGCGTATCGCATGCAATGAGTGCCCTAGTCCTACACTTTATACCAGAGACGACTTAAGTGTGTCCGAGTCCCGTAGTGCAAGGTGCAATGCTGGATCTATGAAAAAGAAGAAGTGAGTAGCATGTGAACAATAGGAAAATTAAAGAATATACAATTTAAAGGAAAAGGACTGATCTGGACTGATATGTTATGATATGTTGGTTGCCAAAGGCCTAGTTGAGTCTATGATTCAAAAGAAACATCCCAAAGGTAGGGACTCATTCAGGCCCCTGGTGATCGATGGCCATGCATTTAAAAGTGGGTAACCCATGGCCTTTGATGAGGAAATGTCTGGCAACTGGTTGTGTAGATTGTCCCTCCTTGAGGGCTCGGCTGATGGATGATCTATGGTTGCCGACACATGAGCGTGGTAATTGTTTTGCCAACATAATACATACCACAGGGGCAAGTAATAATGTATACCACATACATATGTGGAGGTGCAGGTCAGTCTATGGGCAATTTTAAGTCTCTTGCCTGAGTGAGGATGTGGAAATGCTGGACCACTTCATAGACAACAACAAGTAGTGCAACCAGGGCCCTCTAACAACCTAGTTTCATATTCTTAGAAAGCCAACTGGTCGGGTTGGGGGCAATGCTATTTGAAGTTAGTTACTATAAGTTTGTCCTTTAAGTTCCTGTCCTTTATGTAACTCATCATAGGAGCAGGAGCTCCAAGGAGTGACAGTTATTCATCCATATTGATCATGGATCAATTGGACTTAATCGCCCTTGAAAGATTATTGGTTGCTGATTTATAAGTGGTGGTAAAGATTAGAGGTGTTGTGCCCTTAGGGGCCGGTGCTGTGTGTTTCAAAGCCCTTTGTAACTGGACTTCCAATAAGTGATCATAGTACCCCCTACTGAGAAACCTCTCAAACATTGCCTGCAGCTGTGTCTTAGCTGACCGGGGGTCGGAATTGTTCCTAATTACCTTTATAATGTGAATATAGGATGCTCCTGATGGTTGCTGGTGGATGGTTACTGGCCGCGTGTAGTATCGAGTTTCGATCTGTAGACTTGCGGAACAACCTGGTGCCTAAACCTCCTTCATATTTGTAAATGTTAAGGTCAAGAAAATCGATCTCTTGTGCATGATAATTCAAAGTCAGTTTAATGGGGGGTATTGAGAGCATTGAGATCACTGCCTGTCCAAATAATGAACAGGTCGTCAATGTAGCGATAGTAAGTTAAAATTGACTGGCCCACCCATGGTGTGATGTGTGCGGTTTCGAAAGCTAACATGTAAAGGTTGACATATGATGGAGCGAGGGCACTGCCCATGGCATTGCCTGAGACTTGTAGATCGAACAAATTTTCAAACTGGAAAAATTTTCTTGTAAGAATAAGTTCAAGTAACTGTAACCGGAATTTGCATGGGGCATGGGCTTCTGCATTGTTAATAAGGGCTTTCCTACAACCGCGATGCCCTGACTGTGTGGGATGATGGTGTAAAGACTTTTTACATCCATGGTAGCTAACAGACAGTCTGTGGGAATCTCACACAATTCTTGTAATGTTCTGATGACCTGTGCTGAGTCCTGTGTGTAGGATGGCATAGGAGTTATGTGAGGTTGTAAAAAATGATTCATTTAGGTAGATGCTGATTGGTATAAGGAGCCTACAGCGGAAATGATTGGTCTGATTGGGACTTGTGTATGTTGGGTAAAGTGTAGATCAGGGATCCCCAACCTTTTGAACCCGGGAGCAACATTCAGAAGTAGAAGAAGTTGAGAAGCAACACGAGCATGAATAACGTTCTTGGGGTGCCAAATAAGTACTGTGATTGGCCAATTGGTAGCCCCTATGTGTATTGTCAACCTACAATGAGGCTCTGTTTGGCAGTGCACCTGGTTTTTATGCAACCAAAACTTGCCTCCAAGCCTGGAATTCAAAAATAAGCTCCTGCTTTGAGGCCACTGGGAGCAACATCCAAGGGGTTGGATAGAAACATGTTGCTCACGAGCTACTGGTTGGGGATCACTGGTGTGGATAATCGGGGTGCGTGGGTGTGGCATAGTCATTTAGTTTAATAGTCCTCATTTATCCACCCCGCTCTATGTCCCGTTATGAGAACACTGTCCAGTTCTTTTTGTATTTAGAAGTAGGATCACTAGTGAGAGGTTTATATGTTGCTGGATCACCAACTGTGTCAATAATTAATTGCGATAGTAAGCATAGTCGAGTAATACAATGGATCCCCACTTTGTCAGCTAAGTCCTTATCTCTCCTAAGGTTCCTATGGCTTTCCTTTCAATAAGTGAAAGATTGGGAAATGAACAGCATTTTTGTGTGCTAGACATAGCCTCCTTGTTAAGTGCTTTGCTAAAAGTAGTTGTATTAGGGGGGTCAAAGTTGTTTTTACCTCTAAAGGGTGGCATGATCTTGTTAGTGGTGTCCTGGAAATGTTCTTTCAGTTTCAGTTTTCTTTGGAACCTATGTATGTCGACTAACAGGTCAAATGTGTCTGGTTGGTGTTGTGGGATGTAAGATAGTCCTTTGTTCAATAATGTAATTTCACCGAGGGTGAGTACGTGTTTGCTAAATGAAAGATTACAGTCTGGCTCTGGTTGGTTTGCCTCTTAGGTATCCTCCCCCCTGTCGGATGTGCCTTCACTGTCTTTCCTCTTCCCATTTCTCTCTTGGAATGTGTGGCCACTCCTAAAAAAGAATCTGTGCCCTTTTCACAACATGAACTGCTTGACTTTTTATGCAAATCCTGAGAGTACCAGTACCATGGACAGGTACTGTATTTATATATTCCTCGAGGTGTGCAGCCTGTGCCCACTGCTGTTATATATATATTTATATTGGGGATTTGCTCAATTGGTGGCTGCAGTGTTTGCTTAACATGAAGGGAACAGCAAGTGGAGGACTGGTCCTGCTCGTTTATTTGGCAAAATAATATAGTTCAAGTGATATAAACAAAAACAGCTCACTTCAGCAGGGCATAAATCCAAATAATCAGGAACATATAATGCCTCCTTACAAGCCTCAGTACCTCTCCCACTGAGTGTGGCTAGTTTAGTTTTAGGGAGCCCGATCTCTCCTCTCAGTGCTTCCCCCGTCTCACTGTTCTGAATTGAACAACCTCCTTTTACTACTAAGTTGGCTCAACATGTTCCTGGCACAAAATCTGTAATGGACCTAGGAATGGAAGCTTCAACCCACCCAATGAACTACAAAGCTTCTGGACTCCAGGACCCAGACCAGAAAATCAAAACAACCCATAAGCTGGTTTTCTCCCTATATCTATTTCCTGGAGCCCCTTACCATGTATAGGTAGGAAACCTACAGCAGGTGAAACATAGACACCATTTATTACTTTTCCAGCTGGTGTCTCACAATATATATTTTGTATTTATTATGTTACTTGTCCTCCCTGTGTATAATTTTATATATTGTATATATTTTCATATGTAAAGTTATACTTACATACACACAGTTATACTTACATACACAGACATACATAAAATCAAAAGGTGGTCATACACAGGCACCCAGACTAAATTGGGTGGTCAAATTGGGCCCAGTTTGTCTGTGTATGGCTAGCATAAGGATAAACTGTAGTTGCTAAGAATGGGAAATGTTGATTTTTTTGCATATGAAAGCAAGCATTATAGGTCAACTTGCTTTACTTAAAACTTGAAATAACTTTGCAAAAAGCATTGAATAATGTTCTGTTCTGCAAGGTTGAGCACTTTATACTTACTGTGCCCTAGTTAATAATGAAGAAAGAAAGAGCTGTGGATCTGTAATTCAGAGCTCATTTTACTCTCTGCATTAACCTAAAAAAAACCTACATGCGTCTATCCCAATCATATCCCTTTGTAGATGAACTCCTGCAAATATCTTTTGTTTCTAATCAGCACAGCTTTTTCATTCTATTTGGAAATAATTGCTATATTATGCTGTCTTTTGGCATCTCAAAACAAATCCTCAGACAACAAGAAAGTCACGAAAGACAAGGCAATTGTAGCCCTTTTAGTATCCTTCTTGATACAGCACTTCTACCATGCATAATTCCGGAGGCAGAAAGACCCTGACAGAATTACATCAATCTGAATATAAGAATGAATTATTATCCAATAAAATATTTGCAGTTTGCAGTCGTAAGTGGCATACCTATCCTACATCCTACGTATATCTGTCCTACATAACGCAGCACTTAACTGGTGTGTTCATTACTATAAATTTCTGATAGTTCAGACTGCAGATGCCAAGACGTTTATCCCCCACAGTGCACTTTATGATCTTCTTCAGATGGGGGTCTCAAACCTTATCATTAAGGATTTTGACAAGTGTAATTATCCCCATAACCCAAGTCATTTCTCTTTTTTTTCCAGCTGCAGTCATCAAGATTCTGTAATACAGTTCAAGTGTATTGTAAAACAAAATGGTTAGTTGTATCATTTATTCTACATTGATGCATAGGCTGTTGTTCTTATTTAATAAGATACCATTTTAGTAATTAGTGATAATGAATTGCTAATGAAAAAAACAACTGTATTGTATGGATCCGACTGCTTGCTTGGGACAAGAAGCTGGAATGTTCTATGGTTTACAGAAGCAGGAATTTGGAAACAGCAATGCAGATAGTAAAAACAGAAAGGAAGGAATAATCAGATGAACATGACAAGGAAAAAGTAACAGGAACATGAAGCTAATTGCAGGCAACATATATCTGCGGCATCTACTCGGGTGCAGGCAGACACAGCAGATTTCTGGGTGAAATGCAAAATCTCCTGTTTTGGTGATGAAATCTGCTGCATCTATCTGAACCAGGGCAGGGGTAATGTTTCCAGGAGAAGGCACATTGGGCAAAAAAGGAGCAGGCAATGGTGGAGGAGCAGATTCTCAGCCAGCATTTCTCTTCAGACCGAGATCCACATAGTGTGGCACTATCCTTAAACAGGGTCAGCCTGTTTAAAGTTTTTTAAAGTTTTTACCTCACTTTCCTCCTACAATCAGGGAGAAGGGATGGTCTTGGTGGGGAGGGGGAATGTGAGAGGGGAGGGGACTGCCAGGTGCAGTAATGATGGCCCTGGTGTGGAGAGGGGACCATCTGGGAACAATAGCAACCCTGGGAAGGGAGGGGCAGCTTCCTCTTTGGCCTCTGATGCTGATCCAGCAGGGTGTGCCCAGGGGGGACCTGAGTACAGAAAGGTCTTTGCTCTGGTAAGAAGTCAGGGACCAGGAAACCCAGTGAATGAGATATAGCTTAGGGGAGTTTGGTGATAGACTCGCTAGGAAGAGTGAGACAGAAAGGTGTATCGGCATGAGCAGTTGTAGTTCCACCAAGGATTGATAGAAGGAAGTAGTTCTTCCACAGGTTTTGAAATACCTGCGTACAGGGACCTCAGTGAGGAGGGACTGTAAGGGTAAAGACTGCTGTCCTAGGACTTCCTGGAGGAAAGGAATGGCTATTAGGGATGGCGCGAACCGCGGAAAAAAAGTTCGCAAACATGTTCGCGAACTTGCGACAAAATATGCGAACGGTTCGCGAACGTCGCGAACCCCATAGACTTCAATGGGAAGGCGAACTTTAACACCTAAAAAAGACATTTCTGGCCAGAAAAATGATTTTAAAGTTGTTTAAAGGGTGCAACGACCTAGACAGTGGCATGCCAGAGGGGGATCAAGGGCAAAAATGTTTGTGAAAAATCCATTGTTGACACAGCGCTGCGTTTTGTGCTGTAAAGGGAAAAAAGTCACTCAGGTGGTGGTTGTGGACACTGTAATATTATTGATATTTAGACAGACTGTGAACAAGCTCACACAGCTAGATGGCAGTTGTTTGAAGAACACACTGGGCAAAAAATGCCTACAGGGCAAATAATGGCTACAAGGTCAACGTATACACTACTACAGCGGTGGATACGGATTACGTAAAATATATTATGGCTGCTTGAAAAAAGTCACTCAGGTGCTTTTTCTGGAGAGGGTAATATTATGGATATTTAGACAGAATGTGAACAAGCTCACACAGCTAGATGGCAGTTGTTTGAAGTACAGTAGATTACTAGCCAGCAAACTTACTATCCGCTGTCCCTGAAATCACTAACAGCTCTCTCCCTACACTATCTCTTCCAAGCACACACAGGCAGAGTGAAAAAACGCTGCAGGACTTCGGTTTTTATAGGGAAGGGGAGTGGTCCAGGGGGTGTGGGGGTGGTCCAGGAGGGAGAGCTTACTGATTGGCTGCCATGTATCTGCTGGTCTGGGGGAGAAATGGCAAAAAAAAAGCGCCAACTAAGGCGAACCCAAATTGGCGAACGTCGCGCGACGTTCGCGAACTTCCGGCGAGCGCGAACAGCCGATGTTCGCGCGAACAAGTTCGCCGGCGAACAGTTCGCGCCATCCCTAATGGCTATCAAGGCTTCTGGCGAGTGCAAGTACTCTGAAGTGCTGTACATGTCTGTGCTCCTGCTATATGCTCCACTCCTGTATGAATAAACCTGAGGATATTTGTCTCTGACATAATAACCTGTTTTTCCTTGTTTGCACCAAGAACCTCCTGGCGCTCATCATTTTTGTAAGTTGCATGGGTGTTGTAGCTGCACTACACCGTAGAGGGAATGCTTCCACTTAGTGAAGGCCCGGGATCCTTAAGAAAGGGTCCAATGTAACCCATGCTCATACCCATAGCTGGACATTTTAACTATCTGTGGTGTGGATAGCCCAGATTAGCACCAACTATAAAGGAACTGCTTGAAGGGCTCTTATACATGGCCGTTTTTACTTGCACTCCCCTGCGTTGCGCTTTCTTCCTTTCAGACGCAGGGGAGCGCAGGAGTAGATGCAGTCAATTATTTTGAAGGGGGCTGTACTCACACTGACGCATGTAAGCGCCGAACGCAGGCTGGGATGCAACATGCTGCTCCTGTGCAGGAAACCACAAAGAGCTCATTAACCATCAAGATGGCTGAAGTTAAACATGATGTGTCTAGTTATTCAGTTTACAGTTATACTAAAACTGCTATTGTAACAGCAGTATTGGATTCCTGACTTTAAAATACCCCTTTGGATAATGGCACATATTTATAATAGTATATAATATTTTTCTATCTGGTGTATTTTGGATGGTGGAGAAACACATCTATGCCACCTGTCAGAGACATAAATGAAGATTGCATGTCAACTTTTGGTGCCATTGTTTTCTTGTCACTGCTCTCATTAGAGAACAATGGGCTAGATTTAGATTGAATTTGATGAGAAATATTCATCTCATGGTTCTCATCACTTGAAAGCTTTACTGACGTCTGTGAGGCAATCTGTAATTGTATAAGAAAAAATGTTCTTATTAATTACATTAATAGGATCTTGTTATCCGTTAACCTGATATCCAGAAAGCTTCCAATTATAGGGAGAACATTATCCATAGAGTCTATTTACATCAAATAATTCAAATGATTGCCATGTTCTATAATATTACAACAGTAGCGTATACTTAATAACTAAGCTACATGAATCCATAATAGTGGAAAAACAATCCTATTGGGCTTATAAAATGTTAAATGTATTTCAGAAGACATACAGTATGTAGATTCAAATTGCAGAAACAAAAACTCTTATCTGGAAAAAGCTGATCCTAAGCATTCTGGATAATAAATCCCATCCCTGTAATTGAATCTTGGCAGATATGATTCAAAGTGTGACATCAGCCAGGATCAATCCGGGCTGGTGTGACACCAGGTAAAAGCTCAATCGACTCTGGCCACCAACCCAGATCCATTACCTGGAAGAGACTGTTAGCACTGCTCCCCAACCTCCTACTCTGGCCCCATTCTTACCACAAAAGGAGGTGCATGGGGGTGTGTGCTTGGGGACTGGGTGTGAGTATGTGCTTGGGGGCCCATGAATCATTAGCCAGGGTGGACCCTAGACCATATATATATTATATATATATATATTATATATATAAAGTTCAAATGTGTATCCGCACTCTGACTGAGTTGAATGGGTGCTTCATCAACGTTTGATGAATATTTGTAATGAAGATGAGCACTCCAATGTTCATTAATTAGTGAGAATTTATTCCACCGTGCATATTTCCAACGTTTCGGTCCACTTTTGGACCTTTATCAAGGATATTGTGCAAGTGTAACATGTGGGTTTAAATACCCAATACTTCAAACAAAGAAAGAGTTGTGCTTAGGTGACATCAGCATTTGCATACATCTATTAACCAATGACATTACACGATCAATCAACTTCTCACAGAAGTATTCCATTTTAAAAAACTTTCTACCTGCTTGTATGTCAAAAATATTCAACGTAAGGATGTAAGTCCAATGGTGTGAAAGTCCATTTTATGTGAAAAATCCATGCTTTGTGATCTTGAGTAGGGTACCCTTAGAATGAAAACAAGAGAGAATTTTTTCTCCAATTCACATTATTACAAAAATTATCATAGTATATTCAAATTTCCTGCTTATCTCCGTATTCTATCTTTTGTTCTACAGGTTGTAACCTTGATTTTGTCCAGCTATGATTTCCTAACCCAGGAAGCACAATATCA
>CM044435.1:104186641-104201699 GCA_024363595.1 Xenopus borealis
CGCCCGTTTCGCCCATCACTACTTGCTAACAATACTGAAAGAGAATCACATACTTCTTTCCAGCCAGTCGGTATAGCTAAACCATTGATAAAAAGTAATAATACTCAATGACATATGACCTGTTCAGCGACTGTTTGCAGGCATTTCTTTTTGTCTATCAGTCAGAATGAGATTAGTTGCTATTATAAAAATCACTTATGTAAATAGCAATAACCTGACAAATAACTCAAATTAAAAAGCTTTCATATGCTTCTTGGTAAAACTGCAATGCATTCTGTATAAATGAACCACTTTGTCACATATGCAGCACATTCCATTGGCAAAAGACTGCTTAAAAAGAGGTTGTTTTTGTTTTTTGTTTTTTTTTTAACCTAATGCCAATTATTGAAACAAATGAAGTCTTTCGGACTTATATTTCTATGCTAATCAATGCTAAACATGCCACTTTGGAATATGGTGTGAATAGCAGGCACAGATATTCACACATTTGCCTCTTAAATTAGTATCTGCCTTGCTGAGTAAATTAGTGTGGGAGCGCCTAAATCTGCTCTCTGTTCTTGTCACAGCACACAATGATTGTCTGTTCTCCAACAACTTAATCATGTATTTTCCTAGTGCCATAACAGCAAGTTGTCTTATTCTATTTCCAAATTGACCAAACCACCCCTGAAGCCAACCTGAATTGGTCGGTCCCATTACTGAGAAGTAACACGAACATAATTAACAATTTTCATGTATATCCTTGGCTGTCACAGATGATTTCTCCTGTCATTAAAGTTGCAAAATCTGTCGCTATAATATTCTATCTTTGTTGAGATTTTCAAAACAGTGTCATCTTGGCCAAGTGTATAAATTGTTTCCCGTAGAGCAGCAGCAAGCTTTGGAAATCTCTTTAGTCTGGTTCTTTTAAATAAGAGAAGATTATTTCATATACCCTTGTCACAGCCATCAACAGACAGGGATTTGTAAACGGAACTACAACACTCAGCAACCCGTTAACAACTGTTGCTTTTATTTCTCTAATTATATGTACTGTACCAATGATCGGCTACGTTTCTTAGAAAAAAACATGGACAAATGGAGAAAGTCTTCAGTCTTGGTCGTTGCAATGCTAAACATGTTCTGTTTTATTATGAGTGGTGAGTTATATATTAAATGGCAGTCCAAAGCAGCAGTTGCTGCATTATTGCTCATGGTTAGGCAAGATAGTTCTGGCAGGTAAGGGTAATGTAGCTGGATTAAGTGATATTGTAAGAGGCAAAATGGAATTTAGGGGATTTGAACTTTTTAAATTTAGGCAAGACATCCATTTTGGACCTCAGTTGTTGAGCATTTGTCTTCCAGACTGCTACTGGTGCCCCACTGCCTTCAATTTCTCTTCCTTCTCTTGCAACCATGTAGTGAATGTAAAGAAGTCTTACCTGGCATCCCAAAATGGAGGTGCCTCCCATTCTGTTCCTCCTGTCAAATGAGTTGCTGGCGTCAGATCCATTTTGGCACCAAAGGAGGACTATTTAAGGAGACTGAAGACTGCAAACATTGCCCAAATATAGGTTCATCATGTGAGTTCCTGGGTGTGACTTTGCTATATTCATGTTTGATTCTTGTTTTGACTTCGGGCCGGTTCCTTGGATTAAGAACCTCTTCTGCCTGGATTGACCCCTTTGCCTGGACTTCGACCACTCTTTTGCTTAACCCTTCTGTTACCACAAACTGTATTGGACTTGCTTCCTCTTTGGTCCGCAAAATCCTATCGGAGCCTTCGGGCCCCTGACAGTGAAACCCCTAAAATTGGAGTCTGTACTGTCTACCTTTACTGCCTTCTTCATAACACTGTTGCCTAATATTGTGCTGAATGACTCACCCACCATTTTTGTGCCCAACCCTGTGCCCAGTCCTGAAGTCCCTGGAACTGCCATGGTTTCCTGTTGATTCTAGCACCCCAAAATTGTATGGTGTCCATTTGCTCCACCTATTGATCTAGCATTGCGTCCAAGACCAAGGTTTTTTCATTCTGTGTTGGGTCCCTGGCAATGGAGATAAGATTTTGAATTATCTAATTTGAAAAGTTGAGGTGTTTTATTCAGTATTACCCAGCTTGGAGTTCCACCTTCCAGAACCATGGTTTTTTGAAGGTGTCATGTAAGCGTGTAACCCTCTGTATCCATCTTGCTGGAAGAGGAAAAGGCAGGTGACCTGGTATGGTTGTCATACACATAATGTGATGCCCCCACCCACATTTACAGGTACCTTTGTTTTTGAAAGTAATTTTATTATTGTTGCAAAACACTCTTATTTCTCATTTTATTTAATTTATTGTATATTAAGTCAATCAATAAAGGTGTGACCATCATCACTTCTACTGAAACTGAAATATGCAAGTAGTCAGTTATTTCAAGGCAGTTACCTCGCCCCTTTAAAACAGCAAAACATATTTACCATTAGGTCATATAAAATTGTGTGAGTCTATGGGGCACATTTACTTACCTACGAGTTATCGCTTCAGAAGTCTCCACTATACTTTGTGCAATTACGTCAGACATTATTCTGTGATGAATACACGTATTCCTTAAAATGCGCACTTACTTTTCAGAAAAAGAACATTGGCCTACTTTCTTCAGCAATGATTACTTGGCCTGAAAATTTCATAATGAATTTTCTCTAGCGTTACTTTCTTCCTAGTGAAACATATGCTTACGTCAATTCTAAGTTCAGTGGGTATATGCAGGTCATATGTATGTTTCTATTAGTGATGGTGAAATTGCTGGACATGGCCATTCCTTTTTAAAAATGTCCAAGGAAGCAATAGGAAGACAGAGCTCCTCTATTGTCCTACGCCATGAGCCCCCCTAAATCAAATGTAGCATGAGCCTGATACGTATTATGTTTAAATATGACAAAACACCAGCATTTTGACTTTTGCTTATGACTTTTTTGCAATATTAGGATATTATGTCACTGACATCATAATGTTCAGGATGTAGCTTCAATGTATTATTTCTCCACTTCGAACCTGGTGAAATAGATTTTGGTGAAAATGCGTAATGAATTGAAATTTTCACACTGATTTACGATCGATCGACTGAGAGAAAATCCCCTTGTCGAAACTCAGCAAAAGTTCTCCCACGACAAGGTAATTTGCTAACAAAGTATGTTGCTTGCCTTATAGTAAATAGGTTGATGTTGCTGTGAAATTCGTCAAAAAAACACAATTCGCTCTTTAGTGAATATGTCCCTATGTGTGAATCCAATAAACTTTATCAGTCTTCTCTCAACAAGTACAATGATTTTTATGCGGACAGGCAGCATATGAATTGCAAATCACTTCCCTGGGCCTACTTTATTTTTTGATTCCAGCCAAGGGCATATTAACATTTACTGTACATCAATATAACACATAGAAACATTATCATAAAGTTATTAGGCCTTTACACTTCTCATCTACCAAATCACTGCAGACCAATGAAACTGCAAATTTTTTGTTATGCATTACTAAACCACAGAAAAATGGCACCAATATTTACTACCCCTCCTCTCACTGGACAGTGCTGCATTAATCAAAACAGAAGATGGGCCTTTATTATGTATAGTGTTCTAAATATAAGACAAGCTTTTTGTTTTAATGTTTCCTCAAAAGCCCAATATCAAACACAATTCCCGAAGTTCATCTCTCTTTCCATAAAAACAATTTTCTTGTAAAGATTTTAATTGTTTCCAAATGTACAACAGGTAACGTGGAGCAGCAGTGTGACTTTTGGAGCTAAGTGGGGCATTGATTGGGAAGTTACAGAGCTGTAATGAAGCATTGATCAATTTTCTAACGCAAAGTTTCCCTGCTAGTTAATTAAGGTCACACAAAATAAGAGTTTTGAACACTTGCCGCACTGTAAATTACTCTGAGTTTCGGTCTGTCTGGAAACCGTTCAGACAACTCAGGCACAAAGCATTTGCCAGACACATATTCAATAGAAAACACCTGTAATCCAAGAATAATTACCATGTTCTCAGTGTCATATAATTCAAATTTAGGATGGTAGATTTAATGGGACCTTTTGAGGTCTATGTCATTTTATCTATACAGTTGTTTTAAGTTCAAGATTTTGTTTTCTTGTATCCGTCTATTGATAGAACTATAACTCCCATCAACCACAGCTGTAGGGAGCAGGCATATCTTTGGGCCAATTGCTCTACCTATTTGCTTATTTACTGTGCACAGACACGATGAGTCTGCACAGAATGAGGTGCTAAGTATAGTTCACCCTGTGGAAGCTCAGATTTCAATTTCCGGCAGCAGCGAATACAATAAACGTGTGTATAATGGCATCTGAAAGCTTGGTGTCAGATTGAAAGACAACCTTCCTTCTTTGATTCATTCCACCCTTCCTTCCTCTTGTGTGTGAGTTTCATTCCTGGCAGCAGCACATAGCTGTTATACTGCAGATGAGATGGGAAGGCAGCGCCTCTAGACAGAAAGCTCTGCGTGAGTGACATAGAGAACAGTTCCTCCAAATCTACATTGTGCTCCCAGTTTCTCTGGTTCTGCTGAGCAACATCACATTTATTCCCAGTTCCTCTGTTAGCAGAAGAAAGAGGGCCATGTCCTACGTGGTGCTCTGTAAAGTTCCAAATTCAACCCTGGCAAAACAAAAGAATTAGACCTCATGAAATGTCTTAATAGTCTGGTAACAACAGCAAGGGACAATATTTTATTTGCATTTAAAGGCTATCTATGTTTGCTTAGTACTTGTAGCATCAACAAACCTATTTTATAACAAATGTTGCTTTCCGACTACATTTCTGTGTACAGACTCATACATGGCATTTAATCCTTGTTGAACTATTAGGACCTGGGAAGAATTTGGGGTACTTTGGTATTTTAAGCAGTTACGTGTAAACACAACGGCGCGGGTCGAAAAAAAAACGTGATGCATCAAAAACATGACGCGACTCGTTGCACAAATTTTTCTCCAATTCAAAATTTCGCTGGAAATTCGCCAATTTTTCCATGAACTGAAACAGGATAGATTCGCCCATCACTAATCACTGGTGTAACTATAGAGGAAGCACAACCAATGGCCCAGAACAGGAGGTCTGTTCCTCTATAGAGATTAAAGGAATTGTTCAGTATAAAAAGAAAAACTGGGAAAGTAGATAGACTGTGCAAAATAAAAAATGTAAAATTAAAAATGTAAAATAAACATTTTTCTAAATATTGTTTTATTTTTCACAGCCTATCTATTTATCCAGTTTATATTTTTACACTGAACTGTTCCTTTAAGGATGATAGACATCCCCCTCCTCAGCCACTTTCTTACTGGGGGTCAGGAAGTGGAGGGCACTGGCTGACAGGTGGAGGAGGACAGGGATTGGACCCTGGACAATTATTGAGAATATTGCATAATGATACTCCCTTGATGACAGATTTAGCAGGATCCCACTTCCCCATGGCAAGTTTTCAATGTGACACTCTTTAGTGAACCTGGATCATCTCCAGGGAAACTCAATTCCTTATCCACTATAATCCCTACACTGCATGCAGCATCACCTGAGAGAGATGCCTCCAATCTATCGTTTTCTGTCAGTATATTAAACTTTAACATAAAGTGGTCACCACCAACCCAGGCCAATAGGGAACACATCCCACCCAAGTATCCAGGTTATTGTTAACAGTACTTCCTTTAGAAAATGCAGGGAAATATACCAGTAGGGGATTTTATCCTATGGTACACACATATTTTTCCTTTATTTTTATCATACTGACACTGTCCCTTCACAGATTTGGCTGAAAAGAGCATAGAAAACAGCTGGTGTGTTACACTTTATTCAATAGAAAGTGGTATAGAAAAATTGTTGGTTGTTTTGGCTCCCTGCTGAATGTCATGCTCCCATAAACTATGCCATATGTTATTAACTTATGTACTAAAACTATTTTAATACCTTCTGCATCGATCACTGATCTGTATGTGTGATGTAATTTGTATGTTTGAAACACACACACACACACACACTACACACACACATTAAAAGTACTGTGGTTATGTTATATCTACTATTGAAATGTAGGTCCTGAAGAACATGAATGGCAGCTTTCTTCGATAATATTTAGGTATGCAAGAGCCTCTGATGCAAATATGAACAGTATATATACTGTGTGCACAAAAGCTTGCAATTTTTCTGTATTACTGGTCTCAAATGTGTCACCCACCACTTATGGGTCTCTCTCGTTTCTTAATCTAGTTTTATCTGCTCGTTCAAGGTTTCAGTGATTGCTACAGTGACGCTGCTTTAATCAAGACCTTCATCACCATGGTGACTGAGGCACACGGCTCAGGTTTAGCTTTGTGAGCACTAAAAATCAGTGAATAGCCAAATGGTTAACATGAAATATTAGATCTCTTCTTCAATAAACAGTCCTGGTTCATGGCTACTATAACTAAATCTGCTACTATTTGCATCACAAGGCTTATATGGTCTGTTTTACATGTAGAAGGTTCTTTTTGTATGGCAATTTATTACCCCAGAATCCAAATTAGTATTGATGGGTGAATTTGCAGCGAATTCCCGCGATTCGCCGCGGGCGAATAAATTCACGAAACACCAGCGACGCCTCAAAAATTATATGACGTAAAACTACGCGACGCATGTCGAAATCAATGCGACGCGCATCAAAAATGTGCCGCGACTCGTTTCTCTAATTTTTCACCAATTTCCGAATTTCACTGGAAATTCATTAATTTTTCGGTGAAGCAAAACGGGATAGATTCGCCCATCACTACAAATTAGTCTATCTATACATCTATCCATTCATCATCTAGCTGTCATCTATCTATCTATCTATCTATCGATCTATCTAACTAACTAACTAACTATCTTTCTGTCTGTCTGTCTGTCTATCTAGCTATATATATCTAGCAATCATCTAACTAATATCTATCTAAATTTCTCTGTCAATGTCATTGGCCAGTTATTGGCCAAATGACTACATTGAGTACTAACACAATATGTCATGTTTACATCGATGATCTCAAAATCCCAAACTTTGGTTAAGATGGTAGATACCAATATCTCACTAACTGCACAAGGATTTGGTAATTACAGTGCTACAAGTTGGCGCTATAGAAATACATGTTATTATTATTAATAATAATAATAATAATAATTGTAGCTGCACCACAGCTGGACTCCTACTTCAAAGTTAGATAAATAAAGAGCAGGATATCCAGTTGTTGCCGTATCCAAACGAATAACTATCAGTGTTAGTACCCTCAAGTAATTTTTTCCCATAACGCTTTGTTTTACCATAATTCAGTTGCGGCCATGCTCCAAGTTACATCCACTATCATTGCAGATGATGCAATTTTACTTGTGTTTTGACACAAACCAGGTGAGGGTTGCATCATTTCAGAAACACATATTTAAAGTGGACCCAACACCCCAAAAAGATATTCAGAATCATATTTTATCACATTAGTCAAGCAAAATGAATTACACTATATAAATTATTTTAATCTTGTTTTCTTCAGTCTGGGAATTCATAATTATAGCAAGCAGGCAGGAGCCATTTTGTGGACACTGTTATTAGGACAAGCCTTGCATCATCTCAGAATCTTGTTTGTGCACCAGAATGGGGGACCCGATGTCCATCCCCATGTCCTGGCTACACAATTAAATGGTTAAGGGAACTGGGGGAATGTGTGGGGAGCAGTGACATCTAGGAAGTGCTGAATGGAAAGTGAAAGTAATTTATCTGCCCCGCCTCTATATCTAAGGCATAGAGGAGTGCCAGACAATATTTGATTGACAGCTGAGATTTTTAAATGAGCTTAAAACAGCTATGAATGCTTTATTAAAATTTGAAATTGGATTTCATGTTTAATTTGAAAAGGACTTTTATTATACAGATTTTTGTGTCTGGGTGACGGGTCCACTTTAAAACAGTATCTGCATTCAATTCACTGGGTACATTTGGTGCACCTTTGCATCATTCTCTGTTTTCCACTGTGTACATTTTGGAGCACCCTCACTTGCAGGTGTATACATAAAAGACCCCTTGTTAGTAGTGAAAGTTTTTCAGTAGCAGTGCATCAAAATTAGGGGATCAGTCCCTCAAAATTTTTAAGAAATGTCAGCTCATTCAAGCAAACAAAAGAGAGACTATAGAGACACATGGTTAAGATGGTTTATTTTTAAAGACAATAGGCCATTAAGTCAGGGGATCAGAAAACAACTGGGCAAGACAGGATATCTCGCCTAGCAGTAGGCTATGAAACCATAGGAATGTTCGATAGGACATGAATAACAATGGCAAACACAGATGTAGAGAATAAGGAATTTGCTACAACCAAATACGACAGGTACAATAACAATAACCGAGACCGAATACAATAACCGAGACTGAATCAAGTTGTACTAAGATGTATAATATGTGAATGACGTATCCCTCTTCCCCATACCCCTCTTTTTTCTGTACCCCCTTCTCCACCTCTTTTTAATTTGCTTTTCCTCTTTTTTGACAGTTTATTTTAAAAGCTCAATAAACATCTTGAAAATAAAAAAAAATAGGGCCTGCTTGCTTTTTGTCAAAAATGTGCCAGACCCCCTTCACCAGCCAGTGCTGCCTTGTTCGTTTCATTGTAAAGCTTCGGTTTACTCACCCTAGTGATATTATTTGTACTAGGTGCAATAAAAAGCTCTAAATTCTTTTTATTTTAGCAGTACATCAAAACAAATAACATACAATAAATGCAATCTTAGTTGTACATTTGTACTCTATATCCTACCTAATATATTTACATTTCTGCCTAAAGAATCAATATTGTGTTTCTTCTTGCAAGTATATCTGATACCTATAATTTGATATTGGATTCTTCACAGTAATTTTAAAGGTCAAATACAGTATGAGAATATGTTCATAGATTGTATGGTATTCTCACCAATGTTTAATTTAAGAATCGGTAGTACATATTTGTTTTACATATGGAGACAATATCTATACAGATTCTGGTTCCCTCTTAAATCCTTTTTATCATGCACTTCTCTGTCTATTATTGCTCAGAAGGAGAAAGTTGTGGTGATTATTTAGAGCTCAAAATAAGGGACAAACTAATTTTTTTCACCCTTTACATTTTCAGGTAAACATTTTTTTCTCCGCCCATTAGTCACCAGTAAGTGGGCATCAGTTTTGTCATGATGTATTTCATGTTAATCTGCCTGAAGATGTACTATTAGAGATGGGCGAATCTATCCCGTTTTGCTTCACCAAAAGCCGGTGGCGAATCGCGGGAATTCGCTTCGAATTCGCTCCTGGCGAATAAGTTCGCCCATCACTATGTACTATCTGTAAAGTGTGGGTCTATAGGAATTCACATTGCAATGTCACATTACAATAAGTATACAAAGTAGAGCACATGGAGTGGAATGCTCCCAGAGGTGGAACACATGGTCATAATGGAACATAAGATCTTAGACCCAATGACTGAACAATGAGTCCTGCTGCTTTGAACTAGGGCAGAGATGAATAATTGTAATGATATCTGCATTTAATGAAGATAATAAGGCTGGAGATAGGCAGGTGGTGCTGTGCATACAAAGGGAGCAGTTTCTAATTAGAACATAATGATTCATAAAAACACAATAACAAGCTAAAATACTGTCCATTTACTGCATTATGATTTAATATTCTATCTATTAAAACTGATTATTAAGGACATTTGAGCTATAATGACAAATTAATACTAGTAGTAGGCTTAATGTAACTGCTGTGTGTACTGGAATACTGCCATCAAAGATGTATACAGATTGTGCCACCCTTGGCCATAATTGTTGCTGGACAACAAAAAAGCTAAAGTTTTAGAAATGCATGATCTCACAATCTTTAAATAAATAAGGAACTGTTTACAATAAAAGTTAAGACCAAGAAAATGTCAACAGGAACTTTTTCTTCAGCTCCAACTCATTGCACAGGTTTCATTTAGCTAAAATAAGTGTAGAATCTTTCCAGACTCCATAAGGAGAGACATATTTATTTGTGTTCTACTTCATTTAGCAGAAAAGTTTTGTGGCTTGGTCATTATTATAAAAAAAAATGGAAAATACCGGAGACTTGTTTCCTCCTTCCTTCAGTATGGACATTAAAGTGCAGTGACAGATTCACTGGTACTTGTTAACATTAATCTAGCAATGTGAATTTAATTTGGACTAAATTAAACTCAGGAAAAGACTAACAAAGAGAGGTAACTGCAGGTTCTAAGGCTTATTGGTGTGGCAGCCCCATCACGGGGCCTCATACACAAGCCAATGAGCCTAAGGGATCTATGCTCACTTTTCCCTTTACAACATTTACAATGACAAAGCAGGATTTATTTATTCCACAGTACCCATACATAGCTGACACACACTAAAGGTGTCCATACATGGCAAATAAAAAGCTTTTAATAGTCCATATGTGGCCAGTTTTAGTGTAAGTCAGCAATGCAGAGGTAATGTGGAATAAACCTTGTCAACTTAACAAGGAAACCTGAGCATAAACCCCTTTAGGTTAGTTTAACTGAAACCACAGAAAACTCAGACACTGACTCTGGGGTAGTTTTTCAAAATTTGAGTTAAGAGCTTAATAGATAAAAAAAAACTCACCTACTTTCTATTCATCCTCTGGGCTTTTTAGAACCATATTTATCAAATGATAAGTTCTAACTTTCATCCATTGATACAATTCTAAAGATTTCATAGGAATGAATAGAATGTGGGCAAGTTTTGGTTTATTAAACTCTAAACTCACATTTTTATATATAATGTCAAGCCTTCTGTTCCTCTACTATTTCCCAAATAAAATTATTATAATATTGAGCCATATGATACTGGGATAAAAATCTTTAATATTTACAACAGTAAAGTAAATTTATTATGAACCCGCACACAAGTGCTTTGAGCACTGAGGGACTCAAACTCTTTCCCCACAATGCTCATTCAGAAATAAATTAAATAAATGAATTCTTACCAGCTGTCCTCTGATAAATTATAGGACAGGTGGTAAGTTGAAGGATCCATTGTAGCCTGCAAATATCAGTGCTCCCTAACATGCCCATCTGAAAGTTAGGAGACAGGTAGAGGGCTCAGAAAACCTTGCCCTTGAACCTTGCAAAAAGCCATTTCTGATAACTATAAGAGTCAAATTTCTGTTTTTTAATACAAATTTGGCTCTTTTAGTGTAGAAAGTGCAATAGCAATGTAGCCTCCCCTGACCCATCTCTATGTTAAAGTTAAGTGCAGAGCAGGTTGGGGGGGGGATTGGGACTGATGCCTCAAGCAGCCGAAGATCCAAAAATGCCCTGAGGGGATACAATATGTGATTCCTTAGATCTGGCACACACAAAGCACACTTAATCGCATCATCTGGTGCACATATCACACATTAAAGGAAAACTATACCCCCAAAATGAATACTTGAGCAATATCATATTAAATGGCATATTAAAGAATCTTATCAAACTGGAATATATTCAATACGTAAAGATAAAAGGATTCAAAGATAGTTCATAAACCGGCGCTCCCATCCAATAAAGCATATGTCAAATAAAGAAAGTGTTTCAAAACATGTAGTGAGAATAAACAGCCCTTTTTGCAGCAGTTTTTGCGCCTGATGGAAGTTCATTACCACTTTCTTTATTAAACTGGAATATATATTTAAGTCAATATTGTCCTTTTACATCTCTTGCCTTGAACCACCATTGCATGGTCTGTGTGCTTTATCAGAGATCACCTGACCAGAAATATTTCAACTCTAACTGTAACAGGAAGAAGTGTGGAAGCAAAGGACAGAATCTCTGTTAATTGGCTCATGTGACCTAACAAGCATTGTTTGTTTAGTATGTTTGTGTGCACCATTGAATCATGCAATCCCAGGAGGCAGCCCTTATTTTTTAAAATGGCAATTTTCTATTTATGATTACCCATGACACATACTAAGTAAAAAGTATATTATTATGAAAATGGTTTATTTACATGACACAGGGTTTTACATACAAGTTGTTTTATGCAATATCTTTTTATAGAGACCTACATTGTTTGAGGGGTATAGTTTTCCTTTAATTCAATGGAGAATTAGGGGTGACTTTCTGTACATAAATCCAGATTGCTCAATCTGTAGATAACATAAAGAATAATTTTAATATGCAAAAGCATGCCAGCACTCAGGTGTCTCAGAAGCACTGCATCTGAGTGCAGTCTCATAAAAACAGTTGCCCATGTATCGAAGAAAAATCTGCACTCACAGATCTTATCTTGGTCAAAATGATGAATCAATGCGCAGCCAACATTTCTACAACCTTGAGAATGGCTGGTATAACAGATAAAATATTGTCTTTGCATTAAACTCATCTTTACGACCAAGATAAGACCTGCGAGTCTCTGCATAAAGAATATTTAAATACAACGCCCCCCTATAATATATAACATAAAAAGTAGGATTTGTAATATTACTGTTACAGCTAATTAGTACATATATACAAAAAGTATATATAGTTCACAGCAATATGCAAATTAAATATTCTCTTCTTGCAATGAAACCATAGCATGACTGAAAAGAGATTTTGATGTGCTTGGTGACGATAAACATTTTCCAAGTCTAGACAACTAGGTTATGTGAGGTTAATAATGCTCCTGGTTGATGCCTATCTGCTAAAATATCCTTCTTAGCTTTCCCCATGATTCCATCTTCTTTTCCTTAGCAGAAACAAATACAGGGGAGCTAAAGTTGGCTATATTGTACTTTTGCAGCAGGCAAGCACAAAACACATAAACTTAGAATTCCATTGATATTTTGCTGTCTATTTTTTTCTGCCAGAAATGATTTCTACAGCATGAGTCTGCTGTAGCCTGCGCTGAATAATTCAGTTTGGAGATTGAGCACTATCTGACCTCATTAGTAACCCTGAGGTGAGATGAGCCCATTAGACTAACCACTAAAATGTCACAGATGATAAAACCTCGGGGCATTAAAATGTATTAAAGTACTCGAACACCAAGTACTGCGTGACTTAAAAATCACTGCTAAACCTTCCCACTAAAACACAACGCCAGTAAATGAGCAAATGGGAAACAATGTATTGTTTAATTTCAAGCATTTAGGAAGATCATTATGAAGATCTGATAAAGTGTAAAAGAAACTTTTTTTCTCCTTTGCAAATTACTTTTAATATAAACCAACAGCTCTGGCTCAAACAAGTTCATAATTTTTGTTTTTAATTTAAAAATAATATGTTGACTCAGAATCCTCCTACAAAATCCCTTCATGTCAGAGAATGAAGAGACTATGGGGTCTCTTTAAAATAGTAATTGCTCTTATACAATAAAGAGCTTGACTATAGTATAGTATTAACACTCTGAATCTGAAAACCAAATATTCTTGGTATCATCTTAAAGGGTACTCTGCAAGAACCATGTAATCATCATTACATCATTTCATGAGAAGAGGGAGCCAATCATAATGCATTTTAACTCATTTCATTTGGCTCAATCTGTCAATCACACACATGTTCATATCTTTCATGTCTTCTTTTAAATTCCTACTAATTAATTGCTGGACTAAAAGTGTGGTTTGTAAATAGATGAGATTATGCATTATATTATCATTCCTGCAAAGCTCCTGAAACCCAAATGTTGTTTTTAGTAAAGATTTAATAAAATGAGCTTCTGCTATCGGAAAGAACTAAAGTCTGAAAATGAATATGGCTAGAAATTATGTACGTTATGTATACAGAACTTGCTGTACCAGTCCCGATTTTTGCAACCCTATAATTGTAATGATTGAGAACTTCAAATGTGTCCACAGTAGATCCCCACTTTCTGATCTTGTAAGGCCATAATGAATTCTTGTTACTCAATAAATGAGAGCATTTGAAATTTTTTTGCCTATAAGTTTGAAAAATTCGAGGTATTTGAGTTTTCCCCCTATTGCATTCAGTCAAGTTTTGTACATTGGGGTTTTTTCATAAATAAGTAAACATTTATGTTTTGAGTTTATTTTAGGTAGAAAAAATATCACAAACTCATCCTTTGATAAATAACCGCCTATAAGTAGCTGTGGAGTTCTATGAACATATAAAATAACTAGGCAGAGTGCTTTTATACAGGTCATGGAACTTCTAGTATCCATCATTAGTGATGGGTGAATCTACCCAGTTTCGCTTCGCCGAAAAATTCTTCAATTTCGAGCGAATTTTCGCAAATTTATTTGCCAGCGGCAAATCGCGGGAATTCGCCTCGAATTCGACCATCACTATCCATCATATTTTACAACAGGGGGTACATTATTTATTATAATTCAAAAGTTTCAGTAAGTCATGTGACAGAAATTACATCACTATGTATAATTGATGACATCACTAAGCACCATTTATAAGGATATAATTTACAGGATATTTTGGGCTCTTGTGTAATGTATATGTATATATTGTGAGCCAGTTCCGTACATTCAGATGATTGACAGCTTAGAATACGTTCTGCAAATCAGCAGAAAAGACGTGAAACAATAGTGAATCGTTGCAGACTTAGGTCTGTGGTTGCCTTGGGCTGGTACAGAAGGCCAATGTCATAGCATTATCAGCCAGATTTTCTTTAGCAAATGTAGTAACTTTACATTGCTTCTGGGGTTTCTGTGAACTTCAAAATGGACCAAATTAACACAATGTTATTGCTTTGTTAGCAAGAATGGATAAGCTAAATGGGTTTATCAACTCATGACTAATGGCCTGATCACGAGCATCTCTATAACTTTCTAGTCTGCCAATACCAACCACATGTAACGGTTAATAGTCAAATGGAGACATTGATGGATTTATATGTCTTAATAGTCTGATTGTAATCCAATACTGAATGCTAGACTTTAGAGGGTCTTTTCAAGGCAATTATTAATTTATCATATTTTAATGTTCTGTGGTTAATGACATGGGGAACATAATTGTTTAATATTGATATAATATATAAAAATGTTTCCTGCAATAACGATTTTAACATATTTGAAACTTGACCTTGATAAATCTCTACAGAGGCATCTTTACTT
>CM044435.1:104266086-104282955 GCA_024363595.1 Xenopus borealis
TACAAATGGGTCTTGTCTCTGTTCTCTCGCAATTGCGATTCTTCTTTCCCTGCAGTCGACATCTCAGTTCCTACCTTGACAAGAGCATTGCCTTTTGTGATGGCAAAGACACCAGAATTCTGGGGGAAAAAATGCCTGGTAGGAAAAAAACACGGTGATTGTACTCGAAATGGCACTGCGCTTGCAGAGGTACACTGTACGTACCATAATTACCATTTCTTTGTTTGTTCAATTACATTTTAAGGGGTTTATTTATTAAAATAAGAATATTAAAATCAAGAAAATTTTGATTTTTATCACTGGAAAATGTTGAATTTTTAGAGGAAAATTTTTTTTTCAAGATTTATCATACCCTGATTCTGCAAAAAGTCTGAATCAAAAAATCTATCATCTCGTACCTGTTGAGATCCTGTATAAGTTAGTGGGAGAGGTACATACTGTATCTCAATTTGAAGTTATTGTGACCTGTTCTGGGTTTAGCACAAAATTACATTTTTTAGGGGGTTTCTGGGCAAAAACTCTAAAAATTAGAGCAATTTGGGAAAAAAGCCTGAAAAATTAGAACAATTCATGGAAATCAAGGTTGTGGTTTTTTTTTGTTTTTAAATATGGGATAAATTTGGATTTTAGTAAAAAGCTGCTTAAAAAAACTGGTGACCTTTACTCCTACAGTTTCACAAAATAAAAAATCCTCTCAGCAGATGCAGACAATATTTAGAAAGGAGTATGGATATGCTAGAGACTCAGGGGTTAACAGTCTATATTCTGTATTTATGTAATAAGTATACATAAGGAATATCTTGAAAATGAAGGGCAAACATAGTCATATTCTGAAAATCCAACAATCAAGGCTCTGCTTCTCACTTGCAGCCATCAATGGTGCTATCATCTTTGCCCCATGTTGTATAATGACCTTGCTCCTGCTTTGGAAACTTCATGTAAGCTTCAGCTAATGACAGCTTGTATTCCCACCAGTTCCATTTGCCTGACATTCACATACCTTTCAGTTCCATTAAAAGTTATACTTAGAAAGTTAAATTGTCCTGCAGCATGATAGTAACCTTAACAAAAAAAGTTTTAATAGTACAAAGATATTGGCTGATAACTTTCATTAAAATTTTTAGCAGCACTGGTACCTTCAATCGCCATTCAAGCAATAGGAAAAAAAACATAAAATATAAATGATCTCCGGAAGACATACTAAATACTGTATGTATAGATTAGCAAGGAATAATCCTTAGAATTAAAATATTTAAACAAAATGGAACATTTACTTCTAGAAATGCATTTATAATACAGGTATGGGATCCATTATCTGGAATTCTTATAATTTGAATTTTTCTGGATAAGGGGTTTTGCTGTGATACGAATCACCATATCTTAGATCTACTATTATTTGTTATGCTATTTTTTATTACATCGGTATTGTAAGTGGATATGGTTAGCTGATCATCATGTTTAAGGTGTCCCAGTGGAGTAGTGTTCCTGATCATCCAATGGCTTGAGATGCAACCGGTCCTATCATTGACATACTGACAAAAACTTATGAACTAAATATACTGTAATCACTAAAAAGTAAGAATACCTCTCTAAGGGACAGATGATGACGTGACCTAGGCAACGTCAAGTTTTGGCCCCTTTCCCAACCTTTAACAACCACTTTATTAACATTCAAAGGGCACTTTTTAAATATAAATTAACAATCATAACTTTACATTTTCCAATATATATGAACATTAGAGTAACCATACAACTGGATCTCCACCCCTAGCACTGAATGTTGTTATTAGGGGAATCCCGTTATCCACCATATTGAAAATCCTGAGGCTAGCCCCTTTTCTCTACCCCTCACCTTTTAACAATGTCTAATCTCTGCAACCCCTAGCCTCAGACCTACACAACTTCTGCCCAATCCAGGATTTGTGGCAAGGCCACAACAGCCTATGCCTAGGATGTCAAGATTTTAGTGGGGTCTGGTACCCAGCAACATTCTAAGGAGCATGTACTGTACATGTGTGCTTGTGGATTAAGGAGAGGGGGTGCAATGACCCTGTGGCCTAGAGCAGTGATTTTCAACCTTGTGCCTCCAGCTGTTAAGAAACTACAAGTCCCACAATGCATTTGCCTGACTGTGGCTGTCAGACTCCTTCATTGCATTGTGGGACTTGTAGTTTCTTAACAGCTGGAGGCACAAGGTTGAAAATCACTGGCCTAGAGGCACCCAAAGTGAAAATCTGGGCCTGTTTCTGTCATAACACCCCTTCATGTATTGTAGCTACAAATATAAATTTGCCTCCTCCCCACCATCTTCCCCCATTAATGGGTAGATGGGTGGGCTGCAAAGGTAAAATGGTGCCTGACAATTAGTACTCTGCCCACTTAACTCCCACAATTGCCCTCTAGCCAGTCCCTAATTGCACTACATACTACACAAACCCTTGCAACCTATCCTCCCTAAGGTCCACTTCCTAGCCATGTCACTGTCACTACACTTCTTTATGTCCTTAATGCACCCTTACAAGCCCCAGCTAAAATATAAGTATTTAGCTTTCTGTGTGAACCAGACAATGTACTGCAGAAAGGTACATGCAAATACTATTTCTTTTTAAATTATGGGAAAAGCCCATTTCTTTATTTAATTTCCTTATTGAAGATTCTGGTAAGGAGAATACTACAGTGCATTAGTGTGCATCCATATTTATTAATTTCAGTTTTCATTATGCATTTCATTTATTGCAGATTACCTGCAGATTAAACAAACATTTGGGGCTTTAGGTCCATAATATTATCATAATGTAGAGAGAGTTGCTGATTTTCAAGTCCTACCCTGTAAGGTATAAAGAATTAAGGAAGTCTATTGTTTTATAAATAACAGAAGTCAAGAGTAGACACACATGGATGCAAATATATGTTCCACACATGATTTGTGAGTCTCCCACTGTGACTCAGATCTTTGCCTAAAATCTCTCCTTGCCCTTTACCAACTGTATTCAACCATTAGCATTTTTAAATTAATGTTTATAGGAATGATGACTTTTTGGGTAATTTATTACTGGGCAAATTTGGCCAAGGTCAGTAACCCAAGGCAACCAATTCAGTTGTTGCATTCATTGTTTTACCTGCAGCTGGCTGAAAAAAAGGCTCTCATTGATTTGTTGCCAATGGGTTACTGCCTTGGTGCAAATTTGACCAGTGTTGACAAATGAGCCTCGTTGTCTTAATAAAATTAAAAATCATTTCCAGCTAGAGATCTCATTTAATGGACCATTTCTCCAGTGACATTCTTTCCGTGTATTTCCAGTGGTGCTTTGCTCCAGCCATGTATGTATGTGTCTCTGCAGCTGTATATTCTCAGAGTTAAAGGAACGGTGTTATGTGCACTGGTAAAACTAACATGTAAAAGTATGGACAATTGCATTATCGTAGGTCTAGTAACGCATTGCAAGCAATAGGCATCTAGTATTTACTGGGAACCTATTGGAAACCAGACATCTGATTATCTGCTGTTAATTACTAGACTTAATAACCAAAATGTGTCTTTCCCAAGCTGAATATCTTCACCTTACCTACATGTATAAATTAAAGTAAATGTATACATCCATCTAGTGAATGAGAAATAAATCAGCTGAATATGTTATGTCTATAGAAAAAGCATAGGCATGAGTATAGATAACTAGCTTGATGGATAAAAACAAAATGATAGATGATAAATAGATGATAGACAGATGATAATTAGATGAATAGATAGATAGATGACAGATATGGAGATAGACAGATAGATAGATCGATAGATAGAAGATAGATAGTGTAGATAGATTATAGATAGCTAATCGATGATAAATAGATGATAGAAAATCTTGTGAAATGTGGTTTGCAAAAATACCATTATTGACACACTAACTGCCTAGATATTGTTAATGAAGCTTGCAAAACTTCTGTCTTGTCATTGGCAGCGTACTCTCTCATTTAAAGTAAAGCCTTAATTACATGATCCCTGCATTGTTTAGACATCTCCCCTGTGTAGTGATTTACAGACCTGGGGCAGAACACCTACTAAGCCCCTGCTTTTGCTTTTCATGTCCTCTTGTTATTCCAGCCAACACCAAAAACCCTTGGAGCTGCCAACACTTGTTCTGCTGCTAGAAGAAGGAAGTCCCACTGTCAGCACAAGATGGAGTGTTCCATGCATTACAATGCAGAAAACAAATACAGCAAATCCGAAGGCTAAATCTTTCAACCATACAAGAGCCTGTAATCCATTTCCCATGCACATTGGGAATGTGTACACTGTATAAGCATAATCTTTCTAATAGAGCCTAAATAAGTGACACACACATAAATTAAGCAGCAGTCAGTTCAATGCCTCCCCATTGTCCAGTTATGTAGATAGTGGATCTAACATAGTATAGAACATAGTGGAACACATATAAGGAAATATTTAATATATGGATATTCAATAAAAAGTTTCCTCACCATGCTGAAAAGCTGGATAGGATGGGTATTTGAATTTCACATACTTATAACTACAAATCAATTCACTATTATGCTACATTGTGCTGCAGAATATTTACAAATGGATGCTTCCTTTACATGGTACAACTGAAACCTGTATCGTTCACTGGTGAATTTAGGGGCACATTTACTAATTTATCTAATTTTGATTTTTTCCACATATCTTGTGGTTTACTCAATTTAAAAAAAAAATTCTAAAAAAAATCTAGATTTATTAAATGTACATACACTGTATCACAAAAACAGTTTGAGGTCCTATAGAAGTTAATAAAACTGTCAATTCTATTGGACCATTTTAAATCAATTTAGATTTTTTGGCTAGAAATTGTCTGAATAAATGTATTTTTGTTTTTTGCACATTGTTCAGCATAATTTTTTAATTCAGATTTTTAAATTAATCGCATAACATCTGTAGTTTGTGAGTTTAGTTGTGGTTTCAAAAACCTCAAAAACCACTAAAAACAGCCCTTTGATAAATAGGCCCCTTAATGTCTGCTAAAATTTGTTTTGTGAATGAAAAATATATTTTGCACTTTGCATAGCCTTAGTAAATGAGCCTAATTGCAGAAAAATTATAGATAAGAAAATCAGACCTGCAGAGGACTCTGTATGTCAACAAACATGTGTACTGTCAGAATGAGAAACAATAAAATCCCTCAATGCCAAAAGTGTTGTTCCTTGTATGTAAGAAGGATTTATTTTCCCTTGATGACATTATATGATTGAAATACAGTGTGTAGAGAACATTTTTTCTTAGACATGCATTGTGCATTTTTGTTGCACAGAGAATAACAACAATAATAGGATAATTTAGTTCATGTGTGCTTCCAGAGTAGGCCAAAATCAGGCTCTTTGCAGCCCCAGGTGCACGCCGAGCCCCCTGCCAGGGCAACTTGATACAGTATGCAAAAAACAGCAGCACTCCGGAATTTGTGAAAAAGATTGGTGTTTACTTCAAGTGTTTACAAGGCAACGTTTCGGGCCCTTCTGACCCTTTATCAAAGGTGTTGAAGTAAACACCAATCTTTTTCACAAATTCCGGAGTGCTGCTGTTTTTTGGATACTACTACAACAATAATAGGATAATTATGATTGCAAAGTGCAAAAATGGAGGTAACTCCAGGGTTCTCCTGCTTCAATATGCACAGTTGGGCACCATGAATCAGAAGAAGCATTGGCAACTATGCTGAAGTGCAGGAATGTGTTTATATGCAACCACCTTCATGAATTGTGCCAATATGGGCTCTCCATTGTATCCACTGTAGGTACATTTAGGGACCCAAAGAAACCCATGTATTATGATGGGGTGAAGATGAGGGTCACCAGTCCTTACAGGACCTTCTGTCTGTGAGCTGTGGGGTATGTTGCCCTTATAGTTTCCAACTGGTTTTTGTGTGCCATGAAGATGTTTCCTATTGACAATGGTAGGAAGCAATAGGTTCCAGTTTATATCATATTTTATGTGACTCCTCCCCTATCCCAAAAACAACTAAAAATTATAGTCACTTGTGATTTGATTTTTTACTTTACTGAAGAATTTATCTAGTGGATCAGGGGTGTAACAATGCATGCATGCCTCCATTCTTCTTGCTGGAGGAGCCCATCACCCATGTGACGCAGGTGATTGGGGGCCCCCTGCTACATTTATAGAATATGATTAATTATTAAATTATATGACTAAATCTGTGCTGTTGAACAAGTAGTGGATACATAGCTGGAGGGGTTCTACTGTATCACTAGCTAGCTAGAGGCAATAGTGCTTCTATTTTCTTTGTAGACAGACAAATTCCATCTACTTTGTTCATTCAGGCATGGCTACAGTGTTGTTCTCAATGCCTGGACAAGTGAGCAAATCATTTAAGGGATATATTCTTCTGTAATGGCATAACATTTACAGTCTTGCTTGATCAGCTGATTTGTAGACACACCGACTGTAGAGCTACTGATTGAGCTATGGTTGTGTGAAGAGTTCACTCCATCAAGGCAGTCATTCACAAAGACACATATCTGATGAGAGACAAGAACAAACAGGTCCAGAATAATGGCACTGCAAACAAGCAGTTCCTAAAGAGATGCACTTGAAGGTTTTTTCCCTTCCATGTCTCTGTTGCCAAGCTGAAAAAATTCTCCAAGTTGTTTAATGTATTTGAGAGGCAATTTCTCAGAAGATATAATAAGAAAATGTGATCATGATGACACTTTGCAAGACATTCATTAATATGCATATTCCTAGAGATCCCTGCTGATATTCCATTCTTAGTATATTAATAGTAACAATAATTTTACAGTGCTTGCAAATTTTACCCAGACTTGTTCCTAATACGTTAAATGCTCAGGCGTAGTAGACCTTAAAATGCCTAGCACACTCAAGTTTTCCCACAATGACAAGGATCTGACAAACATATTAGGTATTCTGTACATATAGTAAAGGAATATCTTTGGGCTTAAGTTAATCTATACATACTGTTATATCTATTGTATAAGAAAAATAGCCCTTCTTGTGTAACTAATGTAATGGGGCATATAATTGGGCAATTAGAAGATGTATTTTTTTATGCATTAACTTGAGGGTTCAGATTTAAGCTATTACAGATTAAGGTGATTTTAATTAATTACTATTTTATTCTTCTTCATCTAAGTGGCTGAATAAATTTGCAAATGTACCATAAAGATATAATTAAAGAAAAATTGTATTACAACTTCAATAAATGTAGCAAATATTTAACTGGAAATAATAACATAAGTAATACATTTTAGCTTTCAAGTTACAACATTTAAATATGGGCCAAATAGTCATAAAGATATTGGTTAGTGAAAAACAATATTGCTTTTTACCCTGGGAACAGTTTCTCATTAGAATCGATGCCTACCCCTTATAGGGCTACCCTTATAGGGCTACCACATATGCACGAGAAACCTCCATCCTTTGTATCATGTCAGGAAAGTCCATTGCTACAAGTTGACCAAAGAGGATGAGAGTTAACTAGTTCAGTTGACTTTATATGAATTGTATGGCTTCCCATATGAAGACCTTGCCTTGATAAGATAGATAAGATTCTTTATTTGTCACATGTATAGTTATACAAGTACAACATGCAGGGAAATGCATCCTGATTCACTTTTTTAGACTCTGGAAAATTAAAAAAAATACTAGTTAAATACTACAACTAAGTACAAAATTAATATACATATCATTTTTTATGAAATGTTTTTAAATTAAGTATAGCAGCAGAACAGATGGAGTACATGATGAACCATGTTATTTACATAAGTGACAGTGAGTGAAGATTGTATACAAATATAACATAAAAACAGCAGTGTAATATGTGACATTATAAAAAAAAACAGCAGTACAGTACACCAAATAACCATATGAAATAACCATGGTGATGATGAAATAAAAGAAAAGAAAATTGTGCAGTAACAGTACACAATTAAAGTGCATAATATGTGGGTTGTATAGTACTGTATTGATGTAATGTGTCACATAGATCAAGTAGGTGCAAGTGAAAAAAGGGAAGGAGGGTAGGAGATTTGGTAAGGTGGCATAAACCAAATTATTTACATAATTGACAGTGAGTGAAGATGTATAAAAAGTATAAATATATATAAAAAACCAGCAGTGTAATACTGTATTGTAGTGATATACTGTAGTGAGTCACATGAAAAGTCACCTGACTATAGAGTGCGATTGAATGCCAGTGGCGATCCCGTTTGCTAGCGAATTGGCGCCTGCCCCTGTTAGTGAATTGGCAATGTTCCTGCAGGTGGCAACGCTAGCAAATTGCCACACGCAGACTGTGATTAACCCCTTTATAGATAAAACATGATAATCACATGTGATTTCAATGAATTTAGCAAACGATCATGTCATTTTATCATTTCTCAGTTCCTCCTGTTTGCCTGAGCTCCGGTATTGGTGTTTAGAGGAGGGCGACCCCCCCTCTAAAGCAGCTCTGGGAGGGGGGGTCGCCGACCCCCCCAACTGTTCTAAACTGATACATTTAATGGATACATTTCTTATCTTTGCCCCTGCTGAGCAGAATCTCTGGGTTTCATTACAGGCAGCTGTAAGGGTAAGGCCAAACGGGGAGTTTTCGAGGAGATCAGTCGCCTGGTGACTTATTGCCGCGACGTATCTCCCGGAATAGCTTGGTCACGCTGCGCACCTGTGACAAGTCGCCTGCGCTTATTCACACGCAGCAGCGCAATTTTAAAAGTCGCTCAAAATTGTAATTTTTTTCGTGTCACGGGTGCGGAGCGCGACCGAGCTATTCGGGGAGATACGTCGCGGCGATAAGTCGCCAGGCGACAGATCTCCCCGAAAACTCCCCGTGTGGCCTTACTCTTAGAATTGATACAATTGTTACTAATACTCCAGTGATGTTGCTGAGAAATGTATCAATTAAATGTTGCAAAATTGTATCAGTTTAGAGTCTGCACCTGAATCACTGAGCTGACTCAAACACCAGAGACACCAACATTCAACTTTACACTTAGATTTTGGAAAAACAGTAAAAGATAAATAATGGAAAGTAATTGAAAAAAGTCTTTATTTATGGAGAACAATCTGAAAACAACTGAACAGAAAAAAGTGTTTGGAAGGTGAACAACCCCTTTAATAAAAGGAAATTTACAAAATATGCTGGAGAGACAGAAGAGGATATCTGTTCCTGGAAAACACAGATTTCTTTCCTTTTTATGGCAGTGGCACAGAATACAGAGCATTTGGAAAATAGTACTAGATTCCTCATAAACCAGCTTCCCTTCCGAGCGAGCTTCTTCTTTACTATTTAATCTACAGTACATAAATTATAACAAATAGCTTTATATGGGTTTATGGCGTTTCTGCAAGCTATATAGAGTTGTTTTTAGAGTGATATAAGAAGTGGTAGGAACAGGTTTTATTATGTAGTTAGACAGAATGCCTGCCCTTGTTCTGTGTTATGATATTCACTGATGCTGCCTTATGGCTGCTCCTTATGAAGTCTGATAGCCTATTTCCGTGGAACCATGAGACAATCATTCGATTCTGATGAAGACAAAGTGGTTCATGTTCAAGTACCATGACAAAAGGTGAAATAACTTTATTTACCTGATTATTCTGCACTTCCATAATTATGGTATGAGGACTTGTTATCCAGAATGGGGTTTTACAGATAAGGTATATTTTGGTTCACCAGCCTTTAGTCTACTAGAAAATCGAACATTCATTAAACCAAATAGGATCATTACGATGACAGTAAGGATTAATTATAGCTTATATGGGATAGAGTGCAAGGTACTGTTTTATTATTACAGAGAAAAGGGAAATCATTTTAAAAAATTAGAATTATTTTATTAAAATTGAGTCTATGGGATATGGCCTTCCTGTAATGTAGAGCTTTCTGGATCCCAAACCTGTACAAAGAACTATAAATATGAAAATGAATATGCTCTAATTTTATTAAAGTGCATAAGACATAGTTCAATTCATGATTGTATAAATATAGAAGACAACACACATCCTATAAAGCTTGCAAAGCTTGCAATATTAATAAACTAAGTCCCAGATAGAGGTTAAATCACATGCCTATGTTTCCCCAGTCCAAGTCTATATTTGCATTAAAAAATTCCATGAATTTCAGCCTTTTTTTAACAAAAAAATCTTGCCTAACATGTTGCTCAAGAAGAATAGTGAAACCCCCATTTGAAGCCATCTCCAGTCTGACTAAGAGGGAAAATACACTATATTGAACCAGTCCACAGATCATTTTTTATGGTAGGAGTTGCTGAAAACCCTTTCTAAAAATGATTTAAGTATCTGCCAGTATAACTGTTTTAGAGAGAGAATTCCCCAACTTCATAACTGTAAAAAATAACCTAATTACTTGTGAAACCCTTGTGTTATTTTAAAGGCTTCATAGAGATTTTCATATGTTCCCTTTTTTTATATTTTTACATAGAGATCATATTACTGCCTCTTCTCTAATATAAATAATCACAGCCATTTCAGTGTTTATTCATAATTGACTTATTCCATCAACTACCTTCACCAATGACTTAATAACTTAAATATTGCTTCCCTGTTGCACAACAAATAAAGGAAAGTAATCAATTACACTGGCATATTAGTTATGATGATTATTAATAAAAATGAATCGGGTCCATAAAACCTAATGTATTTCTCCATGTATGTCTGTATTACACACACTGTATCATAATGGTATTTTAATTTGTTTATTGTATTAGGGAAAAGCTTGAAATGACCCTGCTTGTCTTGTGCATTTTTTCAATTAAGTTAAAAAAATCCTTCATTATATCATTATTGGAATGAAAATTCAGTGAACTGCTCTTTGCTATTTGCATTAATGTTATTGAAAATAGCTGCATAGTAGCTTTTGCACTTAAATAGGACAAAGAACATTTGGCAATCAGATTAAGCATTCTAATATTTAGACCTGTTTATTAACTGTTCGCTTGTGTTGGTACACTAAATGAGCTCTCTAGCCTCAAAACAAAGGCTTGACAAAGGGCCCAATCACTGCAAACGACACGTGAAAGTTCATGAAAGATGTCCCCTCCACACTCCGCAGCAAAATACAGTATCACCAGGGCCCAGATAATGATGAGAGATGAGAGGAAAGAAACAGAAAAAAAGATAATTTGCTGTAGAGTAAAATCATACAAACAACTAAAACTAATAATATTTTTAGCCTGCATTTAATTGTGTGACTCACAAACTTTTAGATAAAGATTTCGATGGTTTAAAAGAACAGCTTTGTATGGTCAACTTCATATTATTAAGCATTCTCATATTTTTTCATGCTATTGTTTATCTCTTTACTTATTGATCAGTTATAATTTTTGTATGAATATAGCCTTGTGTATACTTGGTGCATTCTCAGATTGTACATTATTTATTTGCATGCTTAATATTCTCTTTACTTACAGATCACTTAAAAGGCCAGGGGTTTTGAAAACGAGTGAGTGGCAAAGATTCTTCTATTTCATTGTTACTATTGAAAACTTCCTTTGTATAGCACAGTAAAAAATACAGAGCCCATGCATTTATAATAAATTGTACAATATATATATATATATATACTTTCTAGCAGCTGGAGCACTCTCAGTCCATTAGGCAATTGCCCCGGTGCAGGTTATAATCAATCATAAATAGAGTAAACAAAAAAACGCACACACAGGACTTATGAAGTGCAAAAAAATATTAAAAAATTTATTGCAACGTTTCGGCTCCTGTACTCGAGCCTTCTTCAGGTGGTGAATATATATATATATTTTAATATTGATTTTGTGTTAATTCTTTGGTGTGAGCGCAAACACCCACAGTCACTCAAAGAACTCACTGGCATAGGGTTGATTTTTGACACTGAGCTTTTCAAAGTACTAATGAAAACTGAAAAAAGGTCAGATGAGCTAAATTTCATATTTAATATGAGGTGGAATGATGCATTACAGAAATTATCTATTGTTGTAATTTTTTACAGTAGAACCCCCATTTTACATTTTTTTCAGAGGACCAGGAAATAAATGTGTAAAATATAGTGATGGGCGAATCTCCCGCGATTCGCTTTGCCAAAAACAAAATCCGCGAAACGAGTCGCGGGACGCTTTTTACGCACGTCGTGTCAACTTTGACGCGCGTCGCGTCGCTTACGACACGTCACATCATTTACGACACGCCGCGTAATTTTCGGCTCGTCGCGTCGTTTCCGTGTCGTTTTCGGCGCGTCGCGTCAAAAACGACGCGCGGGACGCTTTTGACGCGCGTCGCGTCAACTTTGACGCGCGCCGCGTCGTTTACGACACGTCACATCATTTACGACGCGTCGCGTCATTTTCGTCGCGTCGTTTCCGTGTCGTTTTCGGTTATTCGCGAATTTATTCGCCAGCGGCGAATCGCGGGAATTCGCCGCAAATTCGGCCCTGGCGAATAAATTCGCCCATCACTAGTAAAATAAAGGAAAATCTATGAATTTATACTACTCAAAAGATATAAACACGTGAGTCAGGTGCAATACCTGCTTGAGAGTCAGAAGTATAACCTAAAGCTTTGATTGATGCATAAACAGATAGACAGACAGACATAATTAGGGCAAAATATGCATCTGGTTATTATTTCAAACCTCTTAATGTTACTAATAATCATATTCACAGAGAACTAACTGCCATCGGGACAAAACGTTGGTGTAAAATTATGCATAATATTGCATCGTATTCTACATTCTGTTAAATAATGTGGTTATGTAAAAAAACTCTTATTCCTATGGCCTACACATTCAAGGTTTTATCTCATACTGTATATGGGTGCTGTCTCCTTCTACATTACTTTTCTGTATAATGTTTGTGCTGCAAAAATCTCATTTCCAGCAGTACTGTATGTTTGTGCTATGCTTCCTATCACATTTACACCTCCCATAATCATGTCTATCGTTCACGGTGATAGATGGGTACTTTACTGTAAGCCAACATGATTACTTGGAATGTCCATGACTGTATAGCAGTTAATCATTTCTCTATAATGTAAGGTGGTTAAGGTGCATCAATGCTTTAGACTATTCTAGATTTATAAAGAAAACATAAACATAATATTTGCCTTTCATTTGGTCAAAAGGCATTCTTACTGTCATCTAAAATATCTATGACTAGTTAGACTTCCTTCTAATCGCATGTTGTAGGCTATTGTTATTGGCAGCTATGGATACTGGCTGGAATTTTGTATTTGAACAAGAAATTTAAAAAACTATGGATTATATGACAGATTACAGGGCTGTGTCTTGTCAGAATGACCTCTTTATTTAATGGGAAACCCATGCTACCAGAGATGAAGAAACAAGGGCCTTTGTCTCTGGCATAACCAGGAACCTCTGCCTTTATGCCTCTCCTAGTGACGGGCGAATCTATCCCGTTTCGCTTCGCCGGAAAATTCGAATGCGAATTGGCAAAAAATTTGTGTAACGAGTCACGGCACGTATTTTGATGCGTGACTCGTTTTTTTTTTTCCACCAGCAAATTTTCGGCAGGCAAATTTTCGCTGGCTTTTCGCGAATTTATTCGCCGGGGGCGAATCGCGGGAATAAATTCGCCCATCACTAGCCTCTGCCTTTCTATCTTCTCTGGGTAATGAGCTGATTTTTTTTCTGATTATGAAGAGTGTGTAATCATACCCGTATGGAGTGCTTTTATATTCCTTAAACCTGAACCAATTCACCTTTTTATTAAAAATCAAAATATTGACTGTATTCACTCTTAATGGCTATGGTTAGAAAAAGAAGCTGAATGATCAGCAAAAAAATAAAAATACATCCAAAAACCTCTAAATCTTGGGCAATTAGTAGGTTAGAAAAATCTGAAAACCTCTAACAGTCAAAATGACTATGTAGGGGGTTATTTACTAAACTCTGAATGCAGAAAATCCAAAATATAAAATCGGAATTATAAAAAAATAAATTTTTTTGGAATTTATTATACCCCGAGGATGGAAAATGACTGAATCTAAAAATCCGGCATCTCAGACCTGCCGAGGTCTGATTCTTATGTCTTGGAAGTACGTGTCTGTCCAAAGAATTCAAAATTGATTAGATGTATTTGGGAATCCTTCTCTACCACATAACTAAAGGTACTCAATGTCTTTCTATTCTATAGCAGACACACAATGGCTAGTGGTACATATTTATGCATGTAGGATAGTCGTTTATGTATGAATATATATTTAATACAGTTAATGTATTTAAAGAAGACAATTAACACTTTTACTGTTAATGTGAAGCTTTGTCATGACTGAATTAACACATAGTAGTTCAATAAACTATATAGTTTAGGGAGTTCCGTATTATGAATAATTGGTAAGTTCAATATTAAGTGGGGAATGGCTACTTCATTTATACTGTATTAATATGTTTTCAGTACATGTTAAAATAGCCAAAACACAGAAACTATTATGAAGAAGACACAGAGCTATATTATTTTGGTGCTAAAATAAGCATATGGTTTTGATTCATATGTGAGTATTAATGTGGTAGTTTCTGTAAAATATGCAGTATATGATCAATTCCTTGAATACTTATACATATTATTTTATTAGACTCTTACAAATGCTTGATCAAAGGCACGTGACAGCATAAGGGGACATTCATTCTAAAAGTATCAAAAAAACTAATTGTTGGCGGCAATGAAGATAGCAATTAAGACATTTCCATTTACCTGTATGGTGGAAGGAATAAAGAAAAAAATTAAATATTATATAACTAGGACTCAGGAAGTATAAAACGGGAAGATAAACATTATACAGCTGTAGACATAAGGAATTAATGGGTTTTAATTTGTAAAAATTTGGTGTTGAAAAGATGTGAAATAAAATACCAAGGCTTTGTAGAAGGGAATTTGCCTTAAATGACTTCATTCATCCCTAATGTAATAAATGAAGGCTTTGCTTAGTTATTCCGTCATCTGTCTCCCATTACAGCTTTGTACAGCTCATACAAAATTGGTTGAAAACTGTTTGACGAAAAATCCCATCACTCATGAACCCACACAACTGGAACATTGAAAACTCCCCTATATTTTATGTATTATATTAAAAACAACAGATTTAACTTCATTATGTTGTCCCATGAAGAGACATTTTTCACAGGGCCTTAACTACATTTCCATAATTATGCTACTTACCTGCACCTGGACTTTTCTTATTGCGTACAGCGTTCCTACACAAAAAAGTAAAAGACATTTCTATACCAATCTCTCTTTGTCTTATTTAATCATGCCTCTTTCAAAGCAATGTATATGCTTGGTATAGGTTTATACTGGCTTTGTATTCTGGCAATGAGAAAATGTACGGTACACCCTCCCCATTCAGTTGTTTATATTTTTACTTATCATAGCTAGATGTGCAGACAAAAATAACTTACACAATATTCTAAATATGCTCCAGAGCACCTAGATTTTACTCAAGCCATTACTGATATTTAAGGCACTATTTTATGGAAGCTGCTAACCTAAGCCCATTTATTTAAAGGAACAGTAACACCACAAAATGAATGTGTTTGAAAGGAATGAAACTATTATGTACTGTTGAACTGCACTGGTAAAACTGGTGTGTTTGATTCAGAAACTCAACTGTAGTTTATATAAACGTGCTACTGTGTAGCCATGGGGGACAGCCATTCCAAGCAGAACAAGGATAAAAGGGCACAGGATACACAACAAATAACAGATAAGCTCTGTGATACACAATGGGATTCTTCAGAATCTATCTGTTGTGTATCCTGTGCTTCAATGACTGCCCCCATGGCTACACAGCAGCATGTTTGTATAAACTATAGTTGAATTTCTTAAGCAAACCCACCAGTTTACCAATACAGGCCAACAGTACAGTATATCGCCATTCCTTTCAAACACTTTCATTTTTTTTGTTTTACTGTTACTTTAAAAACCTTTAGAAAGGTATATGCCTTTAATAAAGCTCTAAAGACATACTATGCCTACAGACATTATATGTAAAGCTGATGATGCTACTCTTTTGTATCACTGTGACTACAGTATTAACACATCACATAACAGGCTGAAAGCATAACTAAATTGATGTCTAGATGTGACATTTTAAGTATTAACCTGGGGTTGTCGCTAGTCTGCAGCTTCCACTTGGCCAGTCCGTCACCGATTCAAATGCCAGTTTTGATTTGGTTTTGTAATGTGACCACATGTCCACTAAGTAGTGAACCCAGACTATTAATTCATTGCAAATAGGCGTCTGAATGCCATTCATATGGTAATGACTTGAGTCATTTTGTAATGTGTCAGACTTGAGTCATGGCTGAGATGTGAAAGAATCTATCCCAGTGCTACTCAGCACGCTGAATCTTTTCTTCAGAACTGCCATTCCATTGTGCTTTTGCTGCTGATCTAATTTATTTAGTGGGGGAAAAGAAGGAATGTGTGTTACAGCATAGATCAGCTATGGCCCATATAACTTACACACTTTCAGCATTTGTGGATGTCCCTGGCTATTTTCTTTTTATTTAAATAAGAACATTTTCTTTTCTGATATAATACTAGTGGTCAGCTCTTTGGTCTGTGCAAACATGTAAACACTGGCACAAGGATCAAAAAGCCATCCTGAATCACAGAATCAACTGTGTTGAAATGTTAATCTTCTAATGCAGTACATGAACAAGGAAATTGTTGACAGATATGGAATTAGTGGGAAGCTGTGGGTGTTACTAAATAGAATGGTTGGTGGGTCTGTAGGCAAGCAAGTCCCTGCAGTAAATGCTTCTCTAAAAGTAATCTACTATTCCTGTATGTAAAATAAAATGAGCCCAACTGATCAGATTAAGGTTAAATATATACAGTATATAC
>CM044435.1:104294398-104305107 GCA_024363595.1 Xenopus borealis
TGAGCCCCTGCTAATGGTGCACCTTTTCTTGCCATCTAGACAACAGCATAAGTAGACATTCTTTGTAATTTATGGATATCCTGTAATTTATTACATCAAATGTGGCACATTATAAACCGGCATCAACCTTTTTTACACAAAGTCTCTTTTCAATATTTAACGTGTGATGACCACAAATTCTTCCACATAAAAAAATCTGCAGAGTCTGATATAATTGTTCAGAAAAACCCTACATTCAAAAATACATCTGGTCACCTTGTAGATAAGCACCTACTTAAACTGGAGTATATAGATGGTAGGGTGTATATGTCTATCTGTCTTCACACTGAGTTAATGTCGAAGCTGACATAGTTATCACAATCCTGCATCTGTTTGTTAAATGGAAGCTACACTTCTCACCACTCAAGGGCAGTAAGTGATAGAAATAAATAAATAAAGAAGTGAAACGATTTTGCCTTCCAGAGACTGCATATCAGATCTCAGAAATCCATCCTCCAGTTCATATTGTCACTTCACTTTATTGGCAGAATCATCCCTTTGAAATCTCTTTTGGCTCAGTCCAACATCTGAATGGTTTTTGTTCCTTGTTAAGATTCATATGAAGTGTGAGTCCACCCTTTCTCTCTTCCCTGTGTCTATTTACACTTTCTAATAGGGTCTTGGCAAACATTAATAACCTAGAGACTTCAAGGGGTAACTAGTGACTGAATAATAATGATTATTATCAATAGTCTAATTAGAAAATAGACTTTTAAAAAAATATTTATCATTACTAGTTAAGCTTATTGACATATTCTTCACAGACTTATTATCAGATAAAATCTAAAAAATATAGTTTTGTTAACATATCAACAAAACATCCAATTCTGGTTCTTCTTTCTAACAGTCATTTTATAGACACCGATAAATGTTTCTGTTGATGGACACAAGCAAACTGTGTGGCCAACACTCCTCTCTGGCAGTGGGAAAGAGATAAATTGATGGGGATTGCTGTGTATGTTGTTACAATCTATGGAAAATATGTATGTAACTATAACTAAATATCCAGGTGCCGATAAACAAAACTGATATTTGTTAATTAACTGTGTTATGTAGGTATGTGTTACAGGTATATTGTTGTCTTATTACAGGTAGGAGATAGGGGTTGTGCTAACATATTATTGCATTTATTGGCTTGAGGTTGCTAATAGCCCATTTCAAAGATGTTTATAACAGGACATGCAGAGTAAAAAAGAATATATACTGAGTGAATCATCCCTAAAAATAGAATCTATTCATATGACTATAGGGAGCCCATAGAGTTAACTTCCCACACTGCTCAGGAACTCCTTGGTCAACAACCTTTCCCCTATGGGAGGGAAGGATTCCCATGTGTATATAGTAGGTGGTGGAGTCTTTGTTAAGTAGGCCTCAATACAGGAGTCCAAGCTCCAACCCTAATCAACCAGTCCTTAAAGAAAGTGGGTTGCAGGGATCCTGGGAACAAGGCTTTGTCAGGACAAATGGGCATGAGCAGTCCTGTGCTCAACTAAGGGCAAGGTGTAGGATTAGTATACCTCCCACAACACCAGGCTTAGTGTCCTCCAGGGCTCAGCTGAGGGCAAGGGCCACAATGTAACAATTCTCTATTGTTCAACAGTGATTTTGAGACTCATTTGCCCCCATTCTTCTACCCATTACTTGACGCAGAAACTGTGGAACTATTTCTGGCTCATACCCCACATTTAAATTCATACATCAATGGCATTCATCCAAACGATGTAGGATTGTTTACATTTAAATATATATTATGTTTTACTCTTCATCAACATAGTTACATAGTTAAGTTGAGAAAAGACCAAGGTCCATCAAGTCCAACCCCCAACAAATGAAAGCCAGCTTCCACACTCACACCAACCCCTCCATACAATCAAATGATAGATTTATAGATTTTAGTATCACAATAGCCTATGCTATTAGGCTTGACCAAGAAATCATCCAAGCCCTCTTAAAGGTATTAACAGAATTAGCCATCACAACATAACTCGGCAATGCATTCCACACTTTTCACTATGAAGAACCACCTACATTGCTTCAAATGAAAATTGTGTTCCTCTAGTCTAAAGGGGTGGCCTCTGGTGCAGAGATCCTTTTTATGGGAAAAAGGTTCCCTGCTATTTTTCTAAAATGCCTTCTAATGTACTCACTCTCCAACTCCTTCATAATATACTTCATAAGGGCTGGAGCCCAAAGCAGCATTGCATACATGTGAGGCCTTTACTCCTATATCAAATACATTCATGAAAATAATCAATATATGAAGAAAATTCAGAAAACATACCAAATCTAGATTAGTGGCTTCCAAACTCTTGGGCCTGGACCAGTGACAGGGGGCTAAATTTGAAGCTTTATTTGGTCAAGATTTGGGGAGTAAAATGTATTCTCTTTCAAGTGAAGATTATCAGATCAACCAAGATGTGCTTGGAACTATGACTGCATGGCTAACACGTCAATGATTAACCATGTTTGTAACCTTATCATGAACTAAGGGAGGGACGAATTGAAGAAGTCTGATAACCACTAGTCTAAAGAAATACCCACAGTCGATTCCTAGATTATTCAATGAGCAATCAGTTTTAATAAGCTTATATTTTGTATATACTTTACTTCACTCATTAGCTCCCTTTCTAAAAACTATTTTTCTCCACCTTTAACACTCTCCTTTCCCCTTCTCCACGCCCTCTGTGTGCATCTGTCTCTGTTCAAAATATTGCTGAGTACTTCAAAGACAAAATTGACACTATCAGAAGGGACATTACACTACTCAACCCCCCTAGGCTTCCACCACCCTCCCTCCCCACTTCCCAGCCTCTCCTGTGCTCCTTCACCCCTGTCACTGATAAGGAATTCGTAAAACTTTTGGCCCCTTCTCACCTTACCACCTGCCCGCTTGATCCTATTCATTTATTACTTTTCCGAAATACCAATCCTTGTCTAATCAAAGCCTTAACTCATCTATTTAATCTCTTGCTCTCAACTGGACTATTTCCTTCTCAACTCCTATTCTGAAAAAACACTCAACAGACTAACCTCATCCTCTCTGACAATAACCTCTCCTCTTCCAGTCCCTCTATTCGCTTGGCCTTCGTGACACAGCCCTGTCCTGGTTCTCTTCTTACCTCACCAATCATTCCTTCAATGTCTCCTATAACAAAGTAGCATCTTCTCCCCTACCTCTTTTTGTTGGGTTCCTCAAGGCTCTGTCCTGGGACCCTTATTATTTTCCCTATATACTTCCTCCCTCTGCAAATTAATCAGCTCATATAGTTTTCACTATCACCTCTACACTGACGATATTCAGATCTATCTTTCCTCTCCTGATCTCAACCTAGTACTCCTAACTCATGTCTCCTCCTGCCTGTCCGCTATCTCTACTTGGATGTCACAACACTACCTTAAATAAAACCTCTCCAAAATGGAAATGGTTCGCTTTCCTCCAACTAACACCAGTAACATCCTGGAAGAATCCATCAAAGATAACAATCCCACAATCATCCCGTCTCCCCAGGCCCAGTGCCTTGGGTTTATCCTAGATTCTGCCCTGTCATTCACTCCTCACATCCAGTCACTTGTTAAATCATGTCACTTCCACCTATGTAACATATCCAAAATACGATCATTTATCACCCAACATGCTGCCGAAATTCACTCTCTCATCATATCACATCTAGACTATTGTAACTCTCTTTTAATTGGCCTTCCCCACCAAAGACTGTTACCTCTCCAGTCCATAATGAACACTGCTGCTAGGCTCATACACCTTAGCAACTACTCCTCTGCCATGCCATTCTGCCAATCCCTGCACTGGCTTCCACTGCCCTTCATAACTAAATTCAAATGAATGACCATGGCATTCAAAGCACTTCATAACTCTGCCCCTCCCTACATCTCTGATCTCATCTCTATATACTCACCCAACCACTTACTACGTTCCTCTACTGTCCTGCTACTCAACTATTCTCATTACCTCCTCACATGCTCACATTCAAGACTTTGCAAGGGCTGCCCCATTCCACTGGAATTTTCTCCCAAGGTCTGTCTGACTTTCTGACTTTCTGCTTTCAAGAAATTAAGACGCACTTAACTACCAAATGCAATGTCACATACAGTACCACATCTCTCACCCACTTAAATCTAATCTTGCCTACTCGCACACCTTGTGTATCATTCCCTTTAGATTGTTAGCTCTTTCTGCACAGGGCCTTCCTCACCTTTTGTACTGGTATTGATTGTGAGGTATGTAACTCCATATGTTCTATGTATGTAATTCATGTGATTTAGCTGTATAATCACTTTTACTTTACAGCACTACGAAATGTGTTGGCGCTATAGAAATACATGTTATTTTTATTATTAATAATAATAATAATAATAATAATAATAATAATAACAATTGGAAGAAAGTTTCCCTCAAGATGTTTCATTACCTGAAAAGTAAGGTCATTTAGGTTAAAGTAAGCATAAGATCCTAAATTCAAGCCAAACTATATGACCATAATGAACAGTGTCCTTTCCCTATTTAGAATGGCACACACCTATTTTTGTAGAATCTTTAAAGTGAGGTGAATTTACAATCAAATCCATAACTTTCAATGTTGCCTTTTACTGAGCGTCGAGTTTGGAAATTATGAGATGAAATTTTCAGTGCAAGACAGCTTTGTCTCATCTTGGCTAAATCCTGAGCTGATTGATGCTTACAAAATTGTAGCTGTAGGTGAAAAGAACATATTAAGCTCTGAAGCAGCTAATTTTTCACTGTGCTTCATTTAAACTCATGCTATAGAGGCCTAAAAACATCTACGGATTTCTTGGCACTAACATTGTTTTACTTCAAGGAAATATTTGTAAATATGTCTGTAGAAACCTTTGGGGATACATTATACTCCTTCTCCCAGGGGACAAATTTACATTGTATACAACTCTATCTGGCATGTTAAATCGCACCGGCAGGTACATATTGTTCCTCAATCACAGCACCATGTTCTGTACTGAATATCCTATAATTTGCATGTAAAATCTAGGCTTCTTTCTTGCTGAGCCCTAATATGATTTTTCAGCATTATTGTTACAATTTAATGATTTTGTAATAATTTGTGAAACCCAAATATCATGTTGAATGCAGTAATCTAGATTCTACCCCCAGGGTGAATGCACCAATGTGCATCTAATAAATGGTAAATTTGACTGTTTCACAAAATCAATGAATCCTTTTTCACTATTTTTTTTTTTAAACTTAAAGGGATACTGTCATGGGAAAAATGTTTTTATCAAAATGCAATAGTTAGAAGTGGTGCTCAAGCAGCATTCTGCACTGAAATTTGTTTCTCAAAAGAGCAAACAGATTTTTTATATTTAATTTTGAAATCTGACTTGGGGCTAGGCATCTTGTCAGTTTCCCAGCTGCCCCAAGCCATGTGACTTGTGCTCTGATAAACTTCATTCCCTCTTTACTGATGTACTGTAAGTTGGAGTGACATCATCCCTCTCTCTTCCCCCCCCCAGCAGCCTCACAACAGAACAATGGAAAGGTAATTAGATAGCAGCTCCCTTACATGAGAGAGGTTGTGTGGAGGGTGTGCTCTGTTTGCTGCATTTTCTCCCAGGCCTTTGTGTGTTTGGGGGGTTAGTTTTCTCATTTATTTATTTCCTCCTAAGTTTATTTTTCTGCAAAGCTACCAACTGCTCTTTTTTTTTTTCTTTCCTCCATCTCCTCATCCCCTTGGCCCTGTTCCTAACATGAAGAAGAAGGGAGCTTTGCCTTGAAGCCATGTGCTGAAGATCCGGTTGGGTTCTAGCAGAAGGGCTGCCACTTCCAATATGGCAGAGCTTGTGGAGGATGCTGTTGTGAGAAAGCCAAAGCTGTCTCTGGCTACAGATGAGACTCTGATGGAAAGTGAGGGATCTGCTTGTGGTGAGGCACAGGAGAGTTTGGAAATGGATGCTACTCTGGAGCAGGAAGCTGGAGTTAGAGTATCTGCGGGTAGCTGCAGAGCTGCAACAGAGGCAACTCCAAAAGACAGTGCTAAGGATGCTGGGAATGGCAATATGGAGTTTGGCAAGCAGAAAATGGCTGCCGATGCTGAGGAGCCAGGTTGCTGTATTGCTCTGGAAGTGGCTGAGAATGCAGGCAGTTAAAGTGTTCTCTGATGGGGGCAAGAAAGGAGAAGCTGAGGGGGTAGTGGGAACAGAGACTATGCTACCAGGTGAGGGGGAGGTAGAGACTGCAGTGTCCAGTAATGGAGGGACTATGATACAAACTGCATTGCAAGGTGCTGCTGATACTGGTGCAGAGACTGTAATGGCCAATAAAGGCAAAGTTGGAGCAGAGACTGTCATAGAATATGAGAGGATCATTAAAGCTTTAAGAGACTTAAAATATTTTACAGGTTAAACAAACTTCTCTGACTAAAGGTATTGACTCTCTGATTCAGCAGCTGAAACTGCTAACTGGGGAAAGCAGAGCCAAGGTTATCAGGGAGTTGGCTTTTCTAAACAAGGAGTTGGAGGAGACTGACCTGCAAATGAAAGACATTTTGGACTAAATTGAGCCACTGAAAGAACTCTATGATAATAAAATGTGTCTCAAAATACCATTTTGCAGGTACTGTGCAAAAGTGTGCTTGTTGTGGGGAGATTGGGCACACGAGCAAGGAATGTGTGAATAAGATCAGATGCAATCTGTGCTTGAGGGAAGGCCATGCTTATAGGGACTGCCCAGAGGCCTGGTACAACATAAAGAAGTGGTGCCAAACATAGCGGAGCAAATGAGCAAAGAACTTTCTGAAGCTGTTCCCTGTGTATTGAATGCTGAGTGTGTGCTGGGTGCTGGGGAGAAGGAAACTGCTGTGCCCATTCAGAAGAGATTGGGGGTGGGGGAACAAAGAAGGTACAAAGAGACACATGTGCCCCTGCAAACAGTAGTCGGTGGAAGTGTGGAAAACTGTGGGTAAAGATGGGAAAAAAGCATCTAAGGCAAACAATGTACCTGGGAAAATTACTTTTGATACTGGGAAAAGGTATTTGGTGTTGGAAGGCATTCTTGGGGTGAGATGGTGGAGGAGGAATTGGTGGAGTTGGTATGGATGACTGAAGAGGAGGGGAGGGAGAAAAGGAAAAAATGCTTGTCCAGTGTCAGTAGGAAAAAAGAAAATGAAAGATGTTGCCGGGGAGTCTCAGGAGGAAGGGGAGGTGATGGAGGAAGGGGAAGCAGTGCCTTTGGGACCAAGAGTTCAGGTGAAGAGAGAGGACAGTAAAAGATCAGTTATAAATAAACAAAAAACATAACGATGGATCTGTCTCTTGATTTCCTTACTATGCCTGTAACATTAAGAGCAGGAGGACCCACTTTGTTGCCTTTGATTATCTGAGAAATACAGAGGCAAAAATTATTTTCCTACAGACTTTAATCCTTACAGGAGATCAGGGAGGGACTTTCCTTTTGGCCCATAGCCTGTGAACCAGAGTAGCCGTTAAGTGCAGTAAGTGGGAGAAAATGTTAACTGGCTTAAGTATTTTTTGAGGCAGTGTCAGTACAACTGGCTTAAGTCCCTTGTTCTGGGGAGGGACTATGGGACTTCGAATTCCCCAGACCCTTCCAGAACTGTAAGGAGACATTTAAGAGGAAGCGGTTTGAGGGCCTTTAAAACTTTCAGGATTATAGGTACGATTCAAGCTTTCCTTGAGGTGACCCCAGTTTCTGACAATTTTTACTTTTCTCCTTTGGTGTCAGAGATAACAGAGGAGGAAGTCCTGCAGGCAATTGAGAAACAGCACAAAAGGAAGGCCTCTGGGCCATATGGTTTCACTGTGGAGTTTTACAGCATGTTCAAAGAGAAGTTGATTCCAGTTGTTACTGAAGTCTTTAATCACTGTGTGACCAAGAAATGCCTTCCTCCATCTATGCAGTACTCCTCTCTAGTACTAATATCGAAGCAGAAGGATTCGAGGCAAATTGCCCTTCTGAATTGTGATTGGAAGATTCTGGCTAGGATTCTCTCACAAAGGTTGGGTGCGGTGGCTGGGTCTGTTCTTTCTGGTTCTCAGTTCTGTTTACTGGGAAGGGATATTTTTGGTGATGTTCTTTCTCTCAGGGAAGCACTGGAGAGGTGCAAGACTTGGCAATAGGGCAACTAATTTCTCTCTTTAGACCAAGTGAAAGCCTTTGATAAAGTCAATCACGAATAACTATGGGCTGCTTTGCAAAGATACTGCATTCCGTATGAATTCATTAGATGGCTTAGGGTTTTGTACAGCGGGGCAAGGAGCTTCCCATTGATTAATGGTTGGAAAGGTGAGGACTTTTTGGTGAGAGCTGGCATGAGACAGGGATGTCCTCTTAGTCCACTTCTGTATGTTTTCTCATTAGATCCATTCTTGAGGAGTCTGCAGGATTGTGGGATTGGAAAGCATATATTGACACAATTCATTAAGATACAGTACTTGCATCCCGCACCTCCAGATGATGTTCCCATGCCATCTTGCCTCTTCTGATTAATGCTCCTGTTGATGCTGTGGAACCCTTCACTTCCCTTCAACTTCACCACCCTGGAGCTTGTGGAAGCTACAGACAACCACAGAGGGTTGTGAAAATAGGTGACCCTAAATGCTACGATGAGTTGGATGTCAACAGCATTTTGAACAAGTGCTTTGTAAGTAACACAACTCCTACTCAGCAGCTGGTAAATTTGTAATTCCCTATGAATCCCTCCCTTACCTGATCTTCTCCTCTGCCCAAATACTGCTTATAAGCACAGGCCTGCTCTGCCCATTTCCCTGCCCAGCCAATTCAGTATACTGCCCTGTGGCATCATCACGCTGCCCCTAACCCGTTTATTTCTTTGCCACCCCATTGAAAACCTGTATTATGAAATAGTCCTAATTTTTGATGCATTAGCTGTAATTGCATTTAATGCAGCTCATGTTAATGATGAATTAACTTTCAGGAATGTTATCTAGCATAATTGGAGATGAGACAAAAAAGTGAACTTTCAGAACTGATTGATAATTTTGCAGCAAATATATTGCTGAGCTAAATGTTTATGTTACAAGCAATGAATTCCACATGCTGCAAATTACAATTTTTTCTCTGGAATTCGAATTCTCACCACTGTAGCAGTTCACTATCTCTTTCTCATTGTATTATTCATTTATGAAATGTCTTTTCTCTGGTCTCTGACATTTGCCATTCCTCTGATGTTGCCATGCTGTTAATTATTTTAATGCTGTTAACAATTCCATAATTATTTTCATGGTTAGAAGATTATAACATTAGGAATGACAGGAGGGCTTTGGTAAGAGATATGAAGGATTATGGGAAATATATATGATTCTGTTTGGATCAGGTTCCCACAATTATTTACATGTGAGCCATGTAGGTCCCTGGGTGTTGCAAAATAAGTGCTGTGATTGGTGATTTGACTAATCTCCTGTTGAAAAGCAAGCATCTTATTGGTTTCATACTGCCTTTTTTTTTACATATGGGGTCTTTATTTGTATACTACAGTTTATAGATAGCTGCAAAATAATGACAACCAATTATACAGTAGTTAGACTGGCATAGCTTATAGTAGTGGTCAACAAGAGTTTAGGAACAACAAAAGCATGAAAAAAGTCCTGGGGATGTGATCGGCTATTTAGTAGCCCCTGTATGGACTGGCAGCTGTTTGGCAATATATTTGGATTTTATACAACCAAAACTTGCTTCCAAGCCTGGAGTATAGGCATAGGTGAAGCTAAATCTGAAAGCATATTTAGATATCCTTGTTGGAAACAATGGGAAAAGCTGTATGAAATGTTTAAATTCCTCTCTTAATATCTACATTGTACAAATATAAGGGGAAAGAACCATCTGAACTGTAGGCTTTTGTCTGAAAGATTTCCCAATCTGTTAGGTAATTGGACTATTTCTCACACGCTCCTATCACTTCTTACCTCTTCTACCAAGATTTCAGGGCAAATCTGTCAGTAAAGGTGACCTCTCCCCAGCACTAAACATTTTCTAGCAGATAACATAAAACCAGTGGCGAAGAAGCAAAAATAGCTCACGTCAATGTCTTTATACAATTCTGACACATTCTAAGTGAAGGACAGAAGTGGCCTCAGCCGCAGATTCGATAAAGTACTCCACATCAAAATAGACTTTCAAATGGTATGGACAGAAAAAAGGAAGTGCTCTATTATTGCACAGTCCAAATTACAGTTTCTGTGAATAATGCACATTATTGTGCAAATGAGGTTGGGTATAAACACCATCAGAGACAGGAAACCTTTTGCAATTTAATGGGAAATGAGAATAGATGCATTTATAACTTATGTGTGACACTGATTGGGAGGTATGCAAGGCATTAAAGGGACCTGCCACCCTTGAAAGTTTAGCACTGTCATGTGGATTTTTTAGAAATTGCCGATATTGTTTTTGTGGCTTCCATAAAGTACATAGCTTCCAGCAATGGAAACCCCTCTTGACTGGTTGAGGTCAGGCTGATGCCTTGGGAAGAAAGTGCCTTAGAAAATGGAATTCCGGGAAATGTAGTCTGTCCTCCACCTAAGTGCAGTGTGGCTGGGTGCAGGGCTGTGAGAAGAAATATGTTTTTCTTCTGACACCTATTAGGATTGAAAGGAATGTTTTGAAAGCTTTTACCTCTTCCTTAAAGGACCAGTAACATCAAAAA
>CM044435.1:104328064-104341979 GCA_024363595.1 Xenopus borealis
GGCCATGAGCTGGTATGAAACTCCAAAACTTAAGGTATAGCTTTGTTAGCCTACTTGGTTCTCTGGAAAATAAAAGCCAAATAAGGATGATAAGCAGATGAAGAAGTGTCTGAAGGAGTAACTTTGTAGATCAGTAACATTACCAGGGTGTGACCAATATGAGATCATTCCAGAGAGAAAGGGTCATAGAATCAACCTTCAACAGAAAAAACAACATTCTCCTAGACCGTATTATACAGAGAAAAGGAAATGTTTTTTTAAATTATTTGCATAATATTAGACAGGGCTTTCCTGTAATTTGGGTCTTTTTGGATTATGGGTTTCCGTTAAACAATTAAATATCTATACATGCACTTTACTGTCCAGTAACCAGAACAGATAAAATGTCCAAGGTCTAAAGTAAAAAAGTGTTGTCAGAGTATAACTCATGGCATCTGTTTTTAAGGAAAGAGACAGAAAAAATTGGTGACCTTTATTTTCATGTTCAATCTCCCCCCCCCCTCCCGGGTATTTTAAATAATTTGGCCCCTCTGATCATCATATTTGCATTCCTATCCCAAATGAATAATTTAGTTATCATTTTTCCTGCATAAGGAACCCTCTCAGTACTCACAGGTTTATGTGTATGTTCAAGTCATCTATTTCCAGCTCAGGTTTAATGAAATTATTTAGGGTTCTGAAATGTAGCTGTTCTATTATATAACAGTGCAGCATGAGCTTGTGCAATTATGACAAAAAAGTACAAAACTGTAGAATCTGAAAGGATCTGCTCACCCTAAAGTTAATTTTTAGTATATTTACTAGGGGACCATTTATTAAACCTCTATTTTTTCTGGTAAAATTTTTTAGGGGGAAAACTCACATTTTTCATGGAAAAATAAAAACTTTTAGTATAAACGAAAGCTGCTAAAAATCTAAATTCAAAGATGCTAATTTATTGTATTTATGTAGAAGTCAATGGAAGATGTCCCTGAATTTGTTTCTTGACATTTTGATCTGTGCTGGATGATCACATAAAGTTGGGATTTTTGTCTGATAATCCAATAAAGTCAAGATTTTGGTTCCATAATTCAATAAAATTTAGTTTTTGGAGCATCAATCATACAATACAAATTGATGTTGGATTTTTTTGTAGCATTTTTCTTCCCTCCGCATTTTTTGAGAAAAATTTGTTCAATTCATGGAAGGGAGTTAGGGTAGCGATTTTGTTTTGAGAAAAAAATTAGATTAAATCGAGTTTTGGTATATAAGCCCCTAAAAGTAGTATGTTTAGTAGAATTGAGAAATCTTAGCAACTTTTCAACTGATATTTGTTTTTAACACAGTGTTTTTAATTATTTGCCTTTTTCTTCTGACTAAATCCTGCATTCAAAATGGTGGGTCACTGACCCCTGCAGCCAATAACTATTTCTCTTTGAGACTATAATATTACTGTTATTGTAATTTTGTATTAATTATCTTTCTATTCAGGCCCTCCCATCTCTATATTCCTGTCTCTTATTCACACCACTGCTTGGTTAGAGTAATTTGGACCTTAGCAATCAGAGAGCTGTGGAAAGTACATACTGGAGAACTGCTGAAAAATAGCTAAATAATAAAAAAATACAAAGGAAGACCAAATGCAAACTGTCTTTGAGTGCCCTTCACTACATTATACTTAAAGTTATTTCAAAGGTCAACAATCTTTGAAAATTTACAATCTTAATAATAACTAGACATTGTTTACTAATCTTGTATGTAATAATTAAATGGAATTAGTAAAACGGACAATTGCTATCTCTGATCACATTATCTGATACTAGATATAGTACAGTGTTAGCCATTTGAAAAAATGCTGAAAATATAAAGTTTGGTGCTACCTTTTATTGACAAATGAAAAATGAAAATACACATTATATGTACTGTTTGATCACTGAAAAGGGGTTTATGGGCAATAAATTAGAAAGTTAAAGATAGACAAATATAACCTGTAGAAGTTAATAAAAGTGATCAGGATAGGTAGTAAAGTCCAGGGGTCTGGATTCAGTCAGGTCACATAGTTTGAACTAGACAAAGACTGAATAGGGCAAGGTTAACACAACAGTGCACCATTAGGTGCACTGGAAAAGTTATTGGAAAAGAAAAAAGTGAAGATACAGGTAAGGATTCAGTTGGGTTGGCTAACATATGGAACCAGAACTTATCCACTTCACACTCTCTTACCAGACTTTAACAAATAAACCGCAATAGTGACCTGTAAAGAAAAGAATATTTCATTCCTGATATTGAGCAGCCCCCAAGGGTGAGCACTTTAGCTTTAATCAAGGAAGCAAACACTAGAACAGTCAGCACCTTAAGGAAAGTGTATTTAAAGAAGTAGATTGTCCTTAGCTGTGTTTTTTATTCTAATTGTCATATACATTAGTTTAAGTCATCTCTGGACATAAAACTCCTGTCTCTGTTCATTCTATGGTGTTAAACTTTCTCATGAGTTTGAATTCCCACTCTTTCCGCTCCTGTTGTGTCTTGAAGTTTAAAACTGTGAAGATCTTTGATGCTGTGGGTATTGCTGCAGAAGTGTGCTGCCACTGGGACATCTGTGTTGCCATGCTTGATGTTAAACCTGTTTCTAGTTCATCCATTGGTGCAGTGTTTGTCCTGTTTCTCCTACATAGAGTTCTGTAATGGGGAATTTCAAACACATTATTAGGTATTCCATATTGTCTGATTTGCAGGTAAATTAACCTTTTCTCTGATGTTCCTGTTGACGGTGCAGTATTGGTACCCGGTCTACTGCGTGTATGTGTGTACAGGTTTCACAACTTTTCTGCAGGCAAGGAAATGTGCACATTATCTGTCTACTTGTTCTTATTTCTCCAGGCTACAGATTTGCAAAGCCATAATAGGCAGTAATTCAGATATGGACTACTTAATCCTACCTTTTTTGTTACATAGACAGCAACATATATGGTAAGTGGAGAGAAGTAGATGTGCAAGTAACAAAAAATATTCCATTCAAAGAGAAAAAGTGTTTATAAATATTAAAAAATGTACATAAATTGCCTAAGGCTAATAAGTAATCAGACATGCAATTATACATAAAATCTTTTTTCTTTATGAAGTGTGCCTCACTGCAAATTACCAAGCTTTATCTATAACTTGCCTAATCGTAATTTTGCCTAAATATGTGTAATAGTCAATATATATACAGAAGATCTGGCGTTTCTTCTTACAGTACGTCTGGACAATATTACTAAACCTATCAATTCATATCTTTATATGTAGAGTTGCTGTGCAGGCATTATGCTTTCATTTCCATTAGTAATGTGATATTGTTGTAATATAAATGCAATGTGTGTGATTCTTTTTTAGCTTTATGTCCTGCTATGCTGGAACTTCTATCAAGACTTGGTACAAGATGTAATCAGGGCTTCAACTAGCAGGATTTCTTTTTACTTTCTTCAAAGATTTTCTCAAGCTGACAAATCTTCATAATTCAAACATATTTCAATGATGAGAAGTGTATGCACGGTAGGTCTTAATGCAGTGGGGCTGTATTCCCCTTGTTCAATGTGAGTGCAATGAACAGGACTTGTGGCGAGCATATTTTTTGCCCAATGTTTTAAGGAAGAAAAATGTATGGTTTCTGTTATTTATTGAGCTAAACAGGACAAACATTGAGACTGAAGCTACTCATCTTTGCTCCTTGCAAGGCAGATCATTAAATTATGAATATACATCACTTTCATGTATGGCAAACCAAATCCCCAGAGGAGTGACTGGGTTGCTGTTTAGGTGTCTTCTGTCTATAACAACCACCTTTGGCTTTGGGCTTGGTCTTCAGCTACTCGAGTATCACTAGTGCACGAAAATCCAGTAACTCCTACAGGGGCAGGAAAGGGTGCTATACTTGGGGAAGGGGCTGGTAAGGAAGGATCAGGCTGGGTCAAAACCAGATAACAAAACCAGAATCATGAGGCAAACTCAAGGCCAGGAACAAGCCGGGTTCAGAGCCAGGATGTGACACGGGACAGAAACAGGTATCAGGAGTCAAAGGTACTACAATTGCAGGGAACAGAGCACCTAAGATCAAGCATGTTTGACCTATATCAGACAGGGAGGTAGTGCAGATCAGGAGGTTATATAGCCAAATATGGAGTACAGATGCAGCCACTTGGATTTGTGTGTTAAATACGTCATGACTCGGGCTAATTGAAGAAACTGTGTTATCTAAAGTCATCTTAACTCATTTAATGCATTTAACCTTTTCATTAGCATACCAAAGCACCATTGTTTTCAATGGTTAACTCTTTAATTGGATGGGATGCTGTGACACAATATTCTGTGTTAAGTGGGAAAAATGGGATTTCTGAGTTAAGTTATTCTGTGTCAAACACACAATCCAAAGTGGCTTCATCTGTAGCTCCAATATCCCTGTTTAGCTCAAGAAATAATGAAAAAAATCAAGGGCTTAGGAACTAAAAGGCACTAGGTAACGCAAGCAGTAACTCATAATAACCAATCAGCAGGTAGAATTTACTGGTCACATTTTAAAAGCAAAAATTTTTTATTGGTTGCTATAGATTACTGCTACTGGACTAAATTAGTTAGGGTTGAATTTGTTACTAAAAAAATGCCAAAATGTACAGTTATATTAGAGCCAAGCCCTATTCACTGAACACCTGTTATACAAGGGGGTATAATACCCCTTTAAGAGTTGATTATTAGCTGGTGGAGTTAGCTACTTCTCACAAACCCACTAGACTAATATCCTGTTTTTCATGCTGGTAAAAAGTGGAGAGAAACATTACCGGCGCAATTAGATTAGTTAGAAAACAAAAGCAAAGCGCTAATTGGTTTCTATGATCAACATCATTGGTAGTGATGGGCAAATCTGTACTGAATCGCTGTAAAATTCGAGAAACGCTTTGATGTCAATGGGCATCAAACTTTTTTTTTACGCTCCAAATGCATTAAGTCAATGGGAGTTTTTTTTTTATGTTGAGAATTTAGATGAATACTTATTTGCTTTCTACTGTATATAACACCATACACTGGCACACCCATGGCCCTAACAATCCCCTGAGGGCAAAAACTTCTAGACCTTCAGTTGGACAGCGATTCTGCTACAAACTTGGAATCACTATTCTCTAATCAGAATGTTACATATAATAGCCATGCATCATATTTTCAGTAAATGACAATGACATGCATTTTTAGAATTCCTGAAAAAAAAAACCTTTAGGAATGCTAACATTGTATGGCAGAGGCAGATGACACCACAATGAAGCACATTTCCCAGATCCTTAAAACACTTAAATATGTTTTTCTAATGTCAGATAACTGATCATTACCAAAGCATACAAGGAGCATTTACACTGATAAATATGTACGACTCTGCATGGCAGTAAGTAGATAAAATAAAACAAACTGGCAGTTCTTGCTGTGGAACTCTATTTTTTTCTTTGATCACACAGATTTTCTTCCACCATGGAGACAGTGAAACACTATTAGAAACATATTAATTATCTTGTCTGCAGCTTCTGTAAAGGCTCCTGCGTCTCATTTTACCATGGCTAAGCAGTATATGGGATAAACACATATTAGATGATCAGGGTTTGGAAAACACATGCTTTTTATAATCCTCACTGTAACCACATTGTGTAAAGGGGATTATTTCACTATACACTGAAAATGTCAAGCTGTTCTGTGTCACGTGTAAATGCAATACATGGTTTACCACTCATTTAGTGACTTTAATATTCTTTTTTATAATATCACTGGCTACTGGAATTTACAGTTTCTCATTATTACATATGTAAAATACATTAATCTGCAGTGGGTACAGCATACATAGAAGTACTCCCAGTTTTCAGCCTTTTCCCTAAGTGGAGATAACTCTTAAATTTAGTCCTTATTCTGGGTAATTAGTACCCAGGATTCTAATCCCATTCAACACTCCTTGGTGGAGCCTGTGCTGCTTTGATATATAGCCCTAACTGTCTACCACTCCTAGAATGATGTTTTAACGAGAGTAGTCTATCACTTTCTAGACCTGACCTATCTAGGTTCCACTTCACCTTTCACTTTCTTCCGATAATCTGAAAAATTTGGGTTTTTCAGAATTCAATTGATTCCTGTGTTGAATAAAAAAAAAAAATTGTACAATTCAGGTTTAAGCTCGACTTTATCAAGTTGTTTTATTCTTAAGATTGATTCTTGGTAGTTGGTCAATCTTGGTTTAATAAAAATATGAGATCAATTTGAGTTTTTTGGAAATAACCCCCTTAGTTTTGATGAGAGGGCTCATACCTGGTCAAAAGTGCAAAAGCATTAAGGGAGCAAATTGTGCTCCTTAATGCTCATTCAAAGAACACTTCCGTCTGGGATAATAGTAAAAAAAAAAGGGATAAAAGAAATCTGACACAAGGCCCAGTGCATGCTTCTCACCCCTCATGAACACATCACTTCTCATGGTTCTACATACTGGATGGATGAGACCTTCAGCATGGCAGGGTGCAAAATACAGATATGAGACCTATTATAGAGTATTTTCTGCATGACAGATCTTTCCATAATTTGGATCTTCAGACTTTTATTCTACTAGAAAATCATGTAAACGTTGAATAAACCCAATAGGCTTGGTAGATTAATTACAGTATATCTTGGTTTGGATCAAGTATAAAATGCTGTTTTATTACAAAAGAAAAAGAAAATCATTTAAAAAATATTATTTGTATAAAATGGAGTCCATGGGAGATTACCAGTTTTCCATATAATTGATCCCATATATGTACAGAAAACACAGCAGATGGTGCTAAATATTCAAACTTTGCACTGCATGCAGTAAATGACCTACAGTATAAGGTTTTATACATTATACATTCGTTGGTGCCCATTGATAAAGTGCTGGCGTTACACTAGCCAGGGTTTCTTTATTAAATCCACTTCACCATAATGATACGATTAGTCCATCAACAGGGGCAGCATAATATACTTTCAATATAAGCTATTTATTTCCATAAAAAAAATCCAGTCAGCCTATGCTTCTTCACTTTCTGAATTCACTAAAGGAATGCTGTTTCGCTCTATTCATTTTCTATGTTTTCTATTGATCAGAATTTGACAAGGCAGGCATTTGCTGTAGATGTGGTTAATTTTAAAAGAAATGCATATTAGCCATTATACCCATATATAAATATTCCAATGGATTACTGGCAATACATTTTCTTCCTAAAGAACTAACATGTTAAGCAGTTTAACAGCTTACACCGTTTTGAAAGGAAGCACATAAAGAAATATGTCAACATGAATTTTTAAAAAACAGTACAGAGACGGCTGTGCAAAAGGTTGATCTCAGTGGACTTACAGTAAATCTGCTATTTCTACCTCATTTACTAAGTAACTGTTGGTTTCTGAGAGTATCTAGAGTAGAGGAAATTGGTTAGGAGAAAGACAGTGTGTAAGTGACTTATAACAATGTCAGTGCAACCACAAACCTAATCCACACAGGAAATGTTCAGCGAAAGTGCTGAGTAGCACAGTCTGCCAGCTGGTCACATTAGCAACACACAAGATAAAGGGTCAACGGCAGTCATTACCAAAGTGAGACCACTGCTAATGGTTTAACAGATAATAAAAAGAGTGAGCAGGCTTCTGTAAAAAGGTGCAACTGGTAACATCAATTAATGCTACTAATACATCATGTTCTGAGGTCAAGTGTGACAGACCAGTATCGGCGGTAACGCCTAACTTCATCTGGTATGTAATAAAAAAAGAATAAAAATAAGCAAAAAGAAGGGAAAAAGCCAATTTCACAATGTAATAATGTTGATTAGTTGTTGACCAGTATTTTCGTTGTGGATTTTCAAGACTTGATTGAATGTGGTATAAATGTTATGGCTCTAAATAACTGTTTTTCCAGTAAAATGTTTGATTACATACATAGCACACAGCCACAAATGACAAAATGCACTTTGTCTTTTCCATTGGTGGCCCCTTATGTTTGGAAAATGGACTTTTAACAATGAATAATTAATAATATAAAGGAAATATTGGACTCCCCATTAGTGTGCCATGCTGATGTACATTAGGGGTTGTTTATTAAAGAGCAAAAATGTGCCGCTTCTTCTACATCAGATGTGTCTGGGCAAATGTGTTCTCTGTACCTGTAGCACTTGTGGAGTCACTTTTCTGTATGTATCTTTTTATAGAAGTACAAGGCTCTTTGTCCAAATGTCCCCACTGGCAGTCCCTTACTAGTGTGTCTGAATGTGGCAAAAAGTAGGGGACGGGTGGGCATGCCTATGTGCCTATCCCAGCCTACCCCTCATGATTACAATGCTGCCAAATACAGTCAAGCTGTATTCAGGATGGAAGGGCATCTCCTGTCCAATGTACAAAAAACATGGCGGTTTGTATTTCTTATATCCCTCTGCGTTATATAGCCAGTCATTTCTAAACAATAAAAGCTGATGTTAACCACTTCCAAGTTCAAAATGTATGTATAAATGATCACAGAAATGATTTAACTCTATACTCTCTATACAATACAGCAAATATGTTAAAGTGTAGTTAAAGACTACAAATATAAGTAGGAACACAGAGAATTAATTCAAAGTTCAACTGGACTTTAATACTCTTTTTTTTTATTTTGAGATGACCATTGACATGAGACTCAATACTAAAAATATCTACAGTATGTGAAATGATCACCAGGATGCAATAGATTTGAAAAATAAGTAATAGATAACCACAAAAAATCAGTGGAAGCAGCTGAAGGCATTAGAAAGCCTGCAAATTTTTTCTGCATGCAAAGCTGCATCTGCCTTCTAAGCTGACACAGATGAGGCAGTCTTTATGAATGCATCTGCATAGGCATCAAGTCAACACTCACTATTTGGTTCTTTGGGGGTAAAGATATGGGCGAGTGTTTGTGATGCTTCAGTTAAAAGTGTGCCGAGTCTATATAATTACGGCTACTGTGTTAACAGTTTTGTTTGTTTTTGTTTGTCATGCTCTCCACAGTGTTTTTCTGTCAGCGTATACCTCCTTGGGGCATCATTAGAAAAGTAATGCTTCTGTGCATATATAAATGTCATATGGAGTAAGCAAACAGAAACATTTGCAGGTGCCATATGTTTCTGCAAAGAATTGGTGATGGCCATATTGCATGAGCATGCATGGGCGGAAGTTTGTTAAGGGCAGTCTAGCAGCAACAGGAATTACTGCAACATTTTAAAGGAAAACTATACCACCAAAATGAAAACCTATGCAAGTTTATGTCATATTAGGTGGTATATTAATGACTCTTACCAAACTGGTATATTTAAGTAAATATTGCCCATTTATATCTCTTGCCTTGAGCCACCTTTTTGTGATGGTCTGTGTGATCCCTCAAGAGATCACCTGACCAGAAATACTACAACTCTAACTGTAACAGGAAGTAGTGTGTGAAGACAGAACTCTGTCTGTTCATTGGCTCATGTGACCTAACATGTATGGTTTGTCTGTGTGCACCATGAATCCTATGATTCCAGGGGGCAGCCCTTATTTTTTTAAATAGCAATTTTCTATTTATGATTACCCAATGGCACATACTACTAAAAAGTACATTATTATGAAAATGGTTTATTTACATGAAGCAGTGTTTTACATATAAGCTGTTGTATTCAATTTTCTTTTATTGAGACCTATGCTGTTTGGAGGTATAGTTTTCCTTTAAAGAAGAGCATTGTAATGATTGGAGTCGCTGCAGTGTTTATGCACAACACCATCAATATAAATATATGTATACTGTATATATATATATATACTGTTATTTCATTACCTTATTTCATACCTCATTCTTCCACAGATTTAACAAAGCAGAATCACCCATTGTTTTGCCATTACCTCACACTTGTCTCTCAGTCACATCCAGACTTCCTACTTCCTGTGGCAGAGCTCCCCCCCCCCACCCCTCTGGGTATGACTTCTCAATCACAACTAGGGTTGCTAACTTTTCAGAAGGGATTTACTAGTCAGCATGTTGGGGGGGGGGACAAAGGGAGCTGTCAGTGACATTAGAGGGATGGATGATGATGAAGTGAGCGTGGTCATGTCACCATAGTTGCCTCAAGGAGAGTCACAGAAGCATAAATGGAAGAGACAGGGTATGTTTGCAGTACCGGTGGCAAACATACCCTGCTTGCCACCGTGGCAACCTTACTCACAGCACCTGTGCTCACAGCGTCTGTTATTCTGCTAATATTTTGGGTCTCATAAAACTATCTGTGAAATATATACCTTCTGTCTAGTGTTTTCACAGCTACAGTGTCATTATCTATATATATAAATTAACACCTTTTGAATGTGGACTCTCAGACCTGGCAAAGCAAGTTACAACTCCCTGCAACTCCTGATAGAGCTCATATTCCTTAGCCTGGCCATTTGAGACCCTATAGTGGCAGTGACACCACAAGGAATTAATCTTTTGTGGCCTACTCATTAAAACTTCTGGTTGATCTACTAAATACCCTGATCTTGCCTCTCATTTCTAGAACAAGCTATGACAATTCTTTAGTGGTAATTTACTAAATGGAACCTCTGCTTCATGCCCTTTAGAACACCACAAGTGCAAGTGGGAAGCAAAACATTAGAAAACATGTGTCTTTCTCTTTTATAAACTAGGGAACCCTGACGGAACCAAGATACCCCTGGCCAGTTACTTAACTGTCTGGAAAAAACTTTAACCTCAAATGGGGAAACACTTTCCCATTTTCCAACTGTAAACCAGGCCCAACTGTTAGCTGTCAAAAAACCCTCCAGGGGGACTACCAGAAATAAAGGTGGCCACAGCCTTTACCCTCCTAACAATACTTAATCTAGCCTCTTTCATTGCCAAGAGTCAGTCCAGCAATATCAAGGAAACACATGTGCCAGTAAATGTGTTGCAGTGGGGGAATGCCACATTATTTTTTGCAACAGATTTTGTGGAAATTAAATGAAGACATATTTATAGGTAAAAAATATGAATGCAAGCAAGCTATAGCAAATGTGTTTGCATATGATACATGTATAACTAATTAATGTAACTTTATTTTAATAAACTCAATTAGTAAAGATTCCCACAGGAAGCAATGAGTAAAATAACACAGGAGTTACAAGACAAGCTAGCTATGGGAGAGACACACAACTAAGCACTGTTCGTGTGATAAATTCATAAGGCTACAAACCCAGTTATAAACAGATTCACAATAATGCATCTGGCATAAAGCCTAGAGACGGGTACAATGACAGATAAAGATTGTTAAAGTCATTAAAAATTTTCTACTGCAGATTCAGAAAGTCAACAACCAAGTATTGTGTCAAAACTAAAGTCATTCTGCAATCTTCCATTTGTGTCCATAATGGAGGAATATATCTTCTATCTCGCAGTCTGGAATGCAGGGTAGAGACAATATTTAATAGTGTGTATTTTAGTTTTATTACCTACTTATGTTGATAAGCATCCAATAATAATATCTATATTATATGATTGTAATATACAGTATTATATTATTATAAGAATAACAACCTTTTAACTAATACACTTTAAGAAAAGCATCCAAAGACCTTGGCAATTAAACTCAATGACAGAAAGCAGAAACTAAATTGAATCAAGGTATAATGAAGTATGCTAGACAGTATAGCAGGATATAATGGTGTGCTGTGAAAAGTATTTTGAACCTACTGTATGCCTTTCATTGGCTCATGTAAATCCTATTAGAAAGGATTCCCTTAGGTATTAAACACAGAAACAAAAAGTATGTATGTTGATTCTGAGCGGCAGAAGATTAATGTAGCACTGTGTTTCCTGTGGGATTAAGCAACACAGTTGTTCAATAGGCTTCAGTATCACTGAACTGAAAATAAGTGAAAGGGTTTGGACTTTTCCAAACTATATCCAGACATTTCCAATGAATACTATGAAAATAGTAAAGAAATTCATAAACAAAAAAATATTATGGTGTGCAAAAAAAGTAAAAAGACAGGGCCAGTGGAATAACCACAGGATGCAATGATTGAGTTGATTTTTCACTAATCTCAACTGTATAGTTGACTGTAATCTAGAAATTTGTGATTTGTAAATATTTTCCAGAATGAAATAGAAAGCCACTTCAGTTAACTTCAGCATTAGAAATCCTTAGATTGTCATAATTGTTTTGTTCTCAAAAAGTTAGCAAATGTGTAAATCACCTAAACAATTATCACGGTAGTATTCTAGTGTACAATAAAAAATATCAACACTGAGGATTTCTTGTGGATTTAGATCACTTGCAAAATAGTTGTGTACATGAGGGTTGCATTTAACAAAGACTCTTATCTGAAAGAAAGGGAACACCCATCCTTTGTGTCATGCTCATATTGTAGGGCTCCTAGGCTGTGGGGATTCTATTAGAGGGTAGGGCAAAAACTGTGGATTTTTATTACTTAAAAAGTGTTAAATAGATTTGGGGTTGGGGGGTTTGAAAGAAAGCTTAAATTCTGTCCTCAATGTTCCTGAGCTATTGCAAGATAATAGCTACAGCAATATCTTGTTTGACTGTTGGGGAACCTTACCAAATATTGTTGGCTGGAGCTGAAGAAATCTGATCACCTCTACTCTACTAAAATAATTCAAGATACTGCACAATGCACAAGTGATAACCAAGCTTTTGCTTCCAAATGCAGAAATCTGGCCAAATACTCAAGAAGGCTCATTTATAATCATAGCGCCTAATGTAAAATATACTTTTCAGATGTGAAATGTTATGTCTTTTCCCCACAATGTTGTGTTTTCTCCCAAGATTACAGCATTATAGTGCACTCCCACTAGATATTGTAAGGGAAGCTTAACCACACCTCCAGTGCCATTCTGTGATCCAAGATGGCGGCACCCTGTCTCCACACAAGGTCCTTTCTGGGTGCTGTGCAGTGAGGCCTGCACCGTTTCGCCAGCATCTGATTGGTTGCCAGCATCGAAGGAACGCCAGCATCAGAATGCCATCATCAGAACACCAGTGGCAGAACGCTAGCATCATGATGTCACTACGACCATTTTGGCACAAAAAAAAAAGACTATTTAAGGGACCTGAGAACTGTAAACATTGCCCAAATATAGGGTGTGACTTTACATTATATGGGTGTGACTTTAAATTGTTATTGAATTGTTTGCTATTGACCTCGGCCTGTTTATCTGATTCTGAACCTTTTCTGCCTGGATTGACCACTTTGCCTGGACTTTGACCACTTACTTAATAACTTTGTACTGTGAACTTTAATTTTATTTAATAAGCTGTTTCCTCCTTGGGCCACAGCACTATCCAGAGCCTTTGGTCTCTTACACATATCTCCTAACATTTGAAAAATACAAAGAAGTACAAAAGATCTACCAGATGTCTCTTGGTGAAAATGTTTTTGACCATAACAATTTTACAAAAAATTGGAAGTTTATGGAAAGTTTGAACACATTTCGGAGGATTTTAGGATCATATTTTATGTGTTATTACAGTTTGCTAATAAAGGTGAATTGCCCTTTAAGCTGCAAGTCCCAGTTTCCCCAAGATATCTGCTTATCTTAAATAGTTACAATTAAATCTATGCTTATATTTAATACTTAAAATTGAATCTAAGTGCCTGTACTGCATTTTCTGGCCTCTCAGCCAAAAATTACATTTCAAAAACATTGTATAATTTTATGACTGTTCAGTGCAGAACATCAAAGAGAAACTCAGGACATTTCAGTAAAAAAACGGAACTGAGGCCTGAGCTGCCAAAATCAGGGCTGTTGGAAGGTATACCACAAAATTTTACCCTGTTCAATTGCATATGTTGCAGCAAATTATATATATTAAGTATTTACATGCAGTTAATAATGTTGTGAATACACTGACATAATAATAACAATATGTGTAAATAATGATAATAATAATAA
>CM044435.1:104353190-104373980 GCA_024363595.1 Xenopus borealis
AGAAAAAAACAAAAAGAAAGAATAAATTAGTCAATATCGTGGGATCAAGCCGGCAAGCAGCAGGCATGATGTATTTGCCTGGATTGGGACTGGGAGCGCTTTCAGGATGAGTTTGTCTGCGGGAGGATTTTACATCTGATTTGCTGATCAAGGGAAAGGCTCAGCTTTACTCCTCTTCTTCACCCCCTTTTTAATACACCCCCTCCCTATATTTTGGGGTTGGAAAGAGGATGCCTGACATGGATGTGTGGCTTCTCCCTGGCAAGTGCAGTTTGTGGCGGATTTTGCTATTGTGGAGCCTCTGGCTGGACTCATTGGGGTCGGTGCTGGGGTGCCCTGCTAACTGTGTGTGCAACAGCACCGAGATTAACTGCAGCAAGCCTGATGATGGCAATATCTTTCCTTTATTGGAAGGGCAGGAATCTGGCACCAGCAATGGCAACTCCATCGTCAACATCACTGACATCTCCAGGAATATCACTTCAATGTAAGTATCTCTTTATCCCCTCTAACCAAAGCGCATCCAACCTGTGAATAAGGATAGCATTATAAACTGGAACCTGCCAGGGGCACCAATTTGTGTTTTCATATTCCGGTTTAAGAGTAGAGTGAATGTTATTTCTCCCTTTTGGCTGTAAACGCAGCAACGCACCTCCCTTGGGTGGTTAATTGTGGAGTTGGGAGATGAAGGGGTGTCCGAAACGTGGTGGTCATTGTGAGTCTATGTTTTACATTGTGCACAGCCAGTTGTTGCTATACAGCAGCCTAAAATAGCGCAGGTCACCTCTTACTGCAGAGTGTCAAATAGGGAAAATCATGATATTGGGCTATCACCTACCCGACTGAATTAAAGGTGAATGGCACCCCCCCCCAAACACACACAAAATACTCCCATGCGCCCCCATAATCAGTTTATCCAAACCCAAACCTAGCAATAAACATAGGCTTGGGTTGTGTTTGATGAGACTGAGCATAGAACCGACCGAGTACCAGAGGTAATGCTGTTAATTCCCATGAAAGTTGTCTGCGCTTTGCCGATGAGCAAACGTTTTCATCTGGTTGAACCGTAGGCGATGCGGCGCCCGAGCTCAGTGGGATACAACATGCAACAAGCTGCTGCTCGCCCCGCTCCTTTAAACTCTGTCTTGCACAAGCCCTAGCCAAATAGAATTGACCTAAACGCATTATATGAGCATTGACAGTGGTGTAGAAAACCCTTATCTCCCCTTCTTGCTTCTATGCAATGCAGCAATCACAGCATGGAACGGGTTAATGGCTCCCTGGTTCTTAACGGTGTATTATCTGCTGAGACAACGAAATATTATGTATATTGTATTATTTTAATATGACTATTCTATTGCCAGCTCCCTTCCTCTCTTTCTCTCACATTCACAGAAGAATGGAAAAGACTTGTGGGTGCAGCTGCCACAATACATAGTGGTGATGCCTATAGTTATATAGCAGTGAGTAGGGCAATACATGCATATTGTGTATATAAACCCCACTAGGTATGTGTGAGCTTAGAGTTGTGGATACAGAGATAAGGGCTCCCCACTTGCTGACTACAAGAGGAATCTTCCATTTCTCTAATTCAGTAATCACTGATGTGCTTCCCCCATTAAATATCATTCTTCTGCCTGGGCAAAGGGTTACCAATTATCCTCTTGTTTGTCTGCATTTTGTGTTTCTTCACTCCATGAATGTGTGAAAGAGCCCTGGGTAGTTTGTCCCCCATCTCCTATTACACACTCAGTCCTGTGTTTAGACATTCTGCTCCATCCATCCAAATGTTATACACACTACATATTCCTTAAGATTGGCCCCTGGAACTGAAGCTTTATTTCGTGAGACAGCGTGAGAAAGTCTCGACCATTATGTACACACAAGTACACTTATTTTTATTAATTGTACAATATTATTTCTGTAGTTCTGCATTAGTTACAAGGGTCCATTGTGAATTCATTGGCATTGGCATTTTGTTCTGTTCCAATAGAGTAATACTGTAGCTCCAGGCATATTTTTTACCTCCTTTAGAATAAGGAAGGCATTGGGCTAGAGAGAATATAAGGGCCATTATAAAGCCCCCCTGGAAATGTAAGAAGTTTGGATGGCTCTAAAAGGGACACACAAACCAGGGATGAGTAAACCTGAATCCCTCCAGCTAGTGTTAAATTGCGATATCCAGCATGCTGGGCAATACATGCCAACGAGTGAAGCTGTACCTAATAATTACTACACAGTATAAAATGCAGGTTTATTAACCTATTTCACCCTAGGGGTCCCTTTGATGCAGAAGGCCAAGAGTTGAGGCTTTTCTGCTTTATACTAAAACCAGCCATTGCAAGGCAGTGCAGATTATATGCAGAACTCCTATTTCACACCAGTTCTGGATCTCCCTCCTATTCAAACCCATTATGAGCACAGAGGCAGAGTAATGGTGTGTGTTAGGCAGCTGCAGGCGGCAAGGCTAGATATTAAGTTAAAAAACATATTGCATCTTCATTTGTTGATCCAAAGCAAAACTTTCCCTAAGACTAAAGCAGATTTGCGGATTCTGTAGGAGGCATGGATCCTGTTGGGCCACAAGCAAAGGAGAGGATTATGGGACATCATCAGATTGCTGTGGTTCTATTTATTTTATTTCAGTTAGTCATTAACCCATTGTTGCACACAATGTGGGGTTACTGACGGAAACTGAACTGGGAGTCTTTCATCTCATGGAATCCTGCCTACAAGTTCTTACATAATGACTGGAGGAGTAATACATCAGGAGTATGTAAAATGACGTTGTCACTGAATAAGAATTCTATGAATCCTTCTGTTGTGGGGGATGTCAGCCGCTAGATGGGCTCTTCTGATGGACCAGATCCATACAGTTTATTTTATTCCATCTGGGAATGTAGGACAGAAAGCAGACAAGTGCACACTACTTATTACTCTTCACGTCAGCACTTTAGCTATTATATCCCACCAACATGTGTCACAGTTACAAAAACAACATAAAATAACAATATTGCAACAATATCCTTACATGACATTGTATCACTTTGTAGCAAAGTCATAGAAATGGAAAGCTTGATCTTTTAATGGTTTATATATTCAGTATAAGTGCAATGGAATCTCTAGCTTTCATTTACTATAAACACTGGTGGTTGATTTGAGTTAAATTTTAAATTACACTTTAACTTTTCATCATTAGATGATAATCCATTCATAAATATCATTCCCCAATGTACGCAGCACTTTACTCATTAGTCCCCAAATTAATCCTGTCTGCAGTCAGAATCATATGTCATTTCCCATGCCGGATTTGGACATTGATGCAATTTTTTTCTTCTTGTTTAGAATCACAGCATATGCTCCCTGTTTAATGCTTGAGGGGTATCTATGGATTCGGCTTAACAAAGTCTTTACTTAATCAGCATTCTTGTGCCTTGCGCAGGCGCTCATTTGCTTTATAAAAGGAGGAAGCACAAGGGATCACTCGCATTGGATGTGTTTGTGCAGGCAGCACTCTAACTTATACACAAACACACACCTCCCCCCTGAAAGACACAGCCCCCCTTCCTCCATCCCCCAAACACATAGTTTTAGGGTAAGGGTCATGGGGTCAGGGGCAGAGACAAAGAAAGCAGTCTGTATAGTGGTATAGGGAGGAATGCTTTAAACCAACAAGCCATTTATAAGATTACGCTGAAAACTGCTTAAAAAAACAATGATGTACTTGGTTATTAACCAGATACCAAATTCTATAATATGAATATACAGTATAGAATAACCATGAAGGACCCAACAGTCATTATTTCTGTAATGCTAGGTCAGTTTAAATTTTTTTTCCAGATTTCTTTACTGGAGTGGAAAATGTGGATTTTTCAAAAATGTATTTAAAACATCTCAAAAGGTAATAATTGTAATTATTATTTAAAGCATCTGCATAGCTAGCGGCACTGTTCCACAGCGGAAAATGAGAAACTCAATCACGCCACAGGCGCTGGAAAACTGGGACAAGTTGTTATAGTGTGTCCTGTAATTCAGTGGAATGCTGGGCACAGGTACAATTCACCTATAAGGCACTGAGAGGTTCAAGGGAAAATAAAAAAGTGTCAGCAACCTCCACCTAGTAATTGCAAGGTTTTGCCCATTATGTGTGTTTTAAACACTAAAAACATAGCATCAATGCATCAGAAATTGTCAGGTACTACTAATGCTTTGGAAATACCATCATGCACATTATCCTCATTATTATTAACATGTTTTTATAAAGCACCAGCATATTAAGTAGCACTGTACAATAAATGGGTGTATGCCTAGAACATACAGCTTTACATACAGAAGAAACAACCAATTACCGATACAAGAGGCAGAGTGGATCCTGGCCAAAAGAGCTTGCATTCTAAAACTGAAACACATAAAAGTGTCTTCGCGCAAGTCTCATAAGTTTAATGTGTGCGTGGGGTAAGGGGATTTTGGAGGTTCTGAAAAACACCCTTAAATTATTATATGTTCCAAATAAGTTTTTTTTTTTGTTTGGTTTCTAATTCTGAATACTATAAGCCCCTCCCATAAAATGCTGTTACCATAAAACTATTATTGTAATTAAAGGGGTAGTTCACCTTACAACTTTTAGCTTGATGTAGATAGCAGTACTATAAGACAATTTGCAATTATTATTTAATGGTTACATTTATTTGTTGTGTAACTTCCAGGGAATGTTAACTGCTATCTGGTTGTTTGACCTTAACAAGCCTACTAACTAAGCAGCAGTTTGGAGATCAACAAAGATCAATAGGGGAGGGCTTGAAAATAAACATAAGTCATTAAAACAGCAATGATAATAAAAAAAAACCCTTGCAGTCATCAGTTTTTCGATGGCTACGGTCAGTGACCCCTGACACCCAGATGGTATTTTTTTAGTGGTTGGCTGGACATAGGCAGAATAGAAGTAGTAATCATTCAAAAACATTCAAAATAAATAAAGAAGACAAGCTGAAAAGTTGCTGAAAATAGGGCATTCTAATACATGCTAAAAGTTAATATGAAGGTCAATATCCCCTTTAATGCTAGTAGTGTTTTTAACGGTACAATTACACTAAGCAGTTCTTTTGACCCTCAGATATTAAAATGAATGTAATAACATGTAAATATGTTGTTGCTTTACTACATAATTTGAATATGCTGAAAAATATATAGAAGAAGTTTTAGCTGTTTAGCTATATGGACAATTCTTTGCTCTCCAAGAGGCATGCAGCTGTAGAATGTTAATTTTTCACATGGCGAGTCATTTCCAGCCAATGTAGTAGCTTGAGTGTGTGTAGATTGCCAATAGAAAATTGTGTTGACCAACATAGGTGCTTGGAGGAACACACGTTCTGAAATTCAAGCCCTTTATCCTAGATCATACAGCAGCGCCTTATGCAGTGAAATGGTCTCTAAGATCCTAATTCTTGGCAACCAAAGGGGTTTCCCTGGGCAGAAGTGCAAGAGAAGTAGGAGGTGCTAGAGTTTTATCCATTAGGGGCCTCAGGTCAGTCCTGTCTTTACCTCCTGCCCATGTGCCTTCCCTGCCCGTCCCTCTTGACAAGAGCTCTCACATACACAGACAGTTCTCTGTTTAAGGGAATAATGGCAGATTAAGCAGCATTAAGAAATGGTTATGCCCATTATGGAAAGACTTGGGAATTGGAAAACTCAGTTGGATAAACTGGCTGTGGGTGCATAAAAAGTCATATTTATGGAGCTAATTATCTTGCTGATTTTGTTAAAGCTAGGGTGGATTCTCACATAATCATACAGGCATGCAAAAAAGAGAAACCCACATAGGAACTATGGAGATATTTTAGACAAAATTGCAGAGATGTTAAGAATATTAATTGTGTCCAGTGTCATGTGTCTAGGGCTTTAACAGGTGTGGGAAGCTTAGCTTTTATAATGGTAGCAAGCACAATTATATGCAGAGTAGAGGCAGGGGAGAAAAATGCTGCAACATTCTGTACACTGGCCAAGCATATTGTCCCACAGGTCTAAAAAAAATGTCCTCTCAGCTAAGGACAGATGTGTTGCAGAAAATGATCTTGTTACTTCTGACCTTACCTGTCCTTTTATAGGAATATTTTGATGTCCTGGCTTGACTAGGAGCCTCCAGGTCTGGATATTGACACATGACCCTAAATGGATTTCCACTGTGACTTTTTATAATATGTTGTACCTGCAGTAATTACATGGTAATTAAAGGGCAACCATGATATATAGGCATATTATGCTTTTTCTTCTGTTTATATTTCCTAAAGTGATACTGAAGCCTCTAAATGAACAAACATAAAGGTAACCCATGATTATGCATTTGGGCTTTAAGCATTGTGTTAAGGATACAACTAATACTTTTTTCTAGTTCTCCAGCATGTTAATGGACCTCAGCTTTCTTTGTGGAATATACATCCCTACCAACAGGCACGGATGGAAGCCCATGAAGGAAGCCCAAAACTATGTCTATGGAAATATAAAACAAGCTGAATAAACCAAGGGTATTTGTATTTCAGGAAACCAGCACTTAATTTATATGCATCCGCTTTACTTTAAATCTCCAATTGAGTGTGCCTGCATTATGGCACAGATGTTCTTGAAAGCAGCCTGGATGAATTTGTAAATAATGATGATAAATAGCATCCGAAATATCAGACAGGACCCAAAGCTAAATATAGACGAAACTATTGAGCGCTTTGTAATTACTATTGAAAGTCCATAATTTACATCTTTGTGCAGCCAATAATGTAGTGAAAAGGCTAGTGGTGCTTGTTTCGGGCAAAGGATAATCTGCAGGCTCTGTAAAGCACTATAGAAGGTGTTGTGTATGAAATTAACCTGACTAAATACTATAAAGGCTGACCCAGTATTGGATTATCATAATTTCATTTGAAAGCTGAGAAATCCGGAAATTTCAGTGCACTGGAGCAAAGGGTGAACTGCTGCTATTTTAAAGTCCTAGAACCTGTGTCGTTAAGGACCAAGTATTAATGGATGAGCGCTTATGGATGGCAGCCAAGCATGCAGGAGCTTTCACCAGCTCTGGACAGAGCCTCAATGTTATACTTTGATGCTAATATCACATTTGTGGGCTTTATTTCCTATTAGCGTTCTTCATGGTTAATGAGATAATCCCTCCATCCCCTTTGAAACAGTTCTGCTGATCCTTTTTTGTTCTTTTATAATTGGCAGTGACACTTCTTTGTTAGTTCCTGGTGATGCTGAAAGGTGTCTTGTTAAAGTGCAAGTTGTCCATATTAGATCGCTATCAATAGCAGGAACACAGTGGCAAAGTCACTGGACTGTTTGGTAAATGCATTACAGATTGGAACATGACAACAGATTTTGAGTATTACATTAATTGCAGCAGGTTATACTGTATTGGAGAATGTCTAATTCTCCCCCTCTCCATCACTCTTGATCTTTTCATTGCCTTCTTAACATTTTTTCTCATTTATAGTAATTTATTGCTCTGTTGCTGGCTTACAGCTTCCATTCACTTTCAGTACAACTTGGAGGGATGTTTTTTGGCATTTCAGTGCAGCGACAGCCACAGGTTGCAGGTCTTTGATTTATATTTTCCTGTAGCCGCAAACATGATCATATATTATAGCAGACACAGCATATCTACAAGCAGGGAGAGCTTTCCACTGGTAAATAATATGCATTGCTATAGCTTAGCTAGATGAAAAAGATTGGCATTGTGCCTCATTGACAGATTAGGTTCAATAGAAGACATAAAAACAGGCTGAAATAAAGACACTATGAGGCAAGCATTTGGGCTTGCTGCTCCAGTATCTAGCGTCGAAGGAATGGTTCAGTGTAACAATAAAAACTGGGTAAATAGACAGGCTGTGCAAAATAAAAAATATTTCTAATTTAGTTAGTTAGCCAAAGGCTGGAGTGACTGGATGTCTAACATAACTGAACAGAACACTACTTCCTGCTTTTCAGCTCGCTATATCTGAATAGTCAGTGACTTGAAGGGGGTCAACATGGGACATAACTGTTCAATGAGTTTGCAATTGATCCTCAGCATTCAGCTCAGATTCAAAAGCAACAGTTATGACCCATGTGGCCCCCCTCAATTCACTAATTGGTTACTGCCTGGTAACCAATCAGTGAAAACCAAGAGAGCTGCAAAGCAGGAAGTAGTGTTCTGGCTATTATGTTAGACATCCAGTCACTGCAGCCTTTATAGATTTCATTTTTGAATATTGAAAACATTTTTTATTTTGTTTAGCCTATCTATTTTGTACTAAACAATTACTTTAATATATTTGCATCTAGCACTCCTATGCCTTAAAGGGGTTGGTCACCTTTGCTTTAACGTTGTGATGATGTAGAGAGTGATATTCTGAGTCAATTTTAGGGATGCACCGGATCCAGGATTCAGTTTGGGATTCGGGCAGGATTGCGCCCTTTTCAGCAGGAGTCTGCCAAATTCTTGTGTCTGGCCGAACAGAATCGGAATCCTAATTAGGGGTGGGGAGGGAAATCACGTGACTTTTCCTGACAAAAAAAGGAAGTGAACAAAATGTCAACACTTTCTCCTTTCCCACCTGTAATTTGCATATGCAAATTAGGATTCGGTTCAATATTCGGCCAAATCTTTCAAAAAGGATTCAGGGAGTCGTCCAAATCCCAAATAGTGGATTTGGTGTACTGAATTATTTGCTGTTAGTCAGTTTTTTGGCTTTTTAGCCAGCAGCTCTCCAGTTTTCAATTTCAGCAATATGGTTGCTAGAGTCTAAATTACCATAGCAACCATGCATTGAATTGAAAAAGAAACTGGAATATGAATAGGAGAGGGACTGGTTAGAAAGGTAAATTATAAAATGTAATAATTAGTGATGGGCGAATTTATTCGCCAGGGGCAAATTCGCGTCGAATTCCCGCGACTCGCCGTTGGCGAATAAATTCGCGAAACACCAGCGAAATTTCGCCTGGCGAAAATTTGCTGAAAAAAACTAAAACAACGCGTCGCACGCTGAAACTGCGAGTCAAAAGCGTGCCGCGACTCGTTTCGCGAATTTTTAACCAATTCGCGAATTTCTCTGTAAATTCGAAAATTTTTCTGCGAAGCAAAACTGGGGAGATTCGCCCATCACTAGTAATAATAAAAATACATTTGTAGTCTTACAGAGCATTTTTTCTTTAGAAAAAGCTGGAAAGAGTCAGAAGAAGAAGGCAAAAAATTAAAAAACTATAAAAAATAAATACGGAAGACCAGATGAAAAGTTGCTTAGAATTGTCTGTTCTATAACATAATAAAAGTTAACTTTACAGTGAATCACTCTTTTAAGTCTACTAACTGTCAGACGCAAGCCCCAGAGGCCAGCAATTAGTTAGTTGCCAAATGCACCTAAAAAAATGAAACTGTCATACAACAATGGGAAATTGTAGCTAAAGTATGCATTGTGCTGTACTTGAGAATGTTTGGCTATATTCCTAAACAATTATTCAAATTTTGCCATGCCTTTGGAAAACATAACATTTATTCCAAATCTTGGTGTTTTGCACGATTAATGTATTTTATTTAGCTTGATTGATATCTTTGCTATAATTGAAATATCCATTAGCAATTAACTTCAATGCATGTATGATATGGAATTAATATTGCAAGACAAATTGCTGGTCTTTTTTTCATCCTTTGTGGATATTAACTTAGTTACTTTAGGGTTCATTTACACAGTCTAGGATGCTAATGGATACTTTTTTAACGATTTTTACGGCCCCACTGTGAGTTCCGTCCACTTCTGCTGTGCATGATGCAGCAAAATAGACACTGTACTGGGTGCACCTACTGTTTTTGCACCAGTTATGGGGCCCCCATGCAAAATAGTCTTTGCATCTGATTCACTGTGGTGTGCCTATTTACATGAACTATTGTGGGGAACCCTGGCTCTAATGCCTGGCCCTGGATGGCAGCAGCTCCTACATTCCCAAATGTCAATAGATGCAGGTGAACACCATTTATCAGAAGATTCAGTATGGACACCATGGCAAGCACATGGAAGTGGAGGAATATGTTTTGGGGAGAGTGCCTTATTGTATTGAATCAATATGCACTCCAATTTAGGACAGCCGTATTTGTAGATGCATTCATACATGACCCTGTATTTGTTCTGCAGGTCTCCATTTTGGAATGTGTGTCATTATTTGGTTGCAAAGGCACCATGAAAACATAGCAACCACAAAAAAACACAAAAAAAAACATAGCAACCAGACCAGAGGGTTGAATGACTGGAAGTTGAATAGGAAAGGGTCTACCTAGAAAGATATTAATTCAATCATTATTGATAAGAATGCAGCCAGAGAATAAAGTCTTGTTGTAGGAACTAAGAATAAAGTAGACCAATTGCAAAATATCTCTAAATACTAATCCACACCTACATTTTATGAAAAGTAAAATTTTCGAGTGAACTGTCCAATTAAATGATCCAAATGTCATTGTTTTGATTCAGTTAATTTATTAAGTGATATTAGGCTGGGGACAGACAGGGAGATTCGGGGAGATTCTGTCGCCTGGCGTTTAATAGCAGGCGACAATCTCCCTGAACTTCCTTCTCCCTGTCCGTCGCTAGTTGAAATGTGAAAGCGCCGGCTCTGTACACACGCGGTGCAGCGATTTCCGGAATCGCCCGAAGTTTCCTCACGAAGTAACTTCGGGCGATTCCGGAAATCGCTGCACCGCGTGTGCACAGAGCCGGCGCTTTTACATTTCAACTAGCGACGGACAGGGAGAAGGACGTTCGGGGAGATTGTCGCCTGCTATTAAACACCAGGCGACAGAATCTCCCCGAATCTCCCTGTCTGTTCCCAGCCTTAGTGTTTACTGTCTCTTTCCTGTCATTGAACTTGGAACTCTGAATAAAAACAGTTTCATAAAAAAAGAAATTCAAACCTAAATTCTTGGGGTGCATTTTTAGTAAATTAAAAAAGAACGGAGAAACATAAAAAATGGAAATGGAGATGAACTGCTTTTCCTTGTTATTATAATATATATGGCTTGTGTTTGTAATGCTGAATTGTACGCACAAATACGTGAATGATGGGCTCTATAATTAGAGTAAGTAAATCAGGTCAGTAAGCACATGCGAGGGGAAAGAAACAATTTGTTGCTGATCAATCCTTACTCCACTAATTAAACCAAAGAGTGTTAGAATTACATTGGGATGCCGGCCAGACAAAGACCAAATGAGAAAGTGTCCTTCCTACTCTAATCTCTTTATTTTGCCAATAGGATTAGTATTTTGGGGTAGAAGCACTAGGTCAAGTGGTAGGACAACATAAACAGATGTGGTTAACATTAGTTTATAATTAGAGCATAAAATTATGCATTCAGCCCTTGCCCAATGGTATTATTTTTGTTATCTATTTATTTTGTTAGATAGGTTGGTCCAGACAATTATTTGGTCAATACACAATACACACGAGTCGTCTTATATTTAGAATAATCCTTTTAAGAAACATTATCATAAGGACCTTAGACCTGAACAGTGTGAACGATTGTGCATTTGGAGTCCAGTAGAAAAAGTGCATAAAAATGTTTTGTTGGTGTTATATATTGTTTTATTCACCCCTACCTACAGATAACATACAGTAGGCCACCATAGATCAGATACTTACAGCCAAGCTGTAGACTTTGGGCCAGATTCATGATTCAATTTGAGATGCAATTCAATTCACAAAAAATGTATTTCAATCTTTGGCCCAGATTTAATTCAGTGAAAAAAAATTATCTCATTGTTCATCACATGAAAACTCATAGACAAGATTTAATTCAAGGAAAAAAACATTGTTACCCAAATTCAGCTTCAGTTTTTTCCCATAGACTTCAGTAGAGTTTTCATGTGATAAACATGTGAACGTGAGATTCGTTTTTCTGAATTGAATTGCATCTCAAATTGAATCACAAATTGAATCATACAATAAACCTTTTTCTTACTGAATTGAATTTGACCCTTTTCCAAACAAAAACTCTGTTGATCTCTATGGGGAAAAATACTGGAACCAAATTAAAAGTGTTTTCTCCTCAACTTGAATCTCGTCCATGAATTTTCACAGGTCAGAATCACTAGTCTGTTTTCTTATGGACGGTACTTAAACAACACTGGACAAATTTGCATCTGGGCAGTAACCAATAGCAATCAATCTAGGTTATTATATAGGTTACTACCCAGTATTGATAAATAAGCCCCATTATGTTCACATTAAATACAGAAAGACAAAAGGACTTTCATGTTGTACCATGTACTTGCTACACCCATGTTCACCAATTATGGGGAAGTGCCATCACTTAGTTATGTGCAAGGGGGGTAATATCTATGGGTTATTGGCCCCTGCCTTTAAAAGGAACCCCTTTGAAGTGAGTGAGTTGGAAATCTACATTCTAGCTCAATTGCTATGAGTTCAGTATGTTATTTCAGTGTATGAAATTATGTTGCTTCATTGCTCACCTCATTGGGCCTCCAGCTATGCAGCATCAAAGTGTTGATTATGAAAGGTCTTTTTGCAACAGAAAGTAGGAGTTTATAGTAATTATTAATAAACCTATTCATATTCTTCTTTGCTAAATGGTTTTTATGTGTTTCTATAATTTTTTCTACCATTTACAGTAAAAATATGGGAACTTTGTAGCTGAGTCTGAAAATTGTGATTGACTTTAAGGAAGGGGACATTTGTCAGCACAATAAGACTGGTGTAGCCAAATATGTAAATGCCATCTCATGGTAATCATTTGTTGTGGTTTAAATATCATACTGAATTCTTGCCTTTGCTTACTGCTAATGCCACAAGATATTTAGAATGTAACTTCTACTAATAAATACAACACAGTCGTATTGTAGGCCACTGGGCCCTCTCAGTACTACCGGTAATTCATACAGCTATATTTGTACACTTATTCCGATGGCAGATTTATGACTGTAGAACATGTTCTCACATTTCCATATAATTAATGACCATGTAGTGGTTTAGCTTTCTCCATCACTGGACAGTTTTCAAAGCCAAAACAAGTATGGATTGTTGTTTGTTTTCCATGCCGGAATATTTGTCAGTAAAGACTTCATTCAGGACTCGGAACACCATAGGAACAGAACGGAAGACCTGCATTTTTCATGCAAATGTCATTTGAATTTTTTGTCATAACCCTGTAAAAAGATAATACATGATTACATTCATTCATTCATTCATTCCTCCCCCCCTACCACCCAGTCCAGCTTGTGTGTAGCCAATTTGACAGAATGATAAGGTTAGCATGCTTTGAATAACAAATAAGTCCTGTTCATATGGCATTCTAATGCACTGAAACAGTTGGAAGTAAATGCCTTAGCCTTCTAGGATTAATGCTTATTCTTAAAATGTTTCTTAGTAGCTTTTAATTCCCTGGTCTGTCTAGCAATAATTCTTTTGTTTTCACTCCCTCTGTCCATTTCTTTGGGATTTAGTTAACTCTGACAGCATTGCACCAAAGAGACATTAGGGAGAGTGCAGGACTGGTCTCTACATCATAGATGCATTCACAGTGATTTGATGGATCACTCATTGCCTTAATTTAGAAAAAGAACTCCCGACATCCTCAGCTGTAGGAGGGTCATGCATCTCATGGTTCAAGAGACTATGCCAAGGATATTGTTCAGGACTAGTCCATCGTGACTATCAAGGATTGATTGTTATTTGTCAATCTCACTAGGGGCCACACAACATTTCTATGACTATTATATCAATACCAATTTGAGATCATCTGCTTAAAAAGTACAAGGTTTCTTTTTACCCCATTACATATACAGAGCACCAGTTCCTGTGAACCTTGGACTGAACATAGGCGCTAATTTATGATTATTATTTTAATGCTACTATGGAAATGCTCATCCCAGCATGGCCTTGATGTTGATCTCATTATGCCATTTAAATGTTGATAATAATACACTATTCAAATAAAACTTCTAACTACAACTCTCATCAGTGGGTGGCAATTCAGCAACAGCTGGAGAGCAATGCTGATTTATATAATTTGAAAAATCTAATAATTCTAATGCAGTAAATGTCCTTTGTGATTGCATCTACTTTTTGTCCTTAACAGGTCCTGGTGACACCAGGAGGCACCATGGTTCTACTCCTCTAATCTGGCCCATATTCAGTTTGCCCAGGATTGTTTGTACTGTAGAAAATGATAAAATATGCAACCCATTAGTTATCTAACTGTCTGTGCTGAGGGTGATCCACCATCTCACCTATTTGGGCCATGTACCTAATGTATAATGTCTGAATTAACTCAGAACTAATTTAATGTGATACTGTAATTAAGTATTCGTATTTCAAAAAACATGCTTCATCATACATTTGCTTTTATGTGGGTGTAGTAATGAGTGGATGCATATCATCTTGGATAAAAGAGAACTTATTAACCTTATACAGGTATGGGACCTGTTATCCAGACCTGTGGTCTTCCGGGTAAGGGATATTTTCATAATCTGGATCACCACGCCCACACCAATTCTACTAAAAAAATCAATTGAATCCTAAAACTATCTTGGTGCAAAAAGTAAAAATAACGATTGCACTTTGTATACAGCTCCTTTGTAAATGGTGTTTACTGCATTGTACTTTATTATAGTCGCTACATTATTACAGTATACAGTATGGTAGCAGTGAGTTCAGGTAACACATCACTGATTCTTTCCCATTCCTACCATTATCAGTGTAAATGGTTCCATCAGTTCCAACATTATAGCTGAACAACAGTGGGGGGATTCACATTGGTTGTACAGTTTGTAGATGGTTTGATACCTCATATTGCCTTATTTTGTGTTGTAGATAGCACCACAAGCACAAGCTTCTTGTCTTAAGAAGGGCTTGATAAAAGACTGATGGTGGTCTGAAACCTTGCAAGTGTTTTTGGGTCAGAGCCCATGTCTCAATAAAGGCTTGTGATTGGCGCTGTCTACAACACAAAATTTGGTCCATACTTGTTGAAAGTGGAAACCATTTGACGTCCACCTGGCTAAAGCAATTTGGAGGTTAAGGGTGCTGACTAAGGAACCTACCTCACATTGCCTTGCCATTTATGAAAGACCCTGAATTCAGGGGAGGCAGTGAGTATAAAGTAGCATTTCATGTTACACTGGGATCCAATCAGAGCTCAGCTGTTAATAAGAAAGACAGAAATCCATAATTACATTTGCTAAAAAATCTATATTAGTTTGTGCAACTATGGTGGGAATTTATGCTATGAGCCCAGAATAGGCGTTAATGATGTGTGACCCTGTTTGTCCCTAACATTCTCTGTCACTTGTAGAAATGATAGATTGGTGCAGATTTTTTTTGTTTATCCCTGTGGTCAACACTTATACTTATAAAGCAGCAACATATTCTACAGAGCTGTATTGTACAAGGGTGTATACCTCGAACATGTAAACTGCATACAAATGTACAGCAGATACAAAAAGTAATAAGAGTTCTGCTAGTGCTTGCTACACACGTTTAAAAAGAGTATTAAAATTATAGGCACAAAGTTGCATCAGATGGTCAGTAATTGTTACCCATTGATGAGCTATTAGACATAACGTAAGCTTTGTAACATTTAATAAATTACTGCTATAAAGGTATAAGGTCTGAACTAACTTAATCCTACTATAGGTCAGACGGTCACTGCAGGAGTCCTTTGCAGCCTTCTAAGGTGGATACAGGCCTTTGCACTATGTTTTGGAGCACAGAGACCTGCAGATAGTTATCAAGTTGCAGGGAAGAGCGAATAAAGTCCATTTTTTGCACTTGGAATCCTGTCCTTTACATAATAAATGACCCCTACTGAAACACAGCATCTTGCATTTCAATGTATTTGTACAGAAAAAACTTCTCTAAAAGAAGTGCAGTATATGTTGGGCAAGACAAAGCTGTTAAACTAGCAGACTATGAAAAGTCATTGGCTGACCTCCATTTTTATAGACTGAAGCCTTCTGCCTTCTTTTCTACAAAATGGCTAAGATATTTATGTGGCCTTATTTTTAGTTCCTTGTTCTATAATTGAAATCCACTTCCAAGGAATGTTTTATTGCTCAACAACTCTACCTAGGCATGATATTTTTCAATCTATTGTAAACTGGTCACAACCTCTTATAAAGAAAAGTATTGTGCAGTTCTCTAATTTGAGTTCCAGTTTAAATCCTTTCTGTCCATTCTTGAGAGTGACACTCAGCATCCTTCTCTGCTCCCTTCTGTCTATTGACAAATGGACTGATCTTTTGTTATGTGTTGTATTTTCTTTGGCAGCCCTGAAAGGCCAACATCTTATGAGAAATGCTGGAGAGGTTAGCAACATTACATCAAAAAGATACAGGAAAGGTTGGAGATGGAGGTCAGAGGAGACAAAGAGGATGTTTCTTTTGCTTTGTTTCATATTTTCTGTATCTATTTCTGCCTTTGTCTTCCTCATCATTTTTTTGGTTTGAATGTAGTCAAAAACTGCTAATGGAAAGGCATACAAACATTTTTTCCATTTGTGTATTGTTAGATATTGTTAGATTTTCTGAGCCAATAGTGTCTCATTTGCCAGTGGAAATAAGGTTATGCAATTTATAGATTGCACTTATAGTGTTGCACCAACTATTAAGTAATCTACAAATTGTACCAAATACCAAACCAAATATAAACCATAATTTGCATATGCAAACTTGAGGTAAATAATTAAAATGTTGCAAAGATTTATTTATTTTTGGATTGTTTGTTTTGAAATTTAATTTCAAAATTTAATTCAATTTTTTTTCTCTCACTAGTATATTTACAGGGGGGGAAAATTCTGTTCCTTTTCACAAATTTGACTATATAAAAAAAAAATTCACAAATTTAAATAGTTTGAATGTTGACTACAACTCGCACTTCATTAGTAGACTTTTCTAGAAGCCCGCCAGGTTTTAGGCACCAAACTATTGTCATTCAAATGTTAAATTGATCAAGTTCAGACAACTCAAAATTCAAGTCTATGTTTCTTCAGCACAATTTGCTCAAATCGTGAAATAAAAACAACCTTAAATTCTATTAACCAGGTCCCTGTGTATATCTGTGACAAATCCAAACCCTAAGGATTTGACAATGCAAATTCTCCATAAAGTGTTCAGATTTTGAATAATACCAAACCGAAATCCAGAATTTTGTGCATCTTTAGTTTGTACCAGTAAGAAGCATATGTAATATAACCTTTAATAATAGTTGCTATAATTAGGTCAAAAAAGCCTTCAAGAATGTCATTAAAACTGGTTTATTACATTGCATAATTCATATTTTTGTTCTTATTATTGGCCAAAATGTTTTTTTTTTTTTAACTTTTATTAAAATCCCTTTTGTTTTTAATGGGAGCCCTTTCTTTCCTCTGCACGCCCATCTCAGATTCATTTTCAATTTTCTCCTTTTTCTCAGAATTTCTATATGCCCTTTGTCCTTTGTGTTATTCTGCAATCTGTCACTCGTAAGGTCCTCCTGTCTCTGATACCTTTTGTCTGTAGCTTAATCTGGCCAGAGAGTGATGGAATCTTAGAGTCTGTATGTAGTCTGATGGTTCCAAAAGAGACAAAATAAAGGGGGAGTTGGCGGCAACAAAGTTAAAAAGAGAGGTGTCACAAATTTGGGGACTGTAGATAATCATGAAGCGATGTTTCATACATATGTTTTGTGCTTTTCAATGGTCTCAAAGTAGGCAATGGATTAAGAATAAACATCTCTGGTGAATGTATGCTAAACAATAGGAAAAACATACCAAATGAATTTAATTTATGCAGGTATTTCCTAATTATAAGTCACACAGAGTCACAGTGTTATAATAACCATTTCCCTGGGTAAGTCTTCATGGAAGAGCAAAATGCTCAGCTTCATGCATGAAAATCTGTGAATTTAAACCTATTTCAACGTAGAGCCTTTTATGGACATTTATAATGGAGTGTCTCAACAAGGCAGATAAAAAACACTTTTAATCTCTTCCATGTTTGCCTATTAAACTTCATTCACTTAGAAGGTAGCTGAAGATGAGCAAATTTAAAATATACAACTTACTGATTCACCTTGCCGCAGGAATATGAACCCAGACAACATGCTTCTGAACTAGTTTCTTGGCAGGAATTGTTATGTGTATTTTAATGATACAATTCAGAAAGAAGCTTCATTGTGGTTCTTGGAAGGGAATATGAAGGCCTTCTGACTGGCTAATACAAGTATGGGATCTGTTATCCAGAAAGCTCCAAATTAAAAGAAGGCCATTTCCCATATAATCAATTTTAATCAAATAATTAATTTTTAAACATAATTTCCTTGTACCTTGTATTTGATCCCAACTAAGATATAATAAATCCTTCTTGGAAGCAAAATCATCCTGTTGGGCTTAATTAATGTTTAAATATATTTTTTACCAGCCTTAAGCAAGATCCCTGATCCGGAAAATCCTGCGTAGTTGTGTGTGTGAGCACATGGAATGTTCTGCCTTTGCTTTTAATCTTCAATATCTTAATAAGAATCTTTTTTTCTTTTCTTGTCCCTAACATGCAGTATTTGTCAGCACTGGTATTAATAGAAAACAGCAGAATCTGATTGTTCTGGCAGGAAGAGAAATTCCATTTCTCCTAATGCTTCAGTTTTTCTCTCCATTTCCCTTTTTTTAAATCTCAGACTTCAGTCATGCTAAAGCATAATGATACTGAACAAAGTAGAATGTCATCACTTTTGCATAGATATGTAACGAAAACCAATTTTTTTAACTAAATCCCCTTGCGTAAACTGGAAAATAGGAATCAACATACTCTGAAGTCTTGATTTTACTTGTTCCAGGCAGATCGTAATGTTAGAAAATGTGAGAATATGCCTTTTCTTCTGGTGTTTTGAGGTCTTTATGGCCTCAGAAAATGTATAGCTAGATTATGCGAAATAAAGAAGTTCAGTGCATGAGATCATGCCGATTGGTATTTCAGGCTTTGAAAATTAGCTTTTTTATTCAGTTGTTTTTTTCCCTGTAGGATAGTGGCTTCACGTTTTCTTGTGAAAAGACAAATTCCGTTTAAACAGATAATCGTATTTGAAAAGAATGACCACCAGAGGGCAGTGTAAAGCACCTTAAAAAGTGACCTGTTAGGAGAAACCTGAGTATACAGAATTGAATACAAACACAAATTACGAAGATACTCTTTTACAATCCTGAATGGCAATAATCATATTTTTATACTAGTAAAAATCAGCTAGGGTACAGAGGAATTAATTAAGCCCATACAGACACCTCACCCCTAGGTCTCATCTCTGCAGAAAACATATAATTACAACCATCAGACCTTAGTACTCAGTCTCAACATCAGATAGGAAGCTAAGCACTTTTATCTTCTGAATATTAATTTGGCACTGGGCTATTAGAACTGAAATAAATATATTTTACTGAAGTGTATTGCTCCCTTTCCAATATGTGTACCAGATATGTTTTTCCCCATCAGTTCTATTTCTCCCTCCTTGTTAATTCTACTTAACTCAGTTTCAGCCAAATATAATCATTGTTTCTTTAAGATAGGATCTGTATATTGACAAAGTCCAAGTTTATTCTTATGTGTTAATGTGAATTTTCCAGAGAACTTTGTATTGTTTGTCCAGCACATCACAGGTTCATGTATCCCCAGTTTGGCACTTTCTGTGCAACCTTATTTTTGTATTTAGAAAGCTATTTGAATGATTTCATATTTGAATGATTTTCATAACAAGCTTATTGTAAAGGGATCAGACCCTTCCAGTATATCTACTGCCCACCAAGCATTCTTGCTTTTGATACCTGTAAGCATTGACAGTTACAGTATATTCAGGGCCTGCCTTCCCCTAATGAATTCCAACTGATCTTCATATTGCAGAAATGGTAATAAACACTAAGGGGCAGATTTACAAAATTCACGTGAATAATTCGAAGTTCGATCGAATTTAATATAAATTCGAATTCAAATCTTCGAATATGCAAATTAGACAAATTCGACCATTGAATATTCAAATTTGAATCACTCGAATATTCTAATAAAATTTTAATAAAATTTTATTTGAATATTCGAATATTTGAGTGGTCGAATACTTCCACTTTAAATATTTATTCAACCATCTACTTCGCCAGGATCAAGCTACCGAATTGGGAATCCCTAGCTGAGATCGAATAAAATTTTTTTTTTCATGTTCGATCGATTGAATTGCGGTAAAATCCTTCGAATTCGATAGTCGAATTCAAAGGGTTTCATTTTCCCACTATTCCCATGGGCGAATTTCGAATTTTTAGTAAATCTGCCCCTTATTGTTTGCCAATATTTTCTAATTGTGGTTAGTGTTTCTGCTGCATATAGAATTATTCAATAGCAAATATCTGGGCAGACTGAATTCAGTGAGAAAATGGTTTATTCAATGTGAGATGCCATTCAATTCAGAAAAACATCTCACGGTTTATCATGTGAAAACACTATTGTAAGAAACTGGAACTGAAATAGGTCATCCTCTGCTAATTGCAGTTTGTTACCTGTACAAATGTACACAGTCAGTAAGCTCCAGGAGCACTGATATAAACAATTTCCGATCACTATAAGTTGTATGTTGTCATTTTAATAAATGGTACCTGATTTATGCAAATATGTTCTTTCCTCATAAGATCCTTGAAAGTTACTGTCAATTTATATGAAAATGGAAGCCAAATAAATGTGTCAAAAGGGTCGTAAAAAGAAAAAAGCAGGTTTAGAGAGTTAAAATGAAAGCACAGAAACAGAGAATGATGAG
>CM044435.1:104376754-104403251 GCA_024363595.1 Xenopus borealis
GCTGATTAATTTGCCAAGGGAGGAAGTATAGGGAAAATAATATGGGTCCAGGACAGAGCCTTGAGGGACCCCAACATAGAGAGGTAGGGGGGAAGATGCTACACCATTGTAAGAGACACTGAAGGAACGATTGGTGAGGTAAGAAGAGAACCAGGACAGGGCTGTGTCATGAAGGCCAAGCCAATGGAGGGACTGGAGGAGGAGAGGGTGATCTACAGTGTCAAATGCAGCTGAGTGATCAAGCAGTATTAGTAGTGAGACGTTTTTGTTGGCTTTAGCTGTTAAAAGATCACAAGTTAGCCGGGTCAGGCCAGTTTCAGTGGAGTGTTCTGGTTTTTATGGGGTCCAGCAGGTTATTGTCAGAGAGGAATGAAGATAGTCGGTTGTAGACTAGGCACTCAAGTAGTTTAAAGATGAATGTATGGAGATCCAAATTACAGAAAGATCCCTTATCTGAAAAACCCCAACATTCTGGAAAATACATCCCATACCTGTACAAAGTGCAAAGTTTCACCTTCCTATGGATTTTTAGCTATGCAGGTTTTTTAAGTCAAAAAAGTTCAATTCAATGTTCTTTTTTTCAACCTTAATTACCATATTACTGTGTAAAAAGAGAAAAAAAGAAAAGCTTTTTGGGAAGAAAAAAAGAGGGAGGTGTATGAAGGAGAGATAAGAAAAAAGTGGAAAAAGACTTGATGATATAATTATGAATAATGATAATGGATAAAACTAATGGGAAAGAAAGACACTAAAGAGAAGAAAACAGATGATGTGAACCAAAGTGGAAGGGACATGAGGAATATACTGAAAAGCAGAAACAATATGCGTGCTAGTCTCTATCTGGTTGGGAGTCTGTGCCTCAGGGCTTTTGTGTCCCTAGCAAGTCCTCTGCCCAGAAATGAATACATCAAAGGTGTACAAGACAACCCTTGTGTTAATCAATGAGCTCTCAGGATAGATGTAATTACTGACCAGCACATTAGGCCACTTATAACATACATGAATATTCATGACTCTCACATCATAAAGGGATTCAGAAAGTACACCTCACAAATAAAAGATAAGCAATGAAGCAAACATAAACTAGACATGTGTGGCCAAAATACATATACTGTACAGTGTCAATTTTAAACACTTTGGGGCTCATTTATAAACACTGGGCAAATCTGCACCTGGACAGTAACCCATAGCAAACAATAAAATGTTTGCTTTAATTGTTCAACCTGCATCTGTTTGTAAAAAAAGCCAGTCATTGATTGGTTGATATGGGCCACTGCCTAGGAGCAAATTTGCCCAGTGTTTATAAATGAGCCCCAGGATTTTTATTCTGGTAAAAGTGCTAATTAATTTTCTTTCTGATCTTGGTTAGTTCATTTTTTTCCTACTTTATTTCAACACTGTTGATTATTTGTTTAATTAATTGTTCTTATTTGGTAGACTGTTATTATTACAAAGCTGTAACTTGCTGATTCTGTGTCTGTAACTTGCTGATTACAGTGATTACACTATATGCAGTCCATGCATTAGACTTTGTCATAGTGGTTATAGTTTTTGGGGTATGCATTTGTAGAGCTGAGAGGGGCAAAATTGTACATTCATGTACAAGGGGAATGAGGCCACCCTTGTTGTAAAATATTTAAGGATAAAAGGAGTGTCCTGCAATTTCACCAGTTAATCCCACCTTAATTTTATTAAACTATATTTGGGATGTAAACATGCAATAGATAAAACATCCTAGTTCACACTTCCTCCAGGCTTTTTCAACTTTTACTTTTGGGTATTTCCAGTCTGCTTTGCCTAAGAATGAGGATCATGCCTCCCCAGCCAAAGATAGCTACACTCCTGGAGGTAAGAAGTGCAAGAGGTATATATGATCTGTAACTGAAAAGCCATTTTTCAGAAAGTTCCAAAGAGTCCATTTTAAATCCAATTACAATCTTTTAAAATGATTTAATTTTTCTGTAATACTAAAAAGGCATCTTGTATCTTGATGGTTATATCCATTAACCCCAGGTCCCAAGCATTCTGGATAACAGTTCTGTACCAATATGAGATAATCAAAAGGTGCATCAGAAGTTTTAATTTAATTTCACTAACTCAAGAAGACTATGCAGAGCATTTACCAGTATGGGGAATAAGTAGGCATTGGAAGAAAGCTTTGGTTGAACAAGATTGGGGCTGACAATCAATGGTTAGAAGCAATAACACAGTTCACAGACGGTGAAAGGAAGGTTCAGATTCTGGAAAGAAAGCATGGTCAGAAGGCAAACAACACATCTCTTTTTGGTAACTAGTGGGCATGTTGTGTTTCTTAAATTGATCTATAGTATTCTTAAGTATATTTGTAGTGAAATGATGAATACATCATTTCACAGGTACTATGATGTGCTATCATAACAAGATCATATATGTGGCTCAGAGTTCTGTTTGAAAGCTGAAATGTATGCCCCTCTTCTGAAAACCCAACTAGAACATAATGTATGGAAATAGTGTTCAAGACGAGAGAGGAAGATAAGATACAAATTAAGATGCTGGACAAGTTATTCGTTAATATAGTGTCCAATTTATTACAAGCAGTGGGACAGTTATATCTCATGCAGCATGTTGGGGGCCAGATTGAATTAAAATTATGTCATATAGTGAAGTCTATGGAGCTTCTGAGCAGAATGGGGGCCAGACAAATCCTTTGGAGGGTAATGTTAGACAGGCCTCCAGTTGGACAGTTATTATATAAAAAATGAAAGTGGAGGCTTTTGCTTTTATTATGTCTAAGATGCATGCACTGACTTTCTCTGCAAGGAGAGAATAACACCATAAGCTTCACAACTATGTGAAAAAGTTGTTTGTTGCATATGTGTGTGTATATGGGGGAGTACACATCATACATACTAAATGCTCTTTGCAATTAAAAAAGGATTGAGCAGACTTCACATTTAGAAGAATTATAGGCTACATTGGTAAACAAGATTCCAGGAACAGCCATCAGACCCAATTAAGACTAGGAAATTATTTGATCAGTTGCACAGCAGTTGGTATTGTGCTAAACTAAGTGTGAATGTTTCTATGCAGTAGGCCACTGCCCGAGGGATTTGCACCTAATAAAACTTCCGCTGGTACCCAAAATGAAACAGTACCTTGCATACAGAACCAATCTGAATGTAATTTGACAGACATAAAAAAAACAGAAAAGCCAGCTGGAATGGGAGGACTTGAACATCTTAAATGATGGACAATATGAACTACTTCTAAGCTGCTGTGTGTAATTGATTGATTCATGATTAAAACTCAGCCACCGAAACCTGGGACACTCTGAATGTCATAATAATGATGAAACATGCTGCTTTCCAGATACAGTGACAGGCCACCAAATTTCATGGCTTGCACTCAAAAGACTCAGAGAAACACTGTCTACTTTTTTATACAGACAGAATCAAAGGGAAAATTTAAAACTAAATGAAAGACACTTGCAGAAGTGGTCGGTCAGCAAGGGGCAGTTGGAATGTTAATGAATGTGAGTTCATCTGTTTTAAAATAATAGGGAATCAAAAAATCAAAGAGGATGGCTTTGTGCATATGCAGGTCTAATATTCAAACCATAGTCTCGTCTACCAATGCTTTTACTGACTTGCATTTAAGACTATAAATGTGTGAATATTTTGTCATTAATATGTTTAGCAGGTAAAGGTAACTGGAAAAGGTTTTTATTTATGTATCGATTTGTTGAGGGAAATGGCTTGGTTCAGACATTAGTTCAGTAGTAATATAGAATTGTGTACATTCCACTTCAATAGCAAAAACTGCCGGTAGGTTATTAAGACCATTGATTTTGTAGGGTCAACAACCAGGCCAGCATCTGAACAGTTATACTGAGTAGGAGGATACTTTGAAAGTTTTTTATTGTTTTCATCAGTACTGACGAGTTTGCACAATATGTTTAATACTGAAAGGCTGTTGTTCCACCAGCAGAACTAAAGAAGCTCAAAGTATTAGATACATCGGCTATAATTTGACTACAAAGAATAAAATTATACTCTGGTCCCATCTATAGAATTCTGCTGGAAAGCAAGATTAATTTGCCTGTACTCAAAACAATGCAATAATTTCGACTATTTTTTAGTGTTGTTGGCATTGACCCATTTCTCCAGTACAAACCAGCATACCTTTACCATTAGTACTGATCAATTGGTTAGCTCACCCTGGTAATAATTGCTAATAGTAATTTCTAGTTCCAGAGTGACAAACCAATATACCAATGTTACATTTTTTTTTTTAATTCCTCTGCTCTATTCCATCATGGCATCACACTTTCATTTCTCTAGTTTGATCAGAATGTTGTTAGGCAATAATAGCTGAGGTGATGTGTAGAGTTTTAAATTAGAACGATTATTTGGTCCACATAATCCTATTCACATGCAAATCGCCAGGGGAATGCAATTGATGTTCAGTGTGATTAGTATATTACTAAACACAAAGCTTCATGGAATTCTAATCCTGCCAGGCCAAATGAATCAGTATTTTTAGGCGGCACAGAAAGTACAGTATCACCATGATCTGATCAGTTCTGGCTTGCATTTACTATATAAGGTCTCTGCTAAAGACATTAAATAAAAAAGATGCAGAACAAATGCTTACAAACCTTATTAGGGGCATATTTATACAACTAGGGAAAAAACCCACTGCAGATATATCGCTATATTTTAACAAGGCACATTGACTTGTCTAAACTGTTGTGGTTAATAAGCCATGAAGTGGCTGCAAGTAAAAGCCAGTAAATGCCAATCTAGTAAAGTTTTGTAGAATCTAGTGTAGCTAGTAACCCTTAAACGATGTTACTGCCTAGACTGATACTAGGTGTTTTTTCAATCCAACTCTTGAGCACTTATATAAATATTGTATCCAGAGTTAGTGGGAAACATTATTTCATCCCTCCTTAGCATTACATGTATATGTAATTTCATTTTAACAATTTTTCTAGTTTTTGTAGAATATTACTCTTGCAAGTTTGCCCCATTGTCATTAGATTATCAATGTGTAACTGCTGATATAATGCAAGTTACCCAGAGCTGGGTTGCAGTGAATAGCTTGTTTAAAATAGAATAAAGGGCTTGTTTGCAAGAGCTTTTACCACAATTGCAGTATAATTGTATCCAGGAGCAGATTTACCTTTAGCACAATTGCATCCAATGCTTTAAAACTCACATAATTGTGCTTGTGTGTTTTGACTAATCAGACCATGCCATTTTCTCAGATTGCATCTTTTTCTGCATGTTCACCATTAAAATGATGCCTCTCTATGATTCTATAGTCTTCTGTACCTACGACACAGCCTGCACTGAGAATTCTGCATTGAGGTGGCATCAATAGGCAGGGAGTGTGTTTAGGTGCAAAAATGTTTAATACATTGCAATATGTGCAGCATTAATGTCCACTTTACTCCACTTTACTCAACTGGGTCCATAAATGATTCCTAAACGGTTCAATACAAAGTCCAACACAACATAAAACCTTGCCAAAAATTGTCCATCATTTAGTCCACAGACTTTTCTCTTCCAACAGTTGCACAAATACATCGATTAGCCATAGTTATTTTCCATGAACTTATTAGTTATTTCAAGAACTTAACTGGCCTTATTTATATTCAGTCAAAAAATATGTCACAAAACTCTTTGTTTTAATTTATCTCAAAATAGAACAACTTCCATATATCATTTTCTATTCTAACATATGGGTAAAATTTACTGTGCAGAAACAAATGAAGTATGAAGAGGGAATTAGGTAATGTGGAAAGTGGAGAGTCAGCTTTTACTCACCAACCTGTTTCCCCCCATCATATTCAGAGGAATATTAACCTGGTGTCTCTATGCAGCATTTTAAAGGTCTTCAAGGAGTCAGGTTAGGTTTAATTGTGTCTCGTTTTACTTGGCGTTGTAATTTGACTGAACTTGGCTTTGGTAGCATATTTCACACTCTTCCTGGCCAGATCGTTTTTTAAATACTTTGGCCACTTGCATTTTGCTGGTATGATTTATTAAGCAGCCATTTGTACAAATTAAAGTATGGAAAGGTTTGTATTTTGCATGAGGTCTTGGTTTTGGTTTAAAGGGATGATGATAGCTTAGGCTTTTGGGATTCAGAATAATCCAGAAAGTTAGCTAAAACAAATACACATTTAATAAAAAAAGAGGAGAGAAAGAAAAAATGAACCAGAGGATTAAACATTCTGTTTCAAACACCTCAGTTGCCTTTTTTCCTTCAAACTGTGCTTCTCTTATCTGCCAAAAAAATTGCCTGACTGTGAAATCAATGATCTGTTTGTGTCTCCCATCTTTTATACAGAAAGCATGCTTGTTTCTGTCATTTGGTTGGATGTTGTATCATCTTTTGTCTAAAGTTACTGAGAGGTTTCACCTTTATTGTTTTTTTGCGCAGTTTGAAAGTTCTCCTTTTTGAGTTTGCTAATTTATTACAGAAGGATTTTTTCATCAGAAATGTACTTTAAAGCAGCTGCCGTGTCTTCTGGGCTTTGACTTAATGTACTGTAACAGATCTATTCCTGCTTAGTGTCACTATCAATTTAGATACATATCTCTGAATTTCTTTTTAAAGGTCTACTGACAGTAGAATGAAATGCATCTTACCTGAAAACAATGGGTAATATTGGGAAAAGTTAGTTCTTAAGTTATACCTAAAAAGGGTATACTTACATTTTGAATATAATTGGTCAGAACCAAGACCTAGGAAGGTCTTGTCTTAGCTACAATTACAATATTCAGAATGAAAATTGCCATGTAAATACTAAGTTTTTGTCCATAAGTCCAGCATCACTGCAGGTACATCACACACAAGAGGAGAGAGTATTTGTTTATGTTTATGGACTTGGTCCCTACTCACAGGCTAGACTAATGTAGCGCTACCCCAATGACAGACCAATAACCACAAAATCTCACTGTCACATACAAGGGTAGTGGTGCCTACCTGCCTCCTCCCACCCACCTGGGACCAGTTGCAGCATTATAATTGAGCCCTTATATCTCCAGACTATAGTTTCATTATATGTCTCTATATTCCTATATCTCTGTTTGGAAAATCTCCAGTGGGCACAACTAATTGAACACTTAATTGAGCACATTTATCAAGGGTAGAATTTCGAGTTCATGGGAGTTTGTAAAAACTCCCATTAACTCGAAATACAAGTAAAAAATCACCGATTTTTAAAAAAATATATATTTTTAAACTCAGGTGAATGGGACCCCCATAGGCTAAAACAGTTATTCAGCAGGTTTATGGTGGCAAATAGTCGAATTTGAATTCTTAAAGGGCCAGTACATGATAAATTTCAAAAATCGAATTAGAATTTAAAAAACAACTCGAATTTAATTTCAACTGTTCCCTAGTCTATTTCCAAAAATTGGAATTTCACAATTCAAAATTTCACTTTGTCCCTTGATAAATCTGCCCCCTTAATAAAGGCAGAACAGGAAGAGTGTAATGTAGGAAATTATATCTGGCTTGTGGCATATCAGTATTCCATATTATGAGACAAGTTAAGAAAAACAAACAATGTCAGTATTTCTGAGGCATTGTACACCTGTCACTTCCAGGACTGCTATAAGGACAACATTTCCACTGGAAGCAGTGACAGATGGGTAGGAATGATATGACTACTGCTACTGTTTTCCACTTGAGTCAATGCCCCATGCACCATAAGCCTTCATGAAACAAATGCCTGATTATTATGGATTACTGCAGTGGGGTCAGCTAAAATGATAATTACTATATAAATACATAAATATGAAAATAATTAAGCTAAAATATAGTGTAACTGTTTTAGAAAGGTTTACCAAGGAGTTGGATAAATTATAGGAATAACTCCACACTGAAAAGGGATTTAATTTCTCCTGTCGTGCATTCTTTCAAATGAAATGAGTAAACCTGTGGTTTGTTTAATAGGCATGTCGGTCTTAGGTTGTTATCCAGCTGATAGCATTCCGACACCATATACATTTTAGTGACCTGCATAGATTAGTTTCTGTTGACAATGCCAGCGAGTGTGTTGACTGTGGGAGAAAGAGAGCTGTCAGTGCCGGGGAGGAAAGCCAGCTTCAAATTGCAACCTCCACCACACTGTTTCACATCAAACAGTTGGCCTTGAGCTCTATGAGTTGGGATCTTAAATGTCAGCTGCCTGCTTAGATTGCAGCACAGGGGATAAATCATTACAGTTATAAGCTAAAAGGGTCCAAGTGACCTGATCTCGAGGTCAGTGCTGTTTTTTTCCCCTTCACTTTCATTTCCACAGGTTCACTGCCCTATAAGTGATAACATACAAGGATTCATTTCTATAATCTTCTTATTGGGATCAATATAAATTAATAGTTGGATCATGTCCAGTGCTGGTCAGTGCTCTGCAAGCAGAAAACGAGTTGTGTATTTCTGTAAGATAATCTGATTTACCAGGGATAGTGAGGGATTTTATACCTCAATAACTTGGCCTCCTGGGATACCCATATCAAAATGCCCTTCAGGGCACTAAGGTGTTCACAATAGGAGCATTTTCTTATATTAAAAGCATTTAAACAACAAACTCTGCTGTTAGAACATGCTAAAGATGTCACCTGAGGGAATTGTCAGAGTGTTGTTGTTCATCAGCTGCTGGCGGTTGGTCATCTTTGAAATGGAGAAAAGAGTCCATTCTTGGTAGCATTGTATTCACGAGGGACATAAAGTGGGAAGCATGTAGGCATCTCCCCTCCTATGCCCTAACTTGTGTGTCATTTAGGTGCCCCAGTGTGAGAAACACTCACCCTGGTAGTCTAGCAATGGTGCAAAAATTCAAACGTATTTAAAGAGACTTCAGTGTTGAACTCATTGCCCATTATAGGGTATTCTCCTTGTGAGTTCATGGTGCCTTGTGCTGTAAAACTTCTGATTCTGATTCCTGTTGCGACCCCTGCCTGTTTTGTGACAAATCCTGACTTCTGTAATCCTGACCCTGCCTGGTAACCGACTCTTCTATCCCATACTCCGTATGATTGATCTCCTGGTTTGACCCTTGCCTGTTGACTTCACTTGTACTCTGCCTGCACCGACCTGGCCTGATTTGACTATGCTTTCTGTCTATGCCTTGTACCGTGACCTTCTGCCCAAAAGACTTTGCTTTACCATCGTGCCCCTTTGCTTATCTAGAACCCTTCGCTTTTCACCTCTCTTATTAAGACCTGGTGGCATCCAATTAGCCAAGGGCTCCTCCTGAGGTGAAAAGCAGCTGTTAGAGGCAGATGCAAGAGCAGAGAACAGGGTGCTTAGCATTGGTTCTGGTTTTAGAGTGCCGACTGTGACACCCAGTTAGAGATCGAGATCAGATACTGGCTGCAGTTGAGCCATGTTTTTACCACCTGTCAGGTCCTCTTGTACTTGCATGTGGGGTGTCAGTAAATGACCCTCAATATTTTTATACTCCAAAAACAATTCTAATATTACAATGAAGTGCAGACAAATTTTTTTTAAATCATAGTGAAGTCATTGCCACGCTGCACAAGGTGCAGTTTAATAAAAAGCTGAATTTATGGGTAGATCAAGGAAGAACTCCTTGTTGGCAGTTTGTTTGTGTTTGCCAAGCACAAATTACAATAGTTATACAAATGAATGAATATTAATTAAAAGAACCCCAGCAATTGCCTTCCCATTGTCAGGTGCCTTAGGTACAAGGAGAAAAAAACGGTTATGTTAATATAAGCTTATTGCTAAATGACTACCCCCTTGCTTTGCACTAATAGCTGTACCCAAAACTGTGCTCCGGATGAGAACTTTTGTCCTCAGGGGGTGAGCCTTCGCAACTATGTGCAGGCTGGGTGCAATATCACTATAACAGTCAAAGAATGGGTGCCAGTGGTTCTGGCTGAACTGGTTTAGTCTAACAAATCCACAAGGGCAAGTAATGCATATATAATGAACATGATCAGTGGATAATCAAATATACTCAGAATAAAAACAATAGAAGACTTTCCCCTTTAGTAGCACATGAGAGGGGAATATCACACTGTCCTCCCAGGGCCTCTCTGGTTTCTCCAGGGGACATCTCCAATGTGGAACCCAGGTGGGAATCTGGTTGATTCCCTATAACCTACAGTAGCTCTTGTTCCCTGTCTAGGCCACAATGCCCATGGGACTTTAATCCCAGATAATCTCTCAGTGGAACCAAGAGCTGCTCACTGTAGCCCTACTCCTGACTGGCTCTCCCAAAGAGACTATTAAAGGGTCTAACTGATAAAACCCTATGCGTTCTTGGTGTTCCACTCCTTTCCTGTCTATGAAGGTTTTCATTCATCCATGTTATGGTATATACAGATGCAGCCACTGGGATTGGGGAGTTAAATGCATTGTGACTCAGGGCTAATTGAAGAAACTGTGTTATCTAAAGTTATCTTAACTCATTTAATGCATTTAACCTTTTCATTAGCATACCAAAGCACCATTGTTTTCAATGGTGAACTCTTTAATTGGATAGGATGCTGTGACACAATATTCTGTGCTAAGTGGGATAAATGGGATAGATGAGTTAAGTGTCACGTACCGTGTCCCTGGTGGTCTAGTGGCTCACCTCCATGCACGCGGGAGCGCCCGCCATGCCTCCAGCGGGGACGCTCACAGCGTGCATCCTATCCCTTCCCCTGCCGGTTCCTTAGTGCGCGCCGCGCGCGCACTTCCGCCTTTTATAGGCGCATGCGCACCGGCGTGATGACGTCACGCGCAATGGCGCGAAATTCAAATGTATTTAAAGGGATCCTTTAGTGCAAAACACTGCCCGTTGTTAGGTTCGATTTGTTAGTTCCTGGGTGTATTTCCTGCTTGATTCCTGTCTGATCTACTGGTATTTGACCCTTGCTTTGCCTGACTATCCTGCTATTCTCCAATCCTGACCTTTGGCTTGTCTGACTAATTCTGTCCTCTGGTATCCTGACCTTTTGCCTGTTACCTGACTTCTCTACACTCTCTAATCCTGATTCCGGCCTGTTTGACTATTCTACGCAGCTTGTGCTGTTCCGGGCCTGCCTACTCCATTTGGTGGTATTCTTCTATCTAATTCCCTGGTGAGACGATCGTGCCCCTGTGCTAGCCAGAACTTTTGCTCTACACCTCTCGATAAGTCCAGGTGGCATCTGAGTAAGCTGAGGGCTCCTCCCGAGGCCAAAGGCGGTCACTTAACTGGTGAAGCCGAGCTGAGACAAAGGTGTTTGGCACCTGTTCTGGTATTGGGTGCCGTTCGTGACATTAAGTTTTTCTGTGTCAAATGTACAATCCAAAGTGGCATCTGTATAGTAGAAGTAAATCTAGAGCAATGGGACTTGCTGATTATTGGAAGACATTTCACTCTTCATCTGAGCAGCTTCTTTAGTTTTAATTCCTACATGTTCATTCATCATCAATGTTATGATATATCTATTAGAAGTAAATCTAGAGCAATGGGACTTGCTGATTAATCATTGAAGACATTTCACTATTCATCTGAGCAGCTTCTTCAGTTGAACTGAAGAAGCTGCTCAGATGAGTAGTGAAACATATTCAATGATTAATCAGCATGTCCCATTGCTCTAGATTTACTCCTTCTCAGTTTATCCCTTGGGGAAGCTGCTGGAAAAAAAGACCCTAGAGCCACATAGCTCACCCTTTTATATAAGAGCACCCAAGACCCTAGAGCCACATAGCTCACCCTTTTATATAAGAGCACCCTGCCACTTTGTGGACAACCCCATTATAGCTATGTGTCATTCTATACACCCAGGAAGTGGGGAATTACTTCCTGTATTATTAAGGGTCCCCTTGGTAGCCAATCCTTTGGGGATTGCACTATAAATGGGGATGGTTTTATCCATCTCTTACATTAAAATGAAAACAAGAACTGCAGAATATGAGTCTTTATGTGCAGAGTCATTCTGTAGCAAGGAAAATTATTCACAATGCAGATGAAGATACAGAGTCACAATAAAGAGGAAATTATATATTTCTGTTGAAAAGCAGCCTGCTGCTGCTGATTTAATAGCCTATTAAAAAGTTATGGCATGAAATGCATAGTACAATAGTGTGGAACTCCATGTTAAAGTTTCTTGGCTTGCTGCACAGTTGATAATACAGAACTCACAGACCATACATAAGTATTGGTTGTGTTGGCGCTGGAAAGCAGATAATGCTTCCACATCGCATATTGTTTGGATTTAGAGTTTCTTGATTTTGATTATTAATTCCACAGAGCCATATGGGTTTTATCAAAATACAATGACAAATTTTCACATGAATATTAGTGATGGGTGAATTTATTTGCCTGGGTGGAATTCATGGCGAATTCCAATGATTTGCCGCTTGCGGATAAATTCACGAAATGCCCGCAAAAATTAGTCTGGTGTCTCGTTTAGGACACAGGCATCCCTTTTTCAATGCAGGCATCTATTTTTGGAAAAATTAGACGAAGTGAAACACCCCAGATCTGCCCATCACTAATGTATATGGCAACTTCAAAAGGTCATGTCCTATTTGTGTTTTTATATAGCATATGCCTGTAGACTAAGGGGCACATTTACTAAGGGTCGAAGTGAAAATTCGAATTAAAGTCAAATTTCAAAAATTCCAATTTCGAAATATTTTTGGCTAATTCAACTATCGAATAGCTCAAAATTCGATTTGAATTGAAAAAATGCAAACATTAAAATTTCAAAGTACTGTCTCTTTAAAAATTTTTTAATTCAACATTTCACCACCTTAAAGCTGCCGAATTGCCATTTTAGCTTATGGGGGACCTCCTGGAACCTTTACAGTGATAGTTTCATAGTCTTGGAAAATTGTAGGATTTTGCCCAAAATTGTTCGAATTGTCCGAATCGAACGATGCATTTGAACGATTTGAACAATTTTTATTAGATCGAAAACTGACCTATTCTGCCATTTAAAAAATTAGATGGTCGCATTTCAAAGTTTTTTTAACTTTGAAATTCGACCCTTAGTAAATCTGCCCCTGTTTATAACTAGAATAATTTATCCACTAAGGAGCCTTTCTTCTGAGAACTTGTTATATACCTTAACAGTAGAAATGGGTCTGATTAATACAGATCAATACAGTAGCCTTAGTTATAAAAAAAATGGTTAATACAATGAACTCATGACTAATGTTAATACATTGTGTTACAGTTTTGCCATCATTAGTGTAAATAATTGGTGTAATAATACATTAATTACAGTAAAAGTACAAATGTGCCCAAAACATAATAATCACAAAGATAAAAACAAGAGTGCTTAGTGTGCAGTCCCCCAGAATTATGTTTCATGGCAACCTTTACTTGGACTTGTATCTTAGATAATACCTACTCTAATTGTGACATTTTCTGTACATAGTGTAGGTATTAAGTCTATAAAGACCCCCCCTAACCCAACACAACAGTCCCATGTGGTTAGATTATTCTGTATCTGGTGCTTAAATGCAGAGCTGAGCAGTGGGGATGATGGCTTTGTGTACTTATTCACATCACTTGTAACAACAGGCTCAATGGCAGTGATCTATAAGTGGGAACATCTGCACTGAAAGCCAGGACAATGTCAACTTTCAGTGCCCATGCTCCTGCTCAGCAAGCATGATTATGGGGCTTCGGACTGTAAAGGTGTCCATACATACACCAATCTTATCATCCGAAACAAATGTTCATACAATATTCAGTGTCTTTTTGGTGGGAGAGATACTGACCAATATTGACAGAAGATACCAGTCATCGTCCGCTGTGTTAGTGCTGAATTCTCAGATACAAGTGGAATTCTATTGTTTCTACCTGTTTATCTGATAATTCAGCTCTACATTTGTGTATTGAAATGAACAATCTTTCTTGAAAAGGAAAGATTGTAAGTGTAGCGTGTATGGACACCTTAAGGTACATGGCCAAACATGGCAGCCACTAACCCTGTTGCAGGTGAAATAGTGAGTTTTAGGAAATGGGGTTGATGCTGTTGGGACAGGGGGCCAAGAAGTTTAAGGGGTATTTGAGTCAATTTGCAGTTGATCTTCATTTTTGTTTTGAATTTTAGCAGCAATCTCATTGGTAGGGTCCAATTTATGTTGAATAGTAAAGGTCCCTGACCAAGGGAAATGAGCGTTGCATAGTACCTACAGAGTTTTTTTTGACTGCTGGGCAACCAAATAGCAGTTTGAACTGCAAGCTGAAAAGTGTTACTGATGGAAGACAGGTTATTTACAAAATAAAGATCAAATGAAACATTGCTATGAACTAAAATACTAAAATACTAAAAAAAATACTAAAAGGTAAATTTAAGCGGAAATTTATAATGATGGTGGTTTGTTCCCCATTGCAATCTTAACATCACATAGAAGGCATTGATTTAAAATAATGAATAACTATTGTGATTTTTTTTTTAAATAATAGAAATAGTAATCTTTTCATTATGCTTTTTGGATCATGGGTTTACAGATACAGATATGGTATCTGCCTTAACAGGAATTCATATAAGGATCTTTGGAAGGTGACAAGATGCATTTTTTTCTAAACCAAGCAAATGTATAGCCATTCAGCCGTTAAGTGCTAGAGCTCCCAAATGTCATATAATATGGTTAGAGTTATAGTTCACTTAATAGGATGGGCTGTTAATCTAGAACACTACCATGGGCCAGGTAGAATGATTTGATTCACCCCTGTGATCAAATAGGAACTGTACTGATTTCTGAGGATCACCTTAACATGCAAGCTTCAGGCCAATAAAGAAAGATTTATGATACCACTGTGATGCAAAGCATGCCTCCTGAGGACAGAGGAACCTACTAAGTAATCATACAGAAGACTAGGTTGCCTTTTATGATGTAACTCCTACAGCTATATATATATATTATCAGTCAAGAGGATGAATTAATTACTATACCACAGTGAACGTAGAATAGTTCATGCTGCATTTACTTTAAATGATCTCTATGTGATCATCTGCTTCAGGGGTTATTGGAAAGAGTCAACCGAGAGTCTTAAAAAGTTTCCCCTTGCTTGTATGTAGAAAGAAGCTTGAATATCATTAGCACACATCTAGAATCTGGGCCAGTTTTATAGATCGGTGGTGCCTCTGCAGACCTAGTACATAAATAAGGTTGTTTACTTCATTTATTTTCTGAATCAGATTTCCCTTAGCTCCAGCCAGCCAAAACCCACGTTGAAATGGTTAGACATGACTCCTCTTTTCATTTTATAGTAGCAAAGTAATGTGTTTACAACTGCTCTAAGAAACGTCCCCAAACTAAGCAGCTTTTTTCCCCTGGAATATTCAGTTTGCATCGAAGTGCAAAATATATTATAAATATTCCGAAGAACAGTGTGATAAAAATGTATGTTAGGCAACTTCTGGCAGATGCTTTATAATATTTTTTTTTTGAAGAGCTGACTGTCTATAGATAGCAGAAAGGACCACTAATTTTAGCATAAGGCCAAAATCAGTTAGCCAGAATCTGTTGGCTAATTTCAGCCCTGCCGTGGGCAGTAGCCTCCTCTCATTTCTGCATTGAATCGGTTCTTCACAAATAGACTACAGTGGATTTCGACTCAAAATGCAAAAAAACTCATGGTTCTTCACCAAAACCCACCAAGTCTGTTTGCACCAAGCTGATTCAATGCAGAAAAGAGAAGTTTTCCACCCACAGTGGATTGCAGCAAGCTTGCCCCAGTGTGGCCCTAGCCTTAGGATAACTTTGGTGTTATGTGTAGTTGTCTTAATCTTTAGTGAAGGAGAATTTTCGTAAAGGAATATCGAGATTAGTCATTTAATATAGCTGTTACTAGTGTATATTTCTCAGGGCAGCCACCAGGACATAGAAGAACATTCATAGAAACCTGACCTAGAGGGCCCAAAATATCATGTTTGCTCATGGCTGAAAATAATTTCTCATGGAGGGTCTACCTATAGTTTTGGCTCTCTCCATACAGATGGAATGTTGTCTCATTGTGGGTGATTGCATAGACTAACCATATACAGTATGCCTTCAAAATCATAGGATCCCTAGCTTGATTATTGAAGAAAACCATCACAGTGAGGCATAGTGGAATGGCAGTTGAAACATGTCTGGGCTTTAAGTCCCCCAGCTGCCTGCCTTTCCAAAGAGAATAAAAGCAGTTCTCAAAGCCAAACCATATATCATACTATTAATATAGACTGGTAGCTTTTCTTTCCTCTGCCTGTTCACATTCAGTCTTTTGCTCTTTGGCTGCTGTTTTATTTTACTATTCTTATCTTTCATGCTGCTAGCTAAACATCCTCAGGTTTTTTTTTACTACATTACACAAATATAATATCTAAATATTTCCCACAGAGATATTGTGATGAGGATGGGCGATGGGTTTCAGTATGAAGAGCGCTACTGTAAACCAGACTGCTGTTTTATTATCAGGAAGAGGCAGAAACAATTCAGGTGATTAGCAGAAATCAGGCCCTCCAGCCAGGAAGATCACTATTATGAGTAGCTGTTATTATGAGGCTTGAGATAAAAATAAATGAATACACTGTCATCACCCACACTTTATTACTCTGCAATAGAAATATGTCTACAATATATTCTACATACTCTACTCTCTCTCTCTCTCTCTCTCTCTCTCTCTCTCTCTCTCTATATATATATATATATATATATACTCTGTATATACATGGTCACTGATATTTACAAGTAAATTATTAACATTGTAGACAGGGAAGAAAGTGTCTCTTTATAGGAGGAAATCTGACCTAAATAAATGTATCCTTCTTAACATATTGAATCTATGATATATTAGCAGCTCCCACAATTGAGTTGGTGTTAGAAATGAAGAATAACCTTTTATAAAGCACACATCGTAGGTGTATACATTTGATCATTTACTGAGGGGGAGAAAGAAAGAGCGATTGGAATAGGGGTGAGAGTAAAATGACTATATGAGTTTCTATTACTTTTCATTTGCATATATTTTTATTGCTCTACTTTAAAGTACATTATTATAATGTTCAATTTATTATAATTATTTTACTTCTCAAACTGCATCATTTAGCCATCAGCTATGTATGTCTTGTAGGTTAATCTGCAGTCACTATTATATGTCATAATAATACTCTAACATGTGTCTGTTTACAAAAGCTTCCAGTATGAGATTAAGCTGTCCATACACAAGTCAATATAAAATGCCATCCAGGCCCCTTTAGACTGAATTGGTATCTTATTTGTCCAAGTATTTGACCATGCTGAAAAGATGTCTTACCTCAAAATCATCCAGATATCCCATCAGGTGAGGACTGTATGGGCAGATTTATCAAGGGTATAATTGAAAATTCAAATTTGAAATTCAAAACTGTCAAATTTGACTAGTGAGCTATTCAAAAAAGTTTTTAAAAAAATTTTAATTCTAATTTGAGATTTATCATACTCTATCATACTCTGGCCCTTTAAGAACTCGAATTTGACTATTCACCACCTAAAACCTGGAAAATTTGGAGAGGTCCAGGGATCTATTTTGAGTTGTTTGTGGCCTTCCTGACATTCAAGTTTGTTTTGGAAGAACAAAACTCTGATTCTAATTATTCGATTCATCCGCGTTTTAAATATTAGATTTTTAAATAAATTTGGATTGGTTGAATTTTGAGTTCATGGGAGTTTATGGGAGTTTTAAAAAACTTATATTTTTTAAAAACCATTAGGCAGGGGTGCAGTGACGCTGTGATCACAAAATACATATAGACAAGATTCAAGAGGTCCTCTGCACTCAACCCATTATCAATATATTTAAGACATGGTGCATACAACTACTAAGTAATGCCTTACCATTTAAACAAAACAGGGATTGTTTGTCCATATATTGCAATATATTTAAGATGGCCAACTACAAACAAGCTACCCTTTTATTCGATCTTCGATCATTCGACGATCAAATAACGATCGAATAACGATCATTCGATCATTTGAATGAATTATTCGATCATTCTAATGATTTGTACGATTCGAATGAATGATCGAAGTCTTAGATCGTACGAATCCTATTCGATCAGGACTTAGTCTCAGAAGCCTATGGGAGGGTTCCTATAGGCTTCTATTACAATTCGGTAGGTTCAATCTGGTGAAGTAGGCAGTCAAATAAATTTAAAATTGTAAATCCTTCGCTGATCGAATGATCGAACGATCGAGCGATCGAATATTCGATCATTCGAATCTATTCGATCATTCGATCATTCGATCATTCGTTTTGCATATTCGACCAATCAAATTAATCCTACTATCGGAATTCGATCGAATTCGATCGAACTTCAATCTATTCACGTAAATTTAGTAAATCGGCCCCTTAATGAATCAGATGCAATTTGAGAGTAGGACTGGCCAGATATGGGATGACTTTGAGGTAGTTGGCCATCTTAAATATATTGCAATATATCGAATGATCAAACGATCGAATATTCGATCATTCGAATCTATTCAATCATTCGCTATTCATTGATCGAATAAGCCTAAAGCTGGTCATAGACGTAACAATTACGATCTTTACCTGCAGCTTACTTGCTGCTTTCAAAGTAAGGAACAGATTTACAAAATGCACATGAATTGATTGTCGTTCGATCGAATACGATCAAATTACGATTGTACAATTTAATCGGAGCTTCGAATATTCTAATTTGGCCTCTTCGATCATCGAATACGAATTATCGAATAGATCGAATGATCGGATATTCGATCATTCGATGATCGAAGTAATCAAAATTTTAAAAAGCTTTCAATGCCTACTTCACCAGATTGAACCTACCAAATTGCAATAGAAGCCTATGGGAACCCCCCATAGGCTTCTTTGACTAAGTCCTGCTCAAATACCATTGGTAATTCGAAATTTGACCATTAGTAAATCTGCCCCTATGTGTCTGTGATTTGGTCCTCTCCCTCAGGCCCAGAGACTAAAGTATTGAATAAGGGGCAGATTTATCAAATTCTTGTGAAGGATTCGAAATGCGATAGAATAGGATTGTGCGAATATTCGAATATGCAAATTAAGTATTTTCGACCATCGAATATGAAATATTCGGTCGCATTGACTAGATCGAATAGATCAAATAAATATATATACGATCACTCGACTATTTGCCGGCCGAAGAACTTGCCCTTTTTATTCGACTGCCTACTTCGCCAGATTGAACCTACCGAATTGCAATAGAAGCCTATGGGAAGCTCCCATTGATTTTTTATCTATATACGTACGTTGCGAATATTCGATTCATATGAATTTTTCATAAAATCGTTCACTCATGCGATTTTTGAGAATATTTGAAAAGTGCTCAAAACCTGCGAATATTATTCGCAGGTCGAATTCAAGGGCTATAAGCCCTCGACAATTCAACCCTTGATAAATCTGCCCCTAAGTGTCATTTGAACCTCCATTTGGGTGGACAAACAAGCCAAACAAGCAACTTTTTGCCAATGTTTGCACTGTTGAAGAGTAATGCTTGATGCCAGATGAAGAACTTCAAAAAATTATTCATTCTTTCCCTTTTTGTTTTTTTTAAATATCTAACCAATGTCTCTAAACAATCTAAACAATGCCTCAACTGGAGTAGCAAATCTGTAATTTAAAGGGACACAATTCTATAGAGAACTAGGTGGTGCAGTGGGGCAGCTTTATAGTTAGATTTAAAGTTTCTTTAAAGCTGTACTTCATCTCTCATATTCATTCTACACTTCCAGAGTGCACTAGGTGAATCCTTCCAAAGGTCTTGTGTCACAAAAAGTCTTTGAAACATTACCTTGCAACTGCAAGTGTAGACATTGTATCATTAGGGGGCATATGTATAAGGGGTCATATTTCAAATAAAAATTTCGAGTTTTTTTGTTCAAAACAGGCAAATTCAACTAGGGAGTTATCCAAATTTGATCCGAGTTTAAAAAAAAAATTGAATTTGATTTTCGAGATTTATCATACACTGGCTCTTTAAGAACTCAAATTCAACTATTTGCCACCCAAAACCTGCCAAATTGCTGTATAAGTCAATGGGACAGGTCCAGGGATCAATTTGGTGATGTTCAACCCTTGATAAATGTACCTCTAGGTGTATGTCCAGCTGGAAGAGGTAGAAATAATCCCATAGGTTTTCTCATTGTTAATCTGCAAAAATGAAAAACTTTGTTTGATTTTTATATTCCATTAATTAGACATACGGTAAAAGCATGTGAGTAGTGATGGGCGAATCTCCCGCGATTCGCTTCGCCTAGAGATTTGCGAATTTCTAGAGAAATTCGTGAATCGGCGAAAAATTAGCGAAACGAGTCGCGGGATGATTTTGTCGCGCGTCGCGTCGTTTTCAGCACGCGTCGCGTCGTTTTCGGCTGACGCGCGACTCGTTTTTCGGCGAAATTTCGCCAAGCAAAATTTTGCTGCTGATTCGCGAATTTATTCGCCAGCGCCGAATCGCGGGAATTCGCCGCGAATTTGACCTAGGCGAATAAATTCGCCCATCACTACATGTGAATTTAATGTCCCTTTTTACCTAAGTTGCTTTCTAGAGTACCGTGGGCTTTGTACTGTACATTATGGATATCTGGAAGTTTTGGATGGAGGCTTCTGTAATAGTTCCTCTTGATTGGGACAACTTTCATTTAATTTCCAATATTTATGATGAATGCAATTTTTGAGATATCCCTTCTTCGTTATTTTATTCTTGCTAATATGGTTGATGTAATATAGATATAAGAAAAGGAAGAAGGCAAACAAGAATCAATGCAGAGAAGGCTATATTTGTGTTGCCATCTTGACTAATAAGAGATAATTGAATTCTGGGCAATTTTCCAATATACACGAATTAAAAATTTTACATCCCCATTTAGGTCATAGCTAAATGGAATATTTTTATTTACGATACAATTAATTCTATTGGAGAAAGTCCACCACTGGCTTAAACCTCATGCTACTGCTGCTGAGTGTTTATTTTCCATGTTACGGAACCGTGCCAATTTGTGCTGTAATTAATAATGCAGTGATTGGTCTATTATTTATTTCATGCACCATGGAGAGGCCCTAACAGAATTAAAGTAAGAATGAAAAGGAAGGTTAGCAAAATGCAGTGAACCTTTCAAATTTGCAATGATCCCATATGTAAGAAAACAATTAGGGGAAGATTTACTATTGGTCGAATTCGAGGGTTAATTAACCCTCAACTTCGCCCAATCGAATTTTGGTCAAATTTTAACCCTTTAAATTTTAACCTCTAATATTGAATTTGAAGGGTTTTTGCGAAATTCTAATCAAATAAAAAAAAATTAGATTGAACAATTAAATCGTTAAAATTGAATGATTCGAACGGTTTTAACCATTCGATCGAATTTTTTTTATTCAATCTAAAAATGCTGAAATAACCCTATGGGAGCTTCCCATAGGATTATACAGCAATTCGGTATGTTTAATCTGGTGAAATAGGGATTCGAATAAAAATTTAAAGGGCAAGTAATTCGACCATCGAATGGTCGAATGATCGAATAGATTTTTACTGGAATCATTTGAATCATTCGAATTATTTTAATTCGATGGTCGAAGTGCCCAAAAAAGGTATTCGAAATTCGAATTCAAATCTTTTTGAAAATTCAATCGAATTTCAAATCCTTCACACAAATTTAGTAAATCTGCCCCATAGAAACTTCTTAAAAACAGTAGAATAATTCTAATAATTGTTTTAAAGATGTGATTAATTAAAGATCTGATTAATTAAAATATGCTGTTGGTAATTGTTGCAATACTTTTAAACAACTACACTAACTTTAAGGGGCCGATTTACGAATTTCACGTGAAATGATCGAAGTTCGATTGAATTTGAACAACGATCGTACAAATTTTTACGTGAAATCGTAAAGTGAAATTTGGCCTCTTTGATCATCATCATTCGATGATCAAAGGAATTAAAATTTTAAAGTTATTCGACTGCCTACTTCGCCAGATTGAACTGGTATCCGATCGTACCAATTCATCGAGAAATCGGATATCGAGCAAAAACCTAAAACAATTCGATAAACATTCGATGGTCGAATGCTTATCGAATTACGAATTTGGTACTATTGGGGAATAATAGTAAATTTGCCCCTAAGTCCTGCTCGAATACCATTCGTACGATCGAAGCGTACGATCGTTCGAAACGTACACATTTTTCAGACTCTCGAAGGAAATTTCACGATTTTTTTGTGAAATCGAACAATCGGTATCCGATTGTACAAATTCATCGAGAAATCGTATATCGAGCAAAATGATAGCCTAAACCAATTAGATAAGCATTTGATAGTAGAATACTTATCGAATTGCGAATTTGATCAAGCTAATTATGGGGAATAATAGTAAATTTGCTATGCTACCACTACTGAGGCATGGGGTTTTTCAAGATGATGCCAATTTGTGTTGTAATTAATAATTCAATGATCAGCCTTTGTTCAAAGATGAAAAACGCTTTCTACTATTCATTGATTTCTTGCCATCTTAGAAGCACACCAAATCCAACAGGTTTGAACTGTATTCGATTTACTTTTAGTTAGAGATGTTTATCTCTCCATCTGTCTGCCCATCTGTTTCTGGACAATGTAGGAATAACACTCATCATATACAGTAAGTTTGTGGCACATTTGATACAGAAACAATAGTGTGAGAAATTGTTACTGATACTGGCATAGTTAAAATGCAGCATTATTATAGAAATATAATACAAGCTTAATAATACAAAATAAATTAATTACACATTGAAAATGTTTTTCTCAGTGACCAATTACCAATACAATCCTGACAAAATTAGTATTTGTATATATGTTATGTTTGTATGTATATGTTATTTGAAGTTCTTTGTATTCTTTATTACATCATCATTATTCACTGCTTTTAGCATATAATGTTGCTGTTCTGGAGAAATGACACTGCATTCATTTTATTTGCATACTTGTATTTTTCAAAAGGTAAATGTATTCCAGATATAGTTATATGGTGCAGGTTTGGAATATTTGATCCAGAATGTTTGGGACTTTGGGCTTCCTGGGTATGGCGTCTTATAATTTGGATGACTGGTCCAAGTCTACAAAAAAAAACATTTAAGTATTTTAGCCCAAAAGGATTTTTTGCCATCAAAATTGATTCCTGTTTGGTTATATGTGTCTAATAATTACAGAGAAAGAAGGAAACCATTAAAATATCTGAATTATTTTCTTTAAGAGGACTCTATAGGTGATAACCTGTCATTTTGAAGCTTTCTTACAAAAGGCCAATCGACAGGGATTTAAATAGAGCTAGAACAAAGGCATTGATAAGACATGCTGTTATACCTTCAAAGAAATTATAAAACCCCCTGGAACAACTATATCAGTATTCCCATTGATAAATGTCAAGGAAATAATTTAAAGTCTAGAAATGACTCCCTTTCTTTTTTATTTTCACAAATTGTATTATTGCATTTTTTAATTGTAATTGTATTATTGCATTATGAATATCTAAACATTTAAGGGGTTAGTTTTGAAACCTCAATTTGTTTTCTGTTAAATGGTTTTTTGGGAAAAACTCAAATTTACAATGAAAAAAAACTTAATTTTTTTAGATTTATTATACCTGAAGCTGTAAAAAGTCTAAATCCAAAAATCTGCCATCTCAAATCTGTCCAGGTCATTTAAAAGTCAATGGGAGATGCCTCTTTTACAATATGATGTTATCGTGATCTGTGTTGGCTTTCACCTCATAATGTGAAAGATGTTGGGTTTTGGGTGATAATCTGAAAAAATTTCATTTCGTTGTCAAAATCGAAAAATTCATATGATCAACATTTTTGCTTGACTTTATTGTGTTTTTTTAACCAACAACAAGGAATGGTGCAAATAATAGCCATAAAAACATTATAAAAGAAAAATGCAAAAAATTAAAGGAGAAATATATGTGGGCAGGAGGGCATACTCACAGTTCACCCCAGTCCCAAGGGGAAAATGTGAGTTCCTCCCAAAAAAGTAATTTAACCAACAAGTAAAAAATATTCAAGTTTATTTGGGACATGTTAAAAAGTGGCCTTTATCTTGTTTTTTCCCAACCTGACTTTTTCGAGTTATTTTATTGATAAATAAGAAATTGTGGATGGACGTTTGGTCGAGCTTGGTTTAATAAAACAAATGTGCTCACAGGAATATATAGCCTAAATGTAAATAACCTTAACTTCATATGGTCCTTAACATCTTCCCATTTATACTAGCAATATTGCACTCTCCAGTGACTTATGTATATGTTTGTCTAAAATATGCTAGCAACTGTCTGTAACAGTTCAATCAAGGTTTGCTAATAGAAGATCTGTGACAGAAGGTATTACTGAAGATTGGACAAGACTGTTTGCTAGCATCTTAAATTACTTGTATGTTCATTGTTCATTATAAGTAAACACACACCCAAATTAAGCTATAGTCTAACCCTATCTGCAAAAAAGCCATACATAAGTGCATGGTAATTAAGAATGCTAAGTAAAGGCATTTGCTATACAGATTTCTTCATAGTATATCTGGGACATTTCCACCTATAATTCACCAGAACACATGGCAGGATAAATGCAGTGGAAATTTTATGTAAAATGCCACATCGTGCTGGGTAATTGTAGTGCCATTTCATGTATAATATCCTAGAACAAATGGCAATATAAATACAGTGCCAATTCTGTATACAGCGAAGAATGTCGCAAGATAGTAGTATAAATGCAGTGCCAGTTTCATGCATGATACCCTAAAAAACATGACAAACTAAATGCAATGCCAGTTAAAGTATAAGGTACCAACAATTCATGGTAGGATATAGTGGTAATTTCTTGAATAATAACCCCAGAACACAATAAATTCAGTGCTAACTTCATGTATAATACTGCCATACTGTAATATGACATTTGTTGTGCTTGTTTGGGAGTGACTTGGGCTTTCCAAGTGTTCATTAAAGGCCACCCATGAAGCCATACATATGATACTTACAAATGCACATAATATACTGTAAATCTTCTAAGAATGAGTGCCATGTTTTGGCCACATATACTCCATACCGATAGAAATCAGTTCTGAAATGTAGTTTGGCAGTGAATATTGCATTTGTACAGCATTTTATTAAACTCAAGATGATTTCAGATATATTTGAGTGGGCTGCTGAATTGTATTAATGTGTATGTTTTTTGGTAACACTACAATATTGAAATAAAATAAGGTATAAAATAAATAAGATATATAGTCTAAACAAAATCTGGCTTATAGAAGCTTTAAAGGTCTAATAAGTCTTAGGTAATAGATGTTGTATTGAACTATAGCATTCAGAAAAAAATTGTGTTTTTAAGCCTGTAGTCAACAATACAATTATCCACCCACATTGAAAAATTATAAAAATGTCAGGTTTGAGGAGATAATAACCCAGTTAGCATTTTACATTTTACATTCATTTGAAAAGCCTACTAATCGTTCTTTTGTTTCCCAGAATTATGGATTTAACATTTGCACCTCATGATTTAGACATTTGCTGCAACAGAGTAAAGAAAACTTTTGTTTATTTCTGGGATACATTTGGGGGCAGATTTACTAAATTCACGTGAAGAATTCGAAGTTCAATTGAATTTGCATTAAATTCGAACTTGAATCTTCAAATATGCAAATTAGACAAATTCGACCATCGAATATTCGAATTTGAATAATTCTAATCAAATAAAATTTTATTCGAATATTCAAATATTTGATGGTCGAATAACTTTAAAAGTTTAATCAACCACCTACTTCGCCAGAATCAAGCTACCGAATTGGGAAGCATTACTTTTGATTGAATAAAAAAAATTCTATAGATCGATTTAATCGTTCAAATCGATCGATTCAAACGATTGAATGATCAAATTTTTTACATATCGAATCGCAGTCAAATCCTTCGAATTCGATAGTCGAAGGATTTTACTTCATGGTCGAATTTCGAATTTTTTTAAATTCGAAATTCGACCAATAGTAAATCTGCCACTTGGAGCTACATGGAACCTGTTTCCATAAACACACAGGGGCAGATTTACTAAGGGTCGAATTTCAGTTAAAACTTAAAAAAGTTAAAAAACTTCGAAATTCGACCATCGATTTTTTTAAAGGTATTTGTGATAGAAAATGGATTGAATACATCAATTTTCAATTGAATAAAAATCATTCGAATCATTCAAATGCATCATTCGTTTTTGGGCAAAATCCTTCGAATTTCTATGACTGGGAATTCCTAGGAATTACTTTCAGTACAGGTTCCAGGAGGTCCCCCATAGGTTGAAATGGCAATTCTGCAGCTTTAAGGTGGCAAAGTGTCCAATTTGAAGGATTTTAAAGAGATAGTACTTTCAAATTCGAATTTTCAAGTTTTCCAATTCAAATAGAACTTTGGGCTATTCTATAGATGAAGTAGCCCAAAATTACTTAGAAATTCGAATTTAATTTGAATATTCCCTTTGATCCTTAGTAAATGTGCCCCTTAGACTAAGTAGTA
>CM044435.1:104580267-104594428 GCA_024363595.1 Xenopus borealis
TTAAGTGGTTATTAAAGTGGTGTATACATAATATTAGTATTTTTTAAAGCAGGCAATTAAATTAAATGAAAACCATTCATTTATAAAAGAAGGGCATTTTGAAAAATAAAAAATCTGGATGCAACTCACCATATTTCAGAATTACAAGGTCATGGGGTTCTTACCAAATACAATGTGACAAAACTTGCAGGTGGTTGGAAAATGCAGGTGCAAGTTAGCAGCATTCTTTGACAGATTTGAGTGCACATTTTTCTTACTGTGTGTGGATAATGAAATGATGGTGTGCAGTGTGACTCACAGCATTAGCATCCAATTCACTGGAGGAAGTCATTTGCATATGTACATACAGCCAGGATTTCAATACTTATGTTACTTCTAGGACTCACTTGCACCCTAGGACCTTGCATAAATCAAATCAGAATGAATGCACTGCACTAGCCACAACATGCTAAAGAGCGTATGTAAGTGTAAGACCCGTTTTGAAGAGCGTCAGAGGGCACACATTTTGCATTGTACTCGCATTTATATTGTACAGGGAGCAGAGAATGGCTTTTCCAGAGAGTCAGTTTTACCTATGTTATATTTGATTCCATTACATCTCTTAAATTTATGCACTATACAATTTCCTATACATATTAAATAGAGATGCAAGGTTTTCTTGTGAATCACATAAAACACAATAAGGCATACTCTCTTGTTGAAAACCATCACTTTGTGGCTACCTTCCTATATACTTTAATGGGCTTTGACAGCAAACTTTTTTATTGTGGCAGTAATTCCTGTAGAAATTGGGAGTGTGTCTTTTATAAATTGGGCACCCAACAGACACACACAAACACACATCATGACAACTATCCCTAGAGGATCGAAATGTGTTTATGTCTATGACCCTTTTTGTAATATAAACCATGAGTGCTTTAATTTTTCCATTCGTGTGTGTGTATATATATATATATGTGTGTGTGTAGTGTTTTTTTTATACAATAGTAAATGTATTTTTTAATTTTCTGCAGGTATCTATAGCCGTTGGATTAGCAGCATTTGCATGTGTCCTGTTGGTGGTTCTCTTCATTGTAATTAATAAGTATGGACGACGGTCGAAATTTGGAATGAAAGGTACTGTAGGACTGATGGCAGATAAATGTGATGTTTTCAAATACTGTCATATTTAAATTATTTGGATGCAAGTTAAATGGATACTATCACTCTTTTCATGAACCATTTAGTACATTGAAAAAAGTGTAAACATATCAAATGAGCAATTCACTTTCACAGAATTGTACAAAAGCGCACCCTAAATAATGACTCTTTAAAATTGGGAAAAACACTGAATACAGTATATCAGTGTTCCGTTGTTTGAATTTTTTACTGTAGTCCCAAGTTATATAAATAAATGTGTTTTATTTGGCTTTATTTATTTATAAACCCTGCTTGCAAAGGAGCACACATTCACATACCTTAATGCTCATTCACATGTTCCATAGTTGAGAGCAAAGACCAGCACCTGGAGGTTCTCACCATGGAGACAGGAAGCATAATACAAGAAAAACCATTGTGGCTTTTTCTTGCACTTTTTTCTTTACCCCTGCCCAATCCCTGATAATAATCAATATTTTCTCCCATTCCCATTCTCCTTGTTGGCACTACTCTAATGGTCTAAGAAATGTATCAACATTTAATAGCTCAGAGGATTGACAGATCTACCCTTCAAAGCTAAGATGATTTGATTTTGATATTGAAATTTTACAAAATGGGAAAAATAAGAAAATAGTTTAAAAAGCTATTTTGGGTGTACTATTTATAAATGCTACTTTTTGTGAAAATGGACTGACCCTCTAAATAAACATTTTAAAAAAGGTGCATATATTGTTGCTTGAAAGTGGGTTATCTGTAAACAGAACAGCTAAGACTTTATCTGTAATTTCCATGTAAAGCCTATAGATGCAAGTGCTCCTAGGTATTAAAGCTTATCTTGAAAAAAGTAAAAATAATACTGAGTGCTTGGTTCATTGTTAACTGGAGCCTTTGGAAATATTTGAACAAAGCATTACTATTTCTAAATCATGGCTCATGTTAGAAGTAACTATAATTTGATTTAGAGGAGTAATCAGTGGAAAACATTAAAAGTGACAGCATAAATATGCACCTTGATTTAACAATAAAAAACTTTTTCTTATATACCAAGAAGTTTGCAGAAGATATTAATATAAATTATTTATGTCTCTTTATCCACTTTTCTGAATTATTGTGCATTTGTTGAATAGTATTACTGTACAGAAGGGATCAAGAAGTAAATATTGATCTACTACTAGCACAGAGCAAATCTGTTATTTTCTAGCAGTAAAAAAAGTGAAAGTCATATTGTGTCTAGAAGGAAAATCCATACCAGGGTGCAGGGCACTACAAAGGGGATTGACTAGTCTATTATAAATGGAAAATGACTAGTTTCCGTTATGGACAGAAAAGTCAGCAATGATGTTCTACAATGACAATAAATTTATTTTTCTGCAGCCAATGCCAGAGGGAAAAGTAATTGTAACCTTCCAAAGAATATATACTGATCTTAACATACTAAGTAATACTTATTTTCCAATATACATGGTTTTGGTTATCACATGAATAATTGTCAGATTCTGGTGCCTGCTCTCCTGATTTAAGCCACAAGCCACCAGTGTCACAATTTATGCATTTATTGACATTTGATCTATATGATGTCAAAACTATATGGAACTGTTCAAGTATATTCTCATGTAAGGATTTGATAATAGAGAAAATAGATTTATTGTTATACTAGTATGGGACCAGAATGCGCAGGATGTGGGTTTTCTGGAGAAATGGTTTTGCTTCAATAAGGATTAGTTCTATCTTAACTGGGATCAATTACAAGGTACTGTATTATTATTATTACAGAGAAAAAGGAAAACATTTTTTTTTTAAATTTGATTATTTGGAGGCTATGGGAGATGACCTTTCCATAATGGGGAGCTTTCTGGATAACGGGTCTCCAGATAATGAATCCCATACTCTTATTCTATTTCAGTGTTTTGTTTAAGTTGTGATTTAAAGGGGCAGAATGTACCAGTAAAAAGGTAGTATATTCTCCCTATATTAATAGCATTAAAGATAAGATACGTTAATGAGCTTTGTATAATAAATCTCAATTTCCTCTAATTGCAGGCTTTTACCAGAGATTTTGTTAGGAGGGAGAGTTTAATTAAAAGGAAAAAACATTTTTTTTTGTTAGCATTATGTCAGTAAAGTATTTTGACAATAGGAATCTGTTAACAAAAATCAATTTCTCTCTTGACATTACACACCTTTGGGTGAGTGGGTTGCCACCACCCCACACCACTACTTATTTGTAGGGATTGACTACACATAACAGGTAGGAATCAGAGTAGCTTTAATACGGTGTATGGCCCACTCCTTTCTTTCTTTTCTGCATACTCTGAATTGTAATGCCAGGAAATACATTTCAGGCAAAGAGGAGATGATGCTTGCTCTGCCCTGAGCCTTCACAAGGGAAGCTTAAATACTTATTTTTGGCAATAGAAACTTGGTGAAGAAATGTCAACGACAAAGTAGACACCCCCTTTAAATACCTTCTCATCCATAATTATTTTGAAGACAGGTGTAAATTGTAAACCAACAACTTTGTGAAGATTTACCTAATAAGAACTATTTAGAATTGAGGAGGTTTTCCCCTGTACAAAATTGGTTATATATCTTTGTGTTGTTCAGTGAATTTTCTTGACTTGGCGTAATGCCACATTCATTGACTTTGTTTCCACTCTCCCTACTTAACACTTCTTGTTGATATTGAATAACAGATGCAAGACTTCCTTTACAGTCCCTGTGTAAATTAGCACTGAGGAACTCAGTAGAGAAAAATGTGAGTTGACAGGACTCACTGTGACTAATACGCTCTTCCTACGTCGGGGTCATGTTGCACTTGCAGGGAAAAAAGTATGTTGAATACACGGTTTGACTTAAGAAACTACTTGACAGTTACATGCTAGTACATAATACCATTTGAAAATAGAAACTAAATCTTTAAGACTTACACTCTACTTAGAATTTAGTATACTTGCTAAGACATTTACTGTAATTAACATTTTTATTGCTCATGGTAATCTTTAAACTTTTTTTAAATAAAATCTTTCCCAGTAAGGTGTTTTATAACATAAGCTACAAACTAATGCAACCTATGAAACATGCAGTATCAAACCTACGTTAAATATGCTTAAAGTAACGTTAATTTGAATAAAGGAAAAACTGACAACAATGCACTTTTTTTTTTTACATTGCCCCTTGAGTGTCTTGTTTTAAGTGGGATAGTGCATTTGCAGAAGGCAGATTTTTAATCACCACTGTTACAGTTTGTCTGTCGGCCACATTTGGTGAAATCTTTTAAATACAGCAATGGCTTAAGTGTTTTTTTCCACATTTATTTGAAATTAGATTTATATTAGTTCTATATTATATTTTAATTTGATCACCATTTGATTGGTTGCTATGGATTAATAACCAGGTGACTTTTTCACTATCCCATAAGAATATGATTTAGAAAGATGATAGGTAGATAGATAATAGACAGATAGATATCGTTGGACATAGACATTTTTAGTGCAACTGATCCAATTTGCTACAAAGTGCAAGCACAACTGTGCCAATTTTGATTACCAATAATTGCTGGATAAATTGTGGATGAAGACAAGAAGATTGCTTCCAAAAGGTACTCACTTCTCTTATAAGTTACAGAGGCGTTCCATGACCATAAAAAGGCATAAGCCCAAAGGTAGGTCATGGATATTATAAGGTGACTTCTAATATCCTCATATTGTGCAGGGTACATTATTTGAACAAAATGTTTAGTTGGTTATGTGACACAGATTACATCACTAGCCACTATACGTATATGATATATTATATGTTATATTTGATGACACCACTAAGCACCATTTATAATGAAGGATATAATTTACAGATCTGGGATCCATTATCCAGAAACCCATTATACAAAAACACTGATTGCTGTTAGAAATATACTATGGATCTGCTACTGTGCTTATTATTTTAATATTAAGGGCACATTTAATAAACCTCAATTTTTTCTGGTCAAGGTTTTTAGGGAAAACTCAAATTTTTCTGGGAACATAAAAACTTTAAGTTTTGAGAGATGTACCATACCTCAAAGCTGCTAAAAATCAGAATCTGAAACTACGCCATTTCAAACCTGTCAAGGTCATATAGAAGTCAATAGCGGACAGCGCTACGCAACAAGTTGGCGCTATAGAAATACATGTTAATAATAATAATAATAATGTCCCTGAAGTTGTTTCTTGACAAAATGATAGGCAAGATATTAAGAGCTAAAATTCAGAAAACATTTTAACTTTTTTTCTGTTAATTTATGGAAATTATAAAAAATAAAGAATGTACAAAGAATTAAAGCACAATTATAAAGGTATTAGTTTAGTTTAGTAACATAGGCAAGTAATTGATTTGCTGCTATCAATTTAGTATTCAGTTACAATGTATCTTGTTTTTATCAGTGTAAATATAATGGTCAAATTAGGATGTTATTTATCTATACAATATGCATTTGTGGTATGATCACAAAATTGGGGTTGATGAAGACACATCATCATTGATTAGTTGTTTTCCTGCCATATGTGTATATATGGCATTTTCATTTTCATTAAGAACCTACCACTTTGAGAAAGGGGACCAAAACATTAGTCCTCCTTTTAAGAATATTTTGTTTTAATTTTTTAATCCCTTTCAGTGCGGATGTTACTTGATGGTTAGTTATATGATGTGTCGAGAGTGCTGGCTCTACTGTGGGAGCCGAAACGTTGGAAGATGTATTGTGAATAAAGTAGCAGCAAAGATTCACCGGCACACAGGTAATGCAAGCAGGTTAAAACCTTGCTAGTGTTTATTGCAGCATGCAACGTTTCGGGGTTACCCTCTTTATCAAGCATCATGATAAAAGGGGTAACCCCGAAACGTTGCATGCTGCAATAAACACTAGCAAGGTTTTAACCTGCTTGCATTACCTGTGTGTTGGTGAATCTTTGCTGCTACTGGATTTTGGGGTTGCCGTTTCCCCCTTTTTTGCTGTGCACCAGGGTCACCATTGGAAGGGCCAGGGAGTGCGAGTACTCAATTGACTGTTCTGTTTTGTGAATAAAGACACATTCATTTCTTCACCAAAAGAAAGGTGTGTGGGTCCCTTCATATTATATATATATATATATATATATATAGACAAAGACAAGAGGTCCTCTGCACTCAACCCATTATCAATATATTTAAGACATTGAGACATTCTGTGCATACAACTACTAAAAAATGCCTTACCCTTTAAACAACAGGGATTGTTTGTCCATATATTGCTGGCCAACTACGTCAAAGTCATCCCATATCTGGCGACTCGTTTTTCCAGCAAATTTTCGCTAAGCGAAATTTTGCTGGCGATTCGCGAATTTATTAGCCAGCGGCGAATCGCGGGAATTCGCAGCGAATTCGCCCATCACTACTCACCACTAATTTTTAAAACCATTAGGTGGGGGTGCAATGAGAATCTTGTCTTTGTCTATGTATTTTGTGGTCACAGCCTCATTATATATAGTATATAGTAATATATTAGTAATATATTAATATTATATATATATATATTTATATATAGTAAATTGGCACATGTTCGGAATGTTTCTGGCATGCAGTAATGGGTTTAATGAATTTACACATTTACTTTGAGCAATCCACTTAAATTTATTGGGTGGTAATGCTCATTGCTGCTCATGGTCAACACTAAGTAGTATCCAAAACAGTGCCCTTTGATGCAAATCTTCAACAGAGAACCATTTTGGATCTAATCAAGCTTACTTTTTCTCTGAGAGTCACCTTTCAGCATCCTCAAAGTTTATTGGAGTTTTGAATAGCTAATTCCTATTAATCTCTAATGGTTAATTTCTATTACTAATTAATCCATCCAATAATTCATTTTATTTTCGGATTTAGAAACAATGCAATTTACAGTAATCTGATATATGTATAGGCATGATGCGGTTGAAGTGTTGACTTCTTTTTCTTCTTGATTCCACTTATCAAATTGGAAGATCTATTTGAACAGGACATAATGGGATATGGGAAATATATGATCACTACTAAATTTGAAACCATTAGGCAGGGGTGCAATGAGGCTGTGGCAACAGCATTCATACAGGCAGGGTCTCTGTGAAAAATATTTAATAAGGTAAGATTCTTCATGAATCTGATGAAAGTGGGTGTAGGACTGAATAGGGATGACTTTGACATAGTTGGTCAGGTTTAATATACTACAAAATATAGACAGACAATCCCTGTTTAAAGGGATTAGTGCACATAATGTATTAATGTCCATAACATATTGAGTATGGTGCAGAGTATCTCTTGTATATGGTTATAATGGGAAATGGCATGTTTGTATTTCACAGCTTTCTAAATAATACATTTCCAGATTTCAGATCCAATACCCATACATTCAGGCTCCACTCAGTCAGTGACTCATGTGTCTGATGTATAAAGGAGCATTTATTTTGTTTTAGCAGGTAGCAAGAACAAGACCAAGCAAGCAGTAAATTCTGTGCAGTTGTCATTACGGCTTTATATCTCCTTTTGTGTAGCTGAAGAGATAAGTAGTAGAAATAGTTAATACCAAATGTCTTTAAATTTCTGTGAAAACACAAGTTTATTTTTGTTTTGTCTGCATTGTCTAAACTAAGCACAAAGTACACAAAGTCAATAAACATGAACTGCTATGGCTATAAAGATAAAGGGGAAAAAAAAGTCTCAATGAATTTTAAAATATCTCAATACATTGAGGGAACAAAACTATCTCACTATTGGTGTATTGCCAGCATTTATTGTTGCTTTGCTAGAAATAAACTATTAGCCATTAGGGAGTATACTATCTTCTAGATTAATTATTTTCTAAAAGAATGGAGACATTCAGGCTTAGATTTTAATAAGAAGAATACAGGGATTAGAAAAGTGATCCTGTGTGTATGTGTTTATACATAGCAATGTTCTCATAGCAGTAATTACTTCCCCTGTAAGGACCTCTTTGGGCCATTAAAAAGATGTGTTTGTAAGTGGCATGTTCCAAGACTGAGTCTAAGTGGAATTCAATACTCTATTGTCTTTGATGAGTCTCTCATGGCATTTTATATTGCTTTACAACTCCACTGCAATCAGGTTTCATATTTTCCGTGATGTAGTTTGTAAACCCAGAATAGACAGCCTTTAGCATGCCAGTGAAATACTTTAAAAACAAATTTATTCTTGTATAGCTCTGCTGAGATTATGCCAAACTTTGGAGACACATTGGGTGTCTCAAACATATAAAAACATAAATTGGGGAATGCTACTGAAATGCTTTTGTATCTGAAGTGATACTGGAATACTTTTGTATCTGAAGTGAAAGATACTGGAATACTTTTGTATCGGAAGTTAAAGAAAAGCCCCATCGACTTGAGGAAAGACTTACCACCTGGGAAGTAACTCATAGCAACCAATCAGTGATTAGCATTTTTCAGCCAGCTGTAGGTTGAACACTGAAAGCAATCATTTTATTGATTGCCATAGGTTACTGCCCAGGTGCAAATTAGAATTTGCCCAGTTTTAATAAATAGCCCCCTTAGTGCTTTCATCCTGTTCTTCCCCCAATATACAGATGAAGCCACTTTTGATTGTACGTTTGACACAGAATAACTTTCCTTAGACATCCCATTTAACTCACTTATCACAGAATATTGTGTCACAGCATCCCATCCAATTAAAGAGTTCACCATTGAAAACAATGGTGCTTTGGTATGCTAATGAAAAGGTTAAATGCATTAAATGAGTTAAGATGACTTTAGATAACACAGTTTCTTCAATTAACCCTGAGTCACGACGCATTTAACACTCAAATACAAGTGGCTGCATCTGTATATCCTAAGTTTGACCACTGTTAGGTGTAGGCAATATAAATCAATTTTGAGTGGATGGCGAGATTAGGAAACAATACATTCATTATATGGGCAGGGAAAATGTCCCCTTTCCTTAACAAAATCAACCCTCACCACCAATTCTTTAGTAAAACATTCAAACAGACACCATATTAGGTTGAAAAGGCCACAGCCAGTTTATAAACAGCAGGATTTAATTTACTTAAGATAATCATATGCTCAACAATACATAATTAACATCAATATCAAACCTTTGTTTGTCTTACTCCCCGAATTAACCACTGAAGGCTGCTCTTGTTGGAATAACTTTAACCATGTCAAAACAATGAAGCTTGCCTTCTTGTCCATAAAGAGACTCCCTATTCAACATTTGCTTATAGCCACAACAGCTACCCTCAGTCTAACTTCTGCCCTCTACCCTTCATGCAGAGACACTAACCATGCTGCCATAAACCCAATGAATACCATTCCCACTATGACAATTTCTCCATCCATTATAATAAAGGGTGGGTGGGGCTTCTAAGTTCCTCTCCCACCATAAAAAACACTAGCCCAGCCTCACAACCAATCACTTATGTTACTATGTTTTCCATAACCTCTTGAGCCAAAAGGGGTAAGGACTTCTTTCCTAACCATGTCATGGCCATGTCCCATCATCTGCCTTACTTGATCCTCGGGTCATCAATATGAGCAAGTAAGTATAAGTACATCATTTAAAAAGATAGAAAACAACTATAATTTCCCTGTTAATAGAGTAATTATCTAAAATGAAAGAATACAAAAAATAAAACATACTAAATAGTGTTCCTTTCAGGAGGGTGCCATGTATACTTAACTCATAATAACGCTATTATTTTGTAATAGCCTATTCAAATTTGTTGCACTGCTATTATTTTCTGCTAAGGTCTTGCTAAAGTGCATTTAGCTATTACTGTCCTAAATTTTCTGCTCTTCAACCTCACCCTGTCTGTTATATTCTTTTTAACTTGGAAGAGGTTTTTTCTGCTAAGGTTTGAACTAAATATGTACTGGTATATCCTGGTCTCTGTGATCTTGAGAAATGGACTGTAATTTTCCCAGTTGCTATGCAGCAAGAACAACAAAACAAAGTGTGAACTTATGTCAATACAAATGCCAAAAACAACCCCCCTGAGAATTAACAATTTATACCTTCTTATGTTACTGTTCCTGTCTTCACTGTTTTTTAATTTTTTGTGTTATCTCTGATTAACTTTTTTTTGCCCTTTGAACCCATTTGACAGGAAATTGGAATAACCACCAGCATATTCTTTTGGAGCTTCTTTATATAACAAGCTGAACCTAAAGTTCTTTAAGGAAAATGTTAGTTCTTTTTTTATATAGGGGTTGCTTTTAGTGAAGGTAGATTAATCTGCGCTTTAATCAGTGGATTGGATGATTTCTGATTGATGCACTGACTAGAAAAAAAAAGATCTCACAGATGGAGCACTCACTATACCAAATGATTTTTGGATGTAATTTCCCAACCTACTGAGATTGGAAAGTCAACAGGGCAGAGACCTCTTTCCATTTATCTCTTTACTCTTTGGGCACAATTTAAGAATGCTTGTTTGGGTGCTAAAACCACACAAGAGTTTCTAAACTCTTGCATGGTTTCTTGATCAAATAACTTGGCTTCCTGAAGAGGATTTTATTTTAGGTGCTAAGTTTATATTTATTGTAAAAACCTACTCGGGGTAAAAAACCCCAATCAGCTAAAAGCTGAGGTAGTTGAATCAAGAAACCACGCAAGAGTTTAGGCATGGTTTTAGTATGATCCACATCAATTCCAAAGAAAGACGGCACTCTGATAAGGGAAACCAGTTTTATTACTAAATTAGGATGCTAAGCCCTATGCATTTTGGGAATCAATCCCTTCATCCTAGGCTGCCTCATAGGCTGGATCATAGCAGTGGGACGCTGCCGGCTGAGCACCCGATCAGGAGCAGTGGAGCAGCACTAGGAGAGGTGAGCTTCGAGCGGTCCATTTGTTTTGAGTGAAGCATGGTTTTAGTATGCTTGAGCATTCTTAAATAAGTCCCTTATACTTTTTGCAGAGATTGATTAGTATTTATCAGTCTATAATCATTTGAAAAAAAACACTAATAAAGAAATTCAACTTTTAAATTTTTTTGGAGGAAAAAGCAAAAATCTTATTGTTCCATCATTCATTTTCAATGAGGCTGTAAAATCTTGACGGTTTACAACCACTTTTGACAGTGGAAGATAGATTGCAGGTCTTACAGCTTGTGCCAGTGCAAACAATAAACAAATATGACAAATTATGCCACCTTCAAGTACATATTAGAAGTGCACAACACACAATTCTTATTTGTAATGCAATAACTGTCTAATGAAGAATATCACATGGCGAAATGCACATTTTTATTATTATTTGTGCAGCCTTGTATTACTTTCCCCCTAAATGTTATAAGCGTTTGGAGACCAAACATGTGGTGATCCCAAATCATTTCTGGTATTTGTCTCTGCATTTGTTCTTAGGTATGGTTTTGGAGGATTAAAACAACCGTTATTACTTTGTGCTGTTGTCAATTTCCATCTGTGAACACATTAAAAGTAACATTGTGGACCAAAAAATGGAGTCAGTAATATTACCTGGAAATAAATCCCCACTTATAGTTAAATCAAGTCAATGAAATAATCTCCTCTGGATGAAGCTATTATGTAGGATAATTTCTTCCATTAGCATAAATGTTTCAAGTTCACTTATACTTGGTATTTGTAACTTTGCTGCTCCTGACCTGAAGACATTTCTTTAGCATACAGGCACTGGTCACTCCTAATTATTAAATCTAAGTACAACATAGACAATACACAGGGAGAATTTCAAACAAAGACAGAAAACCCGACAATAACAAGGAGTGGTAAAAGAGTCAGAGAGAGAGCAGACCCAAATCAGTGTGTCCCTATTGACCTTGCTGAATGTTAATAGCCCAGTAAATGACTGAAGCCATAATAGTAAATTGTTTTTATGAAAAATGTCCAGTGTCTCTGTCTTAATTTTTTCCTTAGCAACACAAAAGATCAGTGCAACAGAGCATGAAAAGAGAGTATGTGGTTACTGGCAAATTGTAGCCAAATAACAGACTATGTTCTTTAATTTACCTTTTTCCTTTATCTTTATTTTGAAATCTGTGAAAAAAGCATAACATTAAAATATCATCTGTGGTGTACATATGTTTCCTATATAGTCTATGGGAAAGCAAAACGTTAAGCTCAAAGTCTATATGCATGCTTTTTTGGAGGGACATTGTTACAAATATAATACCTGTGTGCTGTGACCCTCGTACTATTGTATATACAATTTACTGCAATTGTAGAACAAAAAAAATACAAGAAATTGTTTAATATGCATTGGAAAACTGTGCCACAAATCTTCCAGACACCGGAGGGTCTAATTAATTTTATAATTGTGATGGACCTCCATAGGGGTTATTTGCTCTGTTAAATAAATGGTTTTTCTGGAAGGCATTCTGCTGTGTATGTCATAAAGATTAACACTGTATGAATGTGCTCCAGAGAGGTTGCTGATAGTATTTTTCATCATTCCTTTTCTCCCGCCCTTAGCTTAAGCCACAAGTGATGTTTAGAGTAAATGGAATACTGTGATCAGATGGAGGCTTCAAATAGAAGAAACACTCAAATTATAGTGCACCTCTCACGAATCAATATATGATCAGTGATATTGATCAGCAATTCAAATCACTCAGACAGAAAAAAACTGAAGCATGTGAATGTGGGAAATGTTCCAATTTTATTGTTGACTGTTTGATTTGGCCTTGCCATAAGATAATAGGAAGAGAGCTTGTACCAAAAAGGGCCTGGCAGTGAGGGTTGCAGAATTATCACTATGTATAGGGGAGATTTTCTAAATGGAAATGTTTTTTTCAGTATCACATTTAAAATGTAGCATTCATCATGATATGGTTATTACAATGCAAATTTCACTTGGGAATACCATATTTTGACGACCTGGTTGAAAGTGGCATAATTTTGGTGCAAATTTACGCGAAAAACGGCGCTCACCAAAAATGACGCGACGCAAACGACGCGACGCAGGTTGGAAACAATGCGTTTCGCAAATTTTTTGCGCCAATTCGCGAATTTCGCTGGAAATTCGCAAATTTTTTGGCGAAGCAAAACGGGTGAGGTTCGCCCATCACCAGTTGCCACCTTTTCTGGAAAACAAATACTGGCTTTCCTATATATTTATCTTTTTTCACTATTAATGATATTGGGATCAAGCATAATTTTAACTGGCCAGTCCAGTAAAATACCGGCTAGGTGGCAGCCCTAGTTGCGCTATGGACTCAAACTGAAATTCATCTGAAAGGCTACAAGTTTTAAATCAATCTAGTGCTGCTGTGAAAATGTTCAGAAATATTGCTGTAATACTGTTTTATTTTCTTTGCAAAAATTATTATCTATTATATTCTTGCATTGGTAACAATGTGATCCCTCAGAACTGTGCCTTGCTATCTTCATGATCCATCTTAATGTTTACATTTCTCTTTGTAATCTGCTTCTCTTTAACTTTAAATCTGAAATTACATGTGGTTGCTTGGGGCAGAAATGCCTGGAAATGAGAAAACAGATTAATCTTAGGGCTAGACATTTTTTTATTTCTTATATTTATTTTTAGACAATCAATTTTTTTATTTTTAGACAACTACTGCCTAGTTCCTAGGATAAGTGGGACAACAATGCACAAATCCGATTGGTTACTACACATGCTTAGCAATTCTATTAAGGGAAGTGGAAGTGTCTACTTCCTTATGGCTAATTTCTTACATATACATAGGGCAAAAGGATCTTGTATTTCTGTGCATACAGTAAAGGCCCCTCAAAGAGAGTGTTAGTCAACCAGTTTGGCTGCAAAATGCATATGTGTCCATATATTTAGCAATATATACTGTTAACATAACACCAATATAACAATTTGGGTGATGGGGCACTTTCAGGTTAGTCGGGGAGATCATCTGAGTGGCAGATAATACCACAGCATAGTATGGAAAGTTTTTTCTGATTGTGTAAGAAATTCAATAATATTGTGTACAGTAATTAAAACAAATGGGAGAAATTTTGCTTTGTAACATAGTAACATAGTAAGTTAGGCTGAAAAA
>CM044435.1:104597255-104615991 GCA_024363595.1 Xenopus borealis
GCAGCCAGATATTATTATATGGAAATAATTTTTCATTTTATTACACTGTGGAGAACAGGCAGCTATAGAGACATCCTGATTAATTGTTATAACTCTGATAACTCATGTAGGCATTTTATAGTGTGTCTCTGGACTTTTTAGTTATGCTAAAGTACCTGAGCTTTATATTGTTCTAATTAGGAGGATAGGATTTATTTCTATTTTGCGGTAAAGTATATAAGGTATAATTAGATCGTTTTGCATTGCCTATGAACAAACTGGGGCTTGGGCAGATGTGCTGGAAGTCCCCTCCGGGCTCTGTATTTGGAAAAGAAGAAGCCTCCAGCAGAGCTTTGCTTGATTAATTACAAAACCATTGAGGCAAAACCAGAGGACTCTCAAACTGAAGCCTGCAACCAGCTGTTTACTGAACCTGAACACCTAATTTAGAGTATCACTCTTAAGACTCCGTACAAATGAAAGCCACACAAAGTTCTAAATGTCATGCACTAATTGCCTTGTTTTCTTGCTTACATATTGTTTTGCAGTTCGTGCCATTCTACAAATAAAAGGCAAATGGCCCAGAATGTTCTTTTGCCACTTCAACCGAGTTTAAAATTTCATGTGAGTGACCTTGATCTGGTGACTCTGAAACCTGATGAATTACAGACCCCTGTGTCCTGGGAGATGCTGATAGTTATAGGTCAGCAGCAGCTATAGGACCACATGTTAGAAAAGTCTGTTTCACACACTCATCAATAATACAACGTTATAAATTGATTTGCCTGGGTCAAGTTTTCTGGCTCACAAGGATGTTGGTTTTTGTTGTTGTTGGTTTGTTCTAGTTAGCATGTGGCTCCCTGCTTATCCTTGCAGTTCTTTTGTCCTGAGTTAGATTCCAGGTCTGTGTGGGTTACTACATATTGAAGAGATGTGCATATTAGCTAGACTCTGGTTTTCTTCAGTAAATTGTCTCCAACTGAAATTAAAATACATGTGAATCAGGAACTTAGATTATATATTCCACTAAGGAATGGATCTACAGTATGCAAAACATTACCAATATCTGTGTTGCTATACAGGCATATGACATATTAATCAGTACTTGGAACCTGGGGTTTTTTCAGATAATGGATCTTTCTATTATTTGGATCTTCATACCTCATCTTATAGAAAATCATGTAAACCTTAAATAAACCCAATAGACTGGCTTTGCCTCTAATAAGGATTCCTTATATCTTAGTTTGGATCAAGTACAAGGTACTGTTTTATGATAACAGAGATTTCTAAAATTCTGGATAATGGGTTTATGGATAACAGATCCTATACCTGTATATGAACAGAAATACATTTATCCATAAAAACCTATGATAATATAACTGTACCCTGTGGGCAAATCAGAGATAAAATATGGATATACGCTTTACATTGTATCAGACATACAACAAGTTGGCGCTATAGAAATACATGTTAATAAATGGAAATGTATAAAAGGGTGAAATGTTAGAATGTTGAGTTTCATAAATCTTGACTTAGAAAAAAACATGGGTAAAAAATATTATATAATCTTCTTATTCTTCTAATTTTCCCTTTACTGTATATTAAGAATTAAGAAGGCCTATGTGGCTGCCAAAATGTCATGGCAATTTGCTGTATAGGCATGCTTGCTCACACTGCATAGATGAACTTGAACCTTGTCCTCCCAAGCAATCTTAAATAATAACCCAAACATCAATCAGTTCATGAAACGAGATGTATGCATGTTGAGTATGGACATTGAAAGCTTGTGTTTTATTGAGTTTCTATTGGATTTCAAAACTTCTGATAATCCCTTTATAGCATAGCCATAAAGGGCACGGCAGTATCCTCCAGCAGCAAGTAGTTAATGGTTACTAATGCATTCCAACAAAAACATCTGCTGTGATTTCACATATTTCAGAAACTATTTTGCACTTTTATGTTAGTGCTGTTTTTTTTCAGGCTGTGTTCTTGCCAGTATCTACTATCACCTTGAACAGAGTGGTATGCAGTAGCTAAAGGAGAGTTAATTTAAAGACTAATAAATGGGATAAATGGGATAAATGAGTTAAGTTTTTCTGTATCAAATGTACAATCCAAAGTGGCTTCATTTTAAGTTAAATCGGGTTGAAAAACACAAAGTTGATTAAGTTCAACCCCTCCAAATGAAACCCAGCATCCAGCCACACCCCTCCATACCCTCACAAAAATTTAATGTACAAAAATCCATACAAACGATATTATTGAGTATCACAATATCACACTGGATATTATGCTTTTCCAAGAAATCATCCAAGCCACTCTTAAAGGGCACCCATGGGCAGAAAAAAATCCCCAAACCAAAGGTGCAGGCTGATTTGGGGTTGTAGTAGTTTAAAAAAAAAATTGCCCCCTCCAGGTGCTGGTTTACTCGCACCGGGAGGGAGCTCCTGGTGCAAGCCGCCATGACAGTCCATGCGCATGCGCAGAATGAAAAGCTGCCTGAAATTGTGGCAGCTTTTCATTCGGGTTATGCGCATGACGTCACATGCACATACTGCACATGCGCATGGACTGTCATGGCTGCTCGCACTGGGAGCTCCCTCGAGGTGCGAGTAAGCCAGCGCAAGCAGGGGGCAATTTTTTTTTTAAACTACTACAACCCCAAACTGGAATGTAGGCTTTATCAGCCTGCACCTTCAGTTTGGGGAATTTGTTTCTGCCCATAGTTGCCCTTTAAAGACATTAACAGAATCAACTATCACAACATCATCTGGCAGTGCATTCCACAACCTCACTGTCCTCACTGTGAAGAACCACCTATGTTGCTTCAAATGAAAGTTCTTTTCCTCTAATCCGAAGGGGTGGCCTCAGGTGCGGTGATCCTCTTTATGGGTAAAAAGGTTGCCTGCTATTTGTCTATAATGTCCTCTAGTGTACTTGTAAAATGTAATCATGTCCCCTTGCAAGTGCCTTTCTTCCAGAGAAACAATCCTAACCTTGACAGTCTACCCTTATAATTTATCCATCCCTCTAACTCAGCTCATTTATAACCCTCTTAAGGACTGGAGCCCAAAACTTTACTCCATATTCTAGATGAGGCCTTACCAGGGACCTATAAAGAGGTATAATTATGTTTTCATCCCTTGAGTTAATGCCCTTTTTTATGCATAACTTTATTTGCTTTAGTCACCACAGAATGCCACTGCCCAGAATTTATCAACAAAACCCCCTAGATCCTTCTCTGTTAAGGAAAATACCAACAAACTGCCATTTAGGGGCAGATTTACTAAGGGTCAAAGTTAAAAAATTTGAAATTCGACCATAAAATAAAAATGGACCGTTTTCGGTGGAATAAAAATCAATTGAATGCATTATTCAGTTCGAAGAAATTTGGCAAAAAAAAAAATTCGGTTTTCAAAGATTTCCAAAAATACTCCTTAAAGGTTCAGGAGGTCACCCATAGGCTTAAATAGCAATCCAGCAGGTTTAAGGTGGTGAAGGGTCAAATAAATTTTTTTTAAAGAGCAAGTGACAAAGCAATGTAATTACAAACAACTTTCCAGTAAACATTCATTGCAATTTTTCAGTGATCTTGAAGTTATTTGTAAGTGCAATTACATGCTTCTTCTCAGGCCTGTTCATCATCTTATTTTGGTCTCCTTGTTTCAAAAGTGAGAAGCATCAGGGTACAGAATAGAAAAGGACAGGCCTATGTTTTTGTTATATTTACAAATAATCTCTGGAAATTTGTAATGCATGTACTGTATACTGGAAAGTTGATATTTGGGGTTGAAAATAATGGTTGGATTTATATCCCTTTAAAAAACAATATATAATAGATATTCAATCCAAATAAATCTTTTAACCCTCCCTAAGTGTGAAGTTTGAGTTATTAATATTCCACTGTTGCCTATGCATGTTTGTAATTTTTACTGTACATTTGAAAATATGGTGTAACAACATGGATGCTTTGACACCTGCAGCATTTAATGAGCCAGCCCGTCTGTCTCTCGTTAGGAGCCCCTTGTCAGCCATTTAGCACCTGTGCTGTCTGGACGTACTGTGTTGTTTTTTTTAACCCAGAGATTATGGACAGCATGATGGCTCCTAGAGGAGAAGGATTGTTGGCATCTTTTAGTTTTTATTTTCTTTTTAAGCCACCAATTACAATAGTCATTGTTGCAATGAACAGTAGGCAGAGGATGATATGCACTCCATATAGGGGCAGATTTACTAAGGGTCAAATTAGAGGGTTAATTAACCCTCAAATTCGACCATCGTATTTAGGTCGAATTAAAACCCCTTGAATTTGAATTTCAAATTCGAGGGGTTTTAACGAAATTTTATTTATGGAATGATCGAATAAGAAAAATTCGATTGATCGATTAAATCGATCAAATCGAAAGATTTTAACCATTCGATCTAATTTTTTTTATTTGATCAAAAAAATAGAAAATCCTATGGGAGCCTCCCATAGGGTTATATAGCAATTCAGTAGCTTTAATTGGCCGAATTGTTGTATCAAATTTTTTTTAAAGGACCAGTACTTGACTATCGAATTGGAATTGGAATTTTTGAATTTGTTCAATTCAAATCAAGTTTTTTGCTATTCGATTTTTTGCAAATTTTGCAAATTCAATGGTTGAAGTAGCCCAATAAAAAAATCAAATTTTTTTCAATTTGAATCATTCACACAAATTTAGTTGCGGGCCTATATAGTGTATATCAGAACTACTATACTCAGAATTTTTTTACTAGTAAAAATACAACACCTCTCAAGTGATTATGTTTCAGTTCATTCTACTTACATTAAGGGGCTCATTTGTACATTTTTTTTAAAACTCATGCAGATGTGAGGGGAACATGCAAACTCCCTGCAGACAATTTGCAGGTCTAAACTGATCTTAAAGAGCTGCAAAGCAATAGTGTTAACTACTGTGCACAGTGCCATCCCAACAGCTTAGTTAGCCCTCAGAACTAAATGAGAGAACCACTTGTGGAAAATCTATACATTTATCCTGCTTTCCACAGTGCTCCCACTTGGTAATGTATTTCCAGTTTAAAATGCAATGTATCACATTAGACACTCTCACTACATACAGCTACTAGTCTTTTAAAGCAAATATGTGAAGTACCACAGCAAGAATTAGCACAATATTGGTTTGCAAGCCCCTGGGGATAAATGCTCCACAAGGGTCATGTTCTAAAGTCCAGCATATTTAATGCCAGGGAAAACACAATAGGACCTACGAGTATCCAAGCTGAACATAAAGCTTGTGAATCAAGTCACATTAGAAATGTTATAATGAAAATAGAGAAGTAGATTGCCTTTGTTATTACTGCATGTTAAATATTTATCAACAGACAATTGAATACTTAAATGAAAGGAATTGGAGTCTGACCTCTCAAGAACCAGAGTATTTGGACAAGCAATTGTTTTCCCATCCATCTCTTTAGAATTAAAAGAGATTCAATCAGTTCATTGGTGGAAATAACTAGAGGAAGTGTCAAGAAAATACCATTTTAATTCATTATAGTGAATGATAAATCCTATTTATATTTTATGCTGATTAAAAAGTCTAACACTGAAAACACTTCAATGCAATTTTGCTTTGTACTGAAGCATTTTCATTTTGGTGGATGTCAGAGATCAAATGATTTGGATCCTGCAATGGGTTATTTGTTTACAGAGTGCTTGGTCAACCAGAAACGTACATTGGAGGAAGCTATGTTTAGTATAGTTGACAGGAGAAAACAGACACAGCATTTAGAATATAAATCAGGCACAGTTTGACATTAATAAGAAAGACAGTGGTAAACCAACTATTATAGGCTGTGTTTAATTGAACAAAATTAGAAGTATTCTTTGTAATATTCCACTTATCATGGTAATGGTAAAGTCTGAATATTGTGATCATTCTCACTTAAATACTTTTTTAAAATGTTTATGCAAAGTATCATCAATATTTCAACACTAAAACAATATTCAGTTCAGTTTTGCTATCCCCCAGTTATGAATAATGCTTTAACATTATGGCTGGTCAACCTGTGAATGTCTAGTGCTTTCTGGATGACCATAACCTGGTCTAAAGCACAGCTGCCTTATCCGACTTGGTCAGAGCAACAAGTGGGATGAAATGACTCATATGGAAGTATATGTCACAGTGAGTAAATGCAGTAAAATGAGGGTTCTCTTATCATAAAATATGTAAACACGGGTGCCAATGAGGCCCAAGAAAAAGAAAGCCTGTGTTTTCGCCCTAATTTTTGTGTGAATACTAACATCTCAGTTTGACTCCAGAGAAATAATAGATATAAATCAAACATTATTTTTTTCCCAGCATATTAAATATATAATGTACACCAAGCAGAAATAAGTATTATGGAACTCCTCTACAATGTTACCAAGAATCTTAGTGTGGCCCCACATTTTTTTGGAACATGGTTGCATTATCATTTAATATACAATTGCATAAGACTATTTCTTGTCATTTTTATACAAATAAATGCTTAATGTTTTGAGTTCACTACTCATAAATTTGCAACTATGATATGAATTGCACCTATAATTTTCCTGGGATTGTATGAGATCACAATACTGTTATCCAATTAATTAACAGACACTGTGTAAATACCATTTAACAATACTATTGTGAAAATCATACACTGCAATAGATAAAAATGTTCTCGTAAAATAAACTGTGTGTGGATTTTAAGGGAGTGAATGAGGGGAATTTTGACTGCTGTGGTTATCCCTGCATGCACTGTGCACAGCCCCTACAATCTATGCATCCCATATTGTTTGCCTAATATTGCTCCCTTATGCTGTTCAATATCTGGCTGATTCAATTGCCTGCCTTCAGATCATAAATGGCTGCAATGCAGGCCATTAAGAGAGGACCATGTCAACCAGTCAATGTGGTCCTTGTCCCAACTGAATATTTAAACCTGCCCAGAAAATATCTGCCTGATTTTTGTCCAAATGTCTATCTGATTGCCCATTGGACAGTGCCCATATCCGGCAGATAATCTGCTAACTGTCTGAAGGGGCTAAATCAGCAGTTTAAATCTATCTGTGGTCAGTCAATTAACTGTATTGGAAAGGAGAAGTGGGCTACAAAAATGTGGGTAATACATATAAAAACTTTGAATGTGGTTTTTTTATATGATTTCAGAGGGTCAAAGTTAATACTTTTATTGGCATGACATGTAACTTAGTTGTATGTACAAAAATAATGAAATGTTTTAATCTTTTGATAAAAAAGAAATTAATGTTAATTCTGATGTGTGTGTTTTGCATCCAGATAATAACAGGTCGTGGGAAGTGCAGAACAGCTGCACTTTTAATTATGCAGAAGAGCAGCAAATAAACTGGCAGTTACACACCTGTAACATATGCTAAAGTAAATGGCAGTTGCAGGCTATCAAAGATCCTGAATTGATTTTTATTTCTAATTCATGGACCATGGAATAAATATGACTAGAAATGCTGTATTTGAAATACTGATCTTGCTGTACCAGAAACAAATGTGTTATATCTTTGTAAGGCAGCAAAGATGCAGAGGAAAAGCATCTATAGCTGCTTCTAATTTATTTTATGCTAAGTTGCAATCTTAATACAATATTGTCACAGGAACAAATGAGGAAATAAGTGGTGATAAGGACCATTATGCTTAGTATAAATAACACACAGAGGCTGATTTATCAACATTCACATTAAATTTTTTTGAGCATTTGCAAAATAGATTTGTGGGCTCAAAATAAGTTAAAATGTGTCCTTAACAGGGCAGTAGCATGGAGAAACTGTAAATGTAGTGAATACATATGCTCAGAGAAAATATCTATACAGAGGTGCTGATTTTGTACAGGTTATGCCTAGTATTCATAGTGAGATTCTAGTTGATGTAGGAAAATGTATATATTTTATTAGACGAACATATAGTTATAGACATAAGCCTTTCATTTTCATAAACATTTCTACCTGAAGAAGAGCTGAGCAAGAATGCAGGCTTGCTAGTTTAATCATATGTTGGTTTACAAAAAGGTACACTGCTAGCATTTCATCTTTTTGCAGAGAGTCTTAAAAGATGGGCCTCAATGTGTGACTAAAGGAAATTATTTTCAGGCTATACCAGAAGCTTAGCAAGAGTAATACAGTATATAACATATTGTATGCAAAATATACTCTGTAATTAATGTCTTCCATTATCCTTTCTTTAATGCTCTTGGACACCAAATTCTGTTTTAAAGTAGTTACATCAGTAAAAAGCATACTGCATTGCTTGCAGAGGAAAATATATACTCCATATTTATATATACAACTGTACAGTCATAAATTGAAGTCCTGGTCTACTGTACGTCTTTCAGTGCAGAATTTCTGAGCCAAGCACCACAAGTTCACATATGTGGTCAATTATGGACTTGGAATATAGTAAACTATGAATCCCTAATCAAGGTATTTCATTTAATGATAAATATGGCTATATTATCACTTTCATTAAATCTCAGAATATTTACTTCTGCCACTTCTTTACTGCCAGTATAATCATCCTTCTCCAAATACCGTCTTAGTGTTGAATACTGATTTATCTTTTCTATATATTCCAAATTCTAATAAGATAGAATTTGCTAAGCTAGCTCTGCTTGTTTGTGTTTTATGTGTTATGTTATATTATTTCCTGTATAGCATCTGTGATTTCAGCAAATTTATGAGAAGTTTGAGAAAAATGCTTACTGCTGGTCACTCAGCAAGACTATTTCTTGTGCTTAGAAGAACTTCAAAAAATTACTTGAACTCAAAGTAGATACAAAACCCTCCCTAGACACTGCATTGTTTTGCAATGCTATTCTTGATTGGTCCCACATCAAAACATGTCAGCTTCAACTCTGCCGCAATGCATGATTAAGACTGACAGGATTTATATACAATTCCTCCATTGTTACCAGATACATTTATAGCTTGTTAGACATTTAATGAGATATATGAAACCGATCACGGCAGGTAGAGCCAGCAACAACAAAATCTTTCATGCGCATTAAAATGCTGTTTGACATTTCAAAGGAGCATTGACTGAAAGTCATTTGATATGGTTTGGTGTACATCAAACAGTTAAACTCTTATATGTGTGACCTGACTTGTAAGCTTAGCCGCATGATTGGATGAGCTGGGACATGAAAGAATTTAGAACTTTCAGTGTTTTCTGCACTTCAATCTAAGTGTTAACAGGGACCGTTAATTCGATATCAGTGAGATACTTTATACCAAAACAAGAGACTGATGTATTTGAATTACTCCTTTGTTAGATGGATCTGATGTTTGGTGCTGTTTTCCACAGTTGTTGCCAGAACTGTATGCCCTTCATTTCAAGATAATGAGTCACTGGCTGGGGAGCCATGGGAAAATAATTATTCCTCAAAATGATATTTTGTTTCTTGTAGTAGAAAATCAACTTTCCTTACCAATAAGCAATATATGACTTTTAATGGATTAAATGTAATAGTGGTGGGTAACACCAATACAATGTAACAATAGGGCTAAATCCAATACAATTGGATGATATCAAGTAAGAATATTTTATTATTGACATATTTCAGTATTATGGCCCCATATTACATTGTTATCAGGCCTTTTTGCTGTATTTTCAAAGTATGAAAAGTATGTCATGTGTATCCTGTGGCACAGACGAACAATAGACTTAATGACTATGAAGATTTTCATTCATCCAGGTCATGGTATATCTAATATAAGTAATTCTAAAAAACAACAAAAAAACAACTGGACTTGCCGAGTAATCATTGAAGATGTTTCACTACTCATCCGAGCAGCTTCATCAGTTCAACTGACTGTTATGGGAAGTTCAGCATATAAACTCTTCAATTAATCCAATCACAATGGCACATTGTAACTCTTCAAAGAGGTGATATCTGAAGTTTACAGGGGCATTGATTCTGTGTATTTACTGTGATAGGATTACCAATGTGTCATGCATCTCCTAGACACAGGTGTTACTTGTGAGAGTTGCAGGAATGGATGTGTGAAGTCTTCTGAAACTGCTGGGGTACAGATGTGAGAACAGCATTGTCTGTAGCAGACAGGTGGTTTTGAAGGGGGCGCCGCCTCTATTCAGGGATGATTTTTCCACCTTGACATGAATCGCCTCTTTAATTCCTCGTTCAAAACATCGGTCTTCTTTATCCAGTATATGTACCTTGCTATATTTAAAGGAGTGTCCCTTGTCTTTTAGGTGTAGAAAGACAGCTGAGTCTTGTCCTGTAGAGTTCTGTCTCCTATGCTGAGCCATTCACTAGGTGAGCAGTTGTTTGGTCTCCCCAGTGTATAGATCTGTGCACTCCTCATTACACTGGACTCAGTATACCACATAGCTTTGTTTTCTTTTGGTGTTGGATCTTTTGGGTGTACCAATTTTATCTGTGTGTTGCTAGGTTTGAAAACGTGGTGGGACGTGGTGTTTGTTGTTTTTCTGACATTCCAGTTACATATGGGATGACTATGTTTCGCCTACTATGTGTCTACGGGCAGGTATTTCTTTTGTTATTCCTGCTGGAACAACACTTAGGGGCAGATTTACTAAATTCACATGAAATTCACATGAAGAATTCGAAGTTCGATCGAATTTGTATTGAATTCGAATCTTCGAATATGCAAATTAGACAAATTCGACCATCGAATATTCGAATTCAAATGATTCGAATATTCGATTAAAATTTAATTTGAATATTCTAAAATTCGATGGTTGAATACTTCCCCTTTAAATTTTAATTCGACCACCTACTTCGCCAGATCAAAGCTACCGAATTGGGCATCATTATCTTTGGTCGAATATAAAAAATTCGATCGATCGCTTAAAATCGTTCAAATATTCTATTCGAATTCAATTAGAATATTCGATCAATCCATCAAATTTTTTATATTCGATCGTTCGATAGATAGAATTGCGGTAAAATCCTTTTTTTTAGCATTCAAAATTCGACCAATAGTAAATCTGCCCCTTAATGTTTGGCTTGTCAGATGGGATCAATTACTAATACTTGGAAAATATGCACCTATCCTGTAGCAGCCAGCAATGACTGATTGTATTCAACATAAATAGTGATAACATAAACATTTGATTGGTTGCCATGGATTACTGCAGTAGAGCAAATTTTCCACTGCTTGTTAATGATCCTCACTATTATTATTAATATTCTAGCTCAGTCTTTGTAATCAAGCATTGCCCAGCACAATCTGACCAACAGAATCATGTCGGAGTTCCACACCTGTAAGACATGTTGGGAAGGGGATACATTTAATAATAAATAATACAAAAGTAACTGCCAACACCCTCTCACAACAAGCAGAGTTTGTGTATTGTGTTGCATTTAGTTACCCATGGCATAATCCCACTTTAAATAGAAAGCTTTATAGCACAGTGGCAGTAGATGCGCTAGCAGGGGTGGAAATAATTGTATTGTAAGCTATAAAGGCAATCTACTGTTCTATAGTGTAGCTGCTATAGCTACTAAACACAAGAGAACATCCTTGAGAAATAACATCTTATTTCTCCAGTGCGTCATTGTGCATTTAATGATTTCTACAGACTTTGACAGCAGTAGGAAAATGGCAAGAAGCCTCATGATATATATCACAGTGCTTTGTCTTCAGTGATGCGACTGATAATAAATGATCCCCAGTAGCACATGCTGCAAGATATTGACAAAATAAGGAATCTCCCAGACCACACAGCGAAGAATGTTACTCTATACAGTATATGTGTATGTGGAAGTATGTGGTGTTGTATGTTATATACAGTATGTGTTTGTGGGGTTCTCTGTCTCCTAAAAGTACCAGTGTCCACTAAAACAGCTAGTAGACACCCAATTTATTAGACACCCAATATCCAAAAAGATCTGAATGTTTAACTGTTTTTGTATACCTAAGGTATGGTGTTCAGCATTATAGATAAACCACAGGTCCTGAGCATTCAGGATAAGAGGGGTCAGTTACACTTGGAAGTGCAATGTAGAACATGCAAAACTTCTTGCAAATGGGCTGCAGCTGTTAGATCAGAATTCCATTGAAATAGCTAGATATCACAATATCATAAGGAAATATGAGCAGAATTCCTTTGAAATTGCATTGAAATGCAGTACATGTAGTTTACCTTATCAGGAATTGCTGTGTAGGCTGCACTCACATTATGATGGGTGTACAAAATGTTTCGATATCAGCTTAGAGACCCAGCAATGGAATTAGTACAATATGCTATCAATAAAGTGTGATTAATTTGTCTGTAGGTGTACAATGTAAAATGAACCCTGCAAACTACACCTCCTCAAGGCAGGTGTTAATCATACTTTGCACCTTGTTTAGAAACAGGGTAATACTTAATACCTGTCCAAAAAAGGGGGGTTGTGGGAGCACTCCTAGGGCTAAATAAGAGGTACAAGAGCTTTTATACTATGACCAGAGGTCAACAAGTTAGGGACCATTTGGGGTTTACCTTGACTTGGTATGGTGGCTGATCTATTTTATGATCGTAACTTTTTAACTAAAAAATCCCTGTCTTTGTTAACTCATGCACTTGCATATATATACTAAATTACTTATGAGACAGGGGACCATATACTTTAATACATTTTTACTTAGCCTTAGGAGTGCTCCCACAACCCCCCTTTTTGTAATGCCTAATACCTGTACAGCTTTGGGATTTGTTATCCAGAATTCTCTTGATTTGGGTTTTTTCGGATAATGGATCTTTCTGTATTTTGGATCTTAATGCCTTAAGTCTACTGAAAATCATTTAAACATTTTGGTGTAGATTTATCAAAAAGTGAATTTAGAACTCACCAGAGAAAAACCACACACTTTCTGTTCATTCCTATGGGGTTTCTAGAAAAGTTTTTACCAATGGAGTTCACCTTTTTATATATATGCTTTTAAAAATCCAATAGGAACGAATAGAAAGTGTATGAGTTTTTCTCTGGTGAGTTCTAAATTCAAATTTTGATAAATCTGCCCCTAAATAAACCCAATAGGCTGGTTTTGTTTCCAATAGGGATTATTATATATTCACTTGGATTAAGTACAAGATACTGTTTTATTATTACAGAGAAGAAGAAAATCATTTTCAAAAATGTGGATTATTTTGATAAAATGGAATCCCATAAATCACAGCTTTTTGGATAACAGGTTTCTGGATAATGTATTCCATACCCATACCCCACACCATTTCTCTAGGGCACAGCTGAGTGTCTTGATATATGTTTCTTACCAAACCTGCACATCACGAGGGTTCCATTTTCTCCTGTTATGTTGTACCAGTTTTCTTAAATTCTGTGATCTTGAATATAGATTAGTGAACAATAGAATCAATGAAAGTCAAAGGGTTATACTATTATATAGCATTTTTGTGAAACCCACTTTCAGCTTGCCATACTATGGAGAAGTTATCAAAAATTAAAGTGTGGATTAAAGCCAGCTGGATCAGTGAGTATCAACTCATTCACCAATGAACTGATGACAGGTCAATAATTTTCCAGATAACATTAGTCAGTTGCTCAATAATTAAGTCCCATTCTATAGGGCAAGCCATAAACTACATCACATAAATTCTAACTGGACATGATATTGTATTTTTTGGGTGGAAATAGCGGATGAGCAAAAGTATATGGCTATTTCAGCAACACTAGACCTACTTTACATAAAATACACCAGGCCTATTATTGTATGCCGGGCACTCTATATATCAAAGTATATTTTTATCACAGTGTTCAAATGCATTGCTTAAGCACTGCCGAACTTGTTCCTACCTGACAAATAGCATCTGCCATATTGTTCTTGTCCCCAGGTATATATATCTATCTGTCCTTGCTCTTTAGCATTTTTATACATACACACTCAGAGAACTTTCCAAAGCATCTGGTTCACTAATCTTTGGCCCTCCAGCAACTACAAACTACAGCTGCCAGCTTTATCCATTAGAGAATACTGTGCGATTTCATTTATAGTAGTGCTTATTATTTCAAGCTTTACTGGTAGAGATTGTAGGTCGGGAAGTGGGAGGCTGTGCTAATGTCACTCTGGTGTGAAGTTTTTCCAAAACTATGATTCATGCACTCCTTTTTCTGAAACCTTCAGAAGTTCCATTTAAAATCAATGTTAGTCAGATTTTGTGTGCTAGGTGTCTTTTTGAAAAAACACAAGATTTTCCCAAAATATAGTTCAGTAAGTAGTGATGGGCGAATTTTTTCGCCAGGGGCGAATTCGCAGCGAATTCCCGCGATTCGCCACAGGCAAATAAATTTGCGAAACGCCAGCGAAATTTCGCCTGGCGAAAATTCGCCTGAAAAAACGAGTCGCGAAAAAGATGCAATGCGTCGAAGTTAACACGTCACGCGTCAAAAGCGTGCCCCGACTTTCGCAAATTTTTCGCCAATTGGCAAATTTCTCTGGAAATTCGCGAATTTTTCGGCGAAACTAAACTGGGGAGATTCGCCCATCACTATCAGTTAGTCTTCCAAATAAAAATGTCATTATAATTTTGTTAAACATGTGTGCAAGCTAATGTTTTAAAGTGGATGTGTTTTTGGAACGTGACATTTTCTTGTACATAATTGGGCTCTGCCAGAACCATCATTTACCGATGTACTTTAAAAACCTTCTTCTAAAAGTCAGGAAGGTTCAAACACTTTCCTCTGGCCCTTGGGTATTTCTGAATCAGATCTAGATTAAAGGAACAGAGTGTGTTGCTGTTGGTGACTAAGAGGCTTTCAAACTTGTACAGTAAGTTAAGTTAGGAAGCAAGTTTTCAGAGAAATCAAAGTAATATAATACTTACCTAACTCCCACTCTTTAACCTTGGTGCTGCTGGAATAGCCTGTGGTGCACTCTATATTATACGCCTCTCCCAATTGAGAAAGGTAGTAAGTAATGCAGTCATAGCACAAAAAAAGATCAGTATGTTCTAGAATACTTACATGAAAGATTCAGAGATAGGCTAGTAAAAATGTCAGAACCTCTGACCATTCTGGGTCAGCAATGGGTGCATCTTGGTTTCCTGAGACTCATAACTGTGCTGAGTATGGACCCGGTAAGGTGTAAAAAGCTTAACATACAACTGCAGAGCTAACGCATGCTACTCTGGAACATGACATTAGTGCTGCTTTTAACCCATTATTCCCTGCTAACCTCTGTTGCCATGAAAATGTTATCAGCAAATCTTGTTATGAAAACTGTGAGACCTACAAGTGAAAAATAACTAGATGTGTCAACATCTTGTGTAGATGTTTCAAAAATTAATTCAGACACATGCTATTTGAATCATATTGAACTCACAAACAGATACATGCATATGTTCAGGGACAGAATGTGCGATTATGTATGGGTATAAACAAGATGTATTTAGCTTGCCAATTAAGAGTGTGTAAAGCACAAGAAGGCTGTTTATTTTTATATTTTATCATGTGTAAATAGGCATTGCTTATGTTCTTATGGAATGCTTGGTTATCTGGTATATGGAAACTCATATGAGCAATTGCATTAAATAGTAGATAGAAAATGCTTTCTTACTACATCAGACCTCTTTCCATTTGCAACATGGCCAGCATTTACAATACCATATTATCTGGTAAGGAATGCAAATGGCCAAATTGGATTTATCTAAATCATTATTACGTCTCAAGGGGCAAATTAACTTAGTGTCGAAAATGCACTAGCGATGGCTTCGCCACACTTCGCCAGGCGAATTTACTCCAGCCCGCCACTAATTCACTAAAAGGCGAATTTGCGCTCAGGGCAGCGAATGTTAGCTAAGTTGCTCTACTGTTACTTCACCAGGCAAAGCGCATTTATGCTAGCGGTGCCTAATTTGCATATTGCGCAAAGTTAAACATATAATAGAAGTATATGTTACAGACAATACATTACACTACACAAGCCCAGGAAACCTTTCATAAATAAAATAAAGTTGTCCTATTGCCCTAAACATGTGTCCACTGTATAGTTAAGTTGCTATATGTTAGGAAATGTAGGGGGGGAAGGAGGGTAACCCCCCAAAAAATTATGCTATTTTTCAGACTATCACCCTAAAAAAAAGTAAAAGACGCCAGTGTTTTAAGTTTTTTTTTTCAAACTCCTATCTATTGTATTGAACTTCACCAGGTCTGACCTGGCGAAGTAAAGTCTAGCGCAAGAGGTAACATTCAGTAAAATGGTTACCTTAGTGAATTAGTGTAGTTACGTCCCTTCGTCAGTGCGAAACTTCGCCTGGTGCATGGGTGCAAAATTGTGCTAGTCTATCTACTTCGCTAGCGAATTTACGCCAGGGACACTTTTAGTAAATTGTGAAGTTGCGAAATGACGTCATGCTGGCAAATAAGCACTAGCATTAGATGCTTTCCGCTTTAGTGAATTTACCCCTCAGAATCTTCAGTTCAGTCTACACTCTTGGGTTTGCATTTCTGCATATCCTGCAATCTACATGCCTAAGGAATGGTTGTATTGGGGACTATTAGGATCACAGCAATGCACTCTAGGCAGCCTGGGAGCTCGTGGTGCCAGCTAAAAAAAAGAGAAGGAAAAGTATTAACTCTGGGGATCCAATTGATAAGCCCACCCAGTCATTATAATTACTAACCTGATACATCAGATCAGTTATCCTACCCAATAAAACTGAACCCTTTTATGTTCCAGGGCCAGGTATGCATGCGCAGTAGGATAAAAATCTGTCTTTTTACGTTATTTTACTTTCGCTTTTCAAGCTACTGCACATTGGCACGTGAACGGGACTGAAGATAGAATAAAGATGCAGAAGACATTGGCTTCTACAGATGTACCCAAGGCCGGTGCATTTTGAGTAAAGAGCACCAACCTGGGGTCTCGGGTAGAACATTATAATGACTGAGGGGGTTGACAACCCTATACATTTCCTTCTACTTTAAACTCAAATTTTGGGCCCTATTAATTTCTGCTTTAGTCCATGACTTTCCTTTGGGTTGCTCTTAATGCAGTACTACCCTGTTGGCACAGGATAAACTGTGTCTCTATAGTTATGTTGCAAAAGCAATGGTGCCACTATTGCAAACACCATTGCTGATCAACTGACCTTGGGGCCTAGCTCGTTAAATTGTTTGTATATGTAAACAAAGAAGAATATTGACTGTAATTATATAGTTCTAGATACTGTTCCTTTAAGGCTTTAACTGACAGCACTTAGACATGAGAATTTTGCAGGTATCACTTAACACAGAATTACAAGTATCTCTAATGTTGCTTTAGTTCTGGCCTCCTCCTTTTTAGAAATCTAACATTCTATTTCTATATGTTCTCTAAGAGGCAGGCTCCTCATTATTTATGCATTTTGTGATAAACATTGCTCAACTACAGATGAAGCCACTTGGATTTGTGAGTTAAATGCGTCATGACTCAGGGTTAATTGAAGAAACTGTGTTATCTAAAGTTATCTTAACTCATTTAATGCATTTAACCTTTTCATTAGTATACCAAAGCATCCTTGTTTTCAATGGTGAACTCTTTAATTGGATGGGATGCTGTGACACTATATTCTGTGCTAAGTGGTATAAATGGGATAGATGAGTTAAGTTTTTCTGTGTCAAATGCACAATCCAAAGTGGTTTCATCTGTATGTCCCCATTTAACTCTACACAAAATGTTACCATTGAATTTGTTTGTTTTAATTGCTTACTGTAGTTTGGCAGCTGATCCATAAATTTATACCTTTGAAAAACAATATGGATTTTACTTCTTAAAAATTTAGGGGAAACTCTTGTATTGTCTGGTGAAATATTAAACAGAAATTTATATTTGATATGTGAAAAAGTATTTTTTTCTATAAAACAAGGGACACGGCTTACTAGATTATAAATTATACATTGGGTTATATGAAAATTTACATTATTTAAAAGTAGCTTTTACCCTTATTTCTCTTTAATTGGTTATAGGAAGACCAATCAGCTCATGTGCATTCATCTTTTTATTTACTCAAATGAGGGTTTTGTCTTACATGGTCCATCCAGTTTGAAATCATCAAGAACCTTCAGGAAAACAGAGGCCAATAATGAACAAATTGTCTCTTAAACTAAAAGAATTACCTTTGAATGTCATCGACAGCTTTCTCTTTGTACAGAAAATTTCACATTGCATAATTTTGTGTTAAAATGTACTTTTAATGTTAAATAGAATCTGTGCAGTTTATTGTTCTAATCAGCAGTGAATAAAAAACTTATATGAGGTATAATGCTATGCTAGTTATAGGTTGAAATAGTACTGGAGTTGAAGCCACAGCATTCAAAAAAACATCCACTCTATGTCCCTAATCTCCAAGGTCTACCAAGAATACTAACACTGTACAATTCACACTTTAGGCTGTTCGGGCTACTTGGCAGCCTTAATCTAGTCTACAACTAGAAATTTCTCATTTATTGGGTCACCTAAAATCCATTGCGTTGGAAATACCTCCTCAATGAAGGGTGTCCAAGAGAACTGGCCCTGCATCCCCTTACCTTAAACACCACTAGCAGTAAACCACCTGAAATCTATAAACCAATGGAAACCTTTCCACCACCCACAGGGAATATATATACTTTGAAGAAGCTACATGAGTAATTTACTTGGTGTGGGGAAGTGTGCATAGTAGATAAAAGGAGTGGAAAGCACAATGTATTTTGTACTTTGTACCATGTCCTGTGTGAGATCTTACCAAAGCAACTTCTTAAACACTGGTGGTGGGTAACACATAGG
>CM044435.1:104616001-104631646 GCA_024363595.1 Xenopus borealis
CTCTTCTATTTTAGGTGAGGTGATAAAACCATATGGGGAAATTGACAACTGTGGCAGGAGGCTAATCCCCTATTCACTAAATAATTGATATCTCCATTCCTGGTGCACTGATAAAAATGTATTGGTGTGATAAAAAACTAATGCAAAACAATATTGCTGCAAACAAAATAAATGAATACATGTCAATTATATCTTCAGTAAGTTTCTTGTTGAGATTTTTACCTTTTAAAAGCAATGTCTAAATGCCTTTCGGCAATTGTTTTGGTACCTATTCCATCTTCAAAGTGAGACTTAAACCCCTGCACAGGGTGGATTTTTTTGAACAGAAGTGGTCAATTATTTCATTTTACCATCCTATCTTCCCATGTCTTTGTGTCTCAGAAACCCATTATCAAAATATCTGCATTGCAGGAAATAACCTCAGGCAGCAACAACAAAAGCAAAAGGAAATATTAAAATCTGACAAAATGTAGAAAGCATCCAGCATATAACTGTACACAGAAAGCACCCAAAGACCCTCAGCTTATTATGAATCAGCATCAACTTTAATTCATCACAGCAGAGTGGTGCAAATTAAATAAGCGTCTCCAGGCAGCAGGCATATTATTTCAGCTAACAGGGCCTTAGATTTATTGCCTTTGCCTGTTTAGAGTTGTTGCAATGTGACAGATCTTTCAAGGTCATGCATCAATGTATCCACTAGTGAATTCTAAAAGGAAAGATTCATGTGACATAGCAGTAGTATATATTTTGTGTATGCATGAACCTAATATTTCCTTATTTTTTTAATCAAGAAGACAGATGTATTTACCCAAGAAAACCCCTGTAAAATTGTAATTTTTCATAGTGACCTGAAGTGCTGATACCTCTAGGTTAATGTCAGATCTACTCCTTTTTTATTAAAAATAGGGAGCAAACCGCCTTCTCTGTTTTATGTAATACATTCTGGGAAGATGCCTTGAGCATGGGACACAGAGGTTGAACAAACAGAAGGATCTCTATGCAGCTTGATCCAAAGCAGCCAACTGGCATGCTGAAACTGTTGTGATTTGTAAACATTTACCAAATTTGTGTATGAGTTTCACTAACCAGAAATAAGTGCATCCAACAAACCAATGGCACTATAATTCACATGAGTAAGAATTGGAAATGACTCTGCTTACATGCTCTATTTCCATCCAGAAAGTCATTTAGTTGATGGAAGCAATGTTCAATTTGCATCTGTAGCGCAGATATTAAACTTGCACACCTGCTCTGTTGAGTGAAATCAAACATTGGTCTCTTAGCCGCAAAAAATATATAAATAGTATGAATTTCATTTTGAACAACCTAGACCCTACAGTTTGGAAATCAAGAGGAAAATTAGATATATGAAGTATTCACAACTATATTAAGTTAAAGGACAATCCCTAATTTAGGCATCCAGTCTCATTTCTAATTTCAGAAAGTATGAATTTCTACATGCTCCACTTCTCAGCGCAGTTTATACATATAATAGGAGCAGAAGTAATAAAGCAAAGTAATGATGTAATGAAATTAAATTAAGTCACATTTATGTACTGTATTTTAACAGTATTTACTGCCCTCTGAATGTTTATGAGGGATATACATTACTTCAGTCTATTTTATATTGTGCAAAATTGAATAACTACATCGATTTTTACTAATGCCATATAAAGAACCAATAGTACATATATTTATTATGGAACTTTTTTTTTTTTGCACAGCTTCTAGCTTGGCCTGGAGACTATCCAGGTATGTCAGAGCTGCAAAGGGCTCTATGTGATTCAACCACTGATTGAATTAGATTAATTTAGCATTCTTCTTGTAAACCAAATCTAATAAATTAGGGTGGCCTCATAAATAGAGCAAATCATGTCATGTGTGGATATATTCTGTGTTCTCCTTGATAGAAGTACTTCAGACTGCAATTAATTCAAACCAAATAGTTATGGGAGGCTTCAGTGTCAACTTTTACAATTCTTTATTTGGATTATATTTCGTTTTATTAACTACTCTAACTTATTTTTCACTACTTTGAACTGCCACCTGTTATATACATGCCCCTAATATATCTATAAGTGTATGTTTCACATGCCTGGAAGAATCCCTACATTTGAAGGAACGTTTTTCATTTAAATATTGTACCACAGGTTGTTATTTCAGGAGGTTCTTTGTATGCTATATCAGCCTCACTCATTAATAAAATCAATGTAATTTCAATGCAGCCCACTTGCCTGCATTACAATGAGCATTACAATGAGTGACCTTACTCTGGGATTTTTTCATGTCATTTTCCCTCTTTTTATTGCAAGGGATGGGCTGCATTTGTCTTTGAATAAATATTTACGAGGTCAAAATGATTCCTGTTTTGACTTGCTTTTGTATACACTGTATATCACTGACATGTCTTTCTTTTAGAGCAGTGGAACCGACAGTTGACCTGTAATGATGTGGGTATCCCATATTCAAGGTGACAGGCATTTGACACTTGTCAGAAATGATATCTTATGTCTTTGATTCTTATAAAAATGCCTGCAGTTTAAAAAGGACATTTCACTCAGAAGGATCTGATATTGCTACTGGGTTGTTATAGACATGTCTAACTAGCAAGTGTAACTGTGCAGCAAAGAAATGTTTCTATGCATGGTTTGCCATAGTGACCGATGAATCTGTTTGCAGTCATTTATATGTACAGTATATTTAACACATACTTTTAAATGGAACCAGCACCTTTCTGATGAGATGATGATCCTCAGAAGGATCTAATATTGCTACTGGGTTGTTATAGACATGTCTAACTAACAAGTGTAACTGTGTATCAAAGAAATGTTTCTATACATGGTTTGCCAAAGTGACAGATGAATCTGTTTGCAGTCATTTATATGTACAGTATATTTAACACATACTTTTAAATGGAACCAGCACCTTTCTGATGAGAACCGAAACGTTGGACATTGATACAATGTAATAAAAAGACAGACTTTTTTTTACAAAAGGGTGTGGCAGGTTCTTATTTTTGCATTTTTGGCTTGAATTCAAGTTTTGGTTGCATAAAACCATATTTACTGCCATACAGAGCCTTCTTTTGGCTGTCACATAAGGGCTGCCAAATAGTCAATCACAGCCCTTATTTGGTACCTTCCAGGAACAATTCTCATGCTTGTATAGCTCCCCAACTCTTTTTAAAATTGCATGTGGCTCACAGGTAAAGAAAGTTGGGGACCCCTGCATTAGTATATGGTATAGAGGTCTTGTTTACGATTGCATCTGCAAGTGCAGTCATACTTAAATGGACATAATTGATGTACTGGTGTTATAATCCAAACACACTGCTTGTATTCTCCAAGCCCCATTGAGCCCACTCAGTCTGTATCATGAGTAGCATGTAGATTAATTAGTCTCAAGTGCACCTATTAGCACAGAGGAACCCTGGAGTTACTACTTCTCTGAACGGGACATTCATTTCATGGTTCCCTCTGTAGATTGCATCAATAGGCACAGCAGACTTGCATCTAAAGAATCACATGCAAGCTTCACTTTGTGTCCAATATGTAAAAACGGGCATCATTAGCACATTGGCAACAGATGCAAATGGTAAGTTGTGTCCCAAAATTCCCTTTGCACACTGCTACTGGGTTTGTAAATGACAAGTGATCAGGAATCACTAACTCCTATAAAGCTATTGTTGCCATTAACTTTTTTTCAGTCTTTGAACATCCATTTTAATTATGTTTCCAACTCACTGTTGACATTCTACGTTGAGAAACACTCATTCATTTATCATCCTAAACCTGTTATGATATGTGAGCGTATATTTCTAAAAGATAAGCTTTGTGAGATGGTTTTTAGGCTGGACTACAATCGAACAAAGCAGAATAAAGAATTTGAACAATTTGAGTTTATCCGTTAAAATTAATTAAAATATTTGTAACCATCCAGAAGTATAGAATCTTCAGCACTGGCACTCTATAACTTGAGTGTCAAAGTTGTAAATTCTATGTTTACTTGGTACACTTATTTTCAGTCTCCAACTGTGAGCTGCAAGACAGCTTACAATGCCATGGGGCAGAAATCACCCAGCAGAAGTTTGCTCTTCATTAGTTGAGGAAAATCATATCCCAGTGTGAATACTTAATCAACAAATAGTGTATATCATATTAAATGGCATATTAAAGAATCTTACCAAACTGTAAAATCAGTAAATATTGCCCCTTTACATCTTTTACCTGGAGCCACCATTTTGTGATGATCTCTTTGCTGCCTCAGAGATCACCTGACAGGAAGTACTACATCTCTAACTGTAACTGGAAGATGTGTGGGAGCAAAAGACAGAACTTTGTGGATTCATTGGCTACTGTATGTGAGCTTATATGTATGTGTGCCCTTAATTTGTTTGCATGTTCTGTGAATCGTACAATATGGTCCTGGGGACTGCCCATAGTAATTAAAATAGTTATTTTCTATTTTGGATAATCTAATAACACATACTGCTAAAAAGGTATATTTTTATGAAAATGGTTTATTTACATGAAGCAGGATTTCATAAATGAGCTGTAAACAATATATATTTATAGAGGCCTACATTGTTCTGGGGTATAGTTTTCTGTTACAATTCATATTCTAAGTAACTGTTTTATTATTAGGCTTTTCACGGTTTTACCATTTATATTTAAAATGTAATTAGGACTCATATTAATATTGATCCAGTCATAAGTGCTGCTCATTTGTAGCTTTTTGTTAATTGTAACCTTGCTTTTATTAGAGGTTAGATTGTAATTTCAAAATTGACATTCTATGCCATTGATTTATTTCATGCTGGGGTAGCCATATGGCCTTTGGATCAAGTTGACTTGTTTACTAACGGGCATTTTGCAAATCACAAGCGGAAAGTCCCATCTGACAATAAGGTGGCTGTTTCCCACATTGTGATTAGTGCAAATAAGCAACTGTGGCTTGGATTACATTTAATGTAGATTGTCACATGTAGAATATGTGTTTAGACAACTTAAAGCATTCATGGGGCAATGTAATACAAGTTTTAGCTGGGAACAAAATCATAAATTAGAACAAAATGTATGTTTATCAGTAGACAGTTAATAAATTCTGGATTTTATTTCAGGCCAAGAATTCTTGAAAAAGTTTGAGATGCATTTATTCAGTACAAATAAAAGTGAAACTACCATGACCTTGTCCAGAAGGATAAGTTCAGTGAGTCAACAGCCCTCAGCAGGATGTGTATTGTGCCTAATGATGTGTGTTGATTTATTCACTGAGGGAGTCTGCAATCTGCATCAACTATTCTCATGAAGCAGTGAGTTAAGGAGAAAAAAAAATTCAATATTTGCATTAACAATGTCTTTCTTGTAGCCCTAGAAAATAAATAGTATCAATAGAGGATGCCAAAGCAGAAAGACAAAAAGATGAAAAAAAAAAACTATATTATGAAGTGGCGTAGACTGCCTTATCGCCATATCACAAAAATATGATACTTTAAAAGAGTGTTATGGAAGGGAGGGAGCAGTTATCACTTTTGGATATTCAAGGGTTTCTGATTACCAATGGAGATGATATAAATACATGTTTCTGAAATCCTCACCCCCATTGAGAATGAAACTGTGTCAGCAATAAATGATGTAGCTTGAAGATAGCCATGTCAGTTTAATTGATCTTGAGTCATTGCCTCTCATCAGAACTGTCTCCTTACCCACAATCCTCATCACTATCATAGGCTGTCAGGAATATGGGACTTGGTTCAGTCTTGTTTGCATGCAATAATATTATGAAATTGAAATTGACACTTGCCTTGGCACTAATTTCCATGTGAGATCAGAGACAGAGGCCACATCTTTTAGTTTTGTAGCTGTTAAACAGGATAAAAAAAGCAAACACTGCTGAATACTTTAGGTATAAGAATACATTGTTTCTAGGCCAAAGAACATAATAATTACTACTAGATTGGCCTCTAATTGTAGTGCATCTTGACATAAGATCATTTTTATCTATTCAGCAGCTGTCATCTAATGATAGAAAATCAGTGTTATTTCTGTTCTAGAGAAAATATAACAATATTTGAAGCCCAGCAATTATTATTATTGTTTACCACACATCCTTCATTTATTAAACGTCAAAGTTTATTTTTATTACTAATGTATCCAGGCTTCCTATTATAATAATTACTGATGCTGCTAAGTTTCCTTAGACCAGCTGCTGGATTAGCAAGTAGTTCCATTTATTAAAGTGCCACAATAAACAGATTTCCCTCCAAATTGTATTCCTTGCGTGTCAAAATTTTTTTTTTAAGACAAGACCAACCTTGGGTCTATGCTACATAAGGTGATTTGGGGGGTGTTTCATCCCCTACTGGACCCCACTATGTTAAATTGCAATTAAATCCACTTCAACTTTCCTTTTGCATTAGGATGTTCTGTAGACTTTAGTGTCTTGTTTCTAATGCATTTAATTTCACTCTCCCTGCAACTCGCTGTCCTTCCTCCTAATACTATAAGAGGGCTATGACAGTTATAAAAGGTGACAAAAGGAAAGTTGTCTCCAGGAAGACAATAAAGTATTGAGGTTTCTACAAAAATAACATTGAAAATATATAGGGAGCACTACACTACACAGGGTTGTGTAGACAACTGTTGGTGGTATGTTTGACTTGAAACCTGCAAACTGAGTTAATAAAGCCTTCATGTAAACTTAGGAAAACAGAGCGAACATGTGAAAATGTAGACACTCTCACATATTATTAACAGGCACATCCCTAGTAATAAGGATGCCTAAACGGGTCCTCATGGTGACCTTGTGCCTTAGCTCTGCTTATGTAACCCCCTGTAGTTCTCACAGTGTACACTAGATGGCACTGTGCTGTAGTATAAAGGTCCTGGGAAACATGCGGTCTCGGTCCCAACCCTGCAGGCTGGAAGGGAATGGGTAGTGGTCCCTAGGAGCATCAGCCCTAGTAAAGTGATAGCAATACTCTGTCATAGATCACTCTAGAAGTGATAGATAGTTTAGGTATCTTGAGCAGCTCAAGGCTCCAACGAGAATAATAAAGGGATTAAGATCCCGCGTACCAGAATAACCCAGAAGGGACTAAGTATCTAAATTCAGGGAAATAGGCATCCCCGGTGTGTACTTAGGGAAAAGGCTGAAATCTGGGTGTACCTTCACATTGCTAATACCTCTGCTGACATGAATCCTTGCCTGTAGGGATCCAGCCTAATGGATGGTGCTGTGAGTATTGCATCCTTTGTACTATGTGCTCTTTACACTCCTATGTGGGTATTTGTTCCTGTTAATAAACATACCTTTTCTGGTTAAGCATTAAAGAACTACTGGCACCCATTTCTTGTGCGATAGCACCGGGGTTGCAGTTGCTATACTCCCTACCTCCATGAATGTTTCATTTGTGGTATCACACCAATCAGAATGTAGCTTAAGTTGACCACTAGTAAAGTAAATTTACTATAGCACTACAAGTGTATATACTGTACATACTCGAGTATAAGCCGAGGTACCTAATTCTACCTATGAAACCTGGGAAAACTTATTGACTCAAGTATAAGCCTATGGTGAGAAATGCAGCAGCTACTGGTACGGTGCAGGTGCAGGCACAGTGCAGACAGTCCCTAGCAGGAACCATCTCTCCCTACTATACCTGCTATTCCACAGTCACACTCCCTTCCCAGAGACTATTATCTCACTGTTACTATAGGCACCATCTCTCCCTACAATACCTGCTATTCCACAGTCACACTCTCTTCCCAGAGTCTATTATTTTGACACTATTAACTAGCCTATTATCCACTTAACAGTATAGTGTATGGGGTAGCTTTTCTTGCCTAGGGTCAAAATCAGCAATGCAGATACTGCCATAACTGATACCTATATACTGCCATAACTGGAAAAGGGAAACTGTTATATATTCATTTAAAAGTTATAAGCAAAAAGTGTCAAATTCTCAATTGCAAATTATGGTACTGTATTTTAAGAGTACCTGTCAAATTGGCGCCGTTGAATTCAAGCACATGTCACCACTGTGAAGTCACACACAGCGTGTGTTCCACCACTGCTCTCTGATTGACAGCCTGTGGTGTGCAGAAGAGCGCAATAGAAGGTGCAGGTCAGCGCAAACATTCGCTATGCCGGTACTTTAATCAGATAAGGGGATGAGCCTGCCAAAAATCAATCACATGTGCGCAAGTTGCCAGGGCCCTGCAGCACACAGAAGAGAGCACTAGCAGGTGCCGGACAGCGCAGCGATCAGTTAGGTAAGAGTATCTGCTTTGATCATCTAGGTACAAATGATAATTTTTGTGCAAGCAGCCCTGACTCGAGTATAAGCTGAGGTAGGCTTTTTCAGCATATTTTGGACTCTGAAAAACTCGGCTTATACTCGAGTATATACGGTAATAGAATTTTGTAATCGTAAAGCAGTTTTTGCAACAACATAATTAATGAAACTCCAGAGCAGGCGTTAACTCTAACCTTTGCAATGTTTAATTACAGTCCCCCATAAATCTTTATGAAGGATTTAGACAAACCCACTAACCGAATCTGAGCCCTAAATTTGCATTTCACAACTAGTATAATGAATGGGGAGTAAAATAAGTTTACCAAAGGTTAAATGATTGTAAGCAGTTGAATTCAATTCAGTCAGGCACTTGGAATTAGGGGAAACTGAATCCTGAAAAAGGCTCTGATTCAGCCAAATCTTAAACAAATCTGGGATTCAGGCCCGGATTTGTAGAGAGGCCACCTGGGCCCAGGCCTAGGGCGGCAGGATTTTAGGAGGTGACATGCTGCCCAACCACACCCACATTGGTTCAGAAATTTAATTTCCCATGTGCCAATTCCCATTGCTCCATCCCGATGATGAAAATTTGAGCAGGGGACAGGGGCGACAAACGACAGCGGGCCTAGGGGTGCCCACCATGTAAATCCAGCCCTTTTGGGATTCAGTGCATCACTAACATGTTCTATGTATACAAAAGATGTCCCAAAGATTGCTCCATATTTAATAATGGATTTTAAGATACTGCAGAAATCTTAGCATATTTATTTGCAAAGCTGCGTAGTTGCAAGACGGTGCTTGAGGCCTTGTGTCTTTGTAAAGCCTGATAATAATACATGCAGAGAACCTCACACAACTGTAAAGAAATTAGTGATGGGAGAATCAGACCCATTTCGGTTAGCCCAAACTTCACCAAAATGCATTAAAATCTATAGGCGTCAATTTTTTTTTTGCATTACAATTTTTTTCACCCACTGAAGTCTATGGGCATCATTTCTGAGGCGAAACGCTGTGAAAATTTTTTCTCATCATTATGTAGGATTATTTCATGATCCCATGCATAATTTTGTTCTACTTCATACAAAGCTACAGTACATCTTTATCTTTAAATTCTTTATCTCTCTATTTGTATACATTTTGTTTTGCCGTTCACCACCCTATGTGGAATGTAAAAACAATGAATACACAAAATAATGGTATGCATGGGAAACTTACTGTCCTTGTCTGTAATGCTTTTTATTCTGATACAAGGTCATTGTATATCCAATGTCTATAGCACAGAGCTGCTATACATGCTCGTCACGGTTAAGTAAATAAATAAGTAATAATTCCACATTCATCAGGAGTCCTTTTATTGGAATACTGATATTGCAAAGGGAAACAAAAAGGAGAATAAGTGCTCAGTGGATGGCTTCTGCTATCATTTTGAATTTCATATCTTCTGATTGCTTTTGTTAAATGTAAATTTTGAAATAATTATGGCAGATGTTCTGGGGCCACAGTCCAACTTTGTTTAGGCCTCTCTTGATCTCTGAAATAAAGATTCTTTAGACAAGGAGAGGAAAATAAGTTGTGTTTGACGTCATGACTGTGTTTGAAGCTGCACAAGCTAAGCCTGCAACAAAACGCAGCTGCAGGCTATCCAGAGACATAGCACTAATTTGTACATTGTGTACCACCAGCCATTAAAAACTTTAGTTATTTGATAACATCCGTGCAGAATATTTTAGTATTGAAAAAAACGTGTGTATATATATATATATATATATATACAGTATATACATATATACTGTATATACACATACATGCTGTATATATCATTATATATATAAATATAGATATATAACATAAAATTGGTGCACTGTACTACAAATAGAAATTAAAACTAAATTAAGAAAAATCTTGAGATTATGGTGCAGATTTACTAAGGGTCGAATTTGAAGGTTAAAAAAACCCTCGAATTTGACCATGGGAATAGTTTGGGGAAGTAAAATCCTTCAAATTCGAATATCACATTTGAAGGATTTTACCGCAATTTGATTGGTCGAACAATCAAATAGAAAATATTCGATCCATCAATAAAATCGTTCGAATCGAACAATTCGCATGTTTTAATCATTCGATCGAATTTTTTTTATTCAATCAAAAATAATGAAAGCCAATTCGGTAGCTTTGATCTGGCGAACTGGGCAGTCTAATAAAAATTTAAAGGGGAAGTAATTCGACTGTCGAATAGTTGAATATTCAAATAGATTTTTATTTGAATTATCTGAATCATTCGATTTGATTGAATTTGGTTCCAGATAAGGGATCCCATACCTGAAGCATGTTCAAGCAAAATGTTTTATCTGCCTATGTGCCCTTGTGGTTTATTTTATACTGGGTAACCACACAACCCACTGCAATTGTAATAAGATATATCCTAGTTTTGTAACATGACTGGTAACTTATTAACCCCATTTTGCTTAGTTGAATGATGCTGGTCCTCTGCTGGGTTGTGTGGTTACCCAGTATAAAATAAACCACAAGGGCATAAAGGCAGATATACAGCATGTGAACTAAAACATGTGCAAACCATTTAATCATTTGGATTATCCGAAATGAGGTTGTTAAATTGTTTTACTTTTAATTACACATTATAAGCTTGTAAGCAAGGATACATACCATGCTTTATTGGCATAAGAGCTGTCTGTCCACCTCATTCCCTTGAACCAAGAACTGTGGAAACCAGAGAATATTTAATGTTGCATGACCATTGTTATGTTAACACAGTTGGCTGTGAAAAAACTGGTATCTCAGGATAAGTCTTAGTGAAAAGAGATTTAGCGGTTAATTAACCTACCCATTATTCTTACCCTTGATTTTCAAAATAAAGCATTCCTCAGGCAAGAGAAGGTGATTTCAATAGATACTGGAGTTAAAATAACAGTTTCTAGAATGCACCCTACAAACAGCAGAGATTAGATGTCTAAGGTAGTGTTATTCCTATTGATTTGCTGTTCAATTTGTACTGTACAGTAAAGACCAGACATGACCAAAATCAATTGGATGTTGCTTTCCTTCTTTCTCCTCTTGCAGTGTACCCAGGAATGAAATGCTTATATCATTTTTATGACTCTGCCAGGCATGAGTGAGTCAAGAGTTTAAGCACTGCATAGAAATAAAATGGGCTGCAGCCCAACACCACTACCCTTAGGTCTAATTGGGAAGCTCTAAGTATTTTAGGTTGCACAACTGAAAATATGAGATTGTGCAGCAGTTAAAATGCACAACCCTTTAACATTTAAACGTAACAACGCATGCAATCAGATCCATGGCAGTGTACTAATATGCCTATAATATTTATATATGGGTTTTCCTGTAATTACAAATACACACATAGGAAGTAGAGAGATGTCCTGGTATTTCTTTCTGCTAGGTGTTAAATTGGATGTTATAGTTGGACTATGTTTTACTCTCAGGTGTATAGTCCACAATCACATACACACACAACAGAACATGACTTCATTGTTCCTTCAGGTTAGTGTAACACTTCTGCAAGATGAAAATAGAACCAAGGGAGTATGTATAGCACAATTCCCGTTTGGAAATTGTTACTTTGCTCTACAGGATAGCCATTTTCACCTACAGAAGGTACTATATAATCAAGCCATACACCATGTTGTCTTGGGAATAATACAATGTATTCATTTGTTACACATTTTAAAAAAGAAAAAAAAAACAGAAAAAAGGTCAAGAACCCATTAGTAGTTATATACTGTATACCAGTTCATACACCTGCATAAACAGGTGTATAAATACATTATACAAATTATATAAATATAAAATCTATTTAGTTATTGTTAACCTGAGAACAGTTGTATAATTAAGGATGATGCCGATAATGATTATTAGTGTTTTGAGTGGTAAAAATATTACATAATCTGCATTTTCTACAAGATGTGTATGTATAAAGCAAGTATTTTAGTATTTTGTATCCTTTTTTTTTTCAAAAAGAACTATAGTATTAGTGGTGGGGATACCAGGGTGCCTCTAGTTAGTGGAATATAAGCAGTTCAATTCAAAATTGGGAATCAAGTTTCAAGTTGTTTTGCACAGTATGATAAGATAAGCACAATCATTGTGTGGATTTTTTGTCTAATAAGATTTTCTCTGAGATATTAATAAAGAAAATCCCAAGGGGGTACGCTAAAGCTAAGCAGTTTGATATAGTGGAACAATTTTCTCTCATTTTTTAGCTGTTTTACAAGAGGTGATAAGTGATAATGTACCCAGGAGCTTAGACTGTGTTTGTCCAAGTCCCATTTTCATTATTTCCTAATTCCTTACTGCTGTAGTGTAGAATTATTTGTATAAGAATTTTCATTTTTTGCAATGGACACTTTAACAATGTAGCAGGGTCATTGGTCCTGAATTATGAATTATTAGGTTGGTAAAATTACTTTGCTTACTGATTTCATCACCATTTTTGAGGTATCTTCTATAACTACATCTGGAGAACCTGACCTTTACTCTCATGAATTCTCAGAACATCACAACTTAGTTTTCATGACTACCCAAAGCCAGTTGTAATGTATGTCTCCAAAATTGTCAAATTGCCTGATTTATAGGTATTGAACAAATTACGATAAAGGATCAATTCAAGAAAGCATAATATTAAACATAACTACTGTAGCTCTACCATTTTTTAAACCTTGAGTGATGATGTTTGTAAATATACGCAGTTGAACTGCTATTTTTTCCCCTCTGAAATTAAATGTCCCCCACATTGGTCACCATAGGCTTGAAGTTGTGGGTTGGATTGAAGGATTCTAATCCCCATGTAATTAAAGACCCTCATTTTGCACAGGAGCAGTAACAACTAATAGGATGTTGTTTTTTAAACAAATGGCAATTATATGTTGCCTGCTGATTGGTTGCTATGGTATACTGCTCCTGGGAAAACTTATTGCCCTTAAGAGGTTAAAAGCGACTATGAAGAGTGATCAAAGGTACCAGTCATGGTCCCTGATTTACAACATAAATGGTAACATAACTGACCAGTTTAGTTTCTTAAACTTTTATGAAACAGTAGTCAGAGCACTATTGCAGCTGGTCTACAGAAATGTGTAATAGAATGTTTAGTTGTAGAAACTGGAGATAGGGTTCCTGGATTCTGTAGAACTTTTAACTGCAAATAAAGGTGCAAAGTGATCTAATTCATAGTAAGTTGTCACTTGCTTTTGGCTACTCATTTTATGCATGTCTATTGAGGTGTCATATTGTGATGTGCAGTACTAGATTTGTTTATTAGCCTACTTCTTTCAAACAATATATATGTATTTTAATTCCTTTTACAATGTTCGTTATGTACAGAGTATGAGTTTGATCCTGCTGTTGGCCTCAGAACATGCATACTTTAGTCTGTCACTTGTTTTACAAATTACACCAAGAGTGGGCAAGATAAGTGGTACACACATACTCATTATCATACTTTATTATATTAAACATATTTGTCTAACTGTTTAATATAAAGCATGCAATACATCAATAATGCAAATGATATGCTAGTGTAATAATACCTGGGGGTCTAGTGGGTGGAGGTGATGCCTGCCGTTTTGCTTGCTTGGACTACAGCAGGATCAGGGTATAATTAGTGATGGGCAAATCTCCCCAGTTTCGATTCGCCGAAAAATTTGCGAATTGGCGAAAAATTTGAGAAATGAGTCGTGGCACGATTTTGACGTGTGGCGCGTCAATTTCGACGCGTCGCGTCATTTTCGACGCATCGCGTCATTTTCGGTGAGTCGCGTCAAAAACGACGTCTTTTTTTGGCGAATTTTCGCCAGGTGAAATTTCTCTGGCGTTTCGCGAATTTATTCGCCAGTGGCGAACGCGGGAATTAGCCAAGTTCATCTTCGTTTTGTTGCACATGCTGCAAAAAAAGTTTTGCCATTATCGAAAGTGGCAAATTTTAAATATTTCAAATATTCAAATTGGAAATCATTTCCCAAAGTAGGTACTATTTGATATATGTGATCTGATTCTCGTGTTTGACCTGTATCTGATCATGATTCTAATAATAGCTGCCTGTCCTGACCTTGTTGTCTGTTCTTAAATACGATTCTGATTTGGTACTTTGCTGCTTTTACCATATTGACATTGGTCTTATGCTTGGCTATGTTCTGACTGATCCTCATTCATCTGTTTTATACTCTGGTTCCCTTGCCTGCCCAGAACCTGGTTCTCTCACTTTAAGAATTGGCAGCATCCAATCAGTAGAGGGCTCCTCCCAAACCAGAAACTTGGTTCTTTTTCTGGGATTTGAGAGACTTGACAGCTAGATAGAATGGGGATCCTATTATGATACAGATACCAAGGCATCAGAAAGTGGGATAAACACACAAAACTCTGATATGCCCATGCCAGACTAGCAAGATAGCATTGACCCTTAATTGAATGAATTAGGAGTCCAATGATGAGAAATTTGTTTCATATTTGATTTTAACTAATTATATATTATGTTAGTTTTATCATTGTTTTTAACTGGAAATTAATACATTAACAATATGCATTATGTTTCTCTAAACATACTTGATTTTTCAAATGACAATTCTCTTTAAGCAGTCCATAAAAAAAATAGATTAGTGTCATTTTTCAATAAATGTTTTCTTCTATGAAGAGTGCTGTAAAATTACCATAGTTAATTGAATGGATATCATTTATTATCTTCTCTTTGCCACGTTAACAAGGACATATTTGTCTTTAGTTCAAAAGGTATTCATACAACTGACATAAATAGAATGAAGAATATTGATTTTAGTTAGCATTCAACATTAATGAATATTCAAAAGCTTCAAAAAAAACTAGCCTTTATGGAGGTGCTTTAAGATTTTCATGTTGACATTTAAATTTATAGATCCGCGTTTTTGCATTCACTGTATAGCTCAGTTAACTGAATTTAGGGAATAGTCTGTTGCTAGAGCATCATCTTGTATTATCAGTGGCATATATAGTACATGTTGAGACATTCATGTTAGAGTGATACTCAAATGGTCCTATTACTGTTCAGAACTGTATGGCAAATAGCAATACATACAGTAACTGTAGCTTGAAGTATGGAGCCCTGACAACTTTATCCAGCATTTATGCAGGGCAGGAGTGATTGATCATTGATAGTGTTTAGTACAAGTTCAAACAGTACTCAACAATACAGTTGCACGTGTATTATTCAAGGAGATGACTGATGTTTGCTTCTTTAATACTGTACATAATTAGAATTGTATTGTTCTAGGGCAATTATACAGTGATAAAGCCCACAGTGTGTTGGGCGAAACGCGCGTCGGCGCATTTTTAGATTTTGTTAG
>CM044435.1:104633328-104651802 GCA_024363595.1 Xenopus borealis
CAAAGACAGTGGGTATATTTTCCTATATCTGTAAAAAATTCACTTCTGTTTCATCTTTGTTTTAAAATGCTGATGATGTGAGAAATGTTGAGAAAAGATTAAAGCTGGTGAATGCTACAGCTGTGGAATTCTGAGCACATGACATGGATGAAAATTATGTTTTTTTCTCATGGTAACTCTGTCTGTCACCACATTTGTGCCCCATAATTACGTGTAATCCCATATATGGAGATTTTTAATTGTGCTCTGGTGGTTAAAAGAAAGTAAAGGCCAGATCATATAGTATTTCTGACTTTTCTGCTTAGAAGGTTGAACTATTCTGATCTGTTAATAAACCAAGTGAGTTTTTGCTAGAGGAACTGTTGTATTGTAAAACTTAGAAAGCAGTAGCCCGAAACTACAAAACTGCTCTTGGAAAAAATTATCCAAACCACCATGTGTGTCCTAGGCCATGTTATCTTCTGACATTCTCAAGTTTCAGTTTAGGGATCTCAATATTTTACCAAATGTCACATGGTTATTATGAAACTGATTGTAATCAACCTTAAAAGCCGTTTATTCATTTCCTGACATATCATTTTCACTAATGCATTGCGGAGGTTACAGAAATGGTCCTAGGGAGCTTAGGGAGAATCTAGATATTATTCTTAGGTTATAGATACCCATCTTTTGTTGAAAAGAAAATTTATGGCAGAAGTGACAGCTATCTATACAGCAGTTAAGAGAAATACCCTATTTGACATATATTCTGGTTTTAGGGTGCTTTCATAAAAAAATTCCAAAACTTACAAACTAAGGGGAATTTACAGTATATCAGTTTGAATAACACAAGGTTCCCTGAATTAGATCAATTGAAAAACATCACAAGGAGTGTGCCATTATCACTGCTGGTGCATTTAGAAGGGAATGTGGCACTTATACTATATAACAGGTATGTAGAAGAGCATCACTCAGTGGGGGTCATTTATAAACACTGGGCTAATTTGCCCATGGGCAGTAACCAGTATCAACTTGCTCCTTTCATTACTGCTTACTATTTGCAGCTGGCTTTAAAAAGCTAATCGTTGGTTGGTTACTATAGGAAACTGCCCATAGGCAAATTTGTCCAGTATTGATAAATTAGCCCCAGTGTTTTATGGGGCTAGAAAATATGTCTAGCCCCATGTCAGATTTCAAAATCATATATATTATATAATAATAGGTTAAGAGCATGGAATGAATGGCATACAAACCAAAGAGGACTGGTCACATTTTGTTTCTGAAAATGGATGTTATATGCATAGTCAATGTCAGTACTAATAGAATTAACCGACTACCCAATACTTTGCCCTGCAGTGCTGTATTAGGTAGATACCACCATGACAAGTTTAAATTCAACAAGCATATAACACTTGTTATGCTGCACAAAATAATTGTCTTGTTTGAAGCAAAAAGGCATGAAAAATGAACCATTAAATAGACCCAACATAATTATTTAGTAAAAGAAATTTAACATTTTGCATTCTGTGTAAATACACATACTATTGCTGAAAGCAGAATCAGACAAAATGATCTTTAAAGCCTGTTACTTTTTTATACTTAATGAAACATATTTTAAGTTCCACAGTTGGATATATTTATTTCATTTTTGTCCTGCTAATGGTAGCTGAAAACTTACATAATGCCAATCACAAAAAGTCTCCAGGTTCTGTAGCTTGTATAAGCAGCGCAAAATACTGTAGCTCATTTGCATTGCACTACAAACAGGAAAACCAAAAACAGCATTTTTCCCAATAATACGTATAAAGCACTGAGTTATAAGTTATTCCTTATATAAATATATCAAACACTCAGAAAGACAGTGGGGTAACTACTTTGATCCATTTTCTCTTTTATATAACATGCCTTTTAGATTGCTTACCTTTCAGAAAGGCTTAAGTAGTTGGCAGAGATGGCCTGCCCTGTTACTGGCTGCACGCCATTGGCAGAGGCTGCAGCAATGATCCTTGCAGATTCATTGGCATGTGCTAGAAAGACTGCAACCTACAAAGTGCAAAGGAACTGACTGAAATATAATTAGTGTATTAGGGATTAAGTAGTATGGAAAAAAATGACTTCATCTTTCTGCGTAAAACACAGAAAATCTACTCCCTTATGTGCCAGATGAGTCTTTTGAATGTGTTTGAAAAAGGCAATAACTCCATCTAAACCCTGCAAATTTAAACATAAATATTAAATATGTAAAAGTCTGTTTTTGTTAAGTAAGATATTTGTAATGCATGAAAAGCTAGTTCTGTAGAATGAAGATAGTGGAAACCTGAAGAAAAATGTTCAGAAGTACCCTAAATCTAGGAGCTTATATGGAAATAGTTGATACACTCAATGGTTCCCTGAGCAGAGAGCAATACTTGTATAATGGCCAAGCAGTGAGTCTGATCTATCAGCAAGCTTTTTTCTTATGTTCTACTTCAAGACTCTGTTGCAGAATGCTGTTCTGTTGTAATGTAATCCACAAATAGCAGCTGGAACAGTTTGGATGAGGGGTGGCATAACCTGGGCCCAACCCTGAGAGGCAGGCCAGTAAGTTTAAGTTTAAGGGGGAAGGGGCTATAGACATGGGGGTGGAGTGGGTGCCATCTTAGGCCATTTTGAAAAAGACAACTGAAGGGAAGTGTGGTTATTGTTCCATTATTGTTAATTTTAGTTTTTTGTTTTGTTAGTGTCACGCAAGTGGCCTGGAGGACTAGGGCTCACGAGTTCTTAGTTAGCCAGATAAATGGGGGAATTGTGTAAGCCCCAGGACTTTGTTGTGGTAACTGTCACAGCTAATGGGTGACCCATATCAGTCTGCCAGGGTTGAAGTGGTTCTGTCAGGTATTGGTCTTGTGGGATGGTCTAAGCCTTGGGAGGGTGAACATTGTGTGTGGACAGAGTCTTGGAAAACATTCAATAAAGACTTGCTGAGCCCAGTTTTCGGAAGTATCTTCTGAGCTGGGTAATTGGGAAGCTTGAGAATATTCAATTCCCAATTATATTAAAGGAGAGGTAAATGCAAAAAACAAGAACTATCGACCTGTAATGTACTCCACAAGATCTCCTAAATCGCTAAAGTTTTAACTCACCCAAGATAATTCTATTGCTTCTAATTTGTGTTGTTGTTCTGCTCCCATTTCGATTAATGCAGGCGCCATGTTTGTAATGTAATGGAAGCTTCCTTCATCCTCATTGCCTTTTTGCGCATGTGTGGAAAATAAAGACGATTCTAGGACCGCATGACAAATGACGTACCGCTCCATATTACTAAGCACTCGAGCAGCTCATTACTTGTAGCACGAGCATCAGGAGAGTGCCAAAAGTGCTGAATAAGTATTTCCACTGCCCACCAATGATTAGTAATAACGCTCGTGTCTCAGTTACCAGGCGCTTTGAATCTGATCGGGTGTGGGTCGTGTGCATTAGGGTTAATGATGACGTGCACATATCCTGATTTGCATGCGCGTCATCACCATTGGGGAAAAAGGCATGCGCACTACAACGAAATTATGCCCAATGCGCCTCAAGGCTGCCTCTGGCAGCAGGGAGGAAGATGCCTGCAAAAATCGTGACGTCACTCGAGTCACATGCTGCAGTCTTCTGAGAGTGTAGCTGCTTCTTCATGACACCAGGGAGAAAACTTTGAAAATGGTCAGTAAATTCTATGTCCACAAGAGATTGGATAGAAGGCTATTTATACTTTGCCTTTCCTTCTCCTTTAAATTTGAATATACACAAAATTTGGGGAATTATTTAACAAAAATAATCAAATATCTAAAACTTAGCACAAATTTTACGGACTGAAAAACTTGATCAAATTCAAATGAAATTCGACTAAACTCAATTCAAGTTTTTAACTTATTCTTATTTTTAAAGTTCCAGAGTTTGATAAATCTCAAAATTCTAATTTGAATTAAAAAAAATCACAGTTTGAATTTTTTCCTTATAATAATAAAAATGAAAATTTTAATACATTTGCCCCTTTGTGTGTATTGCCTATTTTCAGACATTGTTAATTGATGGTATTGTACTGTTTGTACTTTTCAATAAGGCTGTGGCCATTATCATCCAACATGATATTGTAATGAAATTTAAATTGGGTAGTCAGGTCAGCATGATATCGCAGTGGGTGCTACCTGGGTCATGCTCTTGTCAAATTTTAGCTGTAAGGTTCATGTGCAAGACTGAACCATAACAATATATGTAGCTGATCACAATTCATTCAGATTGTATTGTTGTGCTCATTGGCTTATGTCTACCATAATAAAACATACCAATATTAATTTGCTAAGCAAGTTCTGTTAAGCATTCAAGACATAACTTCATAAACCAGTTAATAAATCACTTTAAGAAATTTTCATGTAAATGCAAGCAACACTGTTTGTATTGGTGAGACTCTGGAATGTATGACATCATCTCTGGCGCCAATTTTTGAACTGGGGGAGGTTGGCTATTTAAACACACTTTGTATGTACACTGTTATGCTTGAAAAAGGCCCTAATGGGGGCCGAAATGTTGGACTAATGTACACAATAAAGAAGATTTGATTATTCACAGAATAATGGAGTGCGGATCTATCCTTCATTAATATATATATATATATATATATATATATATATATTCATGATTTGTATATCAAAGAGTTTCTCACAGTCCTTCTGTACCAAACCATCTAACCCTGGAATCATGGTTTTTAAATAAATAAAACACCTAACATCATTAACTCTAGGACCTAGGGGACCTCCATGGTGTCCAAGTATTCCTGAGGGGTCTGTTAGTGTTTAAAAATTAAAGCCAAATCCATTAGGATCGCTAACAGCTGATTATTAGCCATCTGTTTATTCAGGTTGAAATGCCAAATCATTAGTAATAGGAAAAAAAAGTATGAAAGATGAAGCTGATAACCAGTCATTTATCAACTGAAAGTGTTATTTCTTGGGCAATCGGGAATAAACCTGGCAGGTTTTTACTAATTTATGAACATAATACAAAAGCCTTCCAAGACCCAGGTTGAAATGTGACAAAGTACTTTAAAATTAGTGAGGACCTTAGACAAAATTCTCAGTAACCAACAGATGAATATTTTAACAGTGCCAACTGGACACTGCCTCTTTAGCTTTACTGGCATGTGAGTAGTGTAGCTGTTTTTAATACACATACTAATTGATTTTTTTTAAGAATGAATATAACTTTGTTAGAACTGTATTTAACACAAAGATCTGCTAACCAATAATGACATAATAATCTACAGAACAGGGAGTTGCACAATCAAACTTCTTTTGGGAAACAAGATTTATATTATTCATTTTTTAACCCCTTACTAACCTTGTATTTGTTGCTAATGGTCAGAATGTTAGACTAATAGGACAGATAAATGAGCTAAACTTCCAGGCAAATCTCTTGCACTTTGAATGGCAGTGGACAAAAGAGCAAATATTTTCTTGACTGGGGCCTGTCTCACCTCTCTTCTATGGGGAAACCACCTACAATGAAATGTGCTTGGTTGGTTAAATTGATGAACTGATACAAGAACTAACCAAGGCACACTGCCTATTAAATATTTACTGACGTTCTAGGAAATTGCCATGCTGGAGAAAATTTAGAGTGTTTAATAATTCCTAACATATTTTGTAGTAGCACATCAGTGAATAAGGATCTCATCTTTTCAAACATGATTAAAAGAATATCTACAGTATATTTAAGTACAAGGCTACATAAGAGCTTCTGTTGAGATATTGAAGTGAGATGGAAATGTTATTTATTAATGAACTCTCTCTCTCTCCCTCTCTCTATCAAGTGCTCTTGTATATATATATATATATATATATATATATATATACAGTCCAATCGATGAGCCGCACACCCCTGAAAAACTGAAAAACCTGGGTGCACATGCGTCAAAACTTAATACAATATGTAGGTGATGGCACTCACAGGATTTGCACAAAAGGTGACTAAACTTGGCAAAACAATAAAAAGGTTTATTAATCCAACGTTTCGGTCCCACACAAGGACCTTTTTCAAGGAAAACTATATATATATAATAAACAAGGGAAAAGTTGTGCTCACCGGTAATTTTTAAAAACATTAAGCAGGGGTGCAATGAGGTTGTGACCACAAAATTCACATAGACAAATACAAGTGGCCCTGCACTTAACTCATTATCAATATATTAAAGACATTGAAATATTTTGAGCCTTAAGCTACTGAATATGAACAGATATGGGATGACATTGACATAGTTGGCCATCTTAAATATATTATGCAATATATAGAAAAATTATCTCTGAAATAAAACAGAGATTATTTTTCTATATATTGCATAATATATTTAAGATGGCCAACTATGTCAATGTCATCCCATATCTGGCCAGTCATACAATCAATAAGGGCAACCAAGTGTGTTTGGGAGTTTTAATTTGAAAGTAGCAAGTAAATTGCAGGTAAAACTTAGGGGCAGATTTACTAAATTCACATGAATGATTCGAAGTTCGATCAAATTTTAATTAAATTCGAATTTGAATCTTCGAATATGCAAATTAGGCAAATTTTACCATCGAATATTCGAATTTGAATAATTTGAATATTCAAATGCGAATATTCAAATAAAATGTTATTCGAATATTCGAATATTCGAATTACTTCCTCTTTAATTTTTTATTTGACTACCTACTTCGCCAGAACCAAGCTACTGAATGCGGAATCTATTGGTCACTGTGAGTAACAGCAAGGGGTATGGATTAGAGCAGAAATAGGAAACAGTTCCCCCTCCTGACTGTATTTTAGGACCCACTTAGGTGTCCATAACACTTGGAAACTGCCTGCTAAATATACTGGAAGGTTAATTTACCAGCCCCCTATATATATATATATATATATATATATATATATATATATATATATATATATATATATATATATATATATATATATATATATATATATATATAAAATGTATATATTTAATATGTTTGTTTTGAGTGCAACCAGTGTTTGTCAAACCCTACAACTTATAGTACTGTGTGGAAAAAAAAGGACAGTAGTTAAATAATTTTAATTATTTACTAAAAATGTACTCTATGGAAAATTTCTGTAATTCAGAACTTTAAAATATGAGATTTCCTTTTAAAAAATGTAATATCTGTAATATCCTTTCCTAGAGTAAAGCTAAAAGAATATTCATTATCCAAATAATAAATATGTACCACACTAAACTAAAGAAAACAAGATGATATGAAATATTGCATATTAAAATCATATTTGAATGATGGGCACTTGGGTACCTTTACCTAATAAAGGAGATTGACTCAGAGTAGCATGAAAGGTTATCCAGAGTAAACTGTCTGTTGTAGAATGGTCTCACAAGAAGCAAATTATACAGGAGATAATACGGGAGCATTTTCTGGGATAGAAAATGAGTACCTAGGATATCAGTGACCAGGTCCCAGCCAGACAAATTGTGATAGGCTGTAATGAATCTGACTCAACATGCAAGTTACCACTCAGCCGTCAAGCTACAAACTCTAATTTCCTCATGTATTGGTCAGTATAATTTTATCTGTGATATATCCACCCTTCTGGTGTATAGTACTGTTAAATGTATTGACATTTTGTAAATATATGATGATAATAGTAACTGTAGCTTCAGAACTGTACTAAGAACACCAGCAGTACTGGAAACAATAGCAGCAATGTTCTTAAGTTTCTGGACTGAATACTCATCTAATTTTGTCTAAACTCTCCCTATTAGCTGCATGCTTAAAAATCATTTTCATGGTCTAGCCTTAACGAGTATATGGTGTTTGGCGCACTATAAAACTGCTCTAAATTACAATGTAAAGATAGCCATAAAGTGGATGTATTCTAAAGGCTTATTTTATTGTTTGGATCATTAATTATAACAGCATCAAATTATTTTGGAGTTAGAATCATTCAGTTCTTCTAAGCTATAAGGAAGCATTTGATTATTTTCTCAAAAGTTGTTCAGATATTGTCTAAAGGGATTTAAGTCTGCTAATTGCTGATCGCTTTCAATGATTTACTGGATCAAGGAAAACCATATGTGCTAATACTGCACCTTACTGTTATAAAAATATTCCCATTCAATTGTACACTGGTTTACCTTTATGTTCTTATACATGATATGTACTGTATGTGTGTGTGTATATATTAGAACTCTCCTTATTTTACATGTTATTCAGATGTTCCTTATTTTACGTTATTTAGATGTTCCTTATTTTACATGTTATTTTAATCTAAATATATGTAAATATATCTCTCTAAAATCTCGAGTGTATTTAAAGAAATAATTTCCTTCTGAACACCCCAAAGATGTTAATAATGATGATGATGATGATCATCAAACATTTATTTGCCTTTGTATGCTCCTTGGTTAGGATCTGTATCAAACAAAACCATAGTATTAATAAAAAAATGCTTATACAGTTTATGCTAAACTTTGCTAGGAAGCTAAAATGTTATTCTTCCACCATAAATAAATCATTACAGCCTCCATTCATGTTGGAGAAATAAAATCTTGCATACTGTTGTTTCAGCAAAACATGGGAAATATCTTGGGGTGTCTAACAAAATAAGCCATTATGGCAAATAAAGTTACAGAATCAAAAAACCATCTGAATTTTCAGAAATGAGACAGACAACAGCCCCTTTTGAACAGTTTGATATTGTCAGAGCACATTCACCTTTTTCCTAGGAATGATTTCTTGTAAGGCGTTGAAGTACAGGTCATGCCATGATCAGGGCGGGCTAGTTATGTCAGCAGTACGCACTCTTGAGGTTGTCCATCAACAAGACATATTTTTGTTGCAAGAATCGATATAGAATGAAGAAAAGAAAATTGCTGAACCAAAGAAGTACAGTCAGACTGGCATTAGAGAGAAAATATCAATTGTTAAGGGAAACATGTCACACAAAAGAAAGATTTCACTGTGCAAATCTTAACGTGGCTTTGATCATTTGTATTTTATGCTTCTCCAAAGAGATGTTATATTGAAATGAAATGTAAAGCATGCTTTTTCTATGGAAATTATTACAAAGTTATAAATAAATGGGCATAAACCACCTACATATCCCAAGTAATATCAATTCAAGGACAGTATATCATAATTGTTTATAGTTTTACCTTTTTCTTCCTGCTGGAAACAAGGTAGATTGTGTAATTGTTTTCTTTTGCTTTGTTTCTGCTTTGATTATATCACAGCTAGCATTTTGTGATCTTGACTCATCTGATATTATGTTACGCTGGCTGATTGTAGCCTTCCTGATCTCTGGTGGCCTGTCTTTGAGAGCCTGCCTAGCAAAATAGGGTCAGTAATGGAAGACGCCAGACATAGCAACAACATTTCATGCAGAGAGATAACAATAAAAGTATGTCATTGTTGCTTTGTTTCTGTAGTCAATACAATTTGGCAGGGAAATTGTATTTTATGGCATAATGGACCTCTTTCATGGTTTCCTTTTATGCAAACTCAGCCCTGTTAATAGAGAAATGATATGTTATGAATTGGCTAGATTACATGACTTGTACACATCTTGACAGCAGCTAGACATAACATTACAGGAGTCACAATATATGCTTTGAAATAAAGTAAAATATTTTATTGCCTATTACAACACTGACTATAACTGTGATTTGTACCCCTTGCCAATTAAAGTAAAAAAACCTTATCAAGGTCTATATATGTGGAGAGAAATAGAATTTTGACATATCTATTTTAGACTCATGGCTGTTCTGTTTCTTGCCAAACAATTATATAGTGCTATCATGGATCCGTTTATCTGCCTCTTTATTTATTTGCATCTATAAAATTCACTCTCCTGTTGCATTTCCAGCTAAAATTGTGAGCATGCACCATAAACCACAGACAGGACTTTGTATTAATCTGTTTAGTGGTTGTGCTCTTATGACATCTATAGCAAGACATCTGAGGCATGTTTCTCTAGCTATTAAATATTTTGCTATCTTATTCATTTTGCATCGGTGAGCAATGGAGTAGTTAGCAGCTAGGGTATAAGGATCTGAAATGAGTCAGTAAGAATGGTATTTATCAGCACCAGACACTTGCTGAGATTTTATTCCCTTTCCCTGTCAGTAAAACAACCACAAACCCAGCAGTATGTCTGTAGGATATGGATGAACTACTGGATATGGATGACACATTAAATGAAATACTTCTCTGACAATGCTGTATTCTAGAATATGTGCAGAATATGCAGGTAGTTGAGGGGAGACTAAATAAAGAAAGTGAGCACACCTCTTGTATGTGTTGTTCTACAAAAATGTAATAGGAGCATTCATACTTGACAGATGTCAATTTTATGTTCTTTGCTCACTGAGCCACAAGAATGGAAGAATGGGAGGGAATTGCATCTCCAGATGAGAGAAGTAATTTGGCATGTCTACAACTGTCAGTTTTTCCCACCCAAGAAACGGTTTTGAAATTTGTGAAAAAAAATGTTTTGCTTCACATTCCAATAATCATGCCTCTTAGACTGTAAGTTCTTTTGTGCAATTGTCCTTAGCACTCTGTAAACTTAAATTTTGCATCTGCATCAGTAAGATGTACTTGTTTGTGGGTATAAATAGTTGTGCCTTTTGTCTTCATTCCCTTACTTTGTAAACCACCATAGGAGATGATACATAATTATTATGCTGTGTGATCTCAACATTTATTCAATATTCTATCCTCTGGGGTCCATTTACTAGAATGTACCGGTGACGGAAAGGGAAAACCTTGTCAATTTGAAATGGTCAAGAGATAGTTTGGGAAAAAAAGCTGTGCTTGGTAGCAGCATATACAGTTCTGTTATACTCAGGGTTGCCACCTTTTCTAGAAAAAAATACCTGCCTTCCTATGTATTTAAGTTTTTTCCCTGTTAATAATATTGGGATCAACCATCAAAAATGATGGCAAGGCCAGTCAAATATCGGCCAGGTGGCAACCCTAGTTTTACTGTAGACCTGTTATCCAGAATGCTGAGGACCTAGGGTTTCCAGATAATGGATCTTTCCATAATTTGAATATTCATACCGTGTCTACTATAAAATCATGTACAAATTAAATAAACCCAATAGGATGGTTTTGTTTCCAACAATGATTAATTACATCTTAGTTTGTATCAAGTACAAGGTACTGTTTTATCATTACAGAGAAAAGGGAAATCATTTTAAAAAAATTGGATTATTTGGATAGAATGGAGTCTATGGGAGATGGCCTTTACATAATTTTGAGTTTTCTGGATAATGGGTTTCCAGATAACAGATCTCATACCGCTCATTCCCCAGTTAGGACTACTCTTTTACTCATTGCTGATATGTTTCCAAAGATTCAATGTAGCCCAGCCTTTAGGCTTAAAGGAGAAGGAAAAGTATGAAACAAAAATAGCGTCAAAAGTATTACCATATTGGTGCTATGCATCTTCAAACTAATATGTTTCTTTGGTATGTTGCGGGCGCCATTTTAGAAACGCCGATGTCACTTCCCCTGCACACATTTCGCTTTCAATTCACTTTTTTCCAATCACCTCGTCGTGTCATTATACTGCAACCACAAAGCAAAAGGTAAACACTAGCAGCCTGGAGAATGCATAGTAACTGGAGGTAACTACTAATCATCAATGGTTTTGTATCTACCTTTCCCTATAAAATTTCTTGTGTACATTAAGGGGGAAAATCAGTACTCGCTGTTCCTAGAAATTGGTCAGACTTTTTTTATTTGTCTCAGTTGCCTGCAGTGCATATTTTCACATTAAAGGGGAAAATCAGAACTCATTGAATTTGGAAATCAGCCAGGCATTTCTTATTGGACTCCTTTGCCTGCTGTGCATATTTTCTCATTCAGTGGCTGAGAGCCCAGTCTCCCCACAGCTGCCGATGATTATAGCAGATATCGCTCATAAATAGAGTACCACATTAACTTTTAACACTGTCCTAGAAACAGTATGGGAGCCTTCTGATTGGACAATAGGATTTAAGTGGGTGGGGCTAATGAGGTCAAGCATTTCTGCACATTCAAGCTCGATATGCAACTACAGAAAGAAAAAAAAAACTCACAGAGCTCTCTGCTGTGTATGTCTTTGCCCTGGTTAATCTCTGTTCAGGGAGAAAAGGAAGCCTCACATGCTTGGAACAGGTACTGCATTGAGTGACATGACTTTGTCATTTCATATGTAAACTAAGCAACAGGACACTGAGCTATGGAAATATGTTTCTGACTATAAGGCTGAGTTTTTGGAATAATGTTGTTTTGAGACTTTCCTCCTCCTTTAAATGCCATGATTTGTGATTGTGGAAATTGATAGGTATAATACATAACAATGAACTATTGGGTTTATTTAATGTTTACATGATTTTCTAGTAGTTAAGGTATGAAAATCCAAATTCTGGAAAGATATGTTATCCAGAAAACCCCAGGTCCCAAACATTCTTTTCTCAAATTGATTAAGTTTTCAGGAAAAAAAACTAAAATTGCTCGAATATATGGAGTTTTCAAAGAAATCCACTGAAAAAAACTTGAACATCATAAAGGCTACAAACATTTTCAAATTGTTCAAGGGACCTCTGCTATTGACTTCTATATGATGTTGAGTATTTTCAAATTCAAGTTATTTCCAGCTTCTGGGTATTAGAAAAAATTTGAGTACCCCAAAATCCGAGTTTTGATCAAAAAATACCCTCAAAAACTCACATTTTCGGGTGAAAATAATTAAAACTTTTGATAAATAGCCCCCTAAGTGTATGAACTGGGTTTAAAACAAAAGTACCATATAAACACTTGCAAGTGACTGACAATCTTATTTGAGTGTATTAGGACATGTGATATGCTTTGCACAGATTATCAGTAACATTAGTCTCCTGGGTGAGATGTGCCTAAAATGCAGACTAAGATTTTCTCATCTTAATAAGCCTTTAAGGAGGGTTTTCAGATTTTTTTGTGAAACAATGCTAACAATGATAAAAGCAATCTTGTTCAGAGAACATCTCAGTATTACTGTATGATATTTTCAAGGCTTTTGGTTTTTCTTTATTAATTTCATCTGCAGATAAAATATTAATGCACATTTGCAATCAGAGCTGTTCTCTGTGTTAGAAAGTAATGGAAAGAAACAGCACAGTACAGACAGACTCAATTCAGTGCCATGAAAACTAGGCCACAGAGCCAATATTCTAATTAGCCCATCACTCTGCTGGCTTACAAATTGTATTTGAGTCACATGAGTATTAGCAGGTGGAAAGGAAAGCATTGAATATTCAGAAACAAAGGTATGTCTTGTTTGTCCAACATATTCTGCAGAATCAGAATGAAGTGTTGCCACATTGAAATCATCATATTCCCAGTGGATAGATACTGTATATTAAGGGTCATTTTTGTTTTGTTTTGTTTTGTTTTACTGCTTGATGTGGTGTTATGAGGAAATATTGAAATAAGATTTTAAAACAAAAAAAGATAATAAAAGTGGTTTTCTGTATATTTCACTTCTTAGACTTATAACCTAACAAATAATTTCAGTAATATAGAATTCCTGTGAATAGGTTATCCTTGGTTAGTGGTGTTTTGTAGAAATAGATTGACACAACAAATTTGCAGTTCCATAAGTTCCTGAAGTCGTTTGCATGCTTCATCATGGACCACAACTGAACCATGGTTCTTGATCTCATATGGACAAAATTGTATAGTACCAGAATTGACAAACCCATACCTATTGATATAACATGACTAGATACAGTGAAATACTACTGTGACACTTCTTATAGCACCAGTTAGTAAGCAGGTAAACGAAACATCTTTATTGCCGAAACAATCTCATTCCCAATATGAAACATTTCATTATATGGTGCCATGTAACAAATTATAGCAATATTTACATATTATTTTGGACAAGAAATTTCTTGAATCCATCCCACCTAAGCATGCATTTAAAGGGGTTGTGAACCCACCTGTAATGCTGTTCTACAGTGCCCCCTAATTTTCTATAGAAGTGGTAAAAAATGTAATTATAGATGCAAGAAAATTCACCAATAAAGATTTGACTGATCAAAAACTTTACTGTAAATGCAAATGAATTGACCAGTGATTATGCTGATTTACAGATCTATGTCAGGTATCTTGCTGTAACTTTATATATAGAGATTTGTGTCTTCATTATATTAGACTGGAATTAGACATCAGAATTAGTGATTAGAGAATTAATTTTCCAACAATGGGCCTGCGGTGAAAATTTGCCATAGGAAAATTTGTCTTGAAAAAACGCCCATGAGAAAAAATTCCCATTGATTTTAATGCATCTGGAGAAACAAAGTCACCATAAGAAAAATCGCCCGTTGACTTTAATGCATCTGGAGAAAAAAGTCACCAGAAGTAAATGAGCCCACTGGCTTTAATGCATCTGGAGAAAAAAAGTCATTTCCCAGAAATTCGTCATTTTGCTAATTTTTGCAATTTCACAAATTTTTCAGTGAAGTGAAACGGGACAGATTCACTCATCACTACTCAGAATGAAGGGCAGACTGGTTTAGTCCTAGGAAACTATGCTTAAGGCTTCAAACTCCACTTGCAGGAGCAAAGAGCATGGATCCAGATTTACACAAATCTGCTGGGACTCTCATTTGAGATTGTTTTGTATTTTAAAGCAGTTGCTGGCTGTGGAGATTCAGGGAAAGGTTTAGGAAAGGTTTTATTGTGCAATACTGCTATAAGAATATAACCATGATGTTGCTGGATTACAGTTCCCAGAATACCTCTAACTTCATTATATGTTATATTATTTTTAGATTTGCAGTCCAGCAAAAAAATGTTTGGTTGAGCAGAGCAGTGAAGCAAGGTTTACTACCACTTTCATTTGTTTACCTGAGATTTAGATTAAATTGCGAGTTTTTATATATTAATGGGCAGATTTATTAAGGATCAAGTTGTGTTTTCCATGAACCGTCAAGTGTTCTAGTTTTTGTCAAAAATTAATTTTTCGGGTTAAATAACCCCCTAAGAGTTTGGTCCATATGTTGATGTTTTGCAATTGCAAAAATTATACCTGCATGAACAGACTAGAGTCAATCTAATAAACATTTTATCCAACACCAGCATAACTGGTATTTCTGGGTTTGTTTTGTTTTGAATGGATCCAGCTAAAAATGACAAGTGATTCAATATTTATTTTCAAAAAAGATACAATGGAATGTAAGCAAGTGTGTAGTTTTTTCATAAGGTAAATTGAACAGTTAGAACACTTTGGTAAGCTGTCTAATAAAACACTCAGTTCCTGGAATTCTACAAATTCAACAATGCCATCCACTATTAAAGGGGACCTATCACAAACATTTAATATAAGCTTCCTCTTACTGAAATAAGAAACTTTCTAAATACAAATATTTTGCATTGTTTCTGAAATAATCAAGTTTATGTTCTCTATTCCTCTCTCAACATCTGTTTAATTCTGTCATCATTTAGGAGTTGGGTGTTAGATGAATGATCCAATATATCTTATATGGGGGACTCTCTTTCCTAGCAGATGTATTAGAGTTCGTTAAAATAACCGATTCCAGTACAAACAATCTAACAAAGTAACTGCCTTTTAACAAATTCTTCATGTAGAGGGACAGGATTTCTGGTGATTTTAATAGAGTGAGTTCTAATACATCTTCTAGGTAAAAGGAGCCCCCCTGTAACATATATTAGATCATTCATCTGACACCCAACTCCTGAATGATGACAGAATCAAACAGATGTTGAGAGAAGAATAGTGAAGATAAACTTAATTATTTCATAAATGGTACATAATTTATAATTTATTGTATTTAGAAAGGTTCTTATTTCAGTATGATGAAGTTTATATTACATTTTCATTTAATTGATAGTTCCCCTGTAAAGGAGAATTAAAGCTTAACTAAAGAAGTAAATTAAAAATGTTATACATTATGTTTTGGGCTTCTGTACCAGCCCATGGCAACCACAGTCCTTTAACAGTGAAGATCTGTGTCTCCAAATATTCTCAAGTATCTTCCCTTCTTCTTTTCTGCTGGTTCACTGCACATGTTCTGTGCTGCTGTCACTTACTGAGCTTAGGTACCCACTCTTAATATACAGTACACATAGAATATAAATGTCACACAATAAGGCTGATTAGTAATTAATACAGATAATTACTACATGGCAGCACAGAAACCAGTGCAACACAGTGTCGGACTGGCCCACTGGGATACCAGGAAAATTGTCGTCGATCCCAGGTGTCAGTGGACCTTCTTACTTCTAGCTATTTATCTTATTTCATGGTCATTGCTTATTTATTCATGGGGAAAATAGTTTAATAATGGAAGAATATAGTAAGTAGAAGAGTAAAAAGAAAGAAGTAAAAAAGATTAGGAGAATAAAGAAGTTGAGTGAGGAGAGGATGAATAATAGTTTGGGCCCACAGTCTAAGGTTTTCTGGTGGGCCCACAATCTAGGGCTTCTGGTGGGCCCCTGGCATCCCAGTCCAACACTAGTGCAACATCAGCCCATATTATGTTCCCACCTCATTTTCTGCTCGATCTCTTGTGATGACCCCTAAGCTTAGCTTCTCAACAGCTGCTCAGAGCCCACAGAGCATGTGAGTGTCACAGACACTTTCCAAGATGGTGAACCCTGTGACAAGTTTAAAGTCCTGGATTATTGCAGCTGTTGAGAAGTTGACATATTAGGCTGGTACAATACATTCAGTATACAAAATATGGCATTTTTGGAAATATTTATTTTATCCTTTATCTCTGAATTTTATTATAATTATAACAGAACCATGCGTTATAACTTCCATTATATACAATACAGACAGTGTCAAACAGGTGTTGTTTTTCTAGGTTCAATTTATAGGCTTCTCACATACAAATCAATGTGTCTTAGAAGAAAAATACTTTGGTGCCAAACAGAGCATTTATATTTTTGAATTTTCACTGCCCAACGTATTTATTTTAGAATATTCAACTCTATGTCATTGTTCAGGGCCTGTGGCAGTGATAAGTGGAGAAGAAGATTCTGCAAGTCCACTTCATCATATCAACCATGGCATAACTACACCTTCATCTCTAGATGCTGGACCAGATACTGTTGTCATCGGTATGACCCGTATTCCAGTAATTGAAAATCCTCAGTATTTCCGACAAGGTCACAACTGCCACAAACCAGACACATGTAAGTATTGCTTTTAGCCACATCATGTTTAAAGATTTATCTTGCAAGAATTAAAGATGTTAAAGATGGTACCTTGCAAGAATTAAAAGCATATTTGATTCTTAAAGATGTCAATGCCTACCAGTGTTGTATTTATCATATACAACTGGTTCCCTTATAATAAACTAAAATTTACAATTTGCTTAACAGAGACAAATTGTCCAAATCTCTCTCACTGTAATTTATAACCAAAAAGATTACTTTTTTTAAATCCCATATTCTTCACATGGGCAAACTATAAGCTAGTTTTAATTGAAAATGGGTTAGTATAGAAACAAATGCCTTTATCATTATTAATGATACTGTTAAGTAATTCAGGTCTAAAATACAGGAGCACATTTTAGGCAGATTTTGCTTCTAACCTAAGTTATCTATACACATACAATTCAGGCATCTGAATTCTGGGTGTATTTTATACAACATTCTGCAAGATAACCTAATGCATTGGCATTTTTTGCAATAACCAAAAATGGAAGGCCTCTACACAAATCTTTATGAAAGATATACCCAGAAAATACCAGTGGGGCATTGGCTAAATAACAGTGGAAGTGTTAGCAACAGAACCAGGTATTTTCATTCCATTTCAGTGCAGTCTCAAAAACAATAATTGTCAATAATGTTTTGTGCTTACACAGTGCGAGGAAAGAAGGTTGTATGGTATTTTTACCTTCTAACTAAGTACTGTAGAATTAGATATTTCCTATGGACACTTACTGGAAGGTATTGTTTCAGAGTCTGCACAGGTAGAAATAATGAAATATTTCACATATCCAATATATATACATATATATATATATATACTATACTAACTATGTATTCAACGAAAAATGTATTGCAATGAGAACATTTGACTTTAAGATCAATTATTTTTGAGTAGCCCCAAAACACAAGATTGAATTGCCCTTTGTGAGACAAGTTGTTTTTGGCAGAGATGCACCCAAATTCTCCTCTACCACCTCCTGTTGACTGTGACGTGAAATGTGTAAAAACAGCACACTTAAAAGAACAGTATCATCAAAAAATGTAAGTCTTTTAAAGTAATGAAAATATGAAGTATTGTTGCCCTGACTTGTAAAACTAATGTGTTTGCTTCAGAAACACTACTATAGTTCATAAACAAGCTGCTGTGTAGTAACTGTGGGAATTAAAAAAAGGCTATATGGCACAGGTTAAATAGATAACAACATTGTGTTCTACAGGGCTTATCTGCAATCTGCTGTGTAAACTGAACCTTTTAGGTCTA